>OZ004620.1:31181395-31847277 GCA_963924575.1 Pycnomerus fuliginosus
ATCGATCCAGAATCTAAAGCTGGGTATCTAGCCATTCCATTGAGCCATTGAGCCAGGAGTTTTAATTTTTGACCTACCCAAAAATGAGATACGGCTGAAACTTGGCATAGAACAGTTATTTTAACAAAACTTCCGTTGCACGTCATCAAAATTGTTAACGTCTGAAAAAAATAAGGCAATAATTCCTTAATTTACTTACTCAGGATTAGGGAAAATTGTTCGCATTTGTTCGAAAACAAATTTGCTCGAATACAATTGTTCGAAAAAAAAATTGTTCCAAAGACAATTGTTCGAAACAATTGTATTCGCACAATTTCATTAGAACAATTTTCCGGATACGACTTACTCAACATTGACTTGGGTTAATTATCAAAGTTTTGGAATTCTTTCCAAAGAGAAACTTGAAAACTTCAAGCTTTTAATGCGAAAAGAGTCACCATAATCCAGTTATACCGGGTAACAACGAGACCATATACGCCAAAATAACTTTTTCATTTATCAAGATAACCTGAAAAAATTCGCAGTGACCGGACGTCTTATTTTGACATTCATTACAACTTTTTTATCACTTCTGGTTACGCTAGAAATGGCTTTAATTTTGAATTTTTAAATGGAACACCCTGCATATTTTTATATTTTTGGAATCTAGTTGGCATTCTGAGTATTGTAGTGTCATTTTCGTGTCTTCTTTCTTCTTTTTGGGGAAATTTTGTTGTGGATCTAGAGTAACTGCAATAAGCTTTTTTTGGTTTCTTATGGACGTCAGTATTCTCATAAAATTAATAATACTTCGTTTCGGCTCATTTAAGCCTTATTCGGATGACTTCAAAATATGGAAAAACGTTTTTCTCGGATAACTACATTTTTTCAAATGGTACAGTCGAGAAACTAAATAATACATTTTTTGTTGATCTGTTGGCCGGATAACTCTTTATGTGCACACGGTCCGAAGTTTCTTAACCTACCAACACAACCCCCAACTGGTGCCGGTCCTAATATCAGATAGAAATCACCACTATCGATGGTGGTGTCCCAAATTCGGTGGGTAATGCTCAAGCTCCGAGTGCATGACGTACTTTCTCGACTGTACCATACCGGTACACTTCATTATCAGTTATCACCATGAAAACATATTTTTTTCTGCGTGCAATGATACCACCAACTTGGCATTTTTCTCCACAAAACCTTCGCACTCTAGATCACTAGATCCACGACCAAATTTCGTTAAATTGTCCTCTCGGTTTCAACTCATAAAATATCACGATAATGATCATACCACTTGTTATACAGGGTGGTTCCTTTTTTACTGCCCACCATTGGAATCTAAGAGTTAGGGAGTCGGTTAAATTAGAGAAAAGTTGCGCTGTTTTTTCGGGCTTAAGAATCTGAAGAGAACCGCCCGACATCTTGATTCGTTTCTGAGTTATTACGAAAAATCTGAAAAATACGATTTTAAATAAAAATTAATATCTCCCTAAAGATTGATGTTAGTACTTTGATGTTCTTGACAGCTATCAATGAGATGGCATCGAAATTTTTTTTCTAGTCCTAGATTTTCAGCAATCACACCCACAAAAATTAGCTTTTTAAAAATGTAGCCAGCAAGAACTTTTTTGAAAAATCATGTGAAAAGCTTAAGTCACACGACTTCAAAATATTTTTTTTAAATTCAATTATTTTAAACGTCAAAGGGGTTTAAAAAAGCTAGTGTACTATTTTTACTTTTTTTCAAAAAAATTTACACAAACTTTATGAATTATTCATTCCGCAATTTTACAACATTGACGATTTTTCAAAAAAGTCCATATTGATTACTAGAGAGCGGATTTTATGCTAAATGCATATTGCATGCATATTTTACATATTTGGTCATTTTTTGTCATTTTCGCTTATTTGGAGAAAAATCGCATATTTATGCTTATTTCGCAAGATTTCTGTTAAGACCACCTTTAAAAATGGTGGCGGTTCTTCAAAAAAACTGATTTCATAAATTTACCTACCCATTTATTACCTGCATCCCTTAAGCAGGAATGCTTAAGACAACTCGGGACAGGTAGACGGTCAACCTGTATTCATTGTTAATGACATGGTTTTTCCCTATTTGCAGGTATAGTATGATGTAAAGAGGGAAGGTGTTATAGTGGGGGTTGATTTTTGCAGTTATTTTAAGTGAAGTACTCTTGGTTCTTATCAGCCATGCCTAAGGACAAGAGTGCCCTCATTTCAAAAGCCATTCTGAGTTCATTTTTGCAGATGTTTTTTTTTTTAGAATGATAACTCGCGTGCTTATTCAGAATTTTACGTGCTTATTTAGTGCTTATTTCGCTATTTTTGGTGCATAAATATGCGCCTATTTGGCGAAAAAATTTCGCATATAAATCCGCCCTCTATTGATTACATTTTTGACAAGACTATTTTTTTCGGTATCACTAGTGTCAAAATTCAATATGGCGGCCGTAAGAGAATCAAAAGCTGACGGTCATTACTCAAAATCTAGAAAATGTCTGTGGATATCATTCAATTGACAGCTGTCAAAAATACAGAAGATGCAAGTTTCATTTAAATAACATCAGTCGTTAGGAAGATATTAATTTTTCTTTAAACTGGCAACTTTGAGATTTTTTGTGATAACTCAGGAACGAATCAAAATATCTGGGAATTCCCTTCAGAATTTGAATCACCAAGAAATAGCGCAACTTTTCTCCAATTTAGACCACTCTCCATCTATTACGGTTTCCGAGGTACCTACTAATGGTGAGCATCGTAAAAATTACCCACCCTTCATTTAACTGGGATCAATCGTTAAGGAGATCTTAATTTTCATTTGCAATGGCAATTTTCTGATTTTTGGGAATAACTCAGGAGAGTATTAACATAATCGCTCATTTCTCTTCAGATTTTATTTAACAAAGAAATAGCGAACTTTTCACCAATTTAACCGACTCCGTGTCTCTTACAGTTTAAGAGGTGCCAGTGGTGAGCAGTGAAAAAGGAACCACCCTGTACAACTTTTTAAGTTTTGATACGCCTTATACTCACTCATTGCGGGTCATAATAGAAGAATATAATAGATATTTATTTTATTAGGAGTTTAAGTATGACATTATGTGACGGGGTATGGAAGTTTAAACGCCGAGCGGAGCGAGGCGAATTAAATCCATACGAGTCACATAATGTCGCTTAAACTCCGAATAAAATACAATATTTTATTTTCAAACGAAAAAATGCAGCAGTGAAGCGGCTGGAACCTTCCCATCGCGTGGATCTTTGACTTGTGTTTCTAGCCAAATTAACACAGAAATTGTATAAGACTGATTTCAACGACGGTTTTAGAACTTTGGGGATCCTGCTTAAAAAGGACTTACCTATACCTACTCTTCTCTGATGAATGTTTCAATTTGTGCGTTTTAAAAAAGTTCTAAAACCATCATACATTTTCTATGCTAATTCGACTAGGAACCCAAGAATTGTATTCTGTGTAGATGGTAGTAAATTCAACATTTTTTTTGTGCTAATCATCTGTGACTAATTTCGCAATTTTCTGACAAATACCAACATCTGTTTTGAAAAGCAGAAAAGTTGTGATTATTGTTGGTTTTAACTTTTAAGCATTTTTGTATTCTTATTGTTACATGTTCTTTTAGGGCAGGAATGAAAAACAGTATATACTGATTTCCCACCCTTTTTGTACCTTTAATGGTCAAATAAATTTCTATTATTATTATTATTATTATTATTTGACAACATGTTCCTTTTAAGGTTAACAGTTTGCCACCCTTTTGACAATAACTGTCACTTTATGTCATCGACTGTTAGCCCGCTCCCTTTTTATGAGAAAGAGTTGTTTCTCTATTGTCCACTGAAATGACAGAAACTGTGAATACATTTTTAGAACCAGAATTTAATCGTCTTTTTAATGGCGACATAAAAAAGGAGACCTTATACTTAAAATTTTAAATTGATATGCTTAAATGGCACTTCCCGTGGACCAATTGCTTCCAAAAGCCTTTCAGGTCTTCAACGGGTCACCCAATCTCCATGTAGCAAATTTCAGCCAAATCGATTCGCTAATTTGGGCTATAATGTATTTTTAGTGTTATTACAAAATTTCGATTTTTTGACCCAAAGAGCACTAAATGCGAACGAATTTTGCCTTACTCAAAACCAGAATTTGAAGACCTTTCTGATGGTGACAATAAATCTTTCAAAAACTTGTTTTGGATGGTTAAATGAGTGAATCATTTTAAAGTTGGAAATTGGTGTGCCAAAACGGCACTTTCCGTGGGTCGATTTAATCCAAAATTTGTTCAGCTCTTTGACGTGCAATACAATCCCCATGTGCAAAATTTCATCCAAATCGGTTCAGGGGCTTGGGCTGTACCGCGATTTTAAAGTCCGATAAAAATCAATTTTTTTTTAAGTTTCGGTTAAAAGGGCACTAAGAATTAATACATTTTTAGAAGCAGAATTTGAAGGCCTTTCCTATTGTGACGTGAAAAATGGGGGTTTGTATTTAAAATTTAAAAGTTGATGTGCCAAAATGGCATTTCTAGTTGCACGATTGGCTCCAAAAGCTTTTCAGATCTAAGTTGGGTTACGAGATGCCTACGCACCAAATTTCAGCTAAATCGGTCTAGTAGTTTTGGCTGTGGCGTGTTTACAAACGTACGTAGATACCTACTTTACCCACTAAAGAAAAGCCACTATGAACGTAACCTCCAAAAATTATTTCTTTAACTCTTCGCCAGAACCTGGCCGTATTTGCCGCATTTATTAATGTTTTAATTGTCGAGGTAAGTCTCTGTTTATAGTTAAATCTGTTTTAATCGTTGTTTTGCTGCAGTTATGAATATTTTTGCTGGAATCACAGACCACGAGAAGGGTTGGTCGAATGAGGAAATGGCCCATTAAAATTTTGCAACCTACCACCATCCGCTTATTATGTTTTGCACCTAAGGCTGATGGAAAATGTCACACCTGCTGTCTCCACTCCAAGGCCTGGAAGCTGGTTGTGATGTCCTTGCCTAGACTTGTGGCTTCGGCTAGGCCGAGGAATCTGTTGCAAGAGTTACGATGCCCTGTTTGTTTACTGGGACAGGATGTGCCTTTGCCCCAACAGTTATTTAACCGCAAAGTGCGTGTTTGGAGTGTTGACTTTGAGATCGACTTTGTGGGGAAATGTTTGTGAAATTTAATTGTGTAACACATCAAAAATTAAGCAGCTGCTAAAATTTTTTTATTTAGGTACTTATTTATTTTATTTGTAAGGTGAGAAAGTAATAAAGTTAAATTTACAAAGCAAATATAGCAGAACATAATAAGTAGACGGTAGTAGGTTGCAAAATGTTAATGAATATTGGAATTAGCCATTTCCTCATTCGACCAACCCTGCTCGTAGTCTGTGATTCGGATTCCAGCGAGAATATTCATAACTGAAGCAAAACAACGATTAAGACAGATTTAACTATAAACAGAGACTTACCTCGAGAATTAAAACATTAATAAATGCGGCAAATACGTCCAGGTTCTGGCGGAGAGTTAAAGCAAAAAATTTTGGAGGTTACGTTCATAGTGGCTTTTCTTTAGTGGGTAAAGTAGGTATCTGACACTAAGACTTCTCTCGAACTATTGCATAGATGCGCTAATTTATTTCGACTCAGAATTCACTCAATAATTTGTAGAATTTCCAAAAAGTAATTAAATGACGTTAGCGAAAACTAAAAAAAAAATTAAGAGCGGCCCTGGAAGTTTAGTTTTATGAGACGTCAAACAGCGCTGAATTGACGCCCGCGTAATTTAAAATTCCGATTTTCAAGCGGCCCCTCCGTTCTAACAAGGGGGCATTTCAGGGCCAGTTTTTTGTCATGCGTAGAGTACACTAAGGCCCATTGACCGCAATACTCAGATTTGGCCGGAAGGAGTTCCAGGAGCAAACAAAAAATAAAAACACTTTTCCCGTGTTATTTCCCTATACGGCGCCTGAAATGAAACGCACAGTATTAATTAAGTGACGAGTACAATTAACTCGGTAGGTACCTAATACATTTTATATAGCCATTTAAATACAATTAATTTGTCTAAACCGGCCTAAACAGTCCGCAAGTTCACTTTTATCCAACAAAACGAGCTTCGTATAAGCATTAACATTACCTATTTCTCTCTTCTGGATGAGCCTGGAAACCGACATGGTAATCATGGAAAATTATTCGCTTTTCCACTTCATTCTTCACGAATTCGTTTTCAGCTAGCTCCTCGACTTTTATGGGTATTTGGCGTCTCTAAATATGCTAACTAGCAGGAAGTCGAGGGTGGTGTGGATATCTGTAACACAGATTTGCCTCTCTGAAAAGTAAACAACCAAAGCATAAAACCAATAATGAATGAGAGAACATTTAACGAGGAAGTTGAGGAAGTCATTGGAGCGTAGAAATTTTGATGAAATACTTGAACGAGCGAGTTTCAAGTCCTTAAGTATGCACGGTACATTTGCTTAAGAAGAGCCAAGGTGAGCTCGCATGGCTGCCTCGATCCTGCATGCATGCTTACTTCTCTTGTTGAGAAGAGCACCTTCACCACATCCATTATATTATAACCAAGCAACGATTTTAACCCTAGGTTAAATCCAGCAAAATTTTGACCCTCAAATTTCGTTGAATTCAAAGTTTTTATGTACCTGCATCAGAGCGGATTAGTTAAATTAATTTTATTTCCTAAATACGGATGTGTCGTTATGGTAACGAAACCTCCGAAGTTTTGGACAATGGCAAGTTGAAAACCGTCGCAGATGAGAGGAGACAATCGGTAATTGACCAACTTGAGGGCGCTCTAATCAAACCCGACAAGTTTGCAGGACTTCCAGGCAGATTTCCAGTCCAAGAAAGCTCGTGGGCGCCAGAACTAATCCTGCTCGCTGCTGATAAACACAGACTGGAATATTAATTCTAAACTTGATTTATTGTCACATTTAAATAAACGAGATATTAATGAGGCATCCTTTTAGTAGCCACAGCCACATTCTGTAGTCACATTAAACAGATTTAATGTACGAGCTTGGAACCTCCCCGAGGTGGCCCTCAGGAAAAGTTTTAATTTCTCCCTTGGAAACTTTTAAACCAACTTTGGAAATAACACCCTGAAGATGTAATTAAATGTTTAAATAACTAGATTTTATGTTTCTCGTCTTGATTTACTTCTGCGCTAAGTGATAAGTGATTGCTAATTATTATTTTTTCACTATCGAAGCACTTTTTATTGATGTCTCTTGGAGATAAAAATCTTGCATTAAAAGTTGGTCTTTGTAGCGGAAAAAAATTAATTACCTATTAATAAGACTTTGCTATGAGACAAACTTTTTTTACCTTCAACCAGCGAGACAGTTTAATTGCAAAAAAGAGATTTGTATTTTAACATCATCATTATTTGCATTCAGTGTTATACGAAATACACTTCCTTTATGTTTAAAATAAATTTCATTGATTCGTAGCCGTGCAGAGCTGCTGCAGGCAATTGATAACGCCAACTCATAATACAAATGGTAATAGTTTACAGGAAGGAGTCTCAGTCGTTCATTTATGCTCTCCAGACATATTCAATCACATTTGTTTTTGCCTTTTGGGAGGGACATAAAATTCTATTCAACAATAATTCATTTATTTAAATGGTGGATGCGCCAGAACCAAGCCGGTGAAACGTTCTAAAAATATTTAGCACAATTATTTTACATGAACCGGCAGGAACGTTTAACAAAAATAAAAATAATATTAACTTAAGATTTAGTGTAAAAACCTGTGGAGTGTTTTCGTTTAATTCCTCGAAAGTCCCGTTTAGTGATGTAAAGAAAGTAAAAGTGTGCTTAACATCGTAGACGTTACCGCCATCATCGGTTGGCTGGACTCCGTCTGCTATTTCATACAGACCGTGTATACAACAGTTTCAATAACCCATTTAAAGAACTAAAAAAAGTCATTCATACAGCAAAGCACTCAGCCAAAGTTAACTTTTTAACCACTTTCTGTCCATTAGTGTAAATTACAAGAATTAAAAAAAAACTGTCGCGCGGGTTCTAATAATAACAATAATAAATAATACAGGGTGAGTAATGTGAGGAATCATCCTTCAAGACTGAAAAATTCCCTTTTCTACACCTATTGAATAATTTTCGCATTATTATACTTTTCTCGATTAATAATGGAACACATAATTCCCGACAGTCAATTATGAATTCATAATTCACTCCTCTCAGCCCATCACAGAATCAAAAATTCACCATTCACTGTTTTTTGGACAATTAAATTTTAAATCGTTCCATCGTTCCACCAGGGTTTCCGTGACGAACAATTAATTCATTGTCAAAATGGCAAGTGTAGTGTACCAATAAAAAAATTAAACAATAAGTTTTCATTAACTGAAAAACTAATTGACAAATCAGGGACTGGTACCGATTCGAAATATATGTTTCGGTACCAATATAAATAAATATAGGTTTCGGTTCCAAACCCTTAAAAGATTTCGGTTTCGGTTTTCGTTATTACGGTTCCGGTAGACAATGATGAAAAAGCCATTCGATTTTTTTTCCCGGAACCGGTATATTTTCGATTCCGGTTACAAAAAATCCATGTGACACCTACAATGAAAGCATTTTTGATATTACACACCTCCCAAATAAAAGGAATATTTTGTTAAAGGAACAAGTGATTAGTTTACTTTTTAAGTATTTTTGAGATGTTTCTCTTGGCGCCTAGTCCCTTGAGGATCTTCGTCCGCTTTACGTTTAAGTGTACTGAAAATTGCAAAATATATTTTATTATACAATTATTGTTAACCTCCCCACTCCACTTCACCATTTAAAAAAAAGGGAGGTTACTGCAATCACTAAAATTTTCGAATTCGAGATAAGACCGGATCTATACGTTTTGAGGTCTCACGAAGCCAAAAAAGTGGTTTTTAAAATGTGTCTGTATGTATGTACGTACGTACGTACGTTCGTAAACACGCCACAGCCCAAACTACTCGACAGATTTAGCTGAAATTTGGTACGTGTGCATGTGATAACCCAACTTAGATCTGAAAAGCTTTTGGAGCCAATCGTGCAACCAGAAATGCCATTTTGGCACATCAACTTTTAAATTTTAAATGCAAACCCCCATTTTTCACGTCACGATAGGAAAGGCCTTCAAATTCTGCTTCTAAAAATGCATTCATTCTTAGTGCCCTTTTGACCAAAAATTAAAAAAAAATTGATTTTTATCGGACTTTAAAATCGCGGTACACCCCAAGCCCCTGAACCGATTTGGCTGAAATTTTGCACAAGGGGATTGTATTACACGTCGAAGAGGTGAAAAAATTTTGGATTCAATCGGCCCACGGAAAGTGCCGTTTTGGCACACCAATTTCGAAATTTAAAATTATTCTCTAATTTACCCATCCAAAACAAGTTTTTGAAAGATTTATTGTCACTATCGAGGTCACCATCAGAAAGGTCTTCAATTTCTGGTTTTAAATGAGACAAAATTGATTCGCATTTAGAACCGTTTGGGTAGAAAAATCGAAATTTTGTAATAACACTGAAACCACTTTATAGCCCAAACTAGTGGATCGATTTGCCATAAATTTGGTAAATGGAGGTGAGGTGGCCCGTTGAAGAGCTGAAAGGCTTTTAGGAGCAATTGGTCACGGGAAGTGCCATTTAGGCATATCAACTTTAGAATCTTAAACAGAAGTCCCTGAAATCAAAGACCCAAGCGTTGAGGAGGTTCCAGCCGCTTCTCTGCTGCCATTTTTTTATTATAGTAATAAATAAGTAAGTACCTTATGTCAAACAGTCTGTTTGTATGAAGCAGTAATTGTTTTACAATGGATTTTGAGCTGGTATTAATAATTATTATTAAATAAAAAATAAAAAAAAAGGTATAAAATGAATTAAACACCTTTTTTATAATTTTTTGGAACCGAAACCCAAAAAAAATTGGTTTCGGTTCCGCTGTATACCGCTGTACATGATAAACTGCATTTTTTGACATTCAGAGAGATTTCGAATCACTTCCGGGTTCAGCGGAAATGGACCTATCATTGAATTTTTAAATGGGACACCCTGCATATCATGTTTTCGAGTTCTGTGTTAAATTCTGACTAATTCGGTATATTTTTTTTCTTTCTGATTTCATGTTTTCAAAAAACTTTGATTTTTAACTCTTCATCATGATACTGTGATTCTATGACCCCTCAAAAACTGACCTAGAGCCATCAAACACCTCATCAAAATTATTCTAGGCATCTGTCTATGAGTCACTTATCCTGATTTGTATGAAAGAATGCAAAGCACTTTTTTCCAAATTACTAATTTTTTTCAAATCAAGGGTGGGCTCATCCAGTTTCCTGAACAGTAGATTTTCTTAGGAATAAAATTGTATAAGATTTGACTGGTTAAAATGAAATATATAACCAAATGGATAAGAAATGATGGAAGAAAATATTAAGATATACAGAGTGTTCCAATTAAAATTTCAAAGTAGGGCCCATTTCCGCTGAAACCAGAATTGACTCAAAATATCTCTAATGTCAAATAATGCAGTTTATCATGCTATACGATATGCCTACTCTCCTAGGTGTCCATAGGGATTAACGTGGGGAATTCAATTTAATTTTTTTCCTGCTTCCCTAATTAATTTAATGGAAATTTTGGACTATCCGGTTTTAGGTATAAAAGCCTCTACCTGTGGAAAACTACTGTGAGCGAACAGTTCCCCGGAGTTTATGAACTAACCCCGAGGAACTGTTCGCTGAGTATTTTTCCACAGGTAGAGGCTTAGGCTATCGGTATCTAAAACCTTTTAGCCTAAAATTTCTATTAAACTAATTAGAGAAGTAGGAAAGAAATAAAATCGAATTCTCCACGTAAATCCCTAAGGACACCTTGGAAAATAGGCATACAATATTGTATATGTCTGCCAAATTTTACTCGACTATTTTAATAAATACGGAAAAAAGGGGTGGTGAGCCTGGTTGACAACCGGTATATTAAATGACCAGTACCAGTCCCAGGGGCGGTTTATCCATAAGGCCCGTAAGGCCCGGGCCTAGGGGCGCCGAGCTAAGGGGGTGCCGAGTAAGCGGTAGCCCCCACCCCCTGGAACCGCTTGCTCATATCTTGGCACTTACCTGACGCGGCGCCCTCTTAAGCGCTGCCCTGTTAACAGACATTAACACATTCGATTATTATTTTATTTTGGTGGAACAAGAAAGGAGAAGAGGTTCCTAGAAAATAAAAGAGGGCGGTTTCCCTTTTAACAAATTTCAAATTTCCATGAAACAATAAACCTACCAAATGTATTATAGTTTATTAGTTGTCATTATTCCTGAACTTCAGTACCTAGTTCGGATTTGCTTTTGCTACATTTGCTGTTTGAGTAAATACGAACCCAAAATATTCACTTTATGCAGATCTGGCCCCGTGTTATTGTGTGCGTATGTGCCTATAATCAATAATAATCGCCGATCGACCGAATGAACTTGTTCTTTTGACATTGGGTCGGGAGACAGTGAACATTTTTGGTATATCATTTCAGCGAGTTTGGTTTAGCACTTTTATTATTTTAATTTCTCAAAAAAGATACGAAATTTTATTAAATTAGAAAAAAGTTGTATTTTTCAGCGTAGATTAAGAATCTGAAAAGAAATCTAAGATATCTAGATTGGTTACTGAAATATACTGAAAAGACTGAAAATTGACAACGTGTTATAACTTGGTCAATAATCGGCAGATCATTATGAAATTTGCTTCAATTACATTACCTTGCACGAAGAATAAAGCGAGGCGACGAAAACTTTTCTAAACTTTCTAGATTAAAATATGACATTTTTCAGTTTTTTCCAGTATATTTCAGGAACCAAACCAGATATCTTCAATTTCTTTCCAGATTGTTAATCTACACTGAAAAACACCACTTTTTTCTAATTTAATAAAACTTCGTATCTTTTACGGTATCCGAGTTGTCAATTTTTGAGAAATTAAAATGGCTGCCATGAGCCCCTGTCCCGCAAGATTTACGGCAGACTTCTGTTTGTGTAATCTGCATCTGCAGCATGAAAATAACTAGAAAATTGATAAATCGAGTTCGCTGAAATGACATACCAAAAATGTTCACTGCCTCCCGGACTATAAGTACTCACTTGTATTAGTAGATGTTTCGCGGGTATTAGCATTATTATTGTTATTGTTATTGTTAATAATATTAATATTATTATTTGTAAGGGGCGCCTATAAGGTTTGGGCCTAGGGACGCAAAAATTGGTAAACCGCCCCTGACCAGTCCCTGTGACAAATTGACACTTTTTATAAATTATATACCTTCCCAAGTCAGAAATATATACTTGACGTTCTTTACGACTGCAGACACCATTATTTATATTTTAGGTTTGGTAGGTATGTAATAACTCATTTTCTCCCGGAGAGAAAGACACGCCACTGTTTTTTTTTTAGTTGTGGGTCATATCTTTTAATTTCTGGTTTTTAAACTACACAAAATCCGTTTTCTTTCGCTTTTCCTTTATGATAACCGGTTTTTGAGAAAACTTGATATACAGGGATGTCCAAAAGTTTGGAACGGGGCGATTTGTGACCAGACCATTGGTATTACGCAAAAAAATTTTTTGCCTCTTGAAATGGCTGACCTTGACGCACATTTTGGGCGGTTCTGATATTTTTCAGCTCTTGTCATTTTCGAACAGGAATGGATTCTGCCATTTTTTTGACCGACACCCCATCTTTTTTAATCGATAATAATGTTAATGTGGTGATTGTTAAACCTGCTGTGAAGTTTTCTTTTCTGATACTTCAACTGCTGATTTTTAAAAAAATGCCGAAATTCGGGGAAAATCCACTTTTCATTCTCGCGGTAGCCCAAGAAACAAAAGACAGTCGGTTGCAACGTAGGTCCAAAATCGTTTGATTTAATTTCATTGTTAGATCTTGACAGTGGCAAACGTCATTCAAATTAATAAATTGGCGAACTAAACGATTTTATACGGCTTTGGAGAGATTGGCCTGTGGTCGGGGTAGTTCTTGGATTCGCGCCGGAGTGTCCTGATGAGGTTCCGGACGCGTGCAAATAATAAACAGAAATGATAATTTTATATCAACAGGTGCACCAGGTAAGATACGAAATTACTCTTCAAATTAATGTTTAACAGTTTTTAGATACATTTACGTAAAAATTCAATTGTTGTCAAAGAAGTACATTGTGATGGATCATCGGAAAAAACAACGACGGCGACGCCAACACGAAGAAAGTTGCAGGAACTAGTTAGTGGTGGCGTTTAGTGATTTGAAATCTTGCAGAGGATGCAATTTAAGGGATAATGATGTACATACCTATTAGACAGGAAATAGAGGCTAAGGACGAGCCATTTTATCCATTAAGTACTTACCTTAAATAGTAGGCATCATTATTTATTACACTAAAATAAATTACAAGCTTTTGAAGAATCTTAGGTTTTTTAGTTTAGGATAGTAGTTAGTCAAATTTTAGAAATACTTAGTTGCAAATAACGATTGAGGCAAGGTAACAATCGTAAAGTCTAACCAGCTAGGTACCTATCTAACAAACACGTCTACACTGGCTGCATTGTTGTTAGTCCTTCATAATTAATTAGTGTCAAATTAATCAATTAATCAACGAAAACTTTTAATTTGGGCTTAATTATTGGGTTTCAACGTTATTAATTTTTGGTTTCATTCTTATTGGTGTTGCGTTACTTTTTCTCTTTATTTGTTCTCCGTTCGGATTTGTTTCTGTTGGTCTTTGGTTCCTTATTTAAGACAATATGGGTCTCTCAGAGGGACACCGGATAGAAGTCTTAATGATGATTGGTTACGGCGATCGCAAACGTAATTATCAAGAAGTGTGTGACCTGTTCAACCATGTTCATCCGGAATTACCTCCGATATCAAGGTCTATGGTTACTAAGACCTACAAGCCATATTTCGAGACAATGAGTGTGAAAGACCGTCCAAGATCTGGTCGTTCAAGAACAGCAACTGACATAGGACATCAAGAAAATGTGCTGCAGGCTATTAACCAAAACCCTCATGTGACTACGAATGAAATGGCTATTAACTTCGACATAAGTCGGTCATCTGTGGGGCGCATTTTAAAAAAAGCAGGTGCTCGACCCTACAAACTCAAATACGTTCAGGAATTGATTCCAGAAGAATTTGACCGCAGAGTGCAGTTTTGTGAATTGATGGTCGAAACGACAAATCAAAATCCAAATTTCATAACAAATATTATGTTTTCCGATGAGGCCACATTTTGTTTAAACGGCCAAGTAAACCGTCACAATTGCAGATATTGGGCTTTGGAAAACCCTCATTGGATTTTGGAACATCATACACAACACCCCCAAAAACTTAATGTTTGGGCAGGAATCATCGGACCCCACCCCAATGAACATTAGTGGCGACTCGAAGTCACAGGTTGTTTTATAGACTGTTTATAGTGGTTCCCGGGATATATAATCTAGTAACGTCAGTTTATAAAATTACTAATTGGTATCAGAAGTCTATAACAGTTTTAAAAGATCACTAAAAGTAACAATTACCTCTGGATTTATAACTTGGTTGCCGAAACATCATTGCCACCGTCTTATAAAACCTCAAGTTTCCGCAGCTAAATGGTATATAAGAAAAATTTATAAAGGTTACCGTTCCTTTTTTATATAACCGAAAGTAACCTGTTTTTATAACTGTCTTGATAGTTACTCTAATAAATTGCGAAAACTGGAAGTTATGGATGACACCACTATATAACACGGTGACAAATAGTCACCATCAAGTATTACATTTTAGGTATGTATAAGTTTGCAATACAACCCTTATATAACATTTAGTTCCTTTAGCAAACAATATCCACCATTTTATTTTATTTTCCTTCATGTCATATGCACATCATACAGTAGAGTTTCCAACGTACAAAATGAGTGCAGTGAAGAAAAGTTGGAAAAAAGTTAAAAGTTCAATTTTCACCTAACATAAAGGACCCTATCGGCTTTGGGCTGTTTTTGGGCCGCGGTGCGGTATAATTTTTCCGATTTTAAGTGTGAGCCAAGAGGTGTGGCGCAAAAATTGCTTCCAGTACGAACATCAGATCCATGTGCCTTCCTAATGACCATATTATTCCAATGATGGAACCGCCCGAATCCTCAAGTTCTTCGATTCGTAATTCTTGGACATAGATTGTTTTTACGACCATCAAGTTCTTTAGACCGCCGATACTCTTTTGGAAGCACTCAGACAACACTTTCACTGATCTGTATAAGAAGTCTGATGTTAGACGTCGGAAGGCCATTCTTGGACCATCATTGTTATTTTTCGCAGATTTGTGATTCTGTCGAATTGTATATTAAGTATAATTAAGTAATCTGCAGTTGAACCCCAGTGCGGTGGTGCAAGAGGTGTTGTCGAAAACCTCAGAAGGTCTCACTCAGCCTTCTACTTCTTGCACCAACTCCCTTTTTCAGCGATTGTTGGTATTTTATCGAGTTTTATGTTGAGAGGTGTTCTACAGTTGAACCTCGGTGGTGTTGTCGACAACTCCAGAAGGTTTCAGTGTCATACTTCTTGCACCAACTGTTTTTTTTCAGCGATTGTTGGTGTTTCATCGACTTTTACGTCGAGACACGTCTTACGGTTGAACCTCGGTGGTATTGTCGACAACTCCAGAAGGTTTCGATGTTATACTTCTTGCACCAACTGCTTTTCTTCAGCGAATGTTGGTATTTAATCGAGTTTTACGTCGAGATACGTCTTACGGTTGAACCTCGGTGGTGTTGTCGACAACTCCAGAAGGTTTCGGTGTTATACTTCTTGCACCAACTGCTTTTCTTCAGCGAATGTTGGCATTCAATCGAGTTTTACGTCGAGATGCGTTTTACGGTTGAACCTCGGTAGTGTTGTCGACAACTCCAGAAGATTTCGGTGTTATACTTCTTGCACCAACTGTTTTCTGCGGCGATTGTTGGTGTTTCATCGACTTTTATGTCGAGACGCGTTTTACGGTTGAACCTTGGCAGTGTTGTCGACAACTCCAGAAGGTTTCGGTGTTATACTTCCTGCAACAACTGCCTTTCTTCAGCGAATGTTGGTATTTAATCGAGTTTTACGTCGAGATACGTCTTACGGTTGAACCTCGGTGGTGTTGTCGACAACTCCAGAAAGTTTCGATGTTGTACTTCTTGCACCAACTGCTTTTCTTCAGCGAATGTTGGCATTTAATCGAGTTTTACGTCGAGATACGTCTTACGGTTGAACCTCGGTGATGTTGTCGACAACTCCAGAAGGTTTCGATGTTATACTTCTTGCACCAACTGTTTTCTGCGGCGATTGTTGGTGTTTCATCGACTTTTATGTCGAGACGCGTTTTACGTTTGAACGTCGTTGGTGTTGTCGACAACTCCAGAAGGTTTCGGTGTTATACTTCCTGCACCAACTGCTTTTCTTTGGCGAATGTTGGCATTTAATCGTCTTTTACGTCGAGATGCGTCTTACGGTTGAACCTCGGTGGTGTTGTCGACAACTCCAGAAGGTTTCGGTGTTATACTTCTTGCACCAACTGCTTTTCTTCAGCGAATGTTGGCATTTAATCGAGTTTTACGTCGAGATGCGTTTTACGGTTGAACCTCGGTAGTGTTGTCGACAACTCCAGCAGATTTTGGTGTTATACTTCTTGCACCAACTGTTTTCTGCAGCGATTGTTGGTGTTTCATCAACTTTTATGTCGAGACGCGTTTTACGGTTGAACCTTGGCAGTGTTGTCGACAACTCCAGAAGGTTTCGGTGTTATACTTCCTGCAACAACTGCCTTTCTTCAGCGAATGTTGGTATTTAATCGAGTTTTACGTCGAGATGCGTCTTACGGTTGAACCTCGGTGGTGTTGTCGACAACTCCAGAAGGTTTCGGTGTTATACTTCTTGCACCAACTGCTTTTCTTCAGCGAATGTTGGCATTTAATCGACTTTTACGTCGAGATGCGTCTTACGGTTGAACCTCGGTGGTGTTGTCGACAACTCCAGAAGGTTTCGGTGTTATACTTCCTGCACCAACTGCTTTTCTTCGGCGAATGTTGGCATTTAATCGACTTTTACGTCGAGATGCGTCTTACGGTTGAACCTCGGTAGTGTTGTCGACAACTCCAGAAGATTTCGGTGTTATACTTCTTGCACCAACTGTTTTCTGCAGCGATTGTTGGTGTTTCATCAACTTTTATGTCGAGACGCGTTTTACGGTTGAACCTTGGCAGTGTTGTCGACAACTCCAGAAGGTTTCGGTGTTATACTTCCTGCAACAACTGCCTTTCTTCAGCGAATGTTGGTATTTAATCGAGTTTTACGTCGAGATACGTCTTACGGTTGAACCTTGGTGGTGTTGTCGACAACTCCAGAAGGTTTCGGTGTTATACTTCCTGCAACAACTGCCTTTCTTCAGCGAATGTTGGTATTTAATCGAGTTTTACGTCGAGATACGTCTTACGGTTGAACCTTGGTGGTGTTGTCGACAACTCCAGAAGGTTTCGGTGTTATACTTAAAGTTATTTTATGACAATCGAACGTGGTTGTCAATTGTCATGTCAGGACAAAAGTCGCTCGTTTATTTGTTGTCCAAGTGCATTATGTAATGCGTCGTCTTACGTGGGCGGTGATGAAATCAAACCATGCCCGACAAATACAGGTGTCTTGCGTGAGCGTTGCAAGCGGTGGAAGCGGCAGAGGCGGCGTGACGAGCGGGTTTGATTTTTTGGCGGACGCGAGCGGCAGTCATTTTGAAATGTCAAAGTTTTTAAAAAATGGACACATTGGGAGGCACAAAATGTTATTTATTAGTCTGTTGCAAAACTGCCGTTCCAGAAAGAAACGATCTGATGGGCGCCTTTTTCTGATTCTCCTGCGCCTTCTCAGAAATCCATTTTCCCCATTTTCGAATTCGAGTCATCGAATCTATTCGCGAAAATCTGACATCTGGTGGCAATACTTTAACTACACTGAGAGACAGGATCCTACGGAAATACTTTTAAACGTCCGTCATCATAATTTCGACTTACGTCAGTCAGTTGTCAGTTGCGAGGTTATGTAGTAGTTTTGTTAGGACGCTGACTCGAAATTTTGGGAATAATTCTGTGGAATTTTACGTTTTGTGTACTTAAGTGGAACATTGTAAATCCAGGAAAACTTGGCTTTTAAAAAATCCACGTATCGATGTCACTGATGTCACCAACTGACACTGTCAGGCACGTCACGCTAGAATTTTCACCTCCGGCTCCCCAATGGGGTGAGACCGCCATTTTGTTGAATTACTTGACGGCCGCCGCGTCTGTCGCTTTGACACACCGCTCACGTAAGACGCCGCAAGCCATGGCCGTCTCTAGCTCCAGGCCATGTCCTAACCATTTGGCAACATGGCGAGAGGAGCATTACCGTCAATTTGACAAATTGTCACAGATTGTCATTAAAGTGAAATGTTTGCAAAAAATATTTGAATCTTTAACAATTTCAAATGGTTAACGTACTGGAAATGAATATTTTGATGAAAGTATGTAAGATGTGTAGTATTTAGTAAGTTTAATAATAATAAATCTCGTTTACAGACCCATTTAAATACTATGCGGCGGACAAGAGGGTTTTGCAAAAAAAGATTTTGCCGTGTTTGAATTTAAACACTCACTGGAATTGAGCTTTTATCATTAGGAAGTTTAAAGACGTGAAAACCACTTTGACTGGATGGATAAACCACATTTAAGATTTAAGACAAGACTTATTTCATCCTTGCAGTGATGGTAAAAGGCAGGAATTGGACCATTTTCATCTGTAGAATTTTATAAAATCTATTCCTCAGTCCAACTTTACGTTGCTTATTAATAGAACCGTAAGACTTTGCTAGACTCTAATTAGGCGCCCAAGCGTTCAAAAATAAAAATTTAACATTATGTTGCCTTTATTTCTATACAAACTACGTATATTCTCAATAAACAAATAATTCTGCGTAAATGTCAAGTTTCAATGATCTCTAAATTATAAAGACGTGGAGGACTAGCAGTTGCTTCGAATTGTAGTTGTGTAAGGCCCATCAGAAGCTTAGAAATCATGCAAGCTGCAATCTCGATTGAATTTGCTTTGTGTTGAAAAGGATTTTGTAAAAAATTTCTTTTTCTGGGTCAAAAACTAAAGTGTCTCCACATTATGCGTCGGGACTATAACGTAGAGGACTCGCAGTTGCTTCCAAGGCAGTTGTTTGAGACCCAGATGCTTAGAAATAACCCAAGCTGTAATCTCGATAAAATTTGAAAAGGGTTAATGTCTTTCTCTGGACCTAGAAGCAGAATTTGTCATTTTAAACTTACTTACAGGGCACAACTTACAGTCTTTCACTAAAGTATTGAATTTCAGTTCCTTAACCATTCGAAATTGATAAAAATAAAATTATTTTTGGTAATTTTTGCAAATGTTTCACTTCAATGACAATATATGACAATTTGTCAAACTGACGCTAAATCTCCTCCGGCAGCGTTGCCAAATGGTTAAGGACAGGGCCTGGAACTAGAGACGGCCATGCGCAAGTACTCACGCCAGAGGCACTTAAATGAACTTTTTCAACACTGATCCCATGGTGGTACTGCCTTGAAATTGGGGCGGTGAGCATTTTAGAACCTACTAAACGTGTGGGTGAAATACTGTGAATGGTTCATGCTCCTAAAAGCAACTCAAGATCTGTCAAGAGGCACTTAAATGAATTTTTTCAACACTGACCCCATCGTGGTACTGCCTTGAAATTGGGGCGGTGAGCATTTTAGAACCTACTAAACGTGTGGGTGAAATACTGTGAATGGTTCATGCTCCTAAAAGTAGCTCAAGATCTGTTAAGAGGCACTTAAATGAATTTTTTCAACACTGATCCCATGGTGGTACTGCCTTGAAATTGGGGCGGTGGACATTTTAGGACCTACTAAACGTGTGGGCGAAATACTGTGAATGGTTCATGCTCCTAAAAGTAACTCAAGAACTGTCCAGAGGCACTTAAATGAACTTTTTCAACACTGATCCCATGGTGGTACAGCCTTGAAATTGGGGCGGTGAGCATTTTAGAACCTACTAAACGTGTGGGTGAAATACTGTGAATGGTTCATGCTCCTAAAAGTAACTCAAGATCTGTCAAGAGGCACTTAAATGAATTTTTTCAACACTGATCCCATGGTGGTACTGCCTTGAAATTGGGGCGGTGGACATTTTAGGACCTACTAAACGTGTGGGCGAAATACTGTGAATGGTTCATGCTCCTAAAAGTAACTCAAGAACTGTCCAAAGGCACTTAAATGAACTTTTTCAACACTGATCCCATGGTGGTACAGCCTTGAAATTGGGGCGGTGAGCATTTTAGAACCTACTAAACGTGTGGGTGAAATACTGTGAATGGTTCATGCTCCTAAAAGTAGCTCAAGATCTGTTAAGAGGCACTTAAATGAATTTTTTCAACACTGATCCCATGGTGGTACTGCCTTGAAATTGGGGCGGTGAGCATTTTAGAACCTACTAAACGTGTGGGTGAAATACTGTGAATGGTTCATGCTCCTAAAAGTAGCTCAAGATTTGTTAAGAGGCACTTAAATGAATTTTTTCAACACTGATCCCATGGTGGTACTGCCTTGAAATTGGGGCGGTGGACATTTTAGGACCTATTAAACGTGTGGGCGAAATACTGTGAATGGTTCATGCTCCTAAAAGTAGCTCAAGATCTGTTAAGAGGCACTTAAATGAATTTTTTCAACACTGATCCCATGGTGGTACTGCCTTGAAATTGGGGCGGTGAGCATTTTAGAACCTACTAAACGTGTGGGTGAAATACTGTGAATGGTTCCTGCTCCTAAAAGTAGCTCAAGATCTGTTAAGAGGCACTTAAATGAATTTTTTCAACACTGATCCCATGGTGGTACTGCCTTGAAATTGGGGCGGTGGACATTTTAGGACCTACTAAACGTGTGGGCGAAATACTGTGAATGGTTCATGCTCCTAAAAGTAACTCAAGAACTGTCCAGAGGCACTTAAATGAACTTTTTCAACACTGATCCCATGGTGGTACTGCCTTGAAATTGGGGCGATGAGCATTTTAGAACCTACTAAACGTGTGGGTGAAATACTGTGAATGGTTCATGCTCCTAAAAGTAGCTCAAGATCTGTTAAGAGGCACTTAAATGAACTTTTTCAACACTGATCCCATGGTGGTACTGCCTTGAAATTGGGGCGGTGAGCATTTTAGAACCTACTAAACGTGTGGGTGAAATACTGTGAATGGTTCATGCTCCTAAAGGTAGCTCAAGATCTGTTAAGAGGCACTTAAATGAATTTTTTCAACACTGATCCCATGGTGGTACTGCCTTGAAATTGGGGCGGTGAGCATTTTAGAACCTACTAAACGTGTGGGTGAAATACTGTGAATGGTTCATGCTCCTAAAAGTAGCTCAAGAACTGTCCAGAGGCACTTAAATGAACTTTTTCAACACTGATCCCATGCCGGTACTGTTTTGAAATTGGGGCGGTAGACATTTTAGAACCTACTAAGCGTGTGTGCAAAGCACTGTGAATGGTTCATGGTCCCAAAGGTAGTGCATTAATTCGTTGTGAGCTAAGCCTATAAAGAATTTTTTCAACAATGATCCCATGGTGGTACTGACTTGAAATTGTGGTGGTGTATATCCTAGGCCCTACTAAGCATGTGTGCAAAAAATTGAGGTTGGTTCATTGCTCTACGAAAATCTCTGAAAACCGATAGGGTCCTTTGAGGTTATGAGTAAACGTCGGTTGACTGATCAATAACAGAAGTTTTATAAGATCACTGAAGGACTACAATCAGTAACGGAACATAACTTAAGGATTCCCCGATTCTTCCATCACTTCGAAGCCCCGATGGTACCATTAGTAATTTTATACCCCCAGAAGATATATAAGGACACCATTTTTTGCCTTTTATGGATACGTACCCTTACTTTAAGTTACATATATTACATTTCCATTTGTTTTATAACCGTACTCAAAGTAATCGTTGGTATATTAAGGTTGTCTAAAGTTTATAATGGTCCTGATGGTTTTATCGAGCGGCTGCCATGTTTCATTTGGCTCCAGGTTGATTCAGAAATATATTAGGGGAGATCGGGGCATCATGGCCAAAAGCTAATAGCGAATAAAACTCTCTAGATTTCTAATAACACATTTTTAGTCAACATATCAACAAATTTTAATCCAATTTTCCAAAGATTTCCGCGAACTTTAATTTTTAATTACCGGTACCTAATTAAAATACAGTACTTCTATTTTTGTCTCATGAAAACGGTTCATTTACATTTTCAAACTGTTTTGAAAAATGAATAGCATTTTTCAAGAGCTTTAATTTTATTTTTGATATTTTTTACACCCAGCTTATTTTTACATTTCTGGAATCTAGGTGCCCTGAATATCGTAGTGACATTTTATTGAGTTTTTTCTTTTTTTTGGGAAACTTGTTTGTTGGTGGACAAAAATGCCAAGTTGGTGGTCTCATTGTAATTTGAAAGAAGAAAAAATTATCCGTTTTCATGGACTAGATGTAAGCGGCATAGTGCCGTTTTAAAAAAAATAAGTATCAAAAAACGTTTTTCAATATTTTGATGCACCCCAAATATATGGTTTAAATAAGCCCGGCCCAAACCCAATTTTTTAAATTTTATAACAAAACTGACTCCCATAAAAGACAAAAAATGCCTGTCACAGCACTCTAAGTCCACTCCCAAATTTCTCCAAAGACAAGAAAGAACTCACCAAAATGGTACTGCAATACTTAGAATGACCCTTAGATTCCAAAAATGTAAAAATATACCGGGTGTTCCATTTACAAATTGAAAATTATAGCAATTTCCGTCGAAACCAGTAGTGATAGAAAGTTGAAATGTATGTTAAAAAATGGTTTCCGGTGGGAATATTTACTGATGAGGAATTTTTCATATTTCTATCTTAGATAATAGAAAAGTTATTGGAGCGTATATGGTCTCGTTGTCACCCGGTATGTTATATTCTATATGTACTAATAAAATATAATCATGGTTTCAAAAAATGACAGCGATAGAATTAATTGTTTAGACGAGGCATGATGTAGAATAAACACCGACGAGTTGGCGGGGCGTGCTGCACGACCCTTTTTTTAACATCAGAATTAAACAATATAATTAATATAATATTAACCGTATAAGTAGAGGACGCATATTCACGAAAGTAGATTATTTAACATTGAATAAACCATCATCATAAAATATTTAGATAGGTACTTACATGATCTAACATAACTTATTTACATATCAGCCTATGCTTCTTAATTATTTCACATGTTATAATAATAGCTAATTATATACATATTAGTCATATTTTCTTTCTAACTTCACATAATTAATATTAATAACTACAAAAATAACGCGGTGATCACTATAGCCCACGCTCCCCTACCTAATTATTTTCAACAGTAGTAAGGCCTGAAATTCTCTCAATTTCAATGGCGCATGAAATTTCAGAAGGCAGATCAGCAAATTACACGGTAACATAGAATGCGCCATAATTTTTTACCGCTAGATTTTCGTTTATTTCGTTTTTAATGCGTGAAAAAATGGTGAAAAGTAATAACTTGTAGTGTCAAGTGTCGCTCATAGATCTGGTTGCTAAAACGAACAAACACCATTAATCTTCCGTAAATCAGACAGAGAAACTAGACAATAAAATAATTATGGGTGATGGGGTGATCAGAAGAGAAAGAGAGAAAACCAGAAAGCAAAGGCAACAGAAACGTTTCAGTTACCGGTATAAATTATGTTTTATAACGGTGACCAAGATATTGCGGGAACCCACTCTGGTAACCAATAACTTGAGCAGACTGGATATATAGCAGTTATATAAGGGTTCATTATAAATCTGTTTGTTTTATATGGTGACTAGTTTGTTGTCACCGTGACCCTTATATGATTCGCCACTTAAGCTCTTTAAGAGGTATATTGTGGTAGCAGAAATGTTTTGATCACCACCATCATGTGACCTTCAGTTTTATTAGCAGGTGATCGCAACGTCGTGAGCACTTTTATAAACCAAAAAATGTTCATTGGGACATAATTGGTCCATTCTTTATAGACGGGAATTTAACAGGCAATCTATATCTAAATTTACTGCAAGAAAGAATTATTCCGGCCCTTAGAGCCTTATTCCCAAATGAACAAAATTTTAACGATTTATGGTTGCAACATCAGGATGGTGCACCGCCTCATTTTGCTAGAACGGTCAGGGAGTACTTAAGTGAGGTATTTCCTGGAAGATGGATAGGGCGCAGAGGAGAAATTGAATGGCCACCTCGGTCGCCAGATCTAACTCCTTTAGATTTTTTCTTTTGGGGACACTTAAAATCAAAAGTCTATAAAAATCGACCGTAAAATCTAGAGGACTTAAAAAATCGAATTAGGCATGAAATCAATTTAATAACCCCGCAAATGTTAGCCAACGTTTCCGAGGAAGTCATACAAAGGTTTCACTTTTACCAAGAAGTTAATGGCGAGCACTTCGAACAATTGATTTGAGTCAAATACCTACATAATTGCAGTTATTTTTGGTTTTTCTTTAACCTCCCCACTAATAAATAATACCACATCTTCACCTGTGTCTGTGCTTTCCTAGATCCCATATCAGAATTACGAAAAAGTGGTTTTTAAAACGCAGTTTTTTTTAAAGATTGTTATTATTTTGGCGTAATTATGATGCATTTCAGTTAATAATGTGATGGATAAAAATGTTCGTCCTGGGCTTAGGTATTTCCTACCAATACATTGAATTTATTGGTTTGTGTCCTCGACATTGCAGCTTTTCTAAACGCCATTTAAGATCACCACTACCTAACTAGTTTCTGCAACTTTCTTCGTGTTGGCGTCGCCGTCGTTGTTTTCTCCGATGATCCATCATAATGTACTTCTTTGACAACAATTGATTTTTTACGTAAATGTATCTAAAAACTGTTAAACATTAATTTGAAGAGTAATTTCGTATCATACCTGGTGCACCTGTTGATATAAAATTATCATTTCTGTTTATTATTTGCACGCGTCCGGAACCTCATCAGGACACTCCGGCGCGAATCCAAGAACTACCCCGAACACAGGCCAATCTCTCCAAAGCCGTATAAAATCGCTTAGTTCGCCAATTTATTTATTTGAATGACGTCTGCCACTGTCAAGATCTAACAATGAAATTAAATCAAACAATTTTGGACCTACGTTGCAATCGACTGTCTTTTGTTTCTTGGGCTACTGCGAGAATGAAAAGTGGATTTTCTCCGAATTTCGGCATTTTTTTAAAAATCAGCAGTACAAGTATCAGAAAAGAAAACTTCACAGCAGGTTTAACAATCACCACATTAACATTATTATCGATTAAAAAAGGTGGGGTGTCCGTTAAAAAAATGGCCGAATCCGGTCCTGTTCGAAAATGACAAGAGCTAAAAAATATCAGGACTACCCAAAATGTGCGTCAAGGTCAGCCATTTCAAGACGCAAAAAAATTTTTAGCGTAATACCACTGGTCTGGTCACAAATTGCCCCGTTCCAAACTTTTGGACATCCCTGTATGTCTAGGTACTAATAATTGGACCGAGGCGCGAGGTATTGATATAAAATTACCAGTAGTTTATAAATGTGTACTGTTACCGGTAATATTACGGACAATACTACTGCTAATTTATAAAAAAATATTTTGTTAGACAATAATATTTGAGACAAAGAAGGAAACAATGAAAGAACACAAATTTTTGTTAAGTTATAAACAGTAGGAGCATTGTTTAGTTAACAATTAACATGGCGGTTTTTTCAAATTGAACGATGGCATTGTGACATGTTCTCCTTCAGAAAAGCAGGGAAAACTTTTAACTGGTATTTGGTTGAAATAATGCTACTCTTTTGCAAATAGTTCAACCCAGTATGAATCATTTCTATTTTAACCAAAATACATGGTTTTGGTTTACCAGAACATTTCCCTTTTTTTTGATGCAAAAATATTATAAATATTTCAGTTATTTCTAAATTTTGCAATGTTGCCGACCTTACGAACCTAATAAGCGGTAATATTACCGCTGTAATGTTATACCCCTTACCGGAGGCAACTAAATTAGAAAAAATAAAATTACCTAAACTAAGTGCTTCAATTAATCCACATTTTACATATCAAATTGACCGTCGTACGCTGAAAACTATTCATCTTAATTAGTTCGAAAGCTTGCAGAGAAAAATGGACCGCGGCTCGAAATCTCCCACAGGTGAATCTTTAACTATAGTTTTTGGTACATTTTTATTTTTTACCTCATACCCACTTATTTTAAACAAGCAGAAATATGAAATTGCGAGCAGTATTCTAATAAATTTTGTCCAATTCTTAGTTCGTTCATTATTCATAACACCCTGTATTGATTACACGAGGTAGTTTCAAAGTCTTGTTCCACATTTACTTACTGTTTAGGACGCGTTTCGATGAATTTACAGTGTGACTCAAAAGCTGTTATTTTTCTTTGACCCAAACGTTTTTTCATTTTCCAGGCAACTGTTTTGTATTTTGTGTTAATTTCTTTTATAGCTGAAGATGGAGTAACACTCCGAAACGCGTCCTAAACAGTAAGTAAATTTTGTGGAACAAGACTTTGAAACTACCTCGTGTAATCAAACATCAGTTCCTCTTTGAAAAATGGACCAAGCTTTCAACCAACACGCGTGTATTATTAAAGTCAAATCAACTCGATTTAGTTGAATTTCGTAAAGTTATTACAATCTGTCAACCGTGTCGACTAACATAACCTTTATAAATTGTAACGTGGTATTGCCATTTTTCTTACGTTAACGTGTTTACAAATGCACGTATGTTCGTCGTGTACCCAACCGCATTAATAATAAGCGAGCTGATGGAGACAGAAATAGCAGACGCGCATTGTAATCGTATTTCCCTCTTTATCTCACCCGCTTATTACTAATGCGGTTGAGTGTACATGCAGACATAATGGGTCATATTAATAAAAATAAGGTGGTGCTTATTTTCACAATTTTCTAAGCAAATCCTTGAACACATATTAATAAAAATTCAGCAAATCCTTATTGGACAAGCTTTTGCTGATCCTGGTTCAGTATAAGCATTCCCTTGTCTTCGTATTAATAAAGTTAGCCATTTACTGATTTGTTTCAGTAAATCCTTGTGAAAACATAAGTGTGCTATTTCAGATACTGATTGTACGTAAATTTAATATTTCTACCATATTTAATGGCGTTCGTATAGCGAAAAACTATAAAGAAAGACATCCTGAACCAAACGAGTTCCAAATTATTCAAATTTTCTCCAGAAAGTGTTGACTGACTTTCTTTTTTTTATTCTTACTTTGATCTTTTCGTACCGAAAAAACACGGGAAGGAGCATTAGATACCAAAGCGAAAATTATTTTTTCTATTATAGATATAAAAGCGGTAGGTAAAGTAGTAGTAGTTTATTTTCTTCAGACCCGGAAAACTAGTTTCACGCTCTGCTGTGGTGCATACAACATTTTTCTTCATTCACCAGAAAAAAATTAATTCGAGCTAAAAAATCAATTAAGTGTTTTCACGACACAGGTGAGACGCCATGGCAACTTCCGACGAATTTTCTTAGCTATTCACGAAAATAAAGTAGAATTTTCGCGGCTAGCCGAAAGAAAATTTATCCACCGCTTACTCATTTCAGCGGCTAGCCGTGCAAAATTATTTTACACGGCTAGCCGTGAAAGATTGTACTTTCATAGCCCTCGTGAGGCCCGAAAATCTCATTTTTTGTTAATGGAAAAAGAAAAAGCTTTTTCTAAAGTGAAGTAGGTTACACGACAATTCTACGAAGGCGAGTATATTGATTGTTCCTACGAAAATAATCCGAAACGTACCTATTCGGGGATTTTTTTCCAAAACAGACTGGGGTGTAACAATTCCTTATTTCATAAAAAAAGATTTTTCTCGAGTGCTTTTCGCAAGATAATTTTTTGACAAAAATATTATTGGACCTATTTTTCTTGCATTAATAGTGGCTATGTACCATTGCTCGGTAGGCTAATATTAAACGTTTAATGGAGAAATATTCTGCAGTGAAATGTACCTAATCCTTAAATGTTTACATACTGGCCTTAAAGAATCAAAAGTCTTCATGTGGCGGGATTTCAGACTAGCAAACGCTGACGCATATCAGCATATCCTATTAAGTATAAGCATTTCATTATTAATACAGAACTAAGGATTACCTTTTGCTGAAACCTTTTACTAATCAGCAAAACCTTTTCCTTGTAAGCATTTGCTTATTAGCATTACCTTATTTTTATTAATATGACCCATTAGTAAAACCAATTAATTCTCTTGGATTTCTGGGACCTCGAAACGTGAAGATCTGGTGTTATCATGGTGATATTTAATTAGTAGGTAACCTACCATTTTTTAAGTGTGGTACGGGAGGTTAAAAATAAAATTAAAATTTGATGCTAATATTTAAAAACTTGCACACATTTTGTACCTAAGTAGGTATCTGAAAACTAAGCACTCAAAAGAATTATGTTCCTAACAAGTTTCCGTTTTAGAAAAAGGAGAAGGATCACCCGCTAAAAGTTGGTGTGTTCAGGGAACATCCTGTGTGTAGATAGAAAGACCATAGAGACATAAAAGAAAGGTAACTACCGAAGAGATGTGTGATGGGGGTGTTAGAGAAAATCACCTGATATGATTGTGCAAGTTTGACAGATTCGATTGGGGATCGGCAAGAGGTCATTAACGCGGCAAGAAAATGTTCCATTACTCTCAAGGGTTCTAGAAGACCGACAATCATCGTTATCCGTATTGTTCCAAAAGCAGGCTCCCTTGATTGAACCGCATGACGAACGGGGACAAAGAACAAAGCGCAACATGTCAGCTAGAGCATTAGTTGTAGTTATAAATGTCAGGAGCGACATGTGACCTCACTTATTGTTTCTGTCATTTTCAACGAAGATCCACTAAAACCCGGATCTTAATGCATTCTTTGCCTGTTATTAATGTCCCCCGTTCGAGAAAAACCTGCACATGTTATTCATATATGAAAGATTATAAAAGCTATTATAGCAAGTTTTGACATGACGACGGGGGCCGTTATTGCTTTTGGATGTCCGCCGTTTCCGCTTTCTTTACTACTTCTTGTCCTGATTTAATTGCTCGTTTGTCTTGGCGTTTTATGAGATAGTAACAGTGCTATATACTCGCTACTCTAATAAAAATTCGGGAAATGAGGAGTATCCTTACGTATATCCCCATCACCAGAATAATTTGTTCTTGGACCTCACAGTCTTAAAGGTCAAAAAAAATCGATTTTTCAAAATACTATGTCGTAAAATGTTTATCGTATGTAACATAAAACTAGTATTACACATTGCATAAAACACAGATAAAAAACAGTTACATTTTTACATTGCATCGATAAAACTTATATATGCTTATAAAACAACATTTTATACCCTTTGTATTCACGCATCTTTGATTTTATAGAGAGAGATCAGAAATGTGGTGAAAATGCAGATCACGATCCCCCAATAATCAGTGATGCATATCGTCGTGGATACAACCCCACAACTTTACACCCCTCGATGACAACATTCTCATTATGTTCATTATAATTCTTTTACGAACCGTCACATCGCTGGCTTAAATTCCCTGAACCTGTCGAGAGATTACATAACGTATGAATATCATATCTATATCTGCCCTGCGGTACCGTTATGCAACAATGGAGAGATTAGTTTGGGAACGTCGTGGTATTTTTTATGTTCACGATTGTTTGCAGAATTCGTTACGTTTTATATTATAGGGGGTGCTTATAATGTTTCTGTTTGATATTCAGACTCCTTTTTATAACGCCCTTTTACGTAACATATCCAGTTCGGAATTAGCTCAATAAAAATCTTTTGTATGCCAAGTCCATCAATCACTTTAGTGCTTATGTGCATGCGCTGCATATTCAGGTTTAACATGTGCAATTCAGCTATTTTATAATTGACATAAATTTTTCATGAGAAAATAAGAAATGGTAACAATATTCTTAGTCACTTTTTACAGTTTTTGATAATATTGGCTGATTTCTGGTTTCTTCTACTCACATAGCCTTTCCGATTATTTCACTCTTGCTAAACGGTAAGTTAACAGAAATATTTTGAAGTTGAACGTTAAACGCCATATCTTCAAATCTTTTTCCCATGAACTATGTACAGACGAAAAAGTAAGTCATGCACCCAACTCTTGAGCTTTACGCTCAGAATTTTGAACACCAGCCTTCGATAGGTGCATTTTTGTGTCATTAGAATACCGGCACCAGTTGAGTTGCATTGCTTGGTCAAAAAACCTAGGACTGTATGCCAGTTAAGAATTATTCGCTCAAGTAATTGGCATAAAGGGCATTATTTAGTTTTTTGACTGTACCTGATACTTCATCCATCCTACCGCATAGGCAATTTCAGGGTTACCTACCTACTAAACTCTCAAATTATGTTTCAGGTGACACAAAACAAAAATAAGAACACTTCTTTGGAGTATAAGGTAAGAAATTTGTTCATTTCAATTGCTGATTCACTTTGTAATAACGCATGACCTAAAATAGCCAAACATATATTTTTTTGAAAATAGCAAATTCGACCAAGTATCACCCTGCATGGTTTGAAACCGGATGTGTCTATTAAGGAATTTCTTAGCTGCCCGATTTTTATGCGACTAAAGCGTCGTCGAGTTGATTTTATAATTTTCTACTTAAAACAGCGAAAATATGTGGACAATATTCCTAAAATAGCCAATAGACTTGTAAGAAATAAAGGGAAAGGAAACGAAACTTTTAATTTATCAATCAACTTCTCAGCTGCTTAGTAATATTTATTTGGCAATAAAATCTATTTCGTTAAACAAAATGGCCATTTCCTGCTGTCAATTTTATGTATTTATCTCATTTATTGGAAAAGGCAAGAGAAATCCCGCTTAAGAAAACCATGAGCTTTTCGTAAGAAATACATTAATAAGGGCCGTTTGTACTGACGTTACTTACACTTACACTTAAGCCTGGCTTAAAAATTAAGACTGACATTTTTCTTATAGGAAAAACGTCATTCTTGTCATTTCAAGTACTTCTTAAAGTTAAGAAACGTTGGTGAATTTGCGACTAAGAACGTTGGAAATAGGTACTCGAAAGTATAGCGACTGATGAGACGTGTTCCTAAGAAACACCTCGAGACGCAGTCGATAGGTGTTTTGACGCAACTCTTCGAATCAGGAGCAATATTTTCAAAATATTTCCAACGCTCGAAATGTATTCGGTGAGATTATTTTATTCATTAAGTATTGAACCAATCCAAAGGAGCATTTAGCATACCAGTAATCCTGATTACATTGATAAGACTACAACGTCAACTTGACACTACTTACTCAATACTTTAATTCATAAAATAATCTGCAAAATACGATTCGTAGTCTCTTGGTTGCCTTGTTGAGTCCTCATGGATGCACTACTTGTCAAATGGTAGATTTTTTTCGGCCAAAGAGGACTCGAGCGAGCTCTCGTCCTCTTTTTAGCCTAAAAAAATCTACCATTTAGACTCGTAGTTGACAGCCATTCGGACGTCAAAACCCGCGGCAATCAAGAGACTACTCGTCGTATTACTATTGACTATACATCGAATATATTACATACATTGACAATTTAATGCAGATTAGAAAGAACCAAACGATGTATTATTTAATATAAAACTAATATAAAACGTAAGGTTCGGTGTTTTGCTTTGAAAACACGATTAGTTATAGAAATTTCCTCTGTAATTTGTAGTTTTAATTTGCTAGTATTATAGAAGTTGTATAGTCAATGATAGGTAACGCTTTCGATCTTATATTGACATAAATCTTCGAGATTTAAGATTTAAGATTAAAGCCGAACGAACAAGCAAAAATTAATAAAATAATAATCCGTAATATAACTATACTACACTAGCTATTACATACATATAAATAGATAGGACAAGTCAAAATTACGCACGGAAGCAAAGAAAGATTGTTGCTCCTTGCATGCATAATTTAGAAAAAATAGCATTCCATTTCGGTATATTGATACATTTTTAATCTTTTAAGGCAATGACAAGTTGTTATGCAATAGTTATTTGTGCAGGGTTTTTTCGAAAAACGTCTAAAATAACCACAAATAAAATCTTCTAATAAAGCTTAAGAATGCAGTTTTCAAATACATTTTTATTAAATTGTCAATTTAACATTATGTCGCTTTGATTTTGAACTTGTTTTGACTTCGATCCTTGGTAATAAAGCAATAACCGTAGAATATTTTGTTGGAAGTGTCGAATCAAATGTCACCAAAAATATCTGTCATTACATTTCAGCGTTCTTCATTGGCCAGTTCAAAACATACATCCTCTCTTCTAAAATATACTGCACTACAATGACTTTTAATATGCTAAGTATGATAAGTATGAAATATACTCCAGTGTACATTCCAGTATTACACCACAAAACAACAGTTTAATTCCTTTTTTCATCGTCATAATTAGGAGGGAGGCTAACCATTTCACAATGTAAAATAAGAAGGTCAGATTTCCATTATTTCCAAATTATTTCACTATTTGAAGTTTGATCGATCCCATCACAGAATTTTGATCCATTTACTTAGGTACAGCCCGTCCGCTATAAGCTGAAGCACTAAAGTGGAGGTATTTTGTCGTTTTTCCTAGATTATGACAGCGCTGTGGCGTGCTATTCAAAACAAAACAACAAATTGCATTGATGGACATCTAAGATATCTTATTGACAGACGCCGCCACTGAACTTTAGTGCTTCAGCTTAGAGCGGACAGCTGTAGGTACTTAATTTTACAAAAACGCATTGAGTAGTTACTAAAAAGCTTAAAAAACCGCAATTCACCAATACGTAAATTACATTCATTTTCTATTGAAGATCTAACATTTTTCTGGAACTGTACAACCCTAATTTGTAAGGGCCTGTACTTTTGACAATTTGATAGAAATTTAGCGGGAAAACAAAAACATTGCATAACCCAAATCTTCTAGGGTTTATTTTAACCTCCACAACCCCATCACAATTTAAAAAAAAGGGGAGGTTACTGCAATCACTACAATTTTCGAATTCGAGATAAGACCGGATCTATGCGTTTTGGGGTCTCAGGAACCCAAAAAAGTGGTTTTTAAAATGTGTCTGTGTGTATGTTCGTACGTACCTTCGTACGTACGTGCTTACCAGTGCGGCTGCTTCAAGCAAAAACACAGTAAGTGTTAAGCATAAGAAAGTGGGAAAATAGCAAAAGTTTATTTTGACTTTAGCCGTAGAAAACTATTACATACACCAAAACAATTTTTTTTCGAACATCGATAGACCAGGAAGTGATAGAGCCATGGCTATTGGCTTAAAAGACAAAGGAAAACAAAGTAGATGCATCTAAATATTAAACTCATTTTCACAAAAAAATGTTGGTTAGGTACTGTGTTTCTGCTTGGAGCAGCCGAGTGGTCGGAACATTACTTTTAAAAAGTAATTCATTACCATTACACATTACTTCGTCGAAATTGTAATGCATTACAATTACTAATTACTTTTTTCAAAAAGTAATGCATTACAATTAGAATTACTTAATAAATGTAATGCATTACTTAATACATTACTTTTAACGTAACATTTCTTAAATTTCTGATTGTAGCTGACAGATTTTGAGATCTGCAGTAAATTGAAACATACGTCAGTCCAGACACGGCCAACTCTAATTGAAATTTTAAAAAATGCCACGTTATAAAAAAACTGTAGGTGTATTATTTTAAAACAGTAAATTTATTATTTAATTTTAATTTAATTTGAATAACAATTGCGTTTCAAAATTTTCCACTGCTTGAGGTGGCTAAAGTTAGTTTTATTTTCTTCAGCTAGGAAATTATTTCAATTCTGTAGAAATATTTAATCCGTAGTAATTGCAGAGAATATCGCTACTTAAAAATAGCAGGAAAACCTCTTCAGAATGCATCAATGTTTGCTTGGGAGGCAGTAGGTAAACAGAACCCCGCTGGGTTAGGGTTAACTCTGATACCAGTAGTACCTAGCTACTTCCTGTGGTGTTATTTCATTTCACAGAATTACATTTTTCATAAAAGTTTCATTTTTGCGTTTATCAATTAAGGATAAAAAAGTAATGGAAAAAGTAATGGTTTTTCATTACAATTACTAAAAAAAATGTAATGCATTACAATTACCCATTACTATTTAAAAAAAGTAATGCATTACAATTACTCATTACCAGCTAAAGTAATTTCATTACAGTAATGCATTACTTCCGACCACTATGTATTACGTACGTACGTTTGTACGTTCGTTTGTAAACACGCCACAGCCAAAACTACTAGGCCGATTTGGCTGAGATTTGGTACGTAGGCATCTCATAACCCAACTTAGATCTGAGAAGCTTTTGGAGCCAATCGTGCAATCGGAAATGCCATTTTGGCACATCAAGTTCTAAATTTTAAATGCAAACCCCCTTTTTTCACATCACCATAAGAAAGGCCTTCAAATTCTGCTTCTAAAAATGGATTCACTCTTAGTGCCTTTTTGACAAAAATTGAAATATTCGGGATTGTTAACGTACTTTAAGCAGCTGTGAATACAATTTTAGAACTAGCTTTTTAAATACCTTTTTAATGGTGATATAAAAAAGAAGACTTGTATCTGCTTGCATTTAAAATTTGAAAGTTGATGTGCCGGAATGGCACTTCCCGTGGGCAGATTGCTTCCAAAAGCTTGTCTGCTCTTCACACAATCTCCACATACCTTTCAGCCAAATGGATCTAGTAGTTTTGACTGTGGTGCGTTTTTAGTGTTGCTACATAACTACGATTTTTTTTGCTTAAAGGACACTAATTTTATTGTGAAGATATTTTCTTTATCTAGAACCAGACATTTCTATAATGGTAACAGATTTTGAAGACTTTTCTATAATGGTTACATTAAGTTTTTCAAAACTCGTTTTGGGTGTTAAATGACGGTTTGTTGTTAAATTTGAAAATGTGCCAAAACGGCATTTACCGGGAACCGATTACCTCTGAAAACTTTTCAGCACTTCGACCAATGTTACTATCTCCATGTATCAAATTTCAGCCAAATCGATCCATCAGGGGTTTTAAAGTGTTAAAAATCCCGAATTTTTGGACTTCTAAATCTGAAAACAAACAAGTGAAACCCCATTTTGACACTAACCATTGGTCCAAATTTAAAAATCCTATCATTGCTTACTTTTAGAGTAAGTTGAAGAAAACTGAATTTTTGAGTACCTACCTCATCTCATGTTAACTTTAACATGAGGTTTGTCACCTTAGTTTCCATTGTGACAACAATTTGTTTCTATGGAAATAACCTCAAGTTAAATTTAACATGAGATGAAAAAACCGGGCCTAACTCTTTGAAGAAGCATTTCAGGATGGACTTTTTGACTTAAAATCAACAGGGCAATTACACCCTGAAGTATCTGCAGGTGGTATACAGGCTGTTCGCGAAACATGTAGCAGAACTCCTTCCTTACTTCTTCCTTCCTTCCTTCCTTCCTTCCTTACTTCCTTCCTTACATAAAAAAAAGGCAGCAGAGAAGCGGCTGGAACCTCCCCAACGCATGGGTCTTTGATTTCCGTGACTTGTGTTTAAGATTTTAAAGTTGATATGCCTAAATGGCACTTCCCGTGGACCAATTGCTCCCAAAAGCCTTTCAGCTCTTCAATGGGTTACCTAACCTCCATGTACCAAATTTCGGACAAATCGATCCAGTAGTTTGGGCTATAACGTGGTTTCAGTGTTATTACAAAATTTCGATTTTTCTACCCAAAGGGTACTAAATGCGAATAAATTTTATCTCATTTAAAACCAGAATTTGAAGACCTTTCTGATGATAACAATAAATCTTTCAAAAAGTTGTTTTTGATGGGTGAATGAGAGAATAATTTTAAGTTTCGAAATTGGTGTGCCAAAACGGCACTTTCCGTGGGCCGATTGAATCCAAAATTTGTTCAACTCTTCGACGTGTAATACAATCCCCATGTGCAAAATTTCAGACCAATCGGTTGAGGGGCTTGGGCTGTACCGCGATTTTAAAGTCCGAAAAAAATCAATTTTTTTTTAATTTTTGGTCAAAAGGGCACTAAGAATGAATACATTTTTAGACGCAGAATTTGAAGGTCTTTCTTATGGTGACGTGAAAAATGGGGGTTTACATTTAAAATTTAAAAGTTGATGTGCCAAAATGGCACTTCTGGTTGCACGATTGGCTCCAAAAGCTTTTCAGATCTAAGTTGGGTTATCACATGCACACGTACCAAATTTCAGCCAAATCGGTCGAGTAGTTTGGGCTGTGGCGTGTTTACGAACGTACGAACGTACGTACGAACGTACGTACGTACGAACGTACGTACATACATACAGACACATTTTAAAAACCACTTTTTTGGGTTCCTGAGACCTCAAAACGTATAGATCCGGTCTTATCTCGAATTCGAAAATTTTAGTGATTGCAGTAACCTCCCTTTTTTTAAATGGTGAAGTGGAGTGGGGAGGTTAAAATAAGTTGAAAAGTTCCTATGAAGATTTGTCCGATATCGCCTCCTAAGGGTGCTAGGTCTTCTCGTAGGAGGAGGATGGGGACCAGTTTATTTTTAATATTTCGGAAACCGCTTAATCTACGATATTGCAATTTGGTACATACACTTAGGTATTTAAGGGTGTCATGTACAAAATTTCATTAAAATTGATGGAGGGCAGCATACAATTACCGACACCTGCAATTGGTATTTTCAATGCAAAACCTACAGCAGCAGTTCCTGGAAAAATCATTTACTGCGTTTTAGAAGTAAAATTTTATAAGAAAACTTTTTTCTCCAAGCGTCAGTAAAACATCACATTGTGAACGTCAGTGTAGACAGTAGAAGTTGAATTTCTAGGACGCTAGTCTCTAAGCGACCTCAGCGGCACGAAATGAAAAAAATACTGCCGCTCGTGCTTTTTCATGCCGCTCAGCATGCCGCTACCAATTACGTTCACTAAATCAAAGAAATTACTCCGGCTTAGATTTTTTTTAATGAACTACAAAAATTATATTAATTTACATTAAGTTGTGAAAAATAATTAAGAATAGTTTAGTTTCTATAATTATTGAAAATGCAGCTGCTAAAAGTCGCATTTTGAAATTGTAATCCACTTGATGAGTTTACACCAGCTGAAGTCACTGTCTCAGTAATAGTGCTCGTGATGTTACCGCAAAGCCTCAAATTATTAACACTGTCAGTCGTGTTATCGGGAGCCTCGTTAGGTACGTTTAGAATCTTTTTAGCAATTTTTTGTTTGCTACACATTGATTCTTCGTAGTAGCTTTCCGCTACAGTGCCAGACTTCCAGCCACCGTGTCTTTTTAAGGTAATTACATCGGCACCACTATCTACAAGTAATGTAGCAGACGTTCTTCTCAAACTATGACCCGTGTATTCTTTGCGTTGCGGTAATTGTAGATACGAAGCGACTTCCTTGGGTACTTCACCAATCTTGTGTATTTCCATGACTAAACGATGGCATTTTCCATCCATATATTTCAAGAAAAAGCGTCTGTCATTCATATCTTTCGGACGTAAAGAGGCATATTTTCTATACAAATCAAGAAAATTTTCTCCAATAACGGTAAAGGACCGACTCTTTTTTGTTTTTGTGTCAGGAACTTTAACATGAAGAATTTTTCCAAGATCTGCTATGTCATCAATCTTCATCTTTAACATTTCATCACAACGACAGGCTCCCGAAATTCCAATTATCATCATAACCTAAATAAAAAAAAATGCAGCAGAGAAGCGGCTGGAACCTCCCCATCGCGTGGATCTTTGTATTCTGAGTAGTAGTCAATTCGACAGAATTTTTTTTATGCTTATTGTCTGTGACTAATTTCGCAATTTTCTGACAAATACCGACATCACCCATCACATTTGACAATATGTTCCTTTTAAGGTTAACAGTTTGCCACCCTTTTGACAATAACTGATACTTTATGTCATCCACTGCCAGCCTGCTCCCTTTTAATGAAAAATATTTTTTTCTCTATTTTCCACTGAAATGGCAGAAACTGTGAATACATTTTTAGAACGAGAATTTGATCGTCTTTCTAATGGCGACATAAAAAAGAGACCTTTGTATTTAAAATTTAAAGTTGATTTGCCCAAATGGCACTTCCCGTGGACCAATTGCTTCCAAAAGCCTTTCAGGTCTTCAACGGGTCACCCAATCTCCATGTACCAAATTTCAGCCAAATCGATTCGCTAATTTGGGCTATAACGTATTTTTAGTGTTATTATGAAATTTCGATTTTTTGACCCAAAGAGCACTAAATGTGAACGAATTTGGTCTTACTTAAAACCAGAATTTGAAGACCTTTCTGATAGTGACAATAAATAAAACGGCAGTTTCCGTGGGCCGATTGAATCCAAAATTTGTTCAGCTCTTCGACGTGCTATACAATCCCCGTCTGCAAAATTTCAGCCAAATCGGTTCAGGGGCTTGGGCTGTACCGCGATTTTAAAGTCGGATAAAAATCATTTTTCTTTCAATTTTTGATCAAAAGGGCACTAAAAATGAATACATTTTTAGAAGCAGAATTTGAAGGCCTTTCCTATCGTGAGGTGAAAAATGGGGGTTTGCATTTAAAATTTAAAAGTTGATGTGCCAAAATGGCATTTCTAGTTGCACGATTGGCTCCAAAAGCTTTTCAGATCTAAGTTGGGTTATCACATGCACACGTACCAAATTTCAGCTAAATCTGTCGAGTAGTTTGGGCTGTGGCGTGTTTACGAACGTACGTACGAAGTACGTACATACATACAGACACATTTTAAAAACCACTTTTTTGGGCTCCTGAGACCTCAAAATGTATAGATCCGGTCTTATCTCGAATTCGAAAATTTTAGTGATTGCAGTGACCTCCTTTTTTTTTTAAATGGTGAAGTGGAGTGGGGAGGTTAAAATGTCACATTATAAGCAGGTATATTTTATTTTAAACTAACCTTCATTGCAAGGTACTTGTCATCGGGAGCCTCAGACAAGAATTTTTCAAACTCTTCCCTAGTAAATACTTTTGCCTTTTTCGCTGAATAGCCTTCATTTTGCTTCTTCAGAAATGCACGAAGTTTTAAGAATTTGGTTATATCCAACCCATGCTTAATATTCAATAGTGATTTTACCATGGAGTACTGGAACCACAATGTAGAACTTTTCATTTTAGCAGCCATTTCGGAGAAGTACGCCAATAAAACATTTTCTGAGAATACTTTCACATTTTTTGTGGCAGACCATTTGATGAATTTCTCATATGCGGCTTCATAAACGGCTGCTGATTTTGTTGGAATTAAATTATCAACTGCGTTTTGAGCAGCTTTTGCAATTTCAGGCGGCGTGCATTGCAGTGCGAAGTCCTCCGTTTCTTCAAAATCAGTCATGTTGATTCTGTAATAAACATTGTAGGTACCTACTTTTTATACGAGTTAATCAGAAACGAGAAAAGTACTTATCTACGTATTGCTTTTTAAAAGAATCTGTGAAGAAAATCAGCTACTTTTCTCAACTTTTACTTTGATTTTTCTCGCCGTTGCGTTTGTTGACAGTCAGCATCAAAGCTGTAGTCATAGTAACACTCGCAGAGCGTGCTCAGTTTTTTCTCAAATTTCGCGTTAAAGTGAAGAAAAAAATTATAATTCTTCTTAAATCTGATGTTTTTAAACGTTTGGAGAAAAAATAGCGTGTTGCATTCGGAGGAGAAGCTATTTTTTGTGCTTCAGCTGTATTTGCAAGCCTCACTACGTTCGGCTCGCAAACTTACAGCTTCAGCACAAAAAATGACGCTTCTACTCCTAATACAACAATATACTATTATTGCTCTTGCAAAACTTCAAAATAATGCATCGATTTTGCGCAATCAACAAAAATGTATGCTATTGCAGGATGCGCGCCTTGTAATTTTTGGACCAGTTTCACAAAGTCGTCTATGCAAAACAGCGAAACTTGTAGCAGAACTCCTACCGTGGGTTCCTTACATAAAAATAAGTTTAAATGTTCCTATGAACGTGTGTCCGATATCGCCTCCTAAGGGAGCTAGGTTTGCATAGGCGACTTCGTGGTCCAAAAATTACAAGGCGCGCATGATGAAATAGTACACATTTTTGTTGATTGCGCGAAATCGATGGATTACTTTGAAATCTTGCAAGAGCAATAAAAGTTTTCTTATGAAATTTTACTTCTAAATATCAGTGAATAATGTTTCAAGAACTGCTTATGTAGGTTTTGCATTGAAAATACCAATTGCAGGTGTCAGTAACTGACTGTTCCCCTTCATCAATTTTAATGAAATTTGGTACATGACACACCCTTAAGTACCTAAGTCGATGTACCAAATTGCAATATCGTAGATTAAGCCGTTTCCGAAATATTAAAAATAAACTGGTCCCCATCCTCCTCCTACGAGAAGACCTAGCACCCTTAGGAGGCGATATCGGACAAATCTTCATAGGAACTTTTCAACTTATTTTTATGTAAGGAACCTACGGTAGGAGTTCTGCGACCTGTTTCGCGAACACCCTGTATAGGAACACCCTATATGTGACTGTTGACAAGCAAAATTGGCGGTTTTCCTGTCTATCCCAAATTTTTTTCCATTGTTGTACCCCTTTACGGACTGAATTAGTAACTAAGACAAGCTTAAAGTCTAAATTTATTTTCTGATACGGCGGCAGCGCACTAAGTAGGTCATTCATGAAAGGGCTTACCTAACCATCGCCAGAGTTTATGCACTTTATACTTCGCCAATAATCCCTGACCCAGATTAGTCTTTACCCAAGTTTAACTTTACTACTTGACAACTTGACTATGACTATACATTTTATTCGGCTCATTTCTCAGTCATCCTGTAAATATTTCTTAGAGATGGATTGTTCACGATTATTACGCGATAGCTTATAGCTTTTCCCTCAGTACATTTTCTTTAGATTGGCACATCACTTAAATCCAAAAATTAAAGAGCGAATCTAGAATGAGAGGTAAAGGAAAATCTCATCACTACCCTCTAAATAACCAACTCATTAACAGCAGCCGGCAGTAATTTTCCAGCTATTTCTTTGCTAGCTTCTCCCCTCTGTATTCCAGGTGAACGACTAATTTATTTAATGTGTTTACCCTTATCAAGACAAATACTGTGTTTTTTCCGTTCCTATTTTCATCCCAACAATTAAATCCACAAACAACAGCAATCATTATACCATCACCGACAGATTTACGAACTTCGGCTTAGCTTCTAAAATGCATCATAAAAGCACTAGAGCTACAATAAAAATTTCCATGATCGTAAAACGCCGACACCCCTAAAAATATTCATATGCGCTAAAGATGTTTTGTTGCAAAAAATAACTCGTCCATAAAATAAATCAATAACGAAAGTCGGTACAAAGTTATGGGCTTTCACACTAACATAAGTCGATGATGAAAAAAATCCCGAACCCCTTGTATACAACTGTATCATTAATTCTTCGGTGGACGAGTCTTTGATAGAAATATCCCACTTGTACAATACTTGCCATTGTTATTCGTGTAATACGGCAATCCTCCACGTCAGGGGAGCCTGAAGGAGCTGGAAAGCTTTGTTGTTTCTATCCCGGTTTCACATTATACAAGAGATTCGTTGTCCACTCCATCCAGTCTTCAGGTGCTAGAATAAGGGAGTGTAATTGCCCGAATAAAATTAGACCATTGCGATGCTAATGGCCATTATTGGGCAAACTATTAACGGAATAGTTAACAGCGCGTGAACTTCAGTCATTGTCATTCATATGAGATCATTTGAAGACGCGAAATCTGCATACGACAACTCGCAGTTCTAAGTTCTTAGCGCGATTAGCTCAGTCAACGAAGTGAAAATAGAAACAAAAATTACTGCAATTCTGCAAATTGGGCGAAGTTGTAGCTTAAACCATTCTATTGAACATTCTAGCGAAGAGGTACAGTTTTTGTTAACTTTGCAAGTATCTCATGAATAATATTGATTTTGTCGTGTATAATATAACGAGTGGTACTGATTTTTTCCGACAAAATTGCGAAGCAAATAAATGAGTAGCTTTTGCAACGAAAATCGTCACGAGCTCTTTAGCGCGAGTGGCGATTTTCCAAAAGCAAAAGCTACGAATGTATTTGTAAGCAAATTTTACAGAAAAAATCAGACCACGAATTATATTCGGATCATTAAACAAAAGAAATTTCAATGGAAACAATAAGGTTGCCATGCTCGTTGTCATGACATTTCGCTTGACAGAAATTTTTTCGCTTATAATACCACAAGTGCATGCTATTTAATCGGTTAAATTTTGAAAATGGTTACGAAAGCTTGTTGCCGGTGGCTCTCGGGCTTTAATCAGATAATAAATGGCAATTTAGTTCTCATTGTTTTACCTAAACGACAACAAAGCTTGAGTAATTATTTCTAAAATTTAACCGATTACAATAGCGATGCACGAGAGGTATTCGGTAAGATTATTTCGCAAATTAAACTCTTCATTTTGTTAAAAGAGCGATTTTTTAAACCGGGGTTGCCTATACTCAAGAGCCCAATAAGATGTGAACGAGCCTTTATAATTCATTGACGTTTGAGGTTAGGAAACGTGCAAACAAAATGTCATTGAATTTTGAGATTATATCCAGAAGAAATCAGAGTCCTTTATGTCCAAAAACACTTAAAATATGGTTTGTGGAAGGAAGACTTTAAATGCGTGTAGGATATGTGCCTGGTGGTCATATTTATGGACCTTTATTTCACTTAACTGATTTTACGTGGAAATTAGTTATTTTCAGCAGTGAAAAAATTGTGTTCAAAATCAAGTAGTCAAGAAAACGATTAAATGACTCGTGCATTAATCACCCTTAAATGAATTCGATTGCGGATAGAAATTTCAAAATGAGTCTGATTGATTGGGTTAAAAGGTAATTTGGAAATAATCGCTGGAAACCGTCCTGCTTTTCACTCGTGGTGTTTTTCAGTTCAAAACCATGGCGATTGGTCGACTGTCTATAAATTCTGACGTTTGATTGGTTTAAAATTCTTGAGTTGTTTAATCAATAGTAATACGACGAGTGGTCTCTTGATTGCCGCGGGTTTTGACGTCCGAATGGCTGTCAACTACGAGTCAAAATGGTAGATTTTTTCAGGCTAAAAAGAGGACGAGAGCTCGCTCGAGTCCTCTTTGGCCGAAAAAAATCTACCATTTGACAAGTAGTGCATCCATGAGGACTCAACAAGGCAACCAAGAGACTACGAATCGTATTTTGCAGATTATTTTATGAATTAAAGTATTGAGTAAGTAGTGTCAAGTTGACGTTGTAGTCTTATCACTGTAATCAGGATTACTGGTATGCTAAATGCTCCTTTGGATTGGTTCAATACTTAATGAATAAAATAATCAAGAAAAAACGTTATACATATAGATTTTTTGCTGACCCTAAAATTGAATTGCTAAATCGGCGGCTAAAGCAGACTGTTGGTCCAACGATGTCATCCCGGGGACTTTGGGCAGGTTTATGCCAAAACCGAAATTATAAATACGTATATTAATATTTAGTCAAGTAGTGACTAATGAAATTAAAAATTTTTTGAGAAAAACCTACGCGGGTAATTTATATTTTTAATGGCTTTAATTTTGAATTTTTAAATGGGACACCCGATATATTTTTATATTTTTACAATCTAGGGATCAACCTGAGTATTTTAGTGTCATTTTCGTGAGTTTTTTATTGTTTTTGGCGAAATTTTGTGGTGGATCTAGAGAGCTGCGACACACTTTTTTTGTCTTCTATTGACGTCAGTATTCTCTTAGTCATAAAATTTAAAATATTTCGTTTCGGCTCATGTAACGTTTTTCGCGGATAACTAAATTTTTTCAAACGTTACCATGCCGGTACGCCTGATCCATGAAAACAGATATTTTTTTCTGCATGCCATGATACCACCAACTTGGCATTTTTGTCCACAAAAAATTAGTACCACAACCAGGTTTCCGAAAACAAAAGAAAATACTTTATAAAATGACACTCCAACCTTCAGAATTACTCCTAGATTTTACAAAAATATATAAATGTAACCGGTGTCCCATTTAAAAATGTACCTATGTCAAAAGGTGACGTTTGATGGATATTATCACCGTGATTTTTTTCAGATTTTTATCATAATAATTAAAAGAATATATCGCTGTCACCCGGTATATAATAAAATTTTATAAAGATTACATTGGTAGCACATTGACTGATTTTGCAGGAGAAAAGTTTTATTAAACATTTGTTACTAGTCGCCATTTGAACATATATTTTGATTGAAGCATGGTGGCCATCTTGTTATATTTAAAGATTACACTTTTAAAGTGGTATATATCTCACATTTTATTTAATTCAAAAATTGCATATCTGCAGATTTGAAAGCCATATACAGGGTATCCCTCGACGAGCGTCAGTTAGCCGTATCTGGAGAACTGTTTCTAGCATCGTCTTGAAAATTTGTACACAGGGGTCTCAATTAATTTTGAATCGACGTAAAATATTTTCATCAATGGCGCACTTCCGGTTATACCGGAAATAGACACTAACTTCCTTATTTTAAATGGAACATCCTGTATATTATGATATTTTTGGATTCAACGTTTCATTCTAGGTAACCTTTTACTAAGAATTGCTATGCCAAAAATTAACCGTTTTTGAGAAAATCAAGAATTTCGCTTTTTTATGCCAAGTGCAGACCTAACTTCAAAAAGCTGTCACATCCTTACAGTATGAAATGAGAAAACGATATTAATTTGGCATGAAGGCTAATGTAGGGTGTATCCGCCCCTAGACTCAAATTGGGTCAAATACATACAGGGGGTTTTCTGCAAATTTTTAAACATCATCAATTTCATTGGTCAAATAGTCAATTTTTTAGCTATGTTAGCTATGTTAGCTATGATTTTAGGAGCCTTTTGAGTTCCTTAATTCTGCTCAAATGAAAATTTAATCTTATTTTAATCCTGTTTTAAAATATGAAATTTTGGTCAAATTCCAAATACATAGAAATATCACAAAAACTGTTTATTTAAATGTGGCATACGTGTAGACTAAAATGATAGACAATTAAATTCTGCATCGATGTGCCATAAAATAGTTAGGGCATTCCATTTGAAAAAATTGACTTTTTGACCAATGAAGTCGATGATGTTTAAAAATTTGCAGAGAACACGCTGGACTCAACTTGAGTCCAGGGGCGGATACACCCTACATTAGTCTTCATGCCAAATTAATATCGTTTCCTCATTTCATACTGTTACAGCTTTTTGAAGTTAGGCCTGCACTTGGCATAAAAAAGCGAGATTCTTGATTTTCTCAAAAATGGTTGATTTTTGGCATAGCAATTCCTAGTAAAGTTTACCTAGAATGAAACGTAGAATCCAAAAATATCATAATATATAGGGTGTTCCATTTAAAATAAGAAAGTTAGTACCTATTTCCGGTATAACCGGAAGTGCGTCATTCATGAAAATATTTTACGTCGATTCAAAATTAATTGAAACCCCTGTGTACAAATTTTCAAGACGATGCTAGAAGCAATTCTCCATATACTAACTGACGCTCGTCGAGGGATACCCTGTAGAATAAGAAATAAATAGAAAAATGCCGCAGAGAAGCGGCTGGAACCTCCCCATCGCGTGGATCTTTGTATTCTGTGTAGATAGTAGTCAATTCAACAGAATTTTTTTTATCCTTATCGTCTGTAATTTCGCAATTTTCTGACAAATACCGACATCACCTCGTACATCACCCATCACATTTGACAATATGTTCCTTTTAAGGTTAATCTTTTGCCAAATTTTTGACAATAACTGCCACTTTATGTCATCCACTGTCAGCCTGCTCCCTTTTAATGAGAAAGAATTTTTTCTCTATTTTCCATTGAAATGGCAGAAATTGTAAGTACATTTTTAGAACCAGAATTTGATCGTCTTTCTAAAGGCGACATAAAAAAGGAGGCCTTGTATTTAAAATTTTAAGTTGATATGCTTAAATGGCAGTTCCCGTGGGCCAATTGCTCCCAAAAGCCTTTCAGGTCTTCAACGGGTCACCTAATCTCCATGTACCAAATTTCAGCCAAATCGATTCAGTAATTTGGGCTATAATGTGTTTTTACTGTTATTATAAAATTTCGATTTTTTGAACCAAACAGCGCTAAATGCGAATTAATTTTGTCCTATTTAAAACCAAAATTTGAAGACCCTTCTGATGGTGACAATAAATCTTTCAAAAACTTGTTTTTAATGGTTAAATGATTGAGTAATTTTAAATTTGGAAATTGGTGTGCCAAAAGGACACTTTCCGTGAGTCGATGGAATTCAAAATTTGTTCAGCTTTTCGAGGTGTAATACAATCCCTATGTGCAAAATTTCAGTCAAATCGATTCAGGGGCTTGGGCTGTACCGCGATTTTAAAGTCTGATAAAAATCAATTTAACCTCCCCAACCCCATCACAATTTTAAAAAAATGGGAGGTTACTGCAATCACTAAAATTTTCGAATTTGAGATAGCACCAGATCTCCACGTTTTGAGGTCTCAGGAACCCAGAAAAGTGGTTTATAAAATGTGTCTGTGTGTATGTTCGTACGTACGTTCGTACGTACGTACGTACGTTTGTAAACACGCCACAGCCAAAACTACTGGGCCGATTTGGCTGCAATTTGGTACGTAGGCATCTCATAACCCAACTTAGATCTGAAAAGCTTTTGGAGCCAATCGTGCAACCGGAAATGCCATTTTGGCACATCAACTTTTAAATTTTAAATGCAAACCCCCATTTTTCACGTCACCATAAGAAAGACCTTCAAATTCTGCTTCTAAAAATGTATTCATTCTTAGTGCCCTTTTGACCAAAAATTTAAAAAAAAATTGATTTTTATCAAACTTTAAAATCGCGGTACAGCCCAAGCCCCTGAATCGATTTGGCTGAAATTTTGCACATAGGGATTGTATTACACCTCGAAAAGCTGAACAAATTTTGAATTCCATCGACTCACGGAAAGTGTCCTTTTGGCACACCAATTTCCAAATTTAAAATTATTCAATCATTAAACCATTAAAAACAAGTTTTTGAAAGATTTATTGTCACCATCAGAAGGGTCTTCAAATCTTGGTTTTAAATAGGACAAAATTCTAATTCTAATCTAATCTAATTCTGCTCGCAGATTCACCAGCCAACTGCCAGAAAAACCTTAATATATTGGATGAATACTGTTTAAACTCGGAGCTTGAGGTAAACATAGAAAAATCTAAAATCGTAATCTTTGGAAAACGCGGTAATACCACTAACCAGGAAAAATATTTTTTTAAAGGGAATGAGCTAGAAATAGTGCAAACTTTCACTTACCTAGGTGTAAAATTTTGCTCAAATGGAAAATTTGCGGAAAATTGCAAAGACAAAATGCAAAAAGCGAGATCCTGCTCGGGATCTATAGTAAATACTATTAGCAAATCACAGATCTCCCAATGGCACCCTATCTTCAATTTATACAAATCCGTCTTAGTGCCAACAGTGGCGTACGCAAGTGAAATATGGGGCGTCACATTTATAGATAATTTTGAAACCGTTCAGAATGCTTTCGTCAAAAACGCTTTATACTTACAAAGATCAACCCCGGGATATGTAATTAGAGCAGAAACAGGTCTGGAACCTTTAGGTTTGGAAGTCATAAAGAGAGCACTATTGCTGTTACAGCGTGTACTTACACTCCCTGAAAATCGCTACATTAAACGAGCCCTAATTAGGTTTCAAGAATTAGACAATAGTCCAGTAAATAACACAACATTAAATTGGTTTTCACAAATTCGGCAACTGTTAAAAGATCGCTTTGATATTAGCCTAGAGAAGTTTAAGATAGGGGTTAATGTAAATGCTATAAAAGAAATACTGAAAATTTGTACCAAAAAACTGATTGAAAAAGACTGGGACAGAATCTTATTAAGCACACACTGTCCAAACTTCAAATTCATTATTAATTCGAAACCCCCCTTTACAAATAAGCTCCAAAATGGTCTGCTTGAAAGTTATTTAGATTCCAGGACAGATCTAGCCACCAAGCGTACTATGGCTCAGCTACGCACTGGAAACGAAATTCAACTTAACTTGTTTCTCAACGGTAATACTTATAAAATTAAGACAAACGAAATATGCTCTGTATGCAATATGCAACAAAGAGAAAATATTGAACACATTCTCTTCGACTGTCCTCTTTACACAGGTTTACGCCCACAAAATTTTCAGGGCAACTTCACTGAGCTAGCTGCCCGCCCGAGCGCCCGTGAGGCAACTCAAATACACAAGGTACTTGCATCTATGATGCGGCTGAGGTCCTTCGCGAGGAATGAATAAATCACCCCTTCTGTTATGTCACACTTACTCGTTTCGATAACGCATATTAATTAAGGAATCACTTATTTATTTTGTCTTACACATATTATGTTTTAATTAAGAATGTCACTCTTATTCATAGCTTGTATACAAAGGCTTATGGAATAATAAACCTTATTATTATTATTATTATTATTATTAAATAGGACAAAATTAATTCGCATTTAGCGCTGTTTGGTTCAAAAAATCGAACTTTTATAATAACAGTAAAAACACATTATAGCCCAAATTACTGAATCGATTTGGCTGAAATTTGGTACATGGAGATTAGGTGACCCGTTGAAGACCTGAAAGGCTTTTGGGAGCAGTTGGCCCACGCGAACTGCCATTTAAGCATATCAACTTAAAATTTTAAATACAAGGCCTCTTTTTTATGTCGCCATTAGAAAGACGATCAAATTCTGGTTCTAAAAATGTATTCACAGTTTCTGCCATTTCAGTGGAAAATATTGAAAAAATTCTTTCTCATTAAAAGGGAGCAGGCTGACAGTGGATGACATAAAGTGGCAGTTATTGTCAAAAAGTTGGCAAAAGATTAACCTTAAAAGGAACATATTGTCAAATGTGATGGGTGATGATGTACGAGGTGATGTCGGTATTTGTCAGAAAATTGCGAAATTAGTCACAGACGTCAGACGATAAGGATAAAAAAAAATCTGTTGAATTGACTACTATCTACACAGAATACAAAGATCCACGCGATGAGGAGGTTCCAGCCGCTTCTCTGCTGCATTTTTTTTTTTAATTTTTGGTCAAAAGGGCACTAAGAATGAATACATTTTTAGAAGCAGAATTTGAAGGTCTTTCTTATGGTGACGTGAAAAATGGGGGTTTGCATTTAAAATTTAAAAGTTGATGTGCCAAAATGGCATTTCCGGTTGCACGATTGGCTCCAAAAGCTTTTCAGATCTAAGTTGGGTTATGAGATGCCTACGTACCAAATTGCAGCCAAATCGGCCCAGTAGTTTTGGCTGTGGCGTGTTTACAAACGTACGTACGAACGTACGTACGTACGAACATACACACAGACACATTTTAAAAACCACTTTTCTGGGTTCCTGAGACCTCAAAACGTGGAGATCTGGTGCTATCTCAAATTCGAAAATTTTAGTGATTGCAGTAACCTCCCATTTTTTTAAAATTGTGATGGGTTTGGGGAGGTTAATAAAAAAGACTTAGATGTTTTTAAATTTATTATGGGAAATCTTATCCAGGACTTACCAAAAACAAGGCCCTTCAAAAATTTGGCGCAAATAAATACAATTTGAATAGTAAAATGTATCTCGCAATTAAAATTGGGTATCGGATGAGCTGCTCTGTAATTAAAATGCAAACTCTTCCCCCCGCCATATTTTTGCCTTTTATATTTAGACAGAGCCATGATACATTAAAATAATTATATAACTCAACCCTATTATTCGTTCATAACAAACTGATAGGTATATCACATCAATTTTGTTATTTTAAATACCAACCCATATTTTTTTGACGGAATTGATTCAAGCTTGTCAAATGTAGCCTAAAAAACCCAACATGTCAGCTGTTTGCACCGGCAGCCGTTTTGATTTTTTAACAATTTTTTGATGATTTAATAAAATCAGATAGGCATGCAAACGGGATTGATGCAAGGCGTTTGAGTCAATTTAAAACATCTAGTTAGTAGTTACTGAATGCCTTTTATGACATTAAGCGTGTTCCATGACAATGCAACTAACGAGTTAAAAATTATTTTCAAAAAGCCACATTACTTTCATCAAACGAATGTGTTGATATGTTATTATTATTAATATTCGGTGAGTGTCGAATAGATATTTCTGACGTAATGGGTCAAAAGACTGGATGTTTTTAAATGCCTCAAAAGCGAAAAATCAATCACGTTTGCCAGTCTACTCGATTTTATTAAATTATCAAAAAAAATTTATAAAATCAAAACGGCTGGAGCAAACAGTTGACATGTTGGGGTTTTCAGACTGCATTTGACAAGCTTAAAACGATTCCATCAAAAAAATTGTGGGTTGCTATTTTAAATAACAAAATTGATGTCGACTTCCGGTATAACCGGAAGTGAAGCATATGAGTGTATTATATGAAAAGATGCGCCGGACGTCGAAATATACTCGTGTGAAAATTCAGAATTTAACTTCGAGTCACGACGGAGATATGTTCCGTCACATTGAATCTGGGACACCCTGTATAATGTAAATGTATATAAACTTTTTTCTAGAAAATTTTGCTCCCTTCAATTTGTTATAGGGATATTTTTTCGATAGAATCAATATTTCATGAGATATTTGCAAATTTAACAAAATCTCTTCAAGCTACAACTTCGGCCGATTTGCAAAACTACAGTAATTTTTATTTCTATTTGCCAAAATCAGATCTTTATTGACTGGGCTAGACCTAAGCATCTGATTAAACGCCCAAATAAGGTTGCAAAGATTTTTCCACGTACATTCGCCCTAAATGTTTAAAAGCAATTTCAGGAAAAAAGGACGGAAAGCAATTTCATCCCAATTTAATTTCAAACGAACAAGTAGCACGACCATTAGCATTGTCCCAGGAGGTGCCTTTCGTTCCATGCAGTCGCTATCTTAACCACACATTTGTCCGTGCTAATATCAACATGCAATTACGAAGAACCCTTTATGGTGATAGAAATAAGCGCCGCAATCGCAGATGAAAGAAACCAATGAACTTGGCGCGCAAAGTTTTTATTAGAATTAATGGGAATTGGCGGTTGTGAATCGTGTATCTTCCTTATGCTCGGGATTAAGCTATTTGATTAATGAAAATAATAAAGCCACAACGTAATTGAACCGTCAGGCTTTAACTAAATAAAGAACGCCATCCATTATGAAGAAATTGAAAGTGACTTAGGAAGACGCTCTTTTCTATTATTTTTAAAATGATATGACGGTAATACCGAGCTGCAGACAGGTTTTTATGCTGCGACTAAGAGGCGACTCTTATATTGAAATTAAACCAAGTATCATCGTTTGAGTAAAAATCACGTACCCGCCCTAGGAATTTTTAAATCGTGGGCAAAGCTTCTACATTAAACTTCTTGTGCAACGTTGGAGCTAGCAATATTGTATATTTTTTAAAATTACAAAACATGGCATTTTGAAAATAACGGGAATAATAAGATTTTTTGTCATTATGTCTTGCTGCTTTTCTTATGGCAATGCAGACTTGTTTATTCAGAAATTGCAAAACGCTACAATTCAGTATACAATAATTACGTAAAGAAAAATCTATTCGTCGCAATCTCTGAATTCAATATAATATAAAGGGCCGTCGGCCGTCGTTCTAGTTCTTCAATTTCCACAAGGGATGAACAAATTGAGAGTTGCTTAAGACCTTATTTTTTAAGGTTCTAGGGTTGTTTTTGTGAAAAACGACTTTAACTTTTTAGAAGTGTTAACGAAAATTGTCATTTGAAATTTTGAAGTTGGGTTTGGCCGGAGGTGAGGGGGTGCGTTGTAAAGTTTCACCAAGCACGAATTTAAGTGCCCCCTTCGAGGTAAAAATCGACATGTTCGAGCGACTTTTCCTCAATTGAGTCAGATAGGAGAATATCTGGCCCCTTTTCAGTGGGCCACCCTGTAATAAGTCTATTCTCTAAATTTAGCGTTAACTTCTAAAATATAATATCATTGATTATTTCCAAATTACCTTCTAAACCAATCAATCAGACTCATTTTGAAATTTCTATCCAATCGAATTCATTTAAGGGTGATTAATGCACGAGTCATTTAATCGTTTTCTTGACTACTTGATTTTGAACACAATTTTTTCACTGCTGAAAATAACTACGTACCACGTAAAATCAGTTAAGGGAAATAAACGTCCATAAATATGACCACCAGGCACATATCCTACACGCAATTAAAGTCTTCCTTCCCCAAACCATATTTTAAGTGTTTTTGGACATAAAGGACTCTGATTTCTTCTGGATATAATCTCAAAATTCAATGACATTTTGTTTGCACCTTTCCTAACCTCAAACGTCAATGAATTATAAAGGCTCGTTCACATCTTATTGGGCTCTTGAGTATAGGCAACCCCGGTTTAAAAAATCGCTCTTTTAACAAAATGAAGAGTTTAATTTGCGAAATAATCTTACCGAATACCACTCGTGCATCGCTATTGTAATCGGTTAAATTTTAGAAATAATTACTCAAGCTTTGCTGTCGTTTAATCAGATAATAAATGGCAATTCAGTTCTCATTGTTTTACCACCGGCAACAAGCTTTCGTAACCATTTTCAAAATTTAACCGATTAAATAGCATGCACTTGTGGTATTATAAGCGATTCATTTTCTTCATTTCCCTGGTAGCACTATCATTAAATTTTATTTCAAGCGATTAAACTTGATTAATTAACTGCATCTGCAGGACGCGCTAAGAAAATACTGTTTTAACATCTTTGCTTTGAAGTTCCTATAGCAGCGAAAATACAAAACCAAACACAACTCTCATATTGCATATTTAACAGCATGGTTAAATTTTTAACGTGCAAATTATAGAATAGACCGTTATATGTATACAGGGTGTTTTATAAGCTTCCCACCTAGAATATCTTTGGATGTTAAAAGGATATTGAAATGAAGTGAACGCTGATGACCTCTGCATAGAGGGGGACAACTGAGATAGTGTATTCAGCAAATTTTCACTTCCGGTTTAACAGAAAATGGGATTAACTTTGGTTTTTCAATATCAATGGAATATTACTTTTTTCCCAACGAATTAGAGGATATCTTCAGGGCGAATTTTACGATCAAAAATATGAAGACAAGTTTTAATAAACATGGGTCGAAAAATGCCTCCTAAAGTGAGCTAGGGCCCCTCAAAGGGAGTAATAAAGAAATTGGTTTTTCTTAAATTTATATGGGATCAATTTACTTATTTACCGAGTACCGGTCAGATTTAAATATTTTAACTGCTGCTGATGCGCTTGTGGTATACTTTGCTGTTTCGATGGCTTCCTTGTTCAGGTTTGAAGTTTATTTTTTAGCCTCCCATTAAAATGGTTACCTTATTGCTTATTGCCTGAAACTGATAAATGAATACTTCCTTCGATTACAATCATAGTCATATTTGAAAAGAAAATACCAGCCATTTCGTCCCTCAATTGCTCCTGAAAAATTAAAATGATTTGTCAAAATAATATGTTAAACATTGCAAAATAGGTTTCAAGACAGAGTCCTTTCAGATAAAATAGCACTTACAAGTGAACTGGCAAATCCTTGAAGTCGTCAATTTGCGATAAGCATCCGCGGCTGTACGTGCGACTGCAAAAAAACCAATTGAAATTTACATTAGGATAAAGGATGAAATCTAACCCTTATACCCTAATAGCACTCAATCTGCGTTAGGAATGTTTTCAGTACTTCATTCAGTCCAGGGGAAGATGCTGCGTTAGTTTGTGCAGAATACTGGAATTACGAGTTTATAATCAAATGTTGAGATATGGAAAGAAAAGTGTTGAACTCTCTTGCTGCCTTACTGGATAGCTGAATTATTAATAGCTTGTGCAAAATAGCGCTTATTACCCTATCCACCATGTGAGTGCTTGCAATAAATTCCAAATTTTTCCAAAATTTTTACCCATCGCTGTTATAAATTCACATTTTTCGATTCAAGCATGTCTTAATTAGAAATTTAAAATCGATGTAACATAACCTCACTTGTAGTCACATGCCTTAAACAAGGATATGTGTTTTTAAATTCCCCTTCGTTTTGTACCTGATGATGGCTTAACGGACGAAACATGTTGTAAATTAGAAAACATTAAAAGTTATAATATTGGTGGCAAGACTTGGAGCTAATTAGTTTCCCAAACAATTTAATGCCACTTCGAGAGATGGACCTCTACTCTTTATTACCCTATGGTTGATGAAATTATTCAAGTATGGCCATCACCAAACAGATTCCGAACGAAAACTGTAAATCTACATGATGGATATGTTTCAGTTGACAATAAATTAAACTTTGTTTTTTACCTTTCACACCAAAAGTTTACGAAAATATATTTTACTCCTTGCCAACTTGAATATCTTTAGATTTCCCAAGTAGCTCTCGACATCAAATAAGATTTCGGCAAGCACGGATTTAGGTGGATAGAATCTGGCCCCTTTTCAGTGGGCCATCCCGTATGTCTGGATTCATTAAATTGATAGCTAGCTTACTATGCTCGTCATAAATTAACTAAAGCAAATTTTCGCAACCATAATATCGATAGAATTTACATTAATGTTTGGCTGCAGAATTCTTAGCAATCTTAGTTTTATGACCAGAAGAGTATATTAATTTTTTCAAGTTAAAATCCACCAAGCATCAATTGTGGCAGTAAGACCGGTCCTTTCAGCTTTACTAGAACTGCAACTTGATATGAACAAAAATGCATGCCGGTTCCACTTGTTGCCACTCCCTCGGTCATCCCCTATTCCTTTAATCCTTATACATAGGTACAAAGCACTAACATGATGAAGATCGTTACAGTTATACTTTTACGATTCGTTATAACCTATTGGTGACATTTTTCGTTCATTTGACTAGATACCTAAATATCAACACCTGATACTTCAATTTTCTGTTAGGCTTTATCCAACCACAAAATACATAAACATAACTCATTTTTTCATTCACATAAATCGAGGCACTTTATCTCCAAAGCGCAAAGTCGATAGCAATTAGATGAACTTCGGCCATGTATGAAATATTGTCGCAAGGGGCCCATGCGGATGATTTTAACGCGTATCTGAACAAATAAATATTCGAAACGAACGTTAATAAGAGGGCTTAATTAAGGGCTACGTGTAACAAAAACGAAAGTTGGCCAGAGGCCTCAAATTTAGATTGCTGTGTGCCTCTGAGGCATTGACAAAACACGCATATTTTAATAAACCCATATAAGTTAAAACCGAAATATTCGCCCGGCTTCACTTGCAAAGGGTTGGAGACGTTATAAACCCTTTTTGTGTTTGTTTTACAGAGCAATTTTCTCAAAGTAACAAGTGATATTGTGTAACGCATGATGAAAGCAATTTGACTCGACCACCCCTTTACCTGTGTCCCACTAGAGTTCGGTGAAAAAGTTTTTGGGGTGAACGTCCATCAAAGACATTATTGCCCTTGTTTTAACCATTACCTATGCGACACTATAGCAACCTTTGTAACTTTGTATGGTAGCGGAGTACTTTGTTTCGTATGAATTTTTAATTACCATCTCTATAGGAGCTTTTAGGAGGAATACGTTCGTATTAAAATGTCATGTAATTATTTTGATGCTTTGTTTTTGTTATCGTTGTTTCTCAGTTTGCCAGAGCTTTTAATTCATAAAAAGATCACTCATCCCGAAAGACTTGAATAATGGAGAGTTAATCCTGGACATCGGCGACTGCAGGAAGCATGTGCTGTGATTTATGGGCTTTTTAAAATATAGGGCCAGGAGCACATAAATAGCCCTTCTGTCATTCCCTAAATGCCTGCCCTAATCGTGGGGCGATTGCTGATTAAAAGGGAGCAACCGAAAAACGCGAGAGTTAATGCCCCAATTTTCAGCTTCCACGACTCAGATTATTTCAGCCTATTTAAAATTTGATACAAGTACGAGATGCTTTCATAATTTTGCCTATTTGTATTCACGGATACCTTAAATTTACTGGTTTTATGGCGAAAATTTTTGTCACGTTGACGCTTTGTATCAACGTCTCAGCCCTTGTTCTTTATAGGTTGTAAAAATTTCGAGCCATTACTGCGTTTAATATGCGCTCTGGAAGCGCCGTGGTCTTTATGGTGTCGGTTTATGTTACTTTTACATCCGCATAAAATATCAGAACATCATAAATAAGCGTCTTGACAGTTCCTCAAATGCAACCCCCACATTGTCAAGCGATACGATTATTCAAGCCCATGGGAGTTCTATTGCTTTATGGACCGCGAGGGCACGATATTCCTCTTTAAAACAATACTAAAATTGCTCCAAACATCTGCCTTCTATATTAGGATTTCGATGTAATCTGCAAGGTTAACAGCATCATTAATTTGAATACTTATTTCCAGCAGATAATTTCAATGCTACCAGTTATTTGTGTTAAAAACACTATTAATTTAAATCGTTATTAAAATAAAATTGCTACGAAAACTGACCTACATTTAAGAAATAATATAAGCTGATGAGAAACAGACCCAAATGACAAGGTCGTCCTGAATCCTAGAGATGTTGCGTTTTTCACTTTTTTGTTATTGTTATTTTTTCCTGTACGCCTGTGCCTAACCCAAAAAAATGGAAAATACTGTAAAAGTTGGGTTTTTTCAAAAAATTTTGCAGCTTATTGAAAAGCCATATAGGCATCATAGAGGCATGTAGGAATGGGTATGCCTGTAGATGTTTATTCACTACGAATTATTTATACAGGCTAGTTGTTGCACTATTTCTTGATAATTAACAATTTGAAGAGAATTCTGAAATCTGAAAATTGCATATATCTTTCTTACGATTTGATGTCAATTAATGTTTGGAAGTTTTGTATTTTTGACACTTGACATAAATTTTCGAGGATTTTGAGCAGCGACATTCAACATGTGATTCTTTTATGGCCGCCATATTGAATTTTACCACCATCGGATACATAAAGTTTCTCAACATGGACTTTATCTAAAAAGCGTCGACCCTTTAAAATTTGTATGAATAATTTGTAAACAACTAAACGATAATATAATAAGTTTTGAAGTCGTATGACTTAAACTTTAGCATGCATTTTCAAAAAAGTTCATGTTGGTTACATTCTTGAAAAGCAAATTTTTTGAGTCCGATGGTGTTAAGATTCAAGATGGCAGCCCTAGGAAAATAAAACTTAACTGTGTTCGATCAAAATCTAGAAGGCCTCGAAAGTTTCCGCCAATGGCATTGAGTTAACAGGTCAGGTCAAAATATAAAAGTTCCAAGGTTCATTTAAATAACATCAATCGTACGAAAGGTATGAATTTTCAAATTTTTTGGAATAATTCAGAAATAAATCGAGATATCGGGAAATTCTTTTCAAAGTCAATCACCCAGAAATAGCGCAACCTTTCGCAAGTTTAACTGAATCCGGGTCTTTTACCGTTTAGGTCTTAGGAGATGCTACTTGTGAGCAAAGAAAAACGAACCAGTCTGGTATTTTCGTGGAGGTGTCGGATGCACATCATTCTAAATCTGCACCTAGTAGGTATGTGCGTGTATGTGTTTATTAAATGTACTTAGTACAATAGATATTACATAGAAAAATAAAACAAAAATAACAAGTAATACATAAACTTTTTACAATTATTGCACAATTGCACATTCTCTAGAAAAGAGAATTCAACTCAAGAAATCGATGTTGAGGTTATGGCTGATTCTAAGTGAGAAAGGAGCGTCTGAGTCCAATGGTGTCATCAGAATTTAAAATTCTTTACCGTTTTGAAGATATTCAGAAAAAACAGCGGGAAAGATGACGTCATCTTTCCACGATTTCTTGCCCATCTTGAGGATATTTCCAGACGTCTGAATATCTCCAAAATCGTAAAGAATTTTTAAATTCTGATAACACCATTGGACTCAGAGCAGATTTTAGACACATTTTGCGCTAATGTTGCATTGAAATAAGTCTGTTGCGATACAAGCTACATTTTGGAAAATGTAGCCTACATGTTTCGGAGCGGTAAGTATAAGAATCCTTATATGACGGCTCCAGTACATGTTTCTTAAACCTTTATTTCCTGATTGTGAATAAAATAGTATACAAACCTCGATGGAAGGTTCTATTGCAGCATCGGGCTATTGCTGGCCCGGGGCTGCGCCCCTTGCTCGATGAATCTTGCCCTCTGCTGTGATGAAACACTTGTAACCTAATATACTATTCAATTTTTCGGTATATTTATAATTTTCAAAGTTCTTAAAACGTATACCGCTTTCCATATTTCCAAACATCAACTTCGGCACTACGTCTAGGTGCAGATTAAAATAATCCCAAAATAAAACGTGAAACAACAAAATGTAAAATGATTTATGGTTAGCTAAATTGATCGCCTTCATAGACCTATGATACAGGTCATCTTTTTACTTTTAAGGTTTAAGACTACAGTTGAGAAAAAAAAACAGTGCATTCAAACTTCATGAAAAAAATACCAGGCCTCCGTCTCAATACGTAATTCATTATGTCAACATATGAAAACATTTTGGTATGCAAAAAAAATAAAAAGTCGTTGAAAAGGCGTATTAATTTTTTTTTTCAAAAACTGTATACCAGATTTCATTGAAAATTTTTCATTGGGTGCTGGAAGTGCAAGGCTACCTCCACATTTTTTTTAAATGGAATTCAATTTCCAGTTTTTTCTAAAAAAAATAGTCAAACATAAAAATTTAAAAATTCTTTATGATAAATCTACAAAATAATTAAATTTCACTGTTATAATTATGCTAATATGATCTGCCGTGCGTTCTGTAAAGAAAAATCCGCGTTTACCTATCAATCTACACTGAATTTGATACTGAGACGATGGCCTGGTATTTTTTCATGAAACTTGAATTTACCGTTTTCTTTTTTCAGCTGTAGACTTAAACCTTAAGTAAGGCTTTTACTTTTCATCTAAATCGATCCAGGGGGGCTATGAATTTTGGAAAATAAGTCGTTTATCAATAATTGCTGCCAGTGTTTTTTGATCTACCTCACGAAGGACATCAAGGCAAACAAAGAAAAGTATTTTGTGATTATTAAAGACAAAATTTTCAACTATGTACAGTACAGGGTCTTTTTTTATTATTGTCCCACTTTTAAATTGTCAAATCTCCTTTATTACTTGAGATATTCGCCTGAAATAAAAACAGGATGGTAGACCGTATCCCCAAGTTTTGTTTTGGACCTTACTCTCAGCGCTCACCTCGGATCTTAAGCGATGTGGATGCAACTTGTTTTTTTTAAACGGGACAGCCTGTATATTCTTACACGGATCGATAAAGAATTTTCTTCTGATTTCATTTATATAGGGTAGTTGATATCTAAGGTTGATAGTTTTAGAGAAAAAAAATCAGAAGGAAATTCTCTATCGATCCGTGTAAGAATATACAGGTGTCCCGTTTAAAAAAACGCAAGTTGCATCCACAGCGCTTAAGGTCCGACGGTGATCGCTGGTAGTAAGCTCCAGAACAAAACTTGGGAGTACAGTCTACCACCCTGTTTTTATTTCAGGCGAATAGCTCAAGTAATAACGGAGATATTCCAATTTAAAAGTGGGACAATAATAAAAAGAGACCCTATACCTCAATCGTTTTTTTATTTGATCGCTTCGTAGTATTATCTATTATTGTCAGGATACCGACACTGAGATATCTGTATAAAAAGCGAAAAATAAAATTTAGCAGCATAACTTTTGTTGTTTGAAGCATAGAAGTTTTTTTAATTAAACTCAAAAATGTGTCATAAACATAACATAACGCCTCCAGATAGGTATGAACCAGCCCTCGAATTATCAGCCTTGATTCATTAAGAAGGTACTCAACAATATCTTTTATGTCGGAAAACGCAGAATGTATTTTCACGCGAGAAACATGCTAATTACAGCACAGAAGCCTGATGCAGACGGTCCCAAGCCGATTTTAGATATTGTTGTTTTGTACCCGAACAAACACAGGTACAATGTTTACCTATCCCTGAAGTACAAACATTGCTTCAACACACGCGTTGCATAGTTTCGAAAATAAGCTAGTTTTAGTCCCTGTAAAAGCAAACTAATTTATGTAATTTCAATCCAGTTCTATTAACCACAGAGCTGAAATGGAATTGACAAGAGACTCCAATTTACTAATGAAACAAACATTAAATTATTCAATAACTTTATTAAGATTAAGCCGGCCCAACCTAGACGTTGGACTTGGCGTTGATCGTATCCATAAAATCAGTTATGGCAATGCCTTGTTTATTTAGCAAGTTCTCATTTGCATTGCGCAGCTTATCAAAGATTGCGAACTTCTTCTCATCTCGCGGTCTCAAGTGCCCATTTTTCTTCAACGAGAAGTAAACATATTCTAAAATACCGTGGCTCCTAATTAGATACTCCCGCTGTGCCAACCTTTGTAGACGGTCTTTCTCCTCAGACTCCACTATCATTTGCGGTTCGGAAGAGCTCATTACTGGATTGGTGACTTTAGGTTGCGGTTTTACAGGGTGAATATTAGGTTCGGGCTTTTTGCTAATTATCGGTGGTTTCGATGGTGCTACTACTCTCTTGGCAGCTTCCAGTTTGGCTTTAAGCTGCATTTCGTCCCGGAGTGCGTTTTGTGCCGCCTCTCTCGCCCTGCTAGCCGCCGTTTCACAATACAACGAATTCTGCCCTTGTTCGAAAAACTTATTGTATTGAAGTTTGGTGGCGCTGCACGGGTAAGCTAGTCGAAATCCACCGCGATTTGCCATCTCGTGTTTGTAATAATCGTCAAAGCTAGGAACCGTAATCGTTTGATGATCTTTGCCGTTTAGGAGTCGTTCGCGAATCCGTTTCCTGTCCTCTCTCATTACCTTTTTCTTATCGCATTTTTCCAAGTTCATCATCGCGAACATGTCGCTTAGAAGGGATTCTTTTATTTGCCAATCCAAGGCTGTGTCAGTGTGGAAACTGGGCGAGTGATTCACTTCCAAGATGTGCGGATTCAGTCTCTTATCCAACAAAATATCAATTCCGAGCAGCTCAGAGCACGCCGGAATCACGTCATGATTTGGGAAGCAGGCGCAATAAGAATGTTTCAACATCGGAGCAGCACTTATAATTGTCTTAATAATTACATCATCCATCCGACTCCAAATGTGATCTGTATCATGCCCCAGTTTCTTTAAGTACGAGCTAAGCCAAGACAATTTTCTTTTGCTCCCCTCTTCGGTATCCTGGTTGTAGGTTCTGCTGTATTTGTTGACTGCGTAATTGGTAAGATGCATGAAGACATTGCTGATATTCACAGAATTCGGCTCTTTATATCTCGTAGTAGCGAATCTCACCAAACCTTCCTCGTAAATGTAAATTCTTAGCGGATCGCATGACGTTATTAAAGTGTAAATTCGTAAATCGAATTTATATCCATCGATGAGGTAAGGCCTGCTGATATACACTTGACAAACACCTCGATCGCAAGGGCGCACATCTTTCAAACTTTTCGTAACGTATATGCCTCGCCCTTGACTTCCTGCGTCCGGCTTTAATATAAAAGTTTTGTTCCTACGTAACCTACTGTAAGTTAAGGCTTCACCCAAGTCAGCTGGAAGGCACCAAGTTCTCGGGAAAAAATTATAATCTTTGGGGAAGAGGCGAAGCATCCTGTTCAGATTTCGCGCGAGCAAATCCTTCCTGCATATCTCCAACATTCCAGGGAAATGATTGATTTTCTGGTAACGACGCATGTCCTTGCAGCGTTCCACAGTAATTGAAAGATCGGTCCAGTACAAATTCCAATTTTCATTGTCGGTGGCCTCCTTATATCCAAATTTACTAACCACTTTCCTAATGACTTCATAACGGCAATTTGATAAGGACACAGAGACGATGGTTTTACGCTTTTTGGTCACTTTTGCTTGGATCACTGGTTTTATAGTCTGCTGTTTTTTTCTACGCTTCAAGTTTTCCTCTGAACTTTCCGAAGAGCTCTCTGTCGAAGAATCACTCTTTCTATCTTCATCGGCCATAGGAAATGGGATGAAAGGGGTGAAAAATTTTGACTGGATCGATTTTTCCGATGGATTGTCACAACTGTGTCATTTCAACGCAATTATGTCATTTTGATTGTTGGAAGATTTCAAGGTTGCTTCAGCTCGATGACCTGAGAAGATAACGGACCTTCAATATTTATGGAAGAAACGCTATTTAAATCCTGCTCAGTGAGCATTTTGCAACAAACATGACGAGTCGTCGTTTGGTTATTCCCACGATTGTTTTGCTGGTTATTTCCATATTGTGCCACGCAAAAATTACAACCGGTGAGTTGAATAAATAACATTTTTCATTGTCGTTTTATTAACATTTTTAGAGGTTCACAAATGCCTTACGCCAAATGCAACGCAGGGAATTTGCGTAAATCTCATGGAATGCAAGACGATTTATAAGGTCGCCAATGATTACCTGAGTCCGATTACTCTGGAAACCATGCAGTTCCTAATCAAATCTCAGTGTGGATTTAATGGGACAATACCCAAAGTCTGTTGTCCACGAATTGAGTTTTCAAAAATCTCAGCTCACAATGTTTTATAGAATTTTTTAGAAAATTATTATTTTATCTAATTATTTATTGTCGCCTAAAGAATTAGGAGTAGGGTAACTGTCAACTTTCAATAAAGAATTTGTTTTACTTAATTATGAAAACAAACGAATGACACACATTTTACTGCGTAACCATAGGTGCTGGCTAAACGAAGTATAACGGTATGGTATACAGGGTGTTTCAGAATGGGAATCTTGAAAAGTATGAAAATGAAAGTTATCTATTTGAATTTTTGCAACTTGTCAATTGAAGGCAAATACCGATTTAGGGAAGTTAATAAAAGACGTCTGGTTTAACCGGAAATGACCATAAAATGGTTTCTTCGAATGGATACCCCCAATTTTCTCAATTGATTCGAAATCACGAAATCTACGATTGTTTCTAACTAAAGAACATGCAGGTATCATACTTGACATTAAGAATACCCACTCACGGTCATCCTTATTTAAAAACATGGAAGAAATCAATGAAAAGGGAAGATTTTTTGAAGAACACGAAAGCTCACATTTAAGTATAAAATTACATTTTTCTTAATTAACTTTTCGACTTTGATAAATTGTCAAAAATAAAAAAATTGTAAAACCCAAAAAGAAATAAATCAAACGTAATAGTGCAGTTGAATTTGTATCAAAAAAATTGAGTTGATGTGCTTTTGTGTTCTTCAAAAATCTTTGTCATCTTAGGGTGGGTTGTATAAAACATTTAATCTGGACTTAACGCTAAGCCCCTTACGATACCATAGAAACAATTGTTGTCAACAATTTGTTGCTATAGAATTTTTGAGGGATTAACTTTAAGGGAGGATTAAATGTTTTATACAATCCAGCCTTAATGTACAGGGTGATCCAACCGTTTTGTCCCACTTTTAAATTGGAATATCTCCGTTGTCTTACAAGTTAGAAGGTTGAATCAAAAAGTGGTTTATAGAGTAGACCTTCAAGTTTTGTTTGGTATATAGAAACAAATTTTTCAAGGTCAAACTTCGTCTCTGCGGAAAAAAGTTAACATTTTTTTAAATGGAACACCCGGTATATTTTGCATTTTTTGGTTAGATCTGATCATTCTAAACAAGTTTTGTATAGCATACTATAGCTTTACTTCTAACCGTTTGGCGGGAATTATGAAATTTGTAGCGCGAACGTTGGCACGTTGAAGGACTGTACCGGGCTAACCACTTAAGATTTCAAAATGAAATTTACCACATAAATTATCTAAAATACTCTTCATTAACAGGGCATCAATTTTTAAGTTTTTTTAGTTTTATTTTATTTCTCGAGATTTTCAAAATGCCAACGTTCGCGCTACAAATTTCAAAATTTCCGCCGAACGGTTAGAATTAGAGCAATAGTATGCTATACAAAACTTGTTTAGAATGATCAGATCTAACCAAAACATGCAAAATATACCGGGTGTTCCAAATTAGCTTTTTTCCGCAGAGACGAAGTTTGACCTTAAAAAATTTGTATTTATATATCAAACAAAACTTGAAGGTCTACTCTATGATCCACTTTTTGATTCAACCTGCTAACTTATAAGACAACGGAGATATTCAAATTTAACAGTGGGACAAAACGGTTGGATCACCCTGTACCTAGCTATTTGTAGGCAGTAGCACTTAGAATCTGAAAAAATCGTACCTATGGTCTGTCCGGGATCCACACGACCGGGATTCACCCTATTTCCATGGTGAATCATTGTTGTCAACAATGAATCGCCATGGAAATCGGGTGAATCTCGGTCGTGTGGATCCCGGACAGATTATACATCTTCTGAAGACCTCAAAGAATGCTTTTCATGACTCAATTAATGTTTCAGACGATTTTTGTTTGTTTTGCAGACACATGAGCAGGAAAATAAAAAATTCACTTCCATTGCTGTTAAGGTTTACAAAATTCACTTGAAGCAAATTTCATCTCATCCAATGAATCGTATTAATTACCAAATTTGCAATATGTAAACAAGTTCTCTTGTACTTTCTTCGTACATGCAACATAAACTTTGTTTTTGAAGGGCGAGATTTATTATATTTGCGGACGGCGGCGTAAAAAATGACTGCAGCTCAATAAGGAGGGTCAATGTTCGTTTCAGGACAAAAATACGAGAATCCTTTTTTCTTCCAAATTTCGTAGACAATTATTGGTGAATTAGTTTCAAGTGAATTCTAGAACCCCCAAACCGCAATGGAAGTTGACCCAAAAGAAATTTCGAATTTTCTTGATCACGTATCTGCAAAATAAACAAAAGACTTTTTGAAAATCAATGGAGCCACAAAGAGCATTCTTCGAGGTTCTTAGATAATATACAATTTTTTTCCTATTTTCCGATGTCAACATTGAATGGCTCCTAGAGACCAAACGACTATGGCTTGTCGGCCATAGCTCCTTGTATCATTCGTGTAGAGAATTTAACGCTCTATAAAAAGGTAAGTATACCGTGTCAGCATATCACGCTTAGTTTTTGAGATATTTGCGAAAAGAAGAAAAACGAGTTCTTCGTTCTTTTTGCCAATAACTTTTCAAACCCTTTTCAACTTCTACGCTCGTGGAGCAGTTACTGGGAATCCAAAAAAAGTGATTTTTCAAAAATCTTAATCTGTCTGCCTGTCTCTGTGCCTGTAAACACGTTACATCCCAAACTACTGAACCGATCTGGCCGAATTTTGGCACGTGCACATTGTATGATAATCCAAAGAACAAGTGATCAACGTTCCATTTTGGCACATCTACTTAAAAATTCTAAATGCGAACCCTCATTTTTCATAATACCATAAGTAAGCTCTTCAAATTCTGCTCCTAAAAATTTTTTAACACTTAGGGCCCTTTGGTAAAAAACTCATCAAATCGCACACGTTAAGTGAGCACTTTGTAGATGATGATGCGATTTTGGCCCAAATCGGTCGATGACATATCCAGATTTATACATTTATATGGCGCTTCCCATACGTTTACATAGGGAGCGCCTCCTATAAATCCGGAGAAAAATGGCACTTTCTTCGTATGTTGCCCAAACGTTTGGAGATGGAACAAAACCTTATGCAAAAGAATTGTTGGCCACAAAGAGATCTACAATAAAGTCAAGACACATTTTCATTCCAATCGGTTTAAGTATTTGTTGTGGGCTATTCTTCATTGGTGCGTATATGCTGTTGCGGACTTTTTTGTTAGATCTTTTCTTAACCAACAATTCTTCTATTTATGATTTTGTTACATCTTCAACCGACTCAGCGTTTATGTTTTAAATTGCTAAAGCGGGTTTTTTCGAGGACTTGCACGTGACGAATAACTTGAGACGGTCTAAATAGGGTGAGTGGTTGACTTTTATTCTATTTTTATTTCAATTTAACATTGTGGTTAGACGACCGATAAGAACTGGCTCTAAAATTCTGGTAAATTGACATTGTCTTTCACCAAAGGATCGCTGGTTTTGTTTGGTGGAGCCCGCTAACTGGGAAAAGCGGTGTGTTTTGGACCCGAGTTCAAATCTGGACGAGACTTATTTTTTGAATTTTTAACTTCTACGACCGCAGAACAGGTACTGAGATCGATCGAAAAATCGAATCACGAAAAACATCAAATCTTTACGTTTTATTTTGTTGCTATTTCTATATTTACAAATTCTGTGATAAAGTAGAAGTTTCTACCATCTCCGAGATTGCGAATTTTTTTGTCTGATATGACTGGCCTATGATGAGTTTTTGCTTTTTATTTAATTTTTATGACGTACCTAGGAGTTACGTGCTCAGGGAAGTGAGCTGAACGTCAAATACAATTTTCTAATGAAAACAAGCGACATGTCTTCTTACACCAAGCAATTGAATAGAAAGATGAGATCCCTAATACATACGTCTTCAATTTTTAAAAATGTTTTTTTAAAGTAAAAACGAGTAAAAACATTAAAATTTAAAACAAGAACTATGGATCTCAATCAAATTTTATAATTTTTCGAATTATACGATTACATAATAGGGAAACTTGTAACATAGGTAGGTACCGCAATGGCCCAGTGAGGATGAAATAATTTTAAAAAGTAGAACTAAAATAAATAAGTTATTCGCCATCAAGAGCATCAAGAGCCTTCGATTTAGCGACAGATTTGGTTCAAAATCTATTCGACATGTATAAAGTGTCCACTAAACATGTGTGCCCAATCTTAAAACTCTTTCAGTAGTTTGAGTTGTAGTGTGACCTCCAGACAGATTTCTTAAAAAAACACTCTTTGAGTTCTTGTTATAATATTAAAATAGAACTTAAATAGTCGAACATAGCTAGTTTTTATAGTCCAATTATATTAGACAAAAAAAGGGCTTGACCCGGGACTAAGTCCTAACAGGCTGCAACCACGATAGATAGATCACAAATAGGCTCCAGTATCTGGGAAAACTTTGTACCCGTTTGTACCTCCGGGCATGAAAAGTTATTGGTAATTTTAAGAATAAAGAACTCGTTACAACACTCACAGCACTTTTACCCGTTGAAAGTAGAAAGGTTCGCCACCAGATGTCAGACCCTTTGTTGAGGATCGCGAATTTCCGACGTAAATTAAGAGTTCTACGTCTCATGTCCAAAACTCCAAAAACACCTAAAATACTTCGATGGGATGGTATACTATTGAAGCCGGGGGTAGGTGGGATCAAAATAAAACCATTCGCAAAAATTGTGTTGTCTATAGTCTGTCCGGGATCCACACGACCGGGATTCACCCTATTTCCATGGTGAATCATTGTTGTCAACAATGAATCGCCATGGAAATCGGGTGAATCTCGGTCGTGTGGATCCCGGACAGATATTAAATTCATAATTTTTGAGATATTAATGGTTGGAAAATTGAGAAAAACCGTTTGAGAACAGCTGGAATACCTAAAAAACTATGGTCTGTCCGGGATCCACACGACCGGGATTCACCCTATTTCCATGGCGAATCATTGTTGTCAACAATGAATCGCCATGGAAATCGGGTGAATCTTGGTCGTGTGGATCCCGGACAGAGTATAAAAACAAAAAGCAGTGACGACAAAAAAGTTTGAAGTATAGTTTGAAGTTGTTTTGATTGTGGGCGAAGGTACATAATGCCATTATATCTCGCCTGTTTAGACATGTGCGTCGCCGCGCCGGTCTTTGCCGCCGCCGCCACCCCCGACAATTCGGCCTAGTTGCCACCGCCACCGATTAAAACATTTAAATAATCAAGTAAGTAAGTGACGCCGCCGCCGAGTTTACCTTCGACGCAGATGTCTAGGTACGCGTAAAGCTTTGTTCACACACTTAAATTCTCAGAAATTAAGGAATTAAGGACATCATAGAACCTTGGTAATGATGTAGTTTTAGTTTCCATGGCATTTCCCTGGAGATTGCCCTTAATTTCTTAATTTATGTTAATTTAAGTGGATGTGAACAAAGCTTAAGCGTTTCAAAAGTGGAAACAAGTGAAAAACAAATGGATGCGGTAAGAACATGCCAGTTTTTTTACCGGAAAACGCGTGAAAGTGTTGTGCACTTTTTCTGGGCAAGATCCCTTGAAGGGTAATAAATTGTTAGTGTTAAAAATGGTGCATTCGCTTTGTTTTATATGCATTGTGCCGGAGGATAGTGATTTAAATGTGAACTTACCCATTGAATCAGCCGAAACGGCGGCTGTTTTGTTTCATTAACAATAACCAAATTTCAATCCGAGTGATTTTCCCACGCGCTACGTGGGCCTTGTGTGTGAGCCGTAATGTCCTGTAAGTCGTCTCTAACCTAATTTTATTTAAAACAAGAAGAAGTCCGACGTTTATTTTATCGCAAGGTCAAATATTCCAATGACGATTACCTAAACATTTTAGATATAAAAAATCATTTTCCGATTAACTTTTATTTTCGAATTTACATTTCATATCTAATGTCTGTTGGTCATGTTTAGAGAGTCTTTATTTTCCTATTGTTTATGTCATGATTTTCAAGAACAAAAAATCGTGCTGAAGATCAAGTCGTCGGGGGAACGATTACTCGTGCAAATTAATTTGATTGGATAGAAAATTTTGAAATATGAATCAAAGCGATCGATTTAAAAAATAATTTGGAAATATCGTGGGTAAAAAACCTACATAAGGCTCGGATTTAGACTTTTTATCATCATTTGTGAATTTTCCAGCTGATCAAGATTGGAGAGATTTTACTAAATAGTAGCTACCCACAGTTGAGTGATATTAAAGACAATTTTATTGAAAGAAAAAGTCTACCTTACATGAAGAGAGAAAATGGGTGAATTACGAAGTTTTATGAACAGGCATACCTCAGGTTTACAAGATCGTATACTAAACAAAATCTGATGTGCTAATTCATATCTATTTCTCAGTCTCGTTGTAATAATAAAGGATCTTCTACAATTTAAACATGACCCTGCATTTTAGAACCAGCGGTGTGTACTCAGACGAACGCAAGTTCGGGAAATGTACAGAATTGTTGTGAAGCATCATATTAAAAGTCAGAGACTTGGCTCGGATTTGAAAGAATTTAGGATTTGGGACATACAAATAATCTAAGATGAGGATTACAGCGGAAGGAAAGTCTCTCTGTTTCTAAAGAGATAAAAATGATCTAAAATAATCGGACTTTAAGAATACTTTTTGAACATTCGTTTACCTTTTTATTTTGTGTTACAATGTAAAACAGTTAAATATCATCTTCAATATCAGCATCTGATCAATCTGTCAGACTTTGAAAATTCATTATAGATCTCAAATTGAGCGCATCGTAAATTGCGCTATCTCAGGTTGTCATAAATCCAATCCACAAACGGTGGCACATGTGTGTAAACTCCTGGAAACGCTCCGCATATCTGTCCATATCCGTAAGAGACTAACCCCATGATGAAAGTGGACAATCCATTTCTCAATTTCTTATCGAGCATCAACGGTCCGCCGGAATCACCATAACAGCTATCAGTTCCCTTTCCTTCACCGGCACAAATTTGCTTGTCTGTAAGCTTCCTTCCACTGACTTGATTACATCTTTCTTTCCTAACAAATTTCAATTTCGCTTTTCTCTTAACGGAGCTGCGTTTCTCTGGAAATATCTGAAATTAGGAAGAATTTCTGAAGAGAAAATATTTACCGCTTTCCGTCTTGCCCCAACCGCAGATTGTAAATGTTTCATTTCCTTGCAACTTCATGTTTTTGGGCGGAAGACAAATCGGTTGAACGTAATCTGAATCAGAAATTTCAGCAACTCGGATTTTCCTGCGGTTTTACCTGAAAATCTGACTTTGCGATCCAGGCGAATTATCGCGATATCATTCGTCATTGTCGATGAGTCATAATCGGGGTGAGCAATAATAGCATCTATCCCAAACTCCTGGATTGGGTCTGCACAGTCCTTTCCGTATTTTAAATAAACGCAATCGGTCTCATTTCTCGTATCATACTCTCCCAAAATCACGCTGAACCTAAAAGCGACAAATGTGAAACAAATCCTTCATGATAAGACGTACAGTTTTCCCAACCCCCTGACCTGCATAATCTCGGAATCGACGCAATGAGCTGCTGTTAAAATAAATCTGTTATTAATTAAACTTCCCGAACAGGCAAATTGAATTTTTCCAGGCGTAACATATTTCAATAATGCCATCCACGGGAATTCGTCCAGAGAAGTAGCAGCACCTCCAACGATTTTATTATCGATATTTTGTTGTCCGCACTCGTTCAGTTCCGGATCGGGGATGGCATCATGAAAAAATCTTTCGTGCAAATCTCCAGGTGCTAAACTTCGTGTTTTTTCTTCAGGACAACAAACTCTTATGTCAGGATCAAACTCAGTGCTACACCTGAACTCTCGAAGATATTTCTTTACGAGAGGATTAGATGCGTCCACTTCTTGTATAAAATCCATGTAGGGTTCACACTCCCTGACACTTTTGCAAGTTCCTTAAAAGAAAAGATTAAAACTGTTAAAAAATAATTGAAATTTTTCAGTTTTAGTTACTAATTGAAGAATGTATATTATAATTATGTATATGATTCTTAATTAATTCTTAAATAATTGGCGGTAGTATTAGTAGTACCTGTGCCTCCAAATTCTCTTACCTTACATTCGCGACTACATAGACCATTTCCCAGTTGTAGTTCAGAAAGCGGCAATTGAATTTCAAAATCCGTCAATTGAGTTTCAGAATCCGTCAATTGTAATTCAGATTAGTCAAATCAAATTCAGAAAGCGTCTACATTGTACCGGGTGGACCAACACTATTGCCCACCTCAAAAATTGCCTTTTATTTTAAAGCTGGGACTTCGAAATTTTTACAGTGTATATGGCTACCAAGGACCCTTCAAATGAGGGCAAAAGTTTATCTGTCATGCAAAAACTGTGACGTCACGAAATTTTGAAATATCGTTTTTCCAAGAAAAAAAAAATTTTTACCCATAAAATCGTTTTTTGGGCTAATACCTTTATGTTAAGCCCATTTTTTTAAATTTCCGTCATCAGATTAGCCAACTGTAGCAAGCTAAAAATGGTCCATTTTAATTCACAAGTCGGCCACGTAAACAATTGACTACTATGCGAGGGCTTTCTTGGATAACAGCGTACGCTTTTTTCATCTGTCACCAGTTGACAGCGACACGACGTGGCCATTGAACTGCGAAATTGTTTTTAATTTTAATAAACGTGGATTTTTGTAACGAATAATGTTGAAATATCGGTTTAAACTGGGAATCCACCATTTAATTCGCCCACCCAAGGTGCCAGGAGAGGTTACGAACACGGACATTTAATCAGATGGCGGCGCGGCGTGAAGAGGGGCTCCAGTTTGTGTGAAGGGCTCCGGTTTGTGTGAGGGGGTTTTTTCAAATAGCCATTTCCATAATTCGCATTATTCCATACTTATGTAATTCCACAGGTAATTATTTTGTTGTTATGGCCTGTTTTGTAGTTGGCATTTTTAGGTTAAGTGAGTCGACTTAGTTTGCCCCGTTGAGACTAATATCGAGGACTAAGATATTCACAGCCCAGAATTTAACAGCAACTCGTGTCAAATAAGCACCAAGGAATCGTTTTGCATAACATAATTCATATTCAAAGATAAACTGTAATCGAAGGTGGTGCAAGTGTCAGTTTTCGATTGGCAAATACCTCGTAGGTACCTCCTAAACAAAATCAAGACGTTAATAATTGATGCTTTGAAGTTGGTGAAGCTCAAGTTATTATTTGAACAGCAGAAGCAAAAAGGTGCAATGTGGAATTTAATAATCATCATCATGGTGGGCAAATAAGGACTAATTAATCATTGATCACACGACAAGCCATCCAGTGCATAAACAAGATGTGTGTGTGTGCCTGAGTTTCAATTTTTGTCATTAGAATGAACTAAGAATACTGAGATTATTCTTTCGTTTATTAACAATAATTGCCTATTAAGTAAATTTAATAAAGCAGGCTTTCATATTTTTACTTGAATTTCGCGCATTTATTTCATTACGCGCGTTAATTTCCCGCTCAAACTCTTCCAACCCCTTTTAGCTAATCATTAGTCACCCACTAGTGTGATTAGTGTGTGAATTACAATAGTGTTGCAGTGTTTAGGTTGCTAATTTTGAGAAAAATTGCTATTTTGTGAAATCTTCAACCTCTTGAAGAGAAGTGTTTTCCAACTTAGTTTTACATACCTTCTTGTTAGCTGTTTTCACAGCTCTTATCCTGGTTTCCCTCCAGGGAAGCTTTCACGCGTTTTTCTGTGTTGTGAGTGTTAATTATAATTACGTGTAGAAGTGAATCTTGGTGAATTTCCTATACCTAGTGTTAATTAATAGTTTTATTCTATTTTAGTGGAGTGCATTTAATTTTTATCATGCCGATGCAACATCTTTCCTTTTCAGACAAGGTCGACATGATCTTGATTTTTGGAGAATGCCAGCAAAATGCAATGCAAGCAGCAGAATTGTATGCCCAACGTTACCCAGACAGACTTCAACCAGATAGACGAACATTTAAAAGAATTGTAGAGAAACTTAGAGAGACAGGCAGTTTGAAGCCCAAGAAAAAGACAGTGATAAATCCCGCTGTGACTCATGAAATCAATCAAGCTATTGTTTTGAACATAGCTGAAAATAATCCCCAAGTCAGCAGTCGAGAAATGAAGCAATCAAGCGGCATAAGTAAGTCATCGATTCTAAGAATATTAAAAAGGCACAAATTCCATGCATATCACATCGAACTGCATCAGGAACTACATGGAGAGGATTTTATGAACAGGGTGAGATTTTGCACGTGGGCCCAAGAGAAACTGCAGGAAAATCAGGACTTCTTCAAGTTTGTGCTTTTCACCGATGAATGCACATTCAAATCTAATGGGCACGTAAACAGGCATAATATGCACTATTGGTCGGTGGTTAACCCACATTGGATGAGAGAAGAAAAAACACAAGACATATGGTCACTGAACGTGTGGGGAGGAATTATTGACAACCGATTAGTTGGTCCATTCTTTTTTGAAGGCCATCTGACTGGTGCGATGTATGCAGAGTTCTTAAGAAATTCATTAGATGACTTACTAGAAGATGTGCCATTAAATGTGATCCAAAATTTGTGGTTTCAGCAAGATGGTGCGCCTCCACATTTCAGTCGAGAAGCTCGTGGTGTGGCAGATGAAAAGTTTCCAGATAAATGGATTGGTCGTGGTGGTCCAATTGCTTGGCCAGCTAGATCTCCCGATCTCACACCTATGGATTTTTTCACATGGGGAGTTGTGCAAGAAATTGTGTACAGAACACAGCCAACCACGAGACAAGACATGCAGCAACGACTCGTAGATGCCTTCCAGACAATCAATGAACGAAATACAGCAGCTACAGTCCAAAATTCATTTCAGCGACGTGCTCAGATGTGCATCGAAAGAGAAGGCCACCACTTTGAGCAGTACCTGTAATCAGGTAAGTACTTTTTGTGAAGTGATCTGTGCTATAGTGGTTGCAGTGCAGTGAATTTGGTGATGATTGTGTAGTGATGGGTTGTGGTAGTGAGTAATGCATCACTTTAGGTAAGTACAAGCCGTAAGTTCCTTGTACACAATTTTGTCTATGATGATTAGTAGAGCTCTTTCACAATATTTGAAGGATCCACAATTCTGAGACATCCAAAACAGCTAAAAGACCATAGTTTATGTAACACAATCAGTCAATCAAATTCAATTTATTGTTGTTAGTTTGATCATACAGGATTTAAGTTTCAATTTATATCCTTGAAAAATTATAATTATTGTGATTGCAACTTCAACTTTACAGCAACACACTTTCGCCAGCTAAAAACACTTGGTTTTACATCACCCTACAATTTACCAAACAATTTAACCCAACTAGTTAAGAAATGGCATCGGGCTATAATTCTTCTACCTTCGGCTACAGTTTATCTCTGAATTTTAATTATGTTAGTTGAAACGATAGTTTAACAATTCCTTTGCCCTTATTTAGATCAGATGATGTTAAATTTAGAGGCTGTAAATATCAATTTTGTTATGCAAAACGATTCCTTGGTCCTTATTTGACACGAGTTGCTGTTAAATTCTGGGCTGTGAATATCTTAGTCCTCGATATTAGTCTCAACGGGGCAAACTAAGTCGACTCACTTAACCTAAAAATGCCAACTAAAAAACAGGCCATAACAACAAAATAATTACCTGTGGAATTACATAAGTATGGAATAATGCGAATTATGGAAATGGCTATTTGAAAAAACCCCCTCACACAAACCGGAGCCCTTCACACAAACTGGAGCCCCTCTTCACGCCGCGCCGCCATCTGATTAAATGTCCGTGTTCGTAACCTCTCCTGGCACCTTGGGTGGGCGAATTAAATGGTGGATTCCCAGTTTAAACCGATATTTCAACATTATTCGTTACAAAAATCCACGTTTATTAAAATTAAAAACAATTTCGCAGTTCAATGGCCACGTCGTGTCGCTGTCAACTGGTGACAGATGAAAAAAGCGTACGCTGTTATCCAAGAAAGCCCTCGCATAGTAGTCAATTGTTTACGTGGCCGACTTGTGAATTAAAATGGACCATTTTTAGCTTGCTACAGTTGGCTAATCTGATGACGGAAATTTAAAAAAATGGGCTTAACATAAAGGTATTAGCCCAAAAAACGATTTTATGGGTAAAAAATTTTTTTTTCTTGGAAAAACGACATTTCAAAATTTCGTGACGTCACAGTTTTTGAATGACAGATAAACTTTTGCCCTCATTTGAAGGGTCCTTGGTAGCCATATACACTGTAAAAATTTCGAAGTCCCAGCTTTAAAATAAAGGGCAATTTTTGAGGTGGGCAATAGTGTTGGTCCACCCGGTATTTCAGATTAGTCAAATGAATTTCATAATACCAAACCAACGTTAATTATTGTAGTTCAGAATTGTCAATTGGTTTTCAGAAAGCATCAATTGAAATTCAGAATCCGTCAATTGTAGTTCAAAGATTATGTTTTCTGAAATATACAATTGATGCATTCTGAATTTCAATTGATGCTTTCTGAAAATCAATTGGCCAATCTGAAATTAATTTGACTATTCTGAAATACAACTGACGCTTTCTGAATTTGAACAGACTAATCTGAACTACGATTGACGAATTCTGAAATTCAACTGATGCTTTCTGAACAACTTCTGTAAAAGACGTACTCAAAGAAATAAGATGGCAATCGCTGCTTATTCTGTTGTGGAAAGAAAAAAAAACAAAAAGTATTTGGACGAATTTGCTCATACAGTGAGTCCTCCTATTGTGAGTAATGCGAAACATCATGCGCGACAGTGTTTATTTGTCAGTTTCTGCACCTATTACCAAATTTTCTTTCAATCGAAAAGTACAAAAATTAACATTTAAGAAATTGCAAAAAGGAAAAAGGAAAATTAAAATTTGATGGGAGGTTGATGAGGTTATCGGACTGGGTTAATTAAACATTACAATTAATGCTAACTAGTTTCGACGTATATTTTCGTCTTCATCAGAGGAAATTGTTAATGTCTGAGAGCTTGTGTGGATGGACCCGCATACGTGGAATTTGCAAAATGGCGGACGTGACCAATTTGAAAATTAAAATTTGCAGTTGTGCAAAATTAGCTTTTAGGGGTAGGTAGGAATGTATTTGTATTTATCAAAAAGAAACACAAAAATTAGTATGTAACTGCTAAAATAATTGCCAATAAGGAAAGAGTTCAAAACAGAGTTGTCAATTTTTCTTGATTTATTTTGTATTAACTTGATCTTGACAATGTCACTGTTTACAAGTTGGCTCTCTTCCCATCCTACCCTAGTCGCAGGAAATCTGATCCTTTCCACGGCATTTTACTGCAAAATTTTCAAGGAATTTTGGAGTTTTTCGAAAATGTTAAACCGAAGAAATTATTTTGTAACATAATAAAACAACATTTTCTTCCTTTTCAGTTTTCAAATTAAACCTCTCGCAAAATCTTTCAAGATTTCGCTGCGGTAAAATCCATTTCACTGTTACATTAAGTACAGTTTTGGTACAGTGTAGTCCAAACATATTAAAATACGGCTCTTATGGCCAAACCCTGAGGTAAATAATCGGAATAAAATGAGCTGTGTTATATTAGAATTAGTTACCTTAATTTTACCGCAATTTGAAACCGCCTCTCTTCGCATAAATTAGCAATAAACAACATTTTTTTTAAAATGACCTCATACATGTTTGTAATTTTTTGGTTTTTTTTTGGTACCTTCTTTAAAGTAATGATTTTATTTTTTTGGAGAACTTCATCAATTTTATTTTGAAAAATAACGTATTTTAAATTTCGCGGGATTATTTACCCCAGTTGGCATGACTACGGCGCCCTAAATTTCTACACGCCATCTTATTATTAGAAAGTTGATTAAATTTTGATTCTAATAGTATATGTTATTACGAGTAGAAGTGATACTTTGTATGACTCCAGCTGAGCCACACAAAGGCACTTTTACTTCGAATAACATATGCTATTTTTTCTTCAAACGCAGAAAATTCGTTAAAAGTGGAAATTTTTGATTAAATTATTACTCAAATCTTTAAGAATACGCTTAGTTTGCTCTGGGATGCGGTTAACGAAACTTCAAAAAGTGGTGTGAAAGGAAGAACTTCCCTAAGTAGTCCGGCGGCTGAAAAATTTGTTTTCTAACGCCGAAGTAAAAATAATGTACATACTTCATCGCCGCCGGAGTAAAGATAATGTACTTCATCTCCGCCGGCGTAACGTTGTCAAAAATGTCGTTGAAATGCAGTTTGTTTGACATTTGAAAAAAAATATATATTCACAGTTTCTACAACCATTTCGGCGGAAAAGAATGAAAATTCCATTCATTTTCCGTTAAAATGGAGGGAACTGACAAGTGAGTGACGTACAGTAGAAACCAGATCTATAAATCATCTCAAGCTGAGTAGGTAATACAGGCTTTAATTTTGCATGGTAAAATGACGCACATTAACAGATTTGTTGACAAAACTTGGGTACGGGTCTGTATTACAAAGGGGAAAATAAGGATCTTGTCACATTTGAAAGGTTTTATAGATTTTAGCCATATTTACAATGACGAAGGGCCTACAAATTTTCGTGCTCAGTTGACCACCTACACGTAAATCAAAGACATACGCGATGGGGAGGTTCCAGCCGCTTTCTTGACTGTCCATTTTTAATTTTTTTATTATAAATATTCAAAATCTTCAAAATTTGAACGAATCAAATTACCTCAGGCAAGAAGAACGCTTAAAAGTACAAGATCCACATTTTAACCTCCCCAATCCACTTCACCACTTATAAAAAAGGGAGGTTACTGCAATCACTAAAATTTTCGAATTTGAGATAGCACCAGATCTTCACGTTTCGAGGTCTCAGGAACCCAAAAAAGTGGTTTTAAAAATGTGTCTGTGTGTATGTGCGTACGTACGTACGTACGTACGTGCGTACGTTTGTAAACACGCCACAGCCAAAACTACTAGACCGATTTGCCTGAAATTTGGTGCGTAGGCATCTCATAACCCAACTTAGATCTGAAAAGCTTTTGGAGCCAATCGTGCAACTAGAAATGCCAATTTGGCACATCAACTTTTAAATTTTAAATGCAAACCCCCATTTTTCACGTCACTTTAGGAAAGGCCTTCAAATTCTGCTTCTAAAAATGTATTCACTCTCAGTGCCCTTTTGACCAAATATTAAAAAAAAATTGATTTTTATCGGACTTTCAAATCGCGGTACAGCCCAAACCCCTGAACCGATTTGGCTGAAATTTTGCACATGGGGATTGTATTGCACGTCGAAGAGCTGAACAAATTTTGGATTCAATCGGCCCACGGAAAGTGCCGTTTTGGCACACCAATTTCCAAATTTAAAATTATTCACTCATTTCACCATCCAAAACAAGTTTATGAAAGATTTATTGTCACCATCAGAAAGGTCATCAAATTCTGGTTTTAAATAAGACAAAATTCGTTCGCATTTAGTGCTCTTTGGGTCAGAAAATCGAAATTTTGTAATAACACTAAAAATACATTATAGCCCAAATTAGTGAATCGATTTGGCTGAAATTTGCTACATGGAGATTGGGTGACCCGTTGAAGACCTGAAAGGCTTTTGGAAGCAATTGGTCCACAGGAAGTGCCATTTAAGCATATCAACTTTAAATTTTAAATACAAGGCCTCTTTTTTATGTCGCCATTAGAAAGACGATCAAATTCTGGTTCTAAAAATGTATCCACAGTTTCTGCCATTTCAGTGGAAAATAGAGAAAAAAATCTTTTTCATTAAAAGGGAGCAGGCTGACAGTGGATGACAAAGTATCAGTTATTGTCAAAAGGGTGGTAAACTGTTAACCTTAAAAGGAACATATTGTCAAATGTGATGGGTGATGATTGTCTGAAGTGATGTCAGTATTTGTCAGAAAATTGCGAAATTAGTCACAGATGATAAGCACAAAAAAAATTCTGTTGAATTGACTACCATCTACACAGAATACAAAGATCCACGCGATGGGGAGGTTCCAGCCGCTTCTCTGCTGCATTTTTTAAGCTGCAGAGAAAATTTCATGAAGCATAATTTTTATATGAATAAATTTTATTTGAAAGCATAATTTATCATTCACATTTCACACACACTTTTTTATGTTCTAGCCAGGTTCTAGAGTAAAAGAATCTTCCCCATCAATATTATTTAAAGCGAACTGTTAATTGCGCGTTGTATGGGATAAAAAAGCTGCTTTATTGCGGTCGATGTTTCTAAATTCAACTTGCGTATTTGAAAATATAGAAAGTACACTTATTTTATATTAAGAAAAACATTGTTAAATAAAATCAGTTATCAGGAAGAAATACGAATTACAAAAATAATGAAATTATGTAAAATTCGTCATTGGTTTATTTTTCGCTTCATGATCACGTTTATCAGTTTATTAAACTTTTTTCGAGTTTCAAGCCCCACGATGCTCAGAAGCGCCCCAAGATCGCCCACATGGAAATGTACTTTAAAACATGTACATCTGGTGTCCGAAATTTTGACCTCATGGCACTCAGTATGCGTCAAATGTTTTGCTCGATCGTTTGTTACGCAATTGAAAACTTTACGGGACAGATTCGGTCATGACAATGATAATGATTGGCTGTCAGGTAGCTATGGTTTTTAAGCATCTGTTCCGCAAAGTTTTCACTTGCGTAACAAACGATCTGACGCGTACTGTCCACCCATTCGTACACGTTTTAAAAAAATCATTTTCTTGGCAATTATCATCAACCCCTAAAGCCTTCAACCCCTTGGTGAAATTTACCTGACCGTAAGAGCTATTACGACACTACAATAGGAACTTCAAATTCATATTTGAGTAATTTCAATAATCTTTTATTTTCGTTTTTCACCCCCAATTTCTACCCCTTGAACCGATATAGCTAAAAATAAGTTATCCCATTCAGGATGCGAGGGCAAACATAACACCGGCATTAAAAATCATAAATAATCAGAAGACTAGAACGAATAGGGTTTTCGTACTACATGAAAGGAAAAATTTATATAAAAAGGTTACCATTGCGGGAATCCGGCGTCAGACAGAAGTGGAAAATATTGCACCAGACCATGGGTTCCTGTTCAGACTTTCCACAATGAGTGAACCGCAGGAATTCGACGGTTTCCGGGGCGTAGGGGTTGGTTTTGACCATTTTCAAGGCCATGGGACACAGCTTTAATGGTATACATTCTATTGAAGTGGAGGCGCCTGAAAAAAATAAAATGTTAACCGCAACTAATTAATTACAGTTTTACAAGTGCAGGAATTAAGACCTTGTGGAAAATTAAAGGATTTCTGTGGTTAAGACTCCTACAAAATTCAATAAAACATAATTTTCAAGTTCAACGCTCGTAAACTAAATTTTTCCGCTTGAAAACTGGTTGACTTCGGCACGGATCCAATTAATAATTATTTCAGGCACCTACGTTCATTAATGGAAAATATTTCATTAAAAAAATTTAAATGCGAATTGCGAAGGAAAAAAAAAGTATGTTATGACTTGTTCGAGTCGGATTAGGGGTATTTAATCTCCATTACTCAACAGTTTTTACAATAATTAATTATCTCTACTCACTTGTTACGTTTAATAACCACAAAATGCACAACAGTCCACACAAATGAGAAAGTTTCAGCACTATCATGGTGCTTTGAATGTCGGGATTTCACAAAGGTCGGACATGCCCTGTCTAACTTTATAAACTGAAAACAAAGTGACGTCACAAGTGAGTTCGCTCGTACTTTAATAGGTATTCCGCTGCTTCATTTTTATCCATTTCGTGTTTTCCAGATAAATTTTATGCAGCGGAAATATAATATTCATAATCTAATTAACCGATTGTTATTAAATCTGACGTATAAGCTGGGATTATAATTCCGGTAAATGGAATTTCTAAATAAGTACTAGGAAAATTGTATGAATGTATAAGAAAATGTGTCATCCTGTTGCCCTGAAGCTAAAATAAAACATTGGAAGCGATTTTAATGGCCCCGATGTCAATGCTTTCCAGATTCCATTTTTATAAATTTTGGAATTTTCGCGGTATTACGATGTTTGGAATTTTAGAGTCCTATACTAGGACTCATTAGGACTCCTAGGTACGGTCGGGGACTTTTAAAAGACGATCCCGGCTACGATTCACTTCACACAATAATGAACAATGTTAATGTCTGGTCGAAAACCTTAGTGCCATTTATTTCGAAAAAATTCATTTTAGTAAGAATGGGCCCTTTTTTGAATTTTTAATTTTAGTAAATGAGCGTAATATTATCGGATTGGATAGCTAGTGCATTGCACTCGGCATTGCCGAATCGAAAAAAGTGCAATTTTTTTGAAAAGTGTAATTTTTAGGGCCGGAAGGCCACTTTCAAATTTATTTTAAGGGGGGATTTTACCTCTGTGAAAAACGTCGAAAAAGCGCTCTCGTATTTTTGAAACTACGAGCTTATTTATTCGTTTCTTGACCCAAAATTTTTACCCACATGTAGGCAAAAGATGGCAGATAATACGTAAGTAGTAATTTTTTTAAAAATTGAATCAGAAGAGGTCAGTAAAAAATCACAAACATCACCAAAAATAGGCAATGTTTACGTGTCAAGATCTCAGAGGAACCATAACAGTTACTCCAATAAGTCGCAGTAGAGCAGATTCATGGATATCTTGGCTAAGTGTGGGAAAAGATTTATAACAAAAAATTGGCAGTCTCGGAGACGGTAGAAACTTCTACTTTTTCACAGAATTTGTAAATGTATCATTTAACTTTAATTAACCAAGGTCGGGCGTACGGAGCGGTTTAATGGCTGATGCACCCGGCGCTCATTTACTAAAATCTAAAATACAAATGTTTTTCACTTCTAAAATGGACATTCTTCGAAAAAATGGCACTAAGGTTTTTGATCCGGCAATGCAACAGCTATCAAATTCGATAATGATAATATGCCCTTTTGCTAAGAAAAATTCAAAAAGGGGCCTTTTGTGCATAAAATGGAAATTTTCTAAAAAATTGCTGTCGAATCCGATAGTAAGAATATCCTTTTTTGTAAAATAAATTGAAACAAGGGCCCTTTTGCCACTAAAATGACATTTTTCGAAAAAATGGCAGGCTCTCGGCTTGAAAAAAAATCAGCTATCAAATCCGGTACTAAAAATATACAGTTACATATGCATAAGTTTTTTTTCACGGCATCATTTTTGGCCAAAAGGGCACAAGTGTGAATACATTTTTAGAAGCAGAATTCGAAGAGCATTCATATGGTAACACGAAAAATGGGGGTTTGCATTTAAATTTTTAAAGTTGATATGCCAAAAAGGCACTTTCCGTGAACCGATATCGCCCAGATTCTAATCAGCATCTACAAATCTCCCACTGAATATGTGTGCCAAATTTCATCTCGATATGTTCAGTAGTTTGAGCTGCAGCATGATCACAGACAGACAGCCAGATATTTTCCAAAAACCACTTTTTCGGATTTCCAGAACCCTGAAACGTAAAGATTTGATGTTTTTGGCGATTCGATTTTTCGATCGATGTTATTAACTTGCTTCGCGAAGCGTAGAAGTTAAAAACTGAAAAACGAAGATATAGTTTCTATGGAAACCTTATAGAACTATCGGTTTTACTTGCAGAGGTAAAACCTCCCCTTAAAGGCGCGTTGAGAGCCTGCATTCCACGGCTGGCGCGGCCCGGCGCCGGCGGTCGACTTTGTTTTAAACTTCTATACTCGTTATTTCTTCATTTATGCGGTACTAAATTAATAAGGCCACATTTTTGTTATTGAATTTGATAGCTGTTATCTTTCAGGATCGAAAACCTTATACTTCTGTCCGGGATCCACACGACCGAGATTCACCCGATTTCCATGGCGATTCATTGTTGTCAACAATGAATCGCCATGGAAATCGGGTGAATCTCGGTCGTGTGGATCCCGGATAGACCATAGTTCCATTTTTTCGAGAAATGTCATTTTTGCGATTTGAATTTAAACTACTACCTACCTTTAGCCATAACCAAAACCCACTCACCTGATCATATGGTTAGTTGCTGAACATTTACAAATTCTGTGAAAAAGTAGAAGTTTCTACAGTCTCCGAAATTGCCAATTTTTTGGAGTAAAATTTTGAAATTTTGAAAACATCGAATGTACTTATCAAAACCCACTTTCTGACATAGGTAATAACGAAATTTCTTCCATTTCCGGTTTTACCGAAAGTAATAGCAACTTCTGATTTTGAAATGGAACACCTGTATGTAACAAAATTTTTGGAACTTGCATAATTCTCTGAATCCAATGGTACAGTCGTGAACTATGAAAGTACTCATCCCACTGCGACGATTCACTTGGAATTTGGAATTTGGAATTTGATTAATGTTTTTCTTTACAGATCGGCTGACATTAATCGTCGATTAATCGTCCATTAGAATAACAGGGGAGAGCTCACAACGTTCAAGATTGAAAGGTAAAAATGACCTCAGGAATTCTTTAAATGTCACTTATGTGGTACAGTCTGGGGCTTTGAAAATGCCCAACCCACCCCGACAATTCACTTGATCGACTATACCCCTGCAATTTGTGAAATTCATTAAAAATTTGAGTGCTCGATCAGAAAAAGATTTATATTCCGCTCGATAAGAAAATACGAAGGCGTAGACAGGAGGTACTTAATTTCAAAAAGCATCAATCGTAATTATTGTATAAAAGCTCGAGAAACCGACTCTTCCTCTTCAAAAGTCAAAACTCGAAGAATATAAATCTTTTTCTTACGAAGGCGTAGAGGGGCCACAACAAAGTTTTTAAAATTTTCAGAAAAAAAAAACTTTGTTGCAATAGCAAATTGTCACTTGCAAGTGACAATTGTCGCTTGTAACTGACAATTGTCACTTGTAACTGACAATTGTCACTTGTAACCGACAATTGTCACTTGCAACTGACAATTGTCACTTGTAATCGACAATAATTGTCACCCGTAACTGGCAGGCGCTTCGAACTGCTTCAGTGACGTCCGCAGAAATTTGTCATGAAGAGGGGGGGTGTCAAAAGAATAAGATGTGCAAAAACTACTAAAAGAGGGCATAAATCCTTACATTTTCATTATTTTCTAGAAACTGAAAAAAAACACAAAAATTTCTGGAATCACACGAGTTGTAACCCCCTAACCCCCTCCGGCGTACGCCATTGGTCTGTTCCAATTAACGAATTATCGCCAGCTACAAGTGACAATTGTCAGTTGCAAGTGACAATTGTCGGTTACAAGTGACAATTGTCAGTTACAAGTGACAATTGTCAGTTACAAGTGACAGTTGTCAGTTACAAGCGACAATTGTCAGTTACAAGCGACAGTTGTCAGTTACAAGTGACAATTGTCAGTTACAAGTGACAATTGTCACTTAACAAGTGAAGTGACAATTGACAGTTACAAGCAACAATTGTCACTTGCAAGTGACAATTTGCTATTGCAACAAAGTTTTTTTTTCTGAAAATTTTAAAAACTTTGTTGTGGCCCCTCTACGCCTTCGTAAGAAAAAGATTTATATTCTTCGAGTTTATACTTTTGAAGAGGAAGAGTCGGTTTCTCGAGCTTTTATAACAATAATTACGATTGATGCTTTTTGAAATTAAGCACCTCCTGTCTTAAAAATTTCGAATCTTAGTTTTTTTTCCAAAAGTCTGAATTCACAATGAGAATTTGAAGGTATTTCAGATGACATGATACTTTACAATATTTCAAGGTAACAATAGAAAATAAATGCTGCACTTACCTGAATCGGCCTTAAATAACGATTTAAAGTTTGCGATAATAATGAACGTTTGCCATGTGTCTCTAAATGCAAATAAATAAAAGCGTGCTACTGGTTGCATAAGTGATGCCGGTGCAAATTTTCTATAAATAGCAAAAACTCCGTGCTACTGTGCTACGGCAACCAAGAATAACATGTAAACCCCTATTCGCGCCAGAAAAAAAGCTACTTTCAAGATGGCCGTCTTTATTGGCGGAATGTCCACCGCCTCTGTTTTTCATTTGGTCAATTAAAATTCAAAAATTTTAGTAATTGCAATAATCTCAAGTTTTTTTTATGTTGTGGTGAGGAGATCAAAACTGGAACCATCAGGGGTAAATAAATACATTCATATGGATTAATTAACAGAAGGGGAATTTTAAAATCTAACCTAAGTGTTGATTGAGCTCTTCATAAAACAGAATCAGTAGGTAGCACTTAGCACCGAATTTTTTATTATTAGAACAGACATCTAGCTTTTACACGGTTGAACTATTCAATTTCTAACCGAATGCCTTCTTATACCCTCATCATTTCAGTTCCAGACACTTTTTTAAGCACACAATCAATTATTAAAAACATTCTACGTTTAGGCGATGTCAATATATTTGCCAAAGCAACAAAAAATTTCTCCTTTCTTTTTTAGCATTTCACCCACCCAAATGCACGTTAACATCTTCAGCACAAAAGAAATTGAGAATATCCGCGGCCTTCCAATTTATTGATCGTTAGCTCTGAGACAAAATACCATCAGAATATCTTACAGGGTGCGATAATTCATTGCAACATAATACTCTTAATAATTAATTTACACTTTTATTTTTACTAAAATATAAAAAGTCACTACCTACTTCGTACCTTCCGAATTTTTTCTTGGCTTATTACGATCAACCAAGGAAACTTCTTCGGCAGATCTAGATCGATTTGATAAATCCACCCCCTCTGACATAATATTAGTAATTTCTAAACACCTAACAACTGGCTCAAGATTATTGAAGCCACAGTGAGCCTTCCTCAATATTTCCAAACTCGTCGGGTCTGTTTTAATATTTGAAATGTGGGTAAGTGCAGCTGGGCAGTCCTTCACCTTTACACAACCGGGGTCAGTAGGTAATGAGAGGACTACAACTATACAAGATAACTTTAAATAACGATAACAGAACATTTCCTCACTTGCCTGAACATGCTGATAACTGAAGATACAACACTGATAGGAAAAAATGCATCGTTACGGTGTTTCTAAGAGAATGAGAGGACTGGAACTGGAACTGTCGCTTCTTTGTTTTGCATTGGGGAATACCAACGAAGTTCGAGATATCAGACGATTATTTTTAGAGTCTATAATGACGTTGGAAGGCAATTTTTAAAGTTAGGAACATGAAGACAAACATTCGGCGACATTCCTTATCAACGTTCGGAGGTCACTTAATAATAAATAGGATTTCCGTTTAAGTGAAAAGTTTTCCTTTTCTCGGCAATAGTCAAAAATTTGAAATAGTTAGGTACGGCGGCGGTACGGTTGCGGAAAAAATAATGTTCCCGGAAATAATAAGCGTGCAAAGAATGGCAGCCTCTGTCCCTCCTCTGTTTGGTCAAATCACTAATCTATGTACGATCAAAGTATTCTGGAGGAAACGAAAGCGGCAACCTACAACCTTCTACCAGAAAAATCAAGGAAACTGAGAAACTGTATGACTTACAGATTACAGTATGTCAAACTATTCGATGCCTACTGATTGTCTGTTCTTGTAAATTGAGTAAAATATCTAAAAGGTATTTAAAAGGCACGCAAGGCAAAAACACTGGAAATGGAAAAATGGGCAACAGGGAAGCGATTGATGAAACCTCCCTATCGCGTTGATATGCCTAACCCAACGGGCACAGACACGTCAAAATAACGTTGAAAAAAAAACAAAACTGTCAAAATAACGTTGAAAAAAAAACAAAACTGAACATGCTATCAACGTCGTAGTGTCGCGAAAATCAGCCACATTTTCGACATCTTATAGTTGAATCTACGTCATTTCCCAACGTATTTTTGACGTATAACGCCACACTTAGAAAGGACGTTATTCGCGAAAATCAGCAAAGTGTCTGACATCTGGTGGCAATACTTTAACTACGCTGAAAGAGAAAACCGGAAGCGGAAATACTTTTAAACGTCCGTCATCATAATTTTGGCTTACGTCAGTTGCGATGTTAGGTAGTTGTTTTGTTCGAAGACATTCTCTCGCTGACTCGGATTTTTTTTGGAAATAATTCTGTGGAAGTTTACGTTTTGTGTAAGGAAAACTTGGCTTTTAAAAAAATCCACGTAGCGATGTCACTGATGTCACCAACTGACACTGTCAGACACGTCACGCTAGAATTCCCTCTCCTTCTCCCCAGCCTCGTTGAGACGGCCATTTTGTGATTTAGCAATGCCATCTATTAGCAGCTGATTTTCGCGAATATTTTACACGTAATTTTTCTAAGGTTGGGTCTAAAATTCGACGTGTTTTTAACGTGTTCCTCGGTACCAAAAGTATGCGTTTATAGACGATATCAACGTCTTCTCAACGTCAATTTGACGTTGATGATTTAACTGAAATCGAACGACGGAGGTCGAGGACAATCACTCCTCGCTGAACATTCAGATTTTCAGCTCGCAACCGCAACTTCAGCGTCGGCTGTAAAGAGAAGAGCTGTACTGTTAACAAACACCACAGGAGTAATCATGTAGGTTATGTGTTGATTTGGTTTACGAATTTCGCATGCAATTCTTATACAGAGTTTGTTAAGCAGTAACAGCTCATTATATACATCAGCGCCACCTGTATTACTTCAACGCAACTACACAAGCAAGGCACGTCATAAAGACGTCTTGACCATTTCAACACGTCTTTAAGACGTCCATATAAAAGCGCAAATATAAGGTTATTATTTATTAATGCAACGTTTGTTCAACGTGCAAAGTCTCTGTTGGTTATACATAAGTCATGATTTGGACGTCATTTTAACCACGACTAAAACATGTTAATATAAAAGCTTAAATAGAACGTTTATACATTTATAACGTTTATTCACGTTTAGCCACGACTAAAACATGTTCATATTGTTACGCGCCTATAACGTTAAAAATTACACATTTATTCAATGTTGAACGTCATGACCACTTCAATACGTTTTTGAAACGTCCATATAAAAACTCAAATATAACGTTATTAATGCAACGTTTGTTTATCGTGCAAAAGTCGCCGTTGTTTACATAAGTCGTGATTTGGACGTCATTTTAGCCACGACTAAAACACGTTCATATTGCAACGTGTCTATAACATCAAAAATTACACATTTATTTAATGTTCAAGCGTCATAACCATTTTAGCATGTCTTTAAGATGTCCATATAAAAACTGAAATATCACGTTATAAATGCAACGTTTGCTCAACGTGCAAAAGTTGGTTACATAGTCGTCATTTGGACGTCATTTTAGTCACGATTAAAACACGTTCATATTATAACGTTTATGCAACGTCCAAAATCACACTGACCTATAATAGTTGTTAATGCATTATCAACGTATTGTATCGACGCTATTCTAACGAATAAGTTTCAACTTCCAAAAAAACGTCATATTTACGTAGACGTTTCAAAATGTACCAAAAGTAAACGTAATTTTCACGTCGAAAGAATGTCGTGTCAAGAATCACCAACAATTCAACGTGACTTTTTCAACCAGTAACGTGAAATCAACCGAATTAACGAGATTTCGACGTTAAAAAAACGTGTGTGCCCGTTGGGAAATGGCACTTCCCGTGGACCAATTGCTCCCAAAAGCCTTTCAACTCTTTAACGGGCCACCTAATGTACCAAACTTCAGCCAAATCCATCCAGTAGTTTTAAGCTATAACGTGGTTTTAGTGTTATTATTACAAAATTTCGATTTTGTACCCAAAGAGTATACTAAATCCGAATGAATTTTGCGTTATTTAAAACCAGAATTTGAAGCTTTCTGATGGTGACAATAAATCTTTCAAGAACTTGTTTTGGACTTTTAAATGAGAGAATAATTTTAAATTTGAAAATTGGTGTGCCAAAACGGCACTTTCCGTGAGTCAATTGAATCCAATTCCACGTGTAATGCTATCCCCACAACATGCTAAAAAATGAAGAATGTACGATCCTGTTGCAAACAATAAATGCAGAGGAACAGAAATTGGATTAATTGAAACGCCAAAAAAAGATGACGGTCGACAAGGGTCCATACTAATTGTTTTGAATTTTAGGATTTGTATTTGTAAGTGCCAGTGTTCTTGAGGTTAATATCTTTGCCATAAAAATCAAGGTGGTTTTTCGTTTCCCAACCATTTCCCACTATAGGCAATCGGTGATTGTTCCAACAACTACGAAATGGTGAAAAGAATCAAGATAATCTTTATTTTTTAGTGAATGAAAAGTTTAAAAGATTTTTTTAGAAATAATAAATAGGTGCTGATCTTCTGATTCATTACTTTTGCTAAATAGGTACATTTTAGCCAAAGAAATTTCCGGCGAGCCGCACCGACAAAAAGTTTAACTTGACTAACGCCCAGGTTTAAAAAAAATGGTTCGCGATATGGCGCTCCTCACATAAACCAAATGGTTAAACAGCCTAGCGTGAAAAAACCCGGCAGCGCAGCGCCCCATACATGAACAAAAAGATTAACCAGCATAGCGTGAAGGTTAAAAAATCGCGATAACGCCCCACACAAACAAAATGGTTAACTAACGTAGAGCGAAGGTTAAAAAAATCCGGCGGGATAGCCCACCACACGCAAATAAAAAGGTTAACCAGCCTAGCGCGAAGGTTAAAAAAACCGACGCGATAGCGTCCACACAAACAAAATGGTTAAAAAGCCAAGCGCGAAGGTTAAAAAATCCGGCGCATAGCGCCCACCTCGGCGCCCACAAAGACAAAATGGTTAAAAAGCCAAGGGCGAAGGTTTCCCAAGTGTGCTCCAGCACACCCGCGCAGCGGCTAGTCAATCTTATTATTCAATAAATTATACAAGAACCTAATCATTTTAGTTATTCTTCTTACAGATAAAGAGGAAAAACTGAATCTGGACAAATAATAGTTATGATCAATACCTCTAGGAGGATATAGTTACTCCTTCAGAACGAAAGAATAAGAATTTCAGAAACATTCGTTGAACCGATTCAAGCCGAAGAATTTGAGTTTGACGGATCTAACTAGTGACTAAAATAGAGTACATTATAATGTACTGATATTTGAGAATTCTCTACAATTCCAACATACACATAGGTGGTAAACTCGTACGCTCAACGTGAACATTAAAAGCAAATATTGTGTCAAATAATACCCCCAAATCAATAGTGGACTCCAATCGAGCAACTTCAGTTTCGTAAATTTTGTAACAAAAGGTCGTGTTATGTACTTTTTTTGAAAAAGTTACAACAGAGCATTTTGAGACGACGAGACGTTTAAGTAAAACTTGTTCTTATTTATTACACCATTCAATGACAGAATTAATCTGGTCTGCAGAGACTGGCAATCCGCTTGAGAGTTGATATCTGAAAAAAGATCGAAGTCATCAGCGAACAATAGTTTATCACAATCAACATCAACTAGGCATATCATTAATAAACCACAAAAACAAAAGTGGTCCTAAATTGGAACCCTGACGAACTCCAGATGTAGACGCAATTACCCTTGAAGAAACATTCCTGTATTTGACAATTTGCTGCCTACCAGTTAAATAAGACTGAAATAAGTTTAACAAGGAGTTGGAGAATCCAAAATTGCACAACTTGCGGATGAGTTCAGATTCGAACACTTTGGAAAAATTGGAAAGTAAGGAGATGGGCAAATAGTTTATAAAATTATAACATTAGATATGTCACCTTCCTTAAAGATCGGTGAAATAACCGCTTTTTTCCAGATTTCAGGAAACGTAGCATTCTGAATTATGAGGTCGTTGAACAAATAAAGTGAGGGGGTTAACTAGAACCAGCTAGAACATAATGCACAGTCTTTTAAAAGAATATCTGGGAATTTTATCTACACCCTACACCCATGATATGACAAGGGAGTTCTAGAGCGCTTTAAAGTTAATAATCTTCAGATACGCTTGAAAGACAGATTGTATCAGACCATATATTTTCAGTCATAATATTGATATTTGATAATACTGCATGGGAGTCAACATATGCGCTGCTAAATTAATCAGCAAAGGTATTTACAGTGAGGTAGGACGTACCAAGGTTTGAATTATTATATTTCATAAGTCCTGGAATTCTTGAGGTTCCTTTTTTATTCTGTACGAACTCACAAAACTTTTTTGGTTCACTAAAAATACGTACTTCTGCATTGTTAATGTAGCCTTTGTAAGTCTTCTCAATGGATTCTTACTGCGAGCACGATAGTATTTGTATATTTCATGGTAATAGCTGCTTCTGAATTTCTTATTATTTTGGAATGCTGGTTGGAACACTGTGGTCAATTATGTTATTCAATATTTCGTAAAAACATGAGCACGTTACATTGACATCTTTTTCTTTGTAAAGTGAATCCCAGTTTGCCCCGGTTAACAAACTATACATGTTTGCTCTAGGAGATTCTACAAGATTTAAACTTGTCATAATGTTCCCTTTCTGGAAAAGCCAAAAAAATGTTTTACTAAAATGCCATTTTTCTTTGGTCCATTAATTTTATTAAATTACTACCCAACCTAAACACATTTATGATTTTAAATTTCTCTTAATCCAGTCCAAGTACTCAGAAACCCTCGTGTAAATACCAGGCCACCCTTGACTTCCACATCGAGCTCCAAAAGACACAATCCCTTCAAGATACCACTGTGCAGAATTTCCCATCAGTCGTCCCATCAACGGTCCGCCACTATCCCCATTACAGGAATCCCTTCCTCTCTCACCACCAGCGCACAACTGACTGTTTCCCAAAGAAATTCCTGCAGATCTAAATCTCGTGGAGCACTGCGAAATTGCAACTACAGGAATTTTCAGTTTTAGTTTCACGGGACTGGTGCTGGCAAATTCAGTCTTTCCCCATCCTGCAACGACGAGCTGGGATCCAACGTTGGCCCTATCGGAACTAGTCGGCAGGCATATCGGTTTAACAAAATCTAGAATTATCGTTTAATTAAATCTCCATTGATAGTTAACCGACCTGTCGTTGGAATATTTTTATCGAGCCGTATTAGCGCGATGTCATTATATCGGTTGACATTGTTTTCGTTGTAGCTACCATGAGCGATGACTTCTTCTATTCCCGCGTTAATCGGTTCATCGTTGCAAATTTGAAAACCAGATTGCGTTATACAATCCTTCGCACTTTCAGTGTTATATTCACCCAGTCGAACACTAACCCTAAAATTTTTTGCCTTAAAATTTACATACATAACGCTAGTGGTATTACAATGGTCCAATTTTTGTCAATATTTGTCCTTTCACGCAATGACCAGCTGTCAAAACATATCTAGAAGAAATAAGTGTTCCTCCACACGCATGAACTACATTTCCATTGCTTTTCCTATAATGAAGTAGAGCCATCCAGGGGAATTCTCTAATATCTGTTACTTGGCCATCCAAAATTCGGTCAATTTCCTAAAAATATATTTTGATAACAAATTAAAATCATTAAACTCACTTGAATTCCACATGTCGTTCTATCGGGAAGACCACTTCCACCGCTTCTATCAACCGGAGTGTTGTCGTTCTCTTCATCACTATCACCCCAACCCCATCCCGCCCTTGAGGATTCTGTAGTGGTGCTTCTTCTTGGTGGTCTCGAACGACGTGTTTGATAATTATCAGAAGAACCGCAACAGACCAAAGGATTAGAAGAGTACCCACATTGTGATTCTCTTAAAAAATTCAATTGTTCGCTATTTCTTGTAGACACCACATTTAAAAGTACATCACAGGAATAGATCGATGTGCATTCGGCCGATTCTCCATTAGGCGTTGTACAAGAGGATCCAGATTCTACAAAAATCAAAATTGTTATTAACATGTGCAAGGTTAAAGTTTATCAGTCAAAAACAAACCGTAAACAGATTCAGACTTTTTTACAAAAAAACTATTTTTCGTCTTTGTTGAGGTAAGTTAATTGGATTTTAAATGCTGCCATAATCATATAAAAATTAATTATAAAAACTCACGTGCAGTAGATTGATGTAAATAAACTATTAATAAAGATGTTATTTGGAAGCACAACAAGATCATCTTTATCAACAACTGTCTGCCTTGACGCTGTTTGAGTAACTAACAGCTACCAGTTTTTAAACAAGTTCTTGTCCGGCAAATTTGAAATAAAAATTAGTCTGGTATTCCCAACCATCATCAAACAACCCAGTCTAATAGAGAATGTGGCTCGATTTTGAAATCACTGAAATTTCCGATATAGGTAATCCCTGAGACGACGGGTGAAATGCTAAACAATGATCAGAACCAGATTTATTGTAGGTGTGATCAAGGTTCGTACTAAAATTATTAGAGAATTCCTTAATGGTTTCCGATTTAAGAGAAAAGACGTCAGGGATAATGAGTTTTGAGATTTCGTGACTAATGATTGAAAAATATGTGCCGTCAAAGGGTTTTCCGAGAACGCCAGCAATAAAATGGACCCAAAAGGACTACGAATCGAAGGTGCGGAAGATCAAACACCAAAAACACATATTTACGAGAGGCAATGCACACAAAAAAATTGGCAGTCTCGGAGACGGTAGAAAAGAAACTTCTACTTTTTCACAGAATTTGTACAGATTGCGAACCAACCTTATGAACAGGTTATCGCTAAAGGTAGGTTCTATCGATTGAAGGAGCCAATTTATCGCAACAGAATAACCTACAAGGTCAAGGAAGCTTATCGCCATTAAAATAACATTTTTTCGAAAAAATGGTATCTATATCTAAGGTTTTCGACCCTATTATTGACCTTATCGCCGTTATTACAAAGAAATTAAATCGCTTTTTGCCACGACTGTATACGTCCGAAACTTCCTCACGTCTTACCCTCTCTTTTGGCCTTGGGCCTCAGACTCACTCAGTTTAATTCAATTTACTAGCTGGAGTTTAACCACAATGTTAAATTTAAATAAAAATAGAGTAAAAAAAAGTCAACCACTGACTACAAGTCCGCCAAAAAACCCCGCTCTAACAATTTAAAACGTGAACGCTGAGTAAACGGTTGAAGATATAACAAAATCATAAATAGAAGAATTGTTGGCTACGAAAAGATCTACCAAAAAGTCCGCGACAGCATGTAAGTATCTATGAAGAATAGCCCACAACAAATAGTCAAACCGATTTTTACAAAAAATTAAAACACAAAAACAATTATTGTAGGCTACCTATCATAGATACTTATATGCTGTTGCGGACTTTTTTGGAGATCTATTTGTTGCTAACAATTCTTCTATATAAGATTTTGTTCCATCTCGAAACTTTTAGGCAGCGTTCACAAAAGGAGCGCATTTTTTCCCCGGATTTATCGGAGGCGCTCCCTATGTAAACGTAAGCGAGGCGCCATATATACGTATAAATCTGGATATAATGTAATAAGCCGATTTACCCCAAAATCGCATCATCATCTACAGGGTCCTCACTGAACGTGTGCGTAAAATTTCATCTCGATGTCTTTAGTAGTTTCGGCTGCAGCATGTCTTTGACGATTTTTTTGCCAAAGGGCACTAAGCGTTGATAAATTTTTGGAAGCAGAATTCGAAGAGCATTCATATGGTAACGCGAAAAATGGGGGTTTGCATTAAAATTTTTAAAGTTCATGTGCCAAAAAGGCACTTTCCGTGAACCGATGTGGCCCAAAGTCTAATCGGCACCTACAAGTTGCCGACTGAGTATGTGTGCCAAATTTCATCTCGATACGTTCAGTAGTTTGAGCTGCAGCGTGCTTACAGATAGACAGACAGACATTTTTTCAAAAGCCAGGACCGACCCGAAAACGTAAAGATTACCTGAATTTCAATTGAGATATTTTCGAAAATCAATTGACTAATCTGAACTGAATACAATTGATAGATTGTGAATGCAATTGTTGCTTTCTGAATTACATCTAGAAAAGATGTGATGATAAGCCAAAGGGAGGTCACCTTAACAGGTTCTTCTAAAGAATATTATTTTTATGATTTAAGGACGGATTGCATAGAACATTATTATAACATCCAGGATAAGCTGCTTGCAAGACAACTTTACTGGCAAGCTGATTGGTTAGTGCACGGCAACGAATTCTGATGAATAAAATTCAATGCAGGATTAAGTTTTCTGCCCTTTTGTAAAAAAATATGGACCGATTGTTCAATCCGATGTTAACTTTACAGTTTACACCATAGAGTTAAACCTCATTCACAATCACTTTACGTACGTGACATAACAGAGTTTAACAATCGTCAACAATTACTAGAAAAGTCAGAAGCTGTCATGAACAATTGTTGACCATTGTTAAAGTTTGTTACGTTACGTACGTTAAGTGGTTGTGAATAAGCTCTTAAGCTGGGAACTTATGCCGGGATACTTCAGCGCTTATTTGATCCATATCCACCGGACACAACCTTCGTACTTATTTGATCCACAGACCTTCGCACGTCACATTTTCTACAATCTGACAATTAACCGATTTTAGCTTTCAGCATCAGTAATAAATTCTCCTGTTGTTTCTGCACCGTTTTAATTGTTTACAAATCAAACATGGGGTCGGGTTTGTTCGAATATACCCATTTTCACTAAGTACGGCTATGTTGTGGTAGGTTATAGGTAAACATTTGATTGTAACCCCGAGGTGCAAAGCACCGAGGGTTACAAGACGCGAGGGCTAAAATGGCTAAAATAGTCTTCTCTACCGTGGTGGATATAGTACTTTTTTCACTTACTAGCAAAAAAACCGAATTCTCAGTTCAAAGATAAGTCAATAATAGTACGTTTTAAAGCTAGTAGTGAAAAATAGTACCTATATTATTGACCAAGGTAGATAAGAACTGTTTTAGCCCAAGCCGCAAGGTTGTAACCCCGAAGTGCGAAGCACCGAGGCTTACAAGACGCGAGGGCTAAAATAGTCTTCTCTACCGTGGTGAATATAGTACTTTTTTCACTTACTAGCAAAAAAAAACGATTTCTCAGTTCAAAGATAAGTCAATAATGGTACGTTTTAAAGCTAATAGTGAAAAAAAATATGTATTTGGTTCAATGAAATAAACGCAATTTCAATAAAGGGGTAGACAGTTGAACGATTAAAATGCTAAAATTAGAATAAATTATAAAAGACCCGGAATATGCGCTAATGCTGCTTGTAATAAAGCCATTTAACTTATCTTATTCATGTTGATTGTCAAAGACACCCCCCTGTTTTCTTTTATTTATTACCCTTAACAGATGTGCTGATGTCCAACGTTGATGTCGCTCGAGGACCCGAACGTCTTGTCCACCAGGTAAAAAAGTTACAAAAGAAGCACCGTATGAAAACAATATTAAGCTAAAACCATATGATTTTTTTTAAAAAGAAATGCTACACAAGAAAAACGAGCAATGAAATCCATTGTTGAGATAATACCGGGTGTTTCACCGACCCCGCCGTATAGGGAATTAACATGGGAAAATTAATTTTATTTTTTTCGTGTTCCGAAGAATTTTCTCGAAAAGTTTTATCGTGTGTGGAGGATAGTCCATACTAGTCTGTACCTCTTGAGATTTTTCTCGTTCGTCGGCTCCTCTTAGGTACTTAACAATGATTTTTTGAAAATTGAATTTTCGACGAAAACGAAAAAATTTTTCGTGCCCAATCGACCCGCTTCGAATGTTTACTTAGTTTGCTACCTTTGTGGATTGCAACACAACGCAAAATAAATGGATACAATCGACCCGTTTCGAAGCATCCATTTATTTTGCGTTGTTTTGCAATTCACAAAGGCAGCAAACTAAGTAAACATACGAAGCGGGCCGATTGGGCACGAAAAATTTTTTTGTTTTCGTGGAAAATTCAATTTTCAAAAAATCATTGATAAGTACCTAAGAGGAGCTGACGAACGAAAAAAATCTCAAGAGGTACAGACTAGTATGGACTATCCTCCACACACGATAAAACTTTTCGAAAAAATCCTCCGGAGCAGGAAAAAATAAAATTCATTTTCCCATGTTAATTCCCTATACGGCGGGGTCGGTGAAACACCCGGTATGATAAAATGGTTGATTGTTTTAATTCTGTGCCTCAAATCGCTCAAATAAATCTACATTTGCTAATTTTATGATCTCTCATTTGTAAAGAGTACCTACCTACCTAATAAATAAAATTAAAAAGGTAGGTCACGTTAGGGCGGGTGATGTCTCTGGCAGGTAATAGACATGAATGGGATAAGTGGATAAGTCAAATGGCTTTGATTCAAATAATTTCGAGTCGACTTTCTGACAACCAAATCAAAAGCTTGCAGATCCACTAAGAGAGAAGTGGATGTGTATCAAATAAGAACTGAGTCCTTCCAAGATTCTCACAGTTGGATGTGTATCACTACCCTGCTTGAAACGTTAAGGTCTATAATCGCCTGCTTTGTCGATGGTCTGTAGATCAAATAAGTACTAGGGCGACGAATTGTTTTGAATTCGGTCAATAAATAAAAAAGTTAGACAGGTGCTTCCACTGAAACTGAAACACCCTGTATAAAAAGAAGTTAAAACTTACAAAAACCAAAAAGAAGAAAAACAGAGGACCTTGCCATCATAACTTACCAGCAACTGAACGTGTTATTAGTAGCCCAACCCTTGCCGTGCGAGACGTATACAGGGTGTAACAGAATTGTGTGCAAAAAAAACCGTTATTAAGATTAAGTACCCATTTTTGAGACAAAATGTTTAGAACCGCATTACGCGTAAACGGCGAGTCCTCACGCTTTCGAACAAGAGCACCTTTTTTGTGTTTTATGAACAGGTAATTACGATTTTGATCTCGATTTTGATATTTTGTCAAACAAATAAAAAATACGGAAAATTCATCTTTCAAATTTCATAGATGACATGCCAAAAACTAAAAAGGCACTTGTAATTAGCCAGTTACCACCTAAAATTAAGTAAAATTTCCTACTAGCTATATCTAAATTTTATTCCACTAACCTTAAGGCGTTTTCTGGGATTTTTGAAAATTTTACGATTTTTTGCCAAAAAAAAGCACGAAGTTTGAATACGTTTTTGGAAATGGCATTTGAAGGCATTTCATGTGCTGATAAAGAAAATTTCGAGTTTATTATTCAAATTTCAAAGTTGATATGCCAAAATGGCACTTGCCGTTGGCCGATTGCCACCAAAATTAAGTCAGCTGTTAGGCGGGTACTGGTATCTCTACCTACCAAGTTTCAGCCAGTTTCAGCAGTTTGGGTTGTAGCGTGTTATTTAACGTTCAAAATTTCGATTTTTTGATTTTATACCACAGAATTTGAAGACCTTTCATATTATGCTGACAAGAAAAATTGGTGTTCATCAGTCAAATTTCATAATTGCTAGGCAAAAATGCATTTGGCGTTTGTAAGGGTTTGGCAACAAAATTAACTGGGCTCACCAGAAGGCCAACACTAACCCCCATTTCATTAAAATCCGTTCGACAGTTTTCGAGAAATGCTGACCACATACGTACATACACACACAGACATTTTCTAAAAACCACTTTTTCGTTATCCTGGGATATCTTAATTTTTTTAAAAAACAGGCAAGTAGCAATCATAGTTTTATTTTATTGTTAGCAAACGATAGGAAAAGACACTCAGTTTTCTTTCTGAAACTAGTTCTAACAGCAACAAATTTTATAAGTATGGTATCAAATGCAAAAAAGAAGATAAACAAAGCAGTCATGTAGGTATTTATTTCTTTAGCAAACCTAGACTAGACATCTGGATTTAGACAGTATTCATATACCAAATGTTTATTAATGTTTGTTCATCAAATTGGCCATGGAAAGATTGCCAGAGAAGTTCTGAATATGCCGCTTTTAAACTATTAACTAAAACTAAAACGTAAATTGTTAATTACCTACTCACCAATTCTTGGCATATCGCTATCGGCAAGACATCGGTTAAATTAGAAAAAGTCATGTTTTTCAGTGTAAATTTAAGAATCTCCAAAGTTTTTCAGATTGTTTCACGTACGTTTGAGAACGTCGACCATTTTGTCGCAAACACGTTCTAAATATTTTCTTTTCGAATTTCCTTCTTTAATTCTCAGATATCACGGCCATATGCATTGCTTTATTGCTTATTAATTGTACTTCAACAGATTTAAAGCTAAATTGATGAACCGAAATTTATAAACACTCTGTAGCCTGTCTAATATAAAGTCACACTAACTAACTTGAGCAATCACATTTTCAATCCATCTGACATAACTGGGAATATTCGTGTAAACCCCTGGCCACCCTTCCTTTCCGCAACTGACTCCAAAACTAACAATTCCGGCAACAAACCATTGACTATTTCTAACCACCATCAAAGGACCACCAGAATCTCCACTACAAGCATCCTTATCCTTTTCTCCTCCAGCGCAAATCTGTCTATTAGTTAACCGTGTACGAATACTGTTATATTTCTGAATACACTGTTCCCAAGAATAAGGTGGAAGTGAAGTTTTCATCATCATCAAACTTTCTGAATCTGAAAAGAATACTTTATATCGAATATATTTCATCGGTTTATTACTATCTTGACTTTTGCCCCATCCTCCAATATAGTATTCGGTAGGTTCAAAGTCTTCTTGCAAAACACATATCGGTTGAAACCTACTCGCATTGACTTCCTCTTTTAAAATAATTAATCCTATGTCATCGTGATAATTATTGGCAGTTTTGTTATATCTGTGGTGGACAACTTGATGAGTTATCAAAATTTTTGCTTTGGGGAATCCTTCAAAAGTTACAACGTGCCTAAAAAAAGTGTTTGAACAAATCAAGTAAATATTTCCTTACAAATGTCCTAATGCTTTCAATGGATCTGAAGCGATGCAATGAGCAGCCGTTAGTACTACCTTCGGATGAATTAGTACCCCTGTACAACCATAATTATCATTTACTCCATCACGACTGCGGAAAAGCTTGGCAGTCCAAGGAAATTCACCCTGTGCGGATTCTTCACCCCCAAAAATTCGATTATTTACTCCAAAACTTTGATAGCCGCACGTTTTAGGAGGACTTGGTAGCGTGGTCGTCTCTACATCTTCTCTTATATTTCCAGGCTCACAACAGACTTGTCGATGTAATGGATTATGAGTCGATGGTCCACATTCCTCAGTACGAAGCCATTGCTTATTAGCACAATTATGAATATTCACGCAAAATCCTTGAAAACTTTGAGAAATCGTGCATTCCGTTACAAATAATGAACCTGAAAAATCCAATGCACCAGTCCATAATAGCTTGTAAGTTACTTACGAGTGGTAATATTCAGATTGCGGTCACGTGGTATGGCGAATGCATTGCATCCTTGAATGAACAACACTGACATATACAAATATACATCATAATAAAACGTTTCACTAAATGCTGTCTTCATTTAAATTATTGTTATCGAACAGTTTGTGCACTCCATAATCGCACCTGAGAACAACCTTTTAACACTAAGAAAGTCGCTTAGACCGCTCGCCAATGATCAGGTTTTTCCGTACTTACGTCATGCTCTCAAGTGTACAAATAATGGTCAGTGTTCATAAAAATTGTTTTTATTTGAGATACTAATGGATGTACTTTAGCATTGACTTTAGATAGGAATTTAATTTTTTGAATTTTTTATTTGTTAGCTTAAAAATGGAGGTTGTCAGGAAGAATAATTAGACAACTAGTAACACATAAGGTACTGTTGGGTAATAAGGCCGGCTTAATGAAATTTCATTATTTATTATTATTATTTGTTAGCTTAAAAATGGAGGTTGTCAGGAAGAAAAATTAGACAACAAGTAACACATAAGGTACTGTTGGGTAATAAGGCCGGCTTAGTGGAATTTCATTATTTATTATTAAACTAAAAACATTTTTAACAAAAAGCACTTCTTAAACGGTTATTTGTTTAAATTGACAACAGAAAAACTTAATGAAACATGAAAACAAAACATCAATTATTGATAATAAGCAAAAGAAAACAAATTGTTTTTCGGCCTTATTACCAGAGTAGGCTGGTAATAAGGCCGTTAGTGTTAAATCTATTCCGGTAATAAGGCCGATGAAACATCTTCTTTTAGTGCATGCACTCTCGACAGACGTAAGTCTCTTCGTGTTCACTGATGAGATTAACACATTCCTCATACACCCACATGCCACATGATGAACAAGATTTTCTAAACCCGGCCTTATTACCCCACTAGAATTTTAATGGTAAGCCACTAGAAGGGCGGGTATTAAGGCCGCGGCCTTATTACCCGGTGGGCAATTTTTTTATTTTTTGAGGTAATTCTCATCTACCGATTACAAAAATAAAGCAAAATGGTTAATCGTGCCTTTATGGATAAGTGCTATTAAGTACCAACAAAAATCTAGTCGAAAAATGCAGCAGAGAAGCGGCTGGAACCTCCCCATCGCGTGGATCTTTGTATTCTGTGTAGATAGTAGTCAATTCAACAGAATTTTTTTAATCCTTGACTAATTTCGCAATTTTCTGACAAATACCTACGTCACCTCGGACATCACCCATCACGTTTGACAATATGTTCCTTTTAAGTTAATGTTTTGCCACCTTTTTGACAATAACTGCCACTTTATGTCATCCACTGTCAGCCCGCTCCCTTTTAATGAGAAAGAATTTTTTCTCTATTTTCCACTGAAATGGCAGAAACTATGGACACATTTTTAGAACCAGAATTTGATCGCCTTTCTAATGGCGACATAAAAAAGGAGGCCTTGTATTTAAAATTTTAAGTTGATATGCTTAAATGACACTTCCTTTGGACGAATTGCTTCCAAAAGCCCTTCAGGTCTTCAACGGGTCACCCAATCTTTATGTACCAAATTTCAGCCAAATCGATTCATTAATTTGGGCTATAATGTATTTTTAGTGTTATTATAAAATTTCGACTTTTTGAACCAAACAGCACTAAATGCGAATTAATTTTGTCTTATTTAAAACCAGAATTTGAAGACCTTTCTGATGGTGAGAGTAAATCTTTCAAAAACTTGTTTTTAATGGTTAAACGAGAGAACAATTTTAAATTGGGAAATTGGTGTGCCAAAACGGCACTTCCCGTGGGCCGATTGAATACAAAATTTGTTCAGCTCTTCGACGTGTAATACAATCCCCATGTGCAAAATTTCAGACAAATCGGTTGAGGGGCTTGGGCTGTACCGCGATTTTAAAGTCCGATAAAAATCAATTTTTTTTTAATTTTTGGTCAAAAGGGCGCTAAGAATGAATACATTTTTATACGCAGAATTTGAAGGTCTTTCTTATGGTGACGTGAAAAATGGGGGTTTGCATTTAAAATTTAAAAGTTGATGTGCCAAAATGGCATTTCCGGTTGCACGATTGGCTCCAAAAGCTTTTCAGATCTAAGTTAGGTTACGAGATGCCTATGCACCAAATTTCAGCCAAATCGTTCCAGTAGTTTGGGCTGTAGAGCGTTTACAAACGCACGTACGTACGCACATACGTACGCACGTACGTACGTACATACATACAGACAGATTTTAAAAACTACTTTTCTGGGTTCCTGAGACCTCAAAACGTATAGATCCGGTCTTATCTCGATTTCGAAAATTTTAGTGATTGCAGTAACCTCCCATTTTTTTTAAATTTTGATGGGGTTGGGGAGGTTAATAATAAAAAAATACTTTACGTTTTAAATCCATTTTTAATACCATGGTAAATAAATTTACACAAGGCTCGTCCATATGAGTTTAAGCTACCTCGCACAGGGATGGCGTTACCTATAGTTGCCATTTCTCTGCTTATTACCCACCGGTACCTTAAGAGAGATTTCCGTTTATTTAGTCTTAGAGCCCCATGAAGTCTCTTGTTGTCATATACAGGGTGGTGCTCATTTCGTTGCTCATTATTGGTATCTCGGAAACTAACTAAAAACAATCCCGAAAGATCCCGAACAGGATCAAGAAGAAGCAGTTTTCCATTTCGTGAACTGTAATTTCAGTTAGGAATTGCATCATATTTCTCCACTAATACTAAAAGTGAATTCATTTCCGCACTAGTGGGAAAAGTTATTATGTAAAGATAATTTAGTTAATTTTTTTTCAATCACCACGATCCACATGACTAAACCTTTTATGCTATAAAGATGAAAACAATGGTAAGTGTTGGTAAAGACCTCTAGATGGCGTTGAGCCGTCTTCACACCGTTTAATCTTTTATGCTATGTTTATAAAAACACCAAATCTTTTTCAACGATTTGCCAATATAGTTTTTGAATGTTTCTATGGGGATTATGAAAAATCTTGAGTATGTAACACGTGGGAAAATGCATATTTCCTTACTTGTGTGCTTACAGAACTCGGCTTCGCCTCGTTCTGCCATAAGCACACGCGTAAGGAAAACTTGTTACATAACTTACATATTTCAACCACATAGTGCCATCCTTTTAAGATTGTCTAACTTAATACCATAATTTGATAAAAGTGGGGCAACAATTTCACGTATGGCAGAGACGTTCGCAAAGGATTAAAGTTCGTTATTTTTCCTTTCCAAAATGATTTTCATAATTAGTTGGTCCATTCTTTGGTTTTTTATTAATTTTCTAGCAACACCTCAAATCGAGGACTTTACAACTAAAACTGCAGGGACCACTGAAAATTTAAGTTATAAATTATGCATTTTAAATTCTGACTTAAGTTGTAAGTTATGCAAGTTAACGCCTTAAGTTGCATAATTTACAAGTTGGACCATGAAAACGATGGAAAATCCATGGGGATTTCTACTTCAATGGTAAGTTATGCGATTTCGATTGCTTCAAGAAAATTAATAAAAAATTAAACAATTGACCAACTTTAATTCTGAAAGCCATTTTTGAACCGGAAAAGAACGGACTTTAATCACTTGAGAACGTCTCTATCTTATGTCAAATTGTAGTCCCACCGCATTGGCCTAAATTATGGTGTTAAGTTAGACTATCTTAAGATGATGCGAATCCAATTCTAATGAGTGGTATCGACGACCTCAACCGTCAGCTACGTCGAGTATAAAATTGAAAAACACTGTACAAAAACTAACTAAGAACTAACTAAAAAAGGAAAATTGATCGGTTTTTTATAATACTTATAGTTATCCAGTTATCCAGTTATCTTTCTACAACGGCCAGTGGGTGTGCAAGAAAAAGTGTCCTTTGTATAGAGGTGTCCGTTGTTTAGAGCGAGAGTAAAAATTCGTAATTCAATTTTGTAATAGTTATTTACGTAATAGTTAGTTAAGATAAGATAAGATAAGATATATATTTCAGCACTACAATTACAAAAATTTTGGCAACGTCAAATTTACAATTTTCACAATAGAATCACAAATAACTACAGATTGAAACAATTAAACAAATATATGTCTAGCGAACTGCTTTGAGGTTAACTGGTCCATGTCATAAATGGCGGCCTTCATCAATGCATTCTTTACAGCTAAAGAAAAGGCGGGGAGCGGCAAAACCGCCACCTCCCTGGGAAGAAGATTGAAAAGAGCTGGTCCGTGGTAGTTAGCGAAAATTCTAGTTTTCAGTAAACGTGTATTATCTATACACAGATCTTCCTTATGACGCGTGTCATGCTGATGCACCTCTGCGCGCAACGGGTAATTTGAAAGATTTCTTTTTACAAAGAGCAGACAGTTGTAAATGTATAAGGACGGCACCGTCAGAATACCATGCTCCCTAAAGTGTTCCTTAACGTCATCCCTAAACCCCAAGCCCAACATAACACGAATGACTCTGCGCTGTAGATCAAATATTCTTTTAATATGGGAGGAATGGCCCCAGACCAAAATTGCATAAGCGAAGACACTTTGAAACAGAGAGAAATAGACTGTCTTTAGTATATTTAAAGAGATTTGTTTTTTAAGGTTTCTTAATAGATACGTGATTTTAGATAGCTTGTTACACATTGCATTTACATGTTTATCCCAAGTTAGTAATGGATCCATAACTATCCCTAAAAACTTGACCTGTTCAGGATTTCCAATGTTTATATCTCTGGTGGAGAAAATCATATTACTTGTTTTATTTTCATTCAGTATTAGCCCACACTTCTGAAACCAGTCCAAGGCCAAAGACCGTGCCGACTCCATCTCCCGCAAAAGGTTGTCTAATGAGTCGCTTGTGGTTACTAATGTGGTGTCATCAGCAAAAAGGACTACTTTTGTTAACATATGCTCAGGAAGATCATTAATATATAAGAGGAATAGCAAGGGCCCTAATACAGACCCTTGGGGGACGCCACATTTTATACTTTTTGCCGAGGACACCACTCCAGCATAATCAACTACCTGATACCGATCCAATAAGTAGGACTTTAAAAGTTGAATGGCTGCATCGCCAATGCCAAACTGTTCAAGCTTCCTGACCAAGAGCTGATGCTCCACACAGTCAAAGGCCTTGGACAGGTCACAGAAGGTGCATCCCACGTATTTTCTTCCCTCGAATCCATCGATTATGCTATTCACTAGGTCTGCAATTGCCATTACCGTCGATTTATTTTTTGTGAAGCCAAATTGCGATTTTGTAAGCATATCATTCCTTTGTAGGTGACTGGCAAGTTTTCCATAAAGAGCTTTCTCGAGTATTTTCCCTAAAACAGGCACAATGGAAATAGGTCTATAGTTGTTTAAATTATTTATGTCCCCCCCTTTGTGTACTGGCACAACCCTTGATAGTTTTAGAAAGTCAGGAAAGACACAATTTTTTATACTATCATTAATAAGATTTGTAAGTGGAATTATAATGATATCTTTAATGTATTTTAAAATGTTAATATTTAAACCGTAATAATCTTTACTGCTGTTTGACTTAAGTGAATTTATTATGTCTCTCATTTCTATGTAGGTGATTTCTGGAAAATTGAAGTTCTCAACTAAAGGTTTAGAGAAGTTGTTGTTAAAGTCAGTAGTTGGCAGACCTTTCTTTAGATTAGCAGCTACACTTACAAAATAGATATTAAAAGCATCAGCATTTAGTTCGGTGCTGGGGTTTTCAAAATTTACTCCCTTTCCCCTGCTCTGGTTTACAAACCTCCAACTATCACGTGGTAAGTTGCTCGACTTCTGAAAATATCTGTCGATGGCAGACTTTTTAGCGAGTGTAATTTGATGTCTATAGACTGATCTATACATTTTATGATTATCAGAAAATTCACTCACATGGGGATACTGGATTTTCAGCTCATGAAACATGTGGACTGTGTCCCGTAGTTGAGCCAGATCATTATTGAACCACTGTATATTATTTACTTTCGCGCTCTGTATCTTTCTTTCGGGGAAAGCATACATGCACATATCATTGATTGTTGTTGAAAATGCTTCCCATTTTTGGTTTGTATTTAACTTGCTACTTGAAAGGGTATCCCAGTTTACATCGATCAACCTATTATGTAGTAAGTTCAATCCCTCTTCAGTTACGGGCCTAATGATTTTATTAATTCTACACTTACCCTGTTGTAAATTACAGGGCAAATCTAGAATTGTGGCTTTATGGTCCGACATGTGGGTTTCAATTACATAAGATTCGAGATCATCCCCCAAATTAGACAATATATTATCCAAGCAGTGATTTTTTCTCGTGTTCTCGTTTATCATCGCTCTCAGACCAAAAGAGGTACAGAAATCTTGAAACTTTAGGTTTTTTGGGCAATTGGTATTGAACAGTACATTAAAGTCCCCATTTACAAAAAGCGAAACACAAAGAACCCTTACTTGCCTAAGCGCATCATCCAGGACAGACAAAAATGAATCGAAATCACCACTTGGTGACCTATATACAGTTAGAATAGTTATATTTAAGTCAGTAAGTAAAATGGCAGATAATTCGCAAACCCTATCCACAGAGAGCTCCCCTATTTCCTTTAGGGGTTTAAAATTTATATGCTTCCCAGCGAGAATGACCACGCCGCCGCAGCCCCCCCCGCGACAGTGGCTACCAGCCTGCACAAAACCTGGTAAGGACAAAAGCTCCACCTCTTCATGACATAGCCAATGTTCGCTAAAACATAATATATCATAACAATTATTTGAAGTTTGTAAAAATACTTCCAATTCGTCACACTTATTTCGAATTGACTGGATATTCAGATGAAAAATGCTGAGTCGTTCACATTGTCCGTCAACTGGTTTTAAGTCAGCGCTGTTTGTTTCTGCTTGGGATGAAAAAAACGGCTGTAATAGATACCCTGAGGCCAAACGTCTTCCTTCATGGCTTTATCAAAATTACTTTGATGGACAGTTACTTTGAAATTTGTGTGCTTCTCTAGTTATGAAAAGCCCTATATTGTTTGACGAGCCGTAATATTCGCGAAGAAGAGCGATAGCGAGTTTTGCAAAATTATGCGAGTCAAACAACTGGGGCTTTTCATAAGAAACGCAATTAGGTAAAACATATTCCAATAATTAGAAATGACTTAGAACGTAAGAAATCGAATAAAACAAAATTTTTATTTTTCATAACATATTTTGAAAAAATTATCAAAAGTAGTTTGCCGTAAATTACTTAATTTATTTTTTGAAGTTTGAAGTTTTTTTGAGATTTCTCGTCAACGAATCTTTTTGAGACTAAAAATTTTAATTTTCAAACGTCACATAACAATTATTTAAATGACTGTGTTGACAAGGTATAACCATCATTTCTATGACACCAGTTTTAGCGGAGTGTTAAGCTCCGGAGGAGTTTAAATTCGTCATTAGTTGCAATTTTGCAAAGTGCCAAAGTGACGCGCAACAGACGTTCCGCTCGGCGTTTAAACTTCCATACTCCGTCACATAATATCTTTCTTAAACTCCTAATAATAGTATATTATTACACGAGCTACGCTCGGGCTCTAAACTCAACCGCGTGAATAATGGCCTATAATGTACGACGTTTTATCCACGATTATTGAAATATATTTATCCAAGATTATTGAAATTCTTCAAAAAATTTTATCACTTTATATTTATTGTAAACACAAACCAACAAAAACAAAATGTTAACAAATGATAGGAACATCTTGATGCTTGATCTAGTTTGGCACACTTTCGCTTGATTTTGAAACGTCATGATGTTCATTGGATAGGTAGCCAACATTACAAGTGCTGTGAAATAATGTGACAGAAGCATGACTTATGACCATAAGTCACGCTTTAGTTTATGGACAGGATTATGTATCCATAGTTACGTATACATAACAATGGCATTAATTAATAATCGTGGATATTATATTTATCCAAGATTATTGAAATTCTTCAAAAAAATTTATCACTTTATATTTATCGTAAGCACAAACCAACAAAAACAAAATGTTGACAAATGATAGGAACAACTACAGCTTGATGTTTGATCTACTTTGGCAGACTTTCGCTTGATTTTGAAACGTCATGATGTTCATTGGATAGGCAGCCAACATTATAGGTGCTCTGAAATAATGTGACAGAAGCGTGACTTATGACCATAAGTCACGCTGTATTTTATGAACAGGATTATGTATCCACAGTTACGTACATAACAATGGCATTATTTAATAATCGTGGATAAAATAAATATCTATTTTTGCTTGTTGCCATTCCGATCGCACCGGAGCAATTTTGAAACACAGATTTTCCAATGACCGACGCTACTGTTACAGCCCTTGCAATTAACAGTTTATTCTTAGTATTCTGTGAGTAACTGGAGTTTTGAATGGAAGCAGGCTTTTTCAAGGAAGACGTCAGGTATGGACAGATGGTGCACATGCCGCTTAACAATTAAAATTAACGTCCGTTGTAGACAGGTAAATATGATTAGAAAAATTAAGATGGTTTCAAATTTTAGTGTCCGTGTCCGTGGTTTGAGAGTGCCCGTTATGAAGAGGTTTAAATATACAGAAATACGTATATTAAATGTCGGTGCCTCGAAAACTGTCCGTACAGCGGAGATGTCCATTGTTCAAAATCTAGAAGGCATACAAAATTTATTTCAAGGTCATTCAATTGACAGCTGCCAAAAATATAAGAATTCCAAATTTCACTCAAATAACGTCAATCGTTAGGATGGGAAGATATTAATTTTTCTTTATTTTCAGATTTTTGTGATAACTCAGGCACGAATCAAAATATCAGGGAATTGTCTTCAAAACTTAACACCCTGAATATCTTTGGATGTAAAAAAGATATTAAAATCAAATAAACGCTAATCATGGCGGCATGGAGGGGACAACTAGGCACCCTGGACAGCCTGTATATGATACATCCCCGATAACTTTATCATTTATGGAAGACCCGAGGCAATAATCTCGAGAAAAAGCTAAATCTAAAGTGGTTATAAATTATTGTCGTACAATGGTGAGCATCGAAAGAATCGAGAGAATAAATAAATAAATAAACAAATAAAAATAAAGAAATTTTTACCTCTATATTAAGTTTATTTAAAATATATAATAATAAGTAACAGGAAATATTGGGTTACACTTTTGGACATAGATTTAAGTTTCTGGTTCTCTTGTTTCCCTTAACAGTTGATGTTTCATTTTCACCTCCCACCGCCCGTTTCTTGATTTCATTGGTAATCCAACTGTAATATTTTGCCGCATTGGTGTACACACCGGGCCATCCTTCCCTACCGCAGCCAAGCCCGTAACTAACTACCCCAGCAGCAAAGAAATGCGTCTCGTCATCATCTGTTAACATCAAAGGACCACCAGAATCTCCATTACAGCTGTCTTTGTTTTTCTTTCCTCCAGCACAAATTTGATTGTCAGTAACGCTGATACTTATTCCACTATACTTATCTTTGCATTCTTCAATAGGAAAATGTTGGAGGTTAACTTTCATTTTAATTTTACTGAGCATTTCTAGAATAAAATTTCAAAATTACTTTTTTAAGTTACTTAGAGTGTTCCGGACCATACCATGTTGTGTTTTACCCCATCCACTGATAACATATTGGGGCTTCTCCAACTGTTTTCTTGAAAGACATATTGGATAAACAAAATCTGTTAGTTTTGCTGCTTTTCTTAGGCGAACCAGAGCTATATCATTATGGTGGCTAGGATTCTCTTTCTTATATTTTGGATGAACAATATTGCACTTCACCCTTATAGTTTGGGGTTTATCCGCGCATTTGGTCTTAATATTATTACAATCGATTTCAGTTTCGGTGTTATGTTCACCAAGTTGAACCTCGAAGCTAAAACAAGAGAATCAGCCAAGGAATTCTAATAAAATTAAATACAGAGGTCCTAAAACTTCCACGTTGACACCATCTATGCAATGTGCAGCTGTTAGAACATATTTTGAATGAATAAGAGATCCTCCACATCCAAAACTTTTAACCTTAGTCTTACTTCTATGTTTTAGCCTGGCCATCCAAGGAAATTCCCCTAAATTTGCCTCCTTGCCTCCAAGTATTCTGGATTGAACTATTATTTTTTGGGTTCCACATTTTTTAGGTAAAGGATTTTCTGATTTCGGTTTAGGTTTTGCTGAAAAAAAATTGAAACGTTACATTACTAACTCGCTAAGACAAAAATTGTACTTGTAGTTTGATTACGGTAATTGCCGTAACTTCCACAGCAGACCCAAGTATCTTTGTTCCTGGTGTTTAGATCATTGTTGCACTGTGATTTTCTTAAGAACTCCTTAGCATGTTTGTTCTCAAGTTCATCCATCAAAATCTTGCACTCTTTAATTGGTTCACAAAATCCACGTTCTTGGTTTGGAGTGGTACATTCATATACCATCGAGTCTGTGACCTCTGTCAAAATCTTCCCGATAGAAAATCTTACTTACGTGGTACAATCGCAGGTTTTGGTTTTTTAGTAGCGGTTGTTACTCTAGGTCGCAGCTTTCTGTGCCATCCAAGAATACTTTTTGCAGAAACGGTTTCATTGACATCTTTAATGGTAGTTGTTTCAATATTGCCGAAAATTAAAGTGAATTGTGCAACGAAAAGCAACAACATGAGTGTGTTTGGTTCCATATCGGGAACGACATAATTAGATTTCACTCAAGAAATGATTTGCTGATATCTTGAAATTGTAACCTTTAACTTTTAGTATCAAGTGATGTCTGTAAATATTTGCTACAAAGGCTGATGAGATCAGTAAGTCAGTAAGTAGAAGGAAAGGCAGGAGGAGTTTCTATCGCACTTCTCTTAAGAATTTCAGCCGTGTGAATTTAGAGAACCGATTGTAGATACAATGAAATGAGGTCAAGGAACTGGTGAAAAATTAAACGTCGTAGGAAGAATTCTGCATCTGACAAAGAAGGGGAGGCTGGTAAAATACATGGGTAGGATGTGAGGAAAGATTAATTAATTAGTTGATAAATAGAAATACAGAAGGAATACGAGAAATGTAAAAAAAATGGTTTAATTGCGTAGAAAAAGAATAAATAAACAATGTTATAAAAATAATAAAGAAAAGCTTATGTGCGTGATAAACTAAAGTAACAACGGAAATGATAAATTAACGCAAGAAGAAAAAATTGGCAGTCTCGGAGACGGTAGAAACTTCTACTTTTTCACAGAATTTGTAAATGTAACATTTAACTTTATTTAACCAAGGTCCCGGCGTGCGGGCGGTTGCCGATGACTGATGCGCTTTCACCCCTAAAATGAATATTTTTCGAAAAAATGGCACTAAGGTTTTCGATCCGGCAATGCAACAGGTATCCAATTCGATAATGATAATTTGCCCTTTTGCTAAGAAAAACTCAAAAAGGGCCTTTTTGTACCTAAAATGGTAATTTTCGAAAAAATTGCACTAAGGTTTTTGATCAAGCACTACAACAGCTGTCGAATTCGATAGTAAGAATATGCTTTTTTGTAAAATAAATTGACACAAGGGCCTTTTTGCCACTAAAATAACATTTTTCGAAAAAATGGCACTTTCTGTGAACCGGTGTGGCCCAAATTCTAATCAGCATCTGCAAATCTCCCACTGAATGTGTGCAAAATTTCATCTCGATACGTTCAGATTCCCAGTACCCTAAAACGAAAAATGTACGATTTTTTCTCGTGCTCATATCTTGAAATATTATAAGCATAAACTAGAGAGAACACAGAAAGAGTATAGGTTAAGAACTACAAAAATAAAAAATGATTTAGAAGTGATAGCCCAGTCGTATTAGGGGAAAATGTGGAAATAATTAGAAGACAATGGTTTTTTGCGTTGAGATGTTCTACTTTAACTTACTAAAAGTTCTGACAAATCCTATGTGTGCGTTAGCCCTAGCCGCAATCTTCAAAAAATAGTGGGGAAGTGGGTCCCTCCAACGTTTTTCCTTTATATTGCGAAAACCGTTGGGTCTACGTGATTTTTTTACGTGACCAAACTGAAAGAGAATAAAATTTGCAACAGAATTAGTGTATAGTTGCATTCATAGCTCTTATGTTTTGCAGAAAATAATTTTAATTGAAAAATTTGAGTCGTATTAGATTTTTTTAAAATGAATAATTAGAAAACAATGTTTTTTTGCTTTGATATATTGTACTTTATGTTCTGTTTAACATACTAAAAGTCTAGAGAAATCATGTGGGTACGTTAGCCGCAATCTTCAAAAAGTGGTGGAGGACGTGAGTCCATCCGATGTTTTTCCTTTATATCTCGAAAACAGAAGAAGCTATGAATGCAAGTCTATCTTCATTTCGTTGCAAATTTTATTCTCTTTCAGTTTAGTCACGTAAAAAATTCACGTAGGATCAACGATTTTCAAGCTATAAGGGAAAAACCTCGGAGGGACCCAAGTACTCCACCATTTTTTGAATATTCCTGCTAACGCACACACAGGATTTGCCAGGACTTTTAGTATGTTAAACACTACATAAAGTAGAACTTCTTTGTATTCTAATAATTTTCATATTTGCATTAAAAAAATTCTAATACAACTCAAATTTTTTTGTTAATATTTTTTTGTCTACAAAAAAGAAGAAGCTATGAACGCAAGTCTATACTCATTTTGTAGCAAATTTTATTTTCTTTCAGGTTGGTCACGTGAGAAATTCACGTAGAATCAACGCGTTTCGAAATGGAGCTGTTTATGTAAGTCGTGCGAAAAAGTAATTTTCAATAAAGCAACGTTGGATTTTTTCAATCTTTACGTAGACGAAAGTTTCATTTCCAATCCGATAACAAGACAAATATGCATTACGAAGCTGGACAGTATAATCATTATTCTGAAAGAAAACTATAGCCCATCTAAATTTCTCAAAAAAATGGACAGTGTGTTTTTGATCTCCCTGCTTTAATTATCGGTAACACCGACGCAACTAGAAAGGGTGACTTCATCGTATATGAATGTAATTTTCTCCCTCTCTCTACAACTGGCATCGAAATTACATAATACGAAATAAGAGGTTTTAATAAAAGCTTCGATTCAAAAGAAACATCAAAAAAGATGCGTCGCTGATAATAGAGATCTTGTGCAGAGGGTCGCCTAGAAAAAGGTATTAGGACCGTCGTCGGTCGGTGTCTGATTAAATTGCTCCGATGCACCTCCAGCCGCAAGCTCTTTCAAACGTAATCTCATAGTTTATTCTCAATATGTCAGATGCCCGCGGCCTTTCAAGCCGCATCGGTCACTTGGAAACACCAAGAGGGTAGACAATTTCAAGGCTAAAGAAGTGGTAGGTTTCCATCGACAAACGCCGATAAATCTAATAAAGAGCAATCGCTTAAATAGCTTTTCAAATTAAATTGTTCCAAGGAATTTTCTATTTTAACGGCGAAATGTCTCCGAGACGATGCTTATACCTTTTTTACACGACTAAATTGGCGCAATTTAAAATGAAAAATGTTCGGGACCACTCGCCATATTGTTGTTTATAGAATCCTTTGGGTAATTTATTGGTTGGAAATTAGCAACTGAAAGTTCTCGAGAAACTATTTGTCTGGAGATTCCGGGACAGATTTATCAGGAACTGGGTTTTAATTTCCAGAAACATGGGACAGGATTTTAGCCTTGAAACTTCCTGGTATACAAAAAACGGCAAATCCGACAATCGGCGGTTTTTGTTAGTTTCCGTGTACCAAACACATTGACTATTGCATGTCAGGATCAGCACCGATAGCGGAATGGAATGACGTGTAGCAAGCAGGAACGTATTTCCTGCTGTCCGTTGCAGCTCAGCTACTCTGCCCGCCTATTGAGACCGGTCATATCTCTCGACAAGCCATTATGTTATACTGCCTCTCAAATGTAAACATTTATTGCTATTCGAAAGGGTCTTTAAGGATATCATAACATGGATTTTACTGACAACAGCATGGGTTCATTTCTTCATGCGAACGTATCCTTCGATCTACTTTTCCTTCATGACGTGGAGGAAGAATCCAGTCGATGTCCATACATTTCGAATATATTACCTCTAATGCCCAGATAAATTGCTACTATGTTTATTCAATTACTGCGAGTGACGTGTTTGTGAGTGGACGATGATGTTATTGTCAGATTGGTTTTACATGAATTTTCTGGGAAGCGGGACCCTTTCAGGGACCGTATGTTCCTCTGAATCTTACGTCATCGATCAGGCCACTCTTACACTTCTATTTCTACAAGCTCTTATTTAGCTGACCTGGATTCTTTTAAATCAACTTTTCACCCACTGCCTGCCCACTTGGATTCCTGAAACTTTAATACGCGTTCTTGTTATTTCATCTAAAAGTTCTTTTTAACTCCCAAATTCCTTTTTTAACCCAGTCAATAAAGACCTGAATTTGCCAAAGAGAAACAAAAATTACTGCAAATTAGCCGAAATTGTGGCTTGAACGTACTAAAAGTCCCATAGGATGGGGTGTGAGCTCGAGCCATCACCAATGCGAAGAGGTGCAGACTTTGCATTAAATATCTGATAAAATATTGATTCTATCGAAAAAATTGCCATGTAATAAATTGAAGAGCGTAAAATTTACTAGAAAAAAGTTTATTATATGCCAAAACCGAAATCAAAAATATCATGTTGATTTAACAACATGGTGGAAAATAATTTTTAAAAATGGCAAAGAGAAATTATTTGTCCGTAGTTTATTTTTTTAAATGGAATGCCATAATTTTATGAGGCCAAAAGAAGCAAAATTAAATTTCCTTTAAACTAGTATTATCATTCCCCGAGGCATTCCCTATACCTATATAAATAAGCAAATTTTGAAAATAAAATTTGTTAAGTAATTTACGAGCGTCAAATCACATATCGACAACATAAGCTATAATTTGTTTTCCTGTTTGTACAGTGTCTTTTTTTACTATTGTCCCACTTTTAAATTGGAATATCTCCTTTATTACTTGAGATAATGAGACAATGAAATCAGAACAAAATTCTCTATCGATCCGTGCAAAAATATGTCCGGTGTTTCATTTAAAAAAAGCAAGTTGCAGCATCCACAGCGCTTAAGATCCGACGGTGATTGTTGAGAGTAAGGTCCAGAACAAAACTTGGGAGTACGGTCTAATATCCTGTTTTTAGTTTAGGTGAATATCTTAAGTTAATAAAGGAATTTAAATCTGTAAAAAAGACCCTGTACGTGCGTTTAGCAACTGTGATAGAATCGGTAAAACCGGAAGTGCTGGGAGGTTGGAAATATTTTATTTTTGGTGTGCTTGGGCGATTATGGTACAATCCGAACCCGTTCTAGAAAATCTCTCAAATCTATCAAGCTCCTAATTTCCACTGCGTTATATAAATTTTAGACTTCAAATTTGACATGTGTCTGCCAAACGTTTTGCTCTCAAAGTTTTTCAGAGAAATAGAGAGAAATTTGAATTAGTTTCATCACACCCAATGGTGTAAGAACGTTTTGCTGGTAATTTGATTACGGTAAAATTGCAAAAAGAACTAAACTATAATTTTTGACTTTACAAAAAAAATTACGCCTCAACCCTTTTGACAAACATTTGAAGGATTTCTAACCTAAATGAAAGTCCCTATTACAGAGCTGAGCGTTTGAAGGATTTATAGAACGGGTTCCCACTGTACAGTACCAAATTTCAAAATTCTACTACAAGTGGATCCCCAAAAGTTTCTAAAAAGAAAAAGTTATTCTCAATTAAAAAATTCTCCAATATTCGCGCATCGTAAAGAGAGAAAATTCCCCTTTTCAATGACACCAAATTCAAACTATTTCGTTATTATAAGAAAAATGTCTATGAAATCATATCACTCCGTGACGAAAAGTAAAAAAAATCGTTAATCTTAAAAGATGCGCCTGAGAGTCGTATTCGAGTTTTATAGGAACTGTTTTTCGATAATGTCAATAGTTTGTCAAATAAACTACCCGTGCCCTACTTTTGGTTAACACTGTATAGTTTTGTTGTAGAGAGATTTTATTAAATTTTTTTTTAAATTTAATTAGTCACTACTTGACTAAATATTAATATATTTTGTATTTTGGTTTTGGCATAAACCTGCCCAAATTCAGGGGGATGACATTGTTGGACCAATAATAGACTGCTTTAGCCGCCGATTTAGCGATTTTAGTGTCAGCAAAAAATGTATATAAACATTTTTCTAGAGAATTTTACGCTCTTCAATTTATTATATGGTTATTTTTTCGATAAAATCAATATTTCCTGAGATATTTGCAAAGTTAACAAAAACCGTACCTCATCGCCATGATGGTGGCTCGAGCTAACACCCCATCGTTGGGGACTTTTAGTATGTTTAAGCTACAACTTCAGCCAATTTTCAGAACTGCAGTAATTTTTGTTTCTATTTTCACTTTGTTGACTGGGCTATTTCTTTAAACTTTAAACTATAATCAAAAAAGAATCCATGTCCTACAATGAAAAAAAAAAGGCGGTCTCGGAGACGGCAGGAACTTCTACGCCGCACTGCATTGGATTAATAACAGCAGCATTTATTAAATTTTTAAATATTTAAAATAAGAAAGTTGCTATGCCAAAAGGGCACTTCGGGTTGACTGATCGGCTTCAAAATCTAATCAGCTCCTCTCCCGCACAGACAATAAAATAAATTGCCACTAAAATGACATTTTTCGAAAAAATGGCACTAAGGTTTTCGGCTTGAAAAAAAATCAGTTATCAAATCCGGTAATAAAAATATACATTTATGCATATTTTTTTTTTCAGGGCACCATTTTTTGGTCAAAAGGGCCCAAGTGTGAATACATTTTTAGAAGCAGAATTTGAAGAGCATTCATATGGTAATGCGAAAAATGGGGGTTTGCATTTAAATTTTTAAAGTTGATGTGCCAAAAAGGCACTTTCCGTGAGCCGGTGTAGCCCAGATTCTAATCAGCACCTACAAATCTCCCACTGAATATGTGTGCCAAGTTTCATCAAAATCAGTTCAGTAGTTTCGGCTGTAGCGTGTCCACAGACACACGGACAGACACACGGACAGACACACGGACAGACACACGGACAGACACACAGACACACATTTTTCAAAAATAGGTTTTTTGGGTTCCTGGGACCCCGAAACGTAAAGATTTGATGTCAGTTCAATTTCGAATTTTTGATCGATTTTATATACTGCTCCGCCTTGAGCGTAGAAGTTAAAAAAGGCGGTCTCGGAGACGGCAGGAACTTCTACGCCGCACTGCATTGGATTAATAACAGCAGCATTTATTAAATTTTTAAATATTTAAAATAAGAAAGTTGCTATGCCAAAAGGGCACTTCGGGTTGACTGATCGGCTTCAAAATCTAATCAGCTCCTCTCCCGCACAGACAATAAAAAATAAATTGCCAATAAAATGACATTTTTCGAAAAAATGGCACTAAGGTTTTCGGCTTGAAAAAAAATCAGTTATCAAATCCGGTAATAAAAATATACATTTATGCATAGTTTTTTTTTCACGGCACCATTTTTTGGTCAAAAGGGCCCAAGTGTGAATACATTTTTAGAAGCAGAATTTGAAGAGCATTCATATGGTAATGCGAAAAATGGGGGTTTGCATTTAAATTTTTAAAGTTGATGTGCCAAAAAGGCACTTTCCGTGAGCCGGTGTAGCCCAGATTCTAATCAGCACCTACAAATCTCCCACTGAATATGTGTGCCAAATTTCATCAAAATCAGTTCAGTAGTTTCGGCTGTAGCGTGTCCACAGACACACGGACAGACACACGGACAGACACACAGACACACATTTTTCAAAAATAGGTTTTTTGGGTTCCTGGGACCCCGAAACGTAAAGATTTGATGTCAGTTCAATTTCGAATTTTTGATCGATTTTATATACTGCTCCGCCTTGAGCGTAGAAGTTAAAAAAGGCGGTCTCGGAGACGGCAGGAACTTCTACGCCGCACTGCATTGGATTAATAACAGCAGCATTTATTAAATTTTTAAATATTTAAAATAAGAAAGTTGCTATGCCAAAAGGGCACTTCGGGTTGACTGATCGGCTTCAAAATCTAATCAGCTCCTCTCCCGCACAGACAATAAAAAATAAATTGCCAATAAAATGACATTTTTCGAAAAAATGGCACTAAGGTTTTCGGCTTGAAAAAAAATCAGTTATCAAATCCGGTAATAAAAATATACATTTATGCATAGTTTTTTTTTCACGGCACCATTTTTTGGTCAAAAGGGCCCAAGTGTGAATACATTTTTAGAAGCAGAATTTGAAGAGCATTCATATGGTAATGCGAAAAATGGGGGTTTGCATTTAAATTTTTAAAGTTGATGTGCCAAAAAGGCACTTTCCGTGAGCCGGTGTAGCCCAGATTCTAATCAGCACCTACAAATCTCCCACTGAATATGTGTGCCAAATTTCATCAAAATCAGTTCAGTAGTTTCGGCTGTAGCGTGTCCACAGACACACGGACAGACACACGGACAGACACACAGACACACATTTTTCAAAAATAGGTTTTTTGGGTTCCTGGGACCCCGAAACGTAAAGATTTGATGTCAGTTCAATTTCGAATTTTTGATCGATTTTATATACTGCTCCGCCTTGAGCGTAGAAGTTAAAAAAGTGTTTCGTTACAAAATTGAAGTTGTTAAATTTCTGGATAAGAGTCGGGCTTAGCTTCAGTAATTCGCCCATAAGAACCAGAATGACTGAAGTAATACGTTTTTTGTGAAACACCCCCAAATCCGAACAAGTTTTTAAAGAAAACAATTTTATTTTAATTTAACTTCGGGAATTGGGAATGACAATTGAATTAGATTGCACACAATGGAGCATTGTGCGCTAAAAAGATAAAATATCTTAATTCTCATCCCGTTACAGGAAATAATTAAACTTTATTGGAAAGAGGGGCACGAAAAGGGGATGTCTCTATTTCGAATCACATATAAACAGGTATCGATTGACACGAAATTGAATGTCTCTCCCAAGGAGCGGCTTATAGAATATTCCCTCTCTTGAACATGTAGGAAATTAATTATCTGAGATTCTAGCGCGACTCGATATCCCTGGGATATTACATAAAAAACTTGAACTATCTACACTGAAACGAGTTTTGAACCTCAAAATGGGTCCTTGTTAAAAACGAGCTAATTCGAAACGGATAGAGCAATAAGCCTGGAGCGAACAAGGGCTGTAATTTTGATAATGACCTTGATAACAGCGAAATATGGCATTTTTGCAAATCCCAGCTATTTATTTCTCCAAGGGGAATTATGCAAGGATTAAACTGGTATGGGAGGAGAGATAAAGGGTTTATTTTTCTCGTAATTTTATTACGTCTACCGTGATGACTATGTTACCCTCGATGTTACCTAAATTAGAAGTAAAACCCAGTGTACGTTTTCTCAAAAAATCACGGCCACTTCAAACTGCTTCACTGCTTCAGTGACGTACGCAGAAATCAGGCATGAAGGGGGGGGTCAAGATAACTAGTCATTGACTCAGTGCTACTGCCCACACAATTATTATTACGAATTGCTACCAGTAAAGGCTATCCGACAAGAGAAGTATTTTTTCAAACTTTTTTGTTGCTTATTCAAATTCAACTCAAAATTCACAATAAAGCAAAGTTGTAATTTTTTGCTTTAAACTAAAGTTTCGTCTGACAATATTGTTTATTTTATATTGTTATTTTCAAAATTTTGTTGAAGCACCTCTACGAATTCATATAAAAATTTGTGAAGAGGAATGCGTAAAATGGAGAGAATAAAAGCACAGGCCTACAAATTAAGATTGTTGGACTTTATTTTACATTTCTAAAAGCAGTATGTTTCATTGACTTTGTCTTCATAAGTTTCATTTGCTTCACGGGGAACGGGCTATTTTCTCCGTTATTTCTCAAGATTTTACCTTGAAACCTGGGGGGAGTTATGAGCAAAGAATTTAAAAATATTTCTTAAGAATTTTTTTCCACTTCCGGTTTAACCGGAAATGATCCTAGTTTTTTTCAAATGGAACCCTACATCTTTCTCAACAGATACCGAATCTACGATTTTTTTTAACCTTTCCAATTCCCATCACAATTTTAAAAAAAATTGGAGCTTACTGCAATCACTAAAATTTTCTAATTTGAGATAACATCAGATCTATACGTTTTGAGGTCCCAGGAAGCCAAAAAAGAGGTTTCGAAAATCTGTCTGTATGTATGTACGTACGTGCGTTTGTAAACGCTCTACAGCCCAAACTTACGGAGCGATTTAGATGTAACTTGGAACATAGGGATCTCATTGTCTAACTTAAAAAAATTTAGTTATAGTTTGTTTGATAAATAAACTAAATGTAAATAAATTAAAAGATAAAAGAGATAGACAACATGCGCAGCGATTAGTCTGCATATTTATACCGGGTAACAACGAGACCATGTACGCTCCAATAACTTTTTTAATAATCATAATAAAAATTGAAAAAACATCTTTATTTTTGAATTTTTAAATGGGGCACCCGGTACATTTTTATATTTTTGGAATCTATTAATCATTCTGAGTATCGTAATGTCATTTTATTAAGTCTTCTTTTGTTTGGGAAACTTGATTGTGGATCTAGGGGCGGTGATGCACTAGGGTTGCCACCCGTTCTTTTTTAGAAAGGACGGTCCTTTTTTCGAAAGAAAAGTCCTTCCTGGTTTGTGGTCTACAAAATGTCCTTTTTTTCCACGAAAATTGGCAACGCCGCCAGTTTCGCATTATCCATCCTGCGTCTATCCCATAATTTCCGTCTCTTTCGACAGTTGGTTGACACTTTTCAGTGTCACACGTGTCGCATTTGCGCGCATTTCTTTTGTCTCTTTTTAAAAAAATGCGACTTGGATAAACAATTTTCCTTAATGGGAGTAAGTCGCCTGCGGCGCAATTTCAGCAATTTCCATCTCCCCAAATTTTTGAACTAGGACCCTCCTTGGGGACTGGTCCCTTTTTCGTCTGACAAAAAGGAGGCAACCCTAGCGGTGATACCCATTTTTTTCTGGACAAAAATGCTAAGTTGGTGGTACCATTGTACGCAGAAAAAATATCTGTTTTTTATGGATCAGGTGCACCGGCATGGTACACTTACTCGCAAAAAAATCGGGATGTTCATTTTTAACCTCCCCACTCCACTTCACCATTTACAAAAAAAGGGAGGTTACTGCAATCACTAAAATTTTCGAATTTGAGATAACACCAGATCTTCACGTTTTGAGGTCTCAGGAACCCAAAAAAGCGGTTTTAAAAATGTGTCTGTGTGTATGTTCGTACGTACGTACGTTCGTACGTTTGTAAACACGCCATAGCCAAAACTACTAGACAGATTTAGCTGAAATTTGGTACGTGTGCATGTGATAACCCAACTTAGATCTGAAAAGCTTTTGGAGCCAATCGTGCAACTAGAAATGCCATTTTGGCACATCAACATTTAAATTTTAAATGCAAACCCCCATTTTTCACCTCACGATAGAAAAGGCCTTCAAATTCTGCTTCTAAAAATGTATTCATTCTTAGTGCCCTTTTGATCAAAAATTTAAAAAAAAATTATTTTTATCCGACTTTAAAATCGCGGTACAGCCCAAGCCCCTGAACCGATTTGGCTGAAATTATGCACACGGGGATTGTATTGCACGTCGAAGAGCTGAACAAATTTTGGATTCAATCGGCCCACGGAAACTGCCGTTTTGGCACACCAATTTGTAACTATAAAATTATTCACTCATTTAACCATCCAAAACAAGTTTTTGAAAGATTTATTGTCACCATCAGGAAGGTCTACAAATTCTGGTTTTAAGTAAGACAAAATTCGTTCGCATTTAGTGCTCTTTGGGTCAAAAAATCGAAATTTCATAATAACACTAAAAATACATTATAGCCCAAATTAGCGAATCGATTTGGCTGAAATTTGGTACATAGAGATTGGGTGACCCGTTGAAGACCTGAAAGGCTTTTGGAAGCAATTGGTCCACGGGAAGTGCCATTTAGGCATATCAACTTTAAATTTTAAATACAAAGGTCTCCCTTTTTATGTCGCCATTAGAAAGACGATCAAATTCTCGTTCTAAAAATGTATTCACAGTTTCTGTCATTTCAGTGGAAAATAGAGAAAAAAATATTTTTCATTAAAAGGGAGCAGGCTGACAGTGGATGACATAAAGTATCAGTTATTGTCAAAAGGGTGGCAAACTGTTAACCTTAAAAGGAACATATTGTCAAATGTGATGGGTGATGTCCGAGGTGATGTCGGTATTTGTCAGAAAATTGCAAAATTAGTCACAGACAATAAACATAAAAAAAATTCTGTCGAATTGACTACTACCTACACAGAATACAAAGATCCGCGCGATGGGGAGGTTCCAGCCGCTTCTCTGCTGCATTTTTGAATTTGAGAGCTGAAAGGCTTGAGTTTTGGGGTTGAAATTTTTTTCGGTTGTCTCGATTTTTTGAGAGTAAGTGTACTATTTAGAAAGCGGCTGGAACCTCCCCATCGCGTGGATCTTTGTATTCTGTGTAGATAGTAGTCAATTCAACAGAATTTGTCATCCACTGTCAGCCCGCTCCCTTTTAATGAAAAAGAATCTTTTCTCTATTTTCCACTGAAATGGCAGAAACTGTGAATACATTTTTAGAACCAGAATTTGATCGTCTTTCTAATGACGACATAAAAAAGGAGGCCTTGCTTTAAAATTTAAAGTTGATATGCTTAAATAGCACTTCCCGTGGACCAATTGCTTCCAAAAGCCCTTCAGGTCTTCAACGGGTCACCCAATCTCCATGTAGCAAATTTCAGCCAAATCGATTCACTAATCTGGGCTATAATGTATTTTTAGTGGTACTACAAAATTTCGATTTTTTGACCCAAAGAGCACTAAATGCGAACGAATTTTGTCTTATTTAAAACCAGAATTTGAAGACCTTTCTGATTGTGACAATAAATCTTTCAAAAACTTGTTTTGGATGGTTAAATGAGTGAATAATTTTAAAGTTGGAAATTGGTGTGCCAAAACGGCACTTTCCGTGGGCCGATTGAATCCAAAATTTGTTCAGCTCTTCGACGTGCAATACAATGCCCATGTGCAAAATTTCAGCCAAATCGGTTCAGGGGCTTGGGCTGTACCGCGATTTAAAAGTCCGGTAAAAATCATTTTTTTTTTAATTTTTGGTCAAAAGGGCACTAAGAATGAATGCATTTTTAGAAGCAGAATTTGAAGGCCTTTCCTATCGTGACGTGAAAAATGGGGGTTTGCATTTAAAATTTAAAAGTTGATGTGCCAAAATGGCATTTCTAGTTGCACGATTGGCTCCAAAAGCTTTTCAGATCTAAGTTGGGTTATGAGATGCCTACGCACCAAATTTCTGACAAATCGGTCTAGTAGTTTTAGCTGTAGCGTGTTTACAAACGTACGTACGTACGTACGTACACACACACAGACACATTTTAAAAACCACTTTTTTGGGTTCCTGAGACCTCAAAACGTGAAGATCTGGTGCTATCTCGAATTCGAAAATTTTAGTGATTGCAGTAACCTCCCATTTTTTTTAAATTTTGATGGAGTTGGGGAGGTTAAAAAATATTGTTATCCGCGAAAAACGCTTTTCCATATTTTGAAGCCATCATCCGTATAAGGCTTAAATGAGCCCAAACGAAATATTATTAATATGATGAGAATACTGACGTCCAGAAAAGACTAAAAAAGCGTCTTGCTGCACTATAGATCCACAACAAAATTTCGCCAAGAACAAGAAAAAACTCACAAAAATGACATCCTCAGGATAGCTCCTAAGTTCCAAAAATATAAAAATATACCGGGTGTCCCATTTAAAAATTGAAAATGAAAGCAATTTCCGGCTTAACCGAAAGTGATAACAGGTTGTAATAAATGTCAAGAAATGACGTTTGGTAAGCACGTTCACTGTGAATTTTTTCAGATTTTGATCTTGATCCTAATTGAAAAAGTTATCGTTATATTATTACCCGGTGTATAGGAGGAAAGTGTCATGATGACCATGTCAAATGTCCGTCAGCCGTCATTTTACTGTCAAATGCCCACGTTAATGCTGTCACATTTTTTTATCTTTACGGGGAAGGTAATATTCATAAATATCGATTAAATGTTTTGAAAACGATTTGTACTTTTCCTTATGGTACAAGAATTGTTTTTTTATTCTGTTCTGAGCTAAAAACATAACACAGCATAGCATAACATTGACATTTTTTGCAAAGTTTTACAAAAAGAAAATACAACGCCGCACCGAAGCGGACCACCAGTACTCTGAGGACTGCTTAGGCCGAAGACCTTTATCAATTCATATTAAATCCGCAAATTGACGCTCTCGAACTTAATTGGACTTGTTACATTCATAAGATGAATCGTAGGAGTTCTAATTATTGTTGAATTACCAACTAATTAAGAATTTGAAAAAAGCTCTTGGCTAGAGGGAAACGAGAAAATAACAGGCAAGTGGAAATCAAATAAATTAAGCAAGATGCTCTTGTAGTCGGAGAGGCGAGACTTTTTTAAAAAAGTGATAATTAAAAATGCATTGGGAAAATTCCGCCAACCGTTGTTTAATCTGGTGTTTACACATTCTTCCTGAGCTATAAAAGCCCTGGAATTAATTTTAAAAGAAGAATTAGAACTTTTATTTAGTAATTAAGATATTTTTACACTAGAATTTCTAGAATTTAATTAAATGCATACAAACGGGCGGTACAATAAAACAAAATGACTCACACATCTCCAGAGCCAAATTAAACACAGCTTTTTAATTATCCACCCCTAGTTTATGTTTCGACGACCACTCCAACCCGACGTCCAGTATTCAGATTTTTGAAATCGTTACCCAGGCAACGCTGAACTCCTATAGTTCCTATAAATTAACCCGAGCACACTTGTTTCCGAAAAATAAAATTCCCCGCATGAAACATATAAAAATGTATTATCTTGCATTTTTCATAGGGCTGACCTACGCGCTGTTAAAAATATATTTTAATGTGAAAAAATATAAAGTTTTACGACCCGCACTGTTATAAATTTTGACGATAGTAAAAGACCTAACGAGATCTCGCCGTAAATTTCTTTCATAACCCCAGCAAGGATGTTACAATGTTGTTTACCACCCTCTAATTTGTTCCGGACCGTTGACTAAACCGCAACACCTAGATAAACGAACTTGGTTGGTGATACACCAATAAGATTCTGGTTTATTAATTAGTGAGAGGAGCGTCCCGATTAATTTGGAGTTTAATTAAGGCGGCGCCATCAGTCATGTGCCCTCGAGATGAACCGGATGGGGTTGTGCATTGTCTCGCTGATAAAGCAATCTTTTAATAAGTTCGCCAAGAACGCCAGGAATGTGATTGAATGCGAGCTTGCCTCTGGCTTCGTCTTATTCGATGACACTCCTTATTTACCGGCAATCTCCGGCTTCGTCCTGTGCGACCCACCAGACCATTTATTTCTCGAATTTTTGATTCTTACAAAAAAAAATCAAGGATTTTGTGCACGCCTAGCAACAGTGAGGACGCTAATTTATGAAACAATGACTCTGATAGAAGGGCATCTGGCGCACCCCAATCGGGGATTCCCCTGCTGTCATTAGAGCGAAGTCCATCTCTCTAACCCTTCCGCTTTAAGCCCTATCGAGAGCCCGCAATTTACATCTCAACTACATCCTCTATAATTGTGCCATTGCTTATGATTTTTCCCCGATAACAAATTCATGAGATGTACCGCACGACTGATAACCAATAATATAACATAATCCAGCTCGATATTCAATATTGGGTAATCTCGATAAGTAAAATGCGTGGATGGCATGCTAAGCAAGGATTGCCAACAATCGGTCGTAATGCACGAAATTTAAAATTCCAGAGGGAGAGATAACTACCTATAATACCGTCATAGAACTGATTCAATATGAAAAGATGTCACAACCTATTTTATATTCTCATGAAAGCATCGACCTGATAAAACGCAAACATTTTTTATATTTCCATATTGAAAATATGCTATCAAGAAGTTCTGTTGTGATTTTTATGCAAATTTTATTGTGTGGGAGGATGGTGCCAAATTGCAAATTCAACCACAATTGCCGCATCATCAGCAAGCTCGCATCGTTCATGAGAAAAGCTCTACAATGCGTAAACCTACAAAGTGGCGCGAAATATATTAAAATTTCTCAAATTATTCCATTTTATTATTCATTAATTGGTACTTATATAGTTGGATAGTAAAAAGCTCCGAAGTTCACAAAATTTTGAAGATTTCTTACGTTGCTGTTGTATAGTGGACAGAAAATTTGCAAGTGACTTTTGCTCGTCATATTTCATTCCGTAATTGTACGGGAAGTTATGTTTCACTCGCGCACTGTTGTTTGAGATTTTTCCGTTTATGCTGGCAGCAGCAGTACCTATTATCCAGTAACAAATTTTTACTAAAACATTGGTGAAAGTGAATTACCTACCTAAGATTAATGCAATTTTTTAAGAAAAAAAAAGGCGGTCTCGGAGACGGCAGGAACTTCTACGCCGGATTAATTAATTAATTAATAACAGCAGCATTTATTAAATTTTTAAATATTTAAAATATGAAAGTTGCTATGCCAAAAGGGCACTTCGGGTTGACTGATCGGCTTCAAAATCTAATCAGCTCCTCTCTCGCACAGACAATACCTATATACCAAATTTCATCAAAATCAGTTCAGTAATTTCGGCTGTAGCGTGTCCACAGACATACGGACAGACACACGGACAGACACACACACAGACACACGGACAGACACACAGACACACGTTTTTCAAAAATAGGTTTTTTGGGTTCCTGGGACCCCGAAACGTAAAGATTTGATGTCAGTTCAATTTCGAATTTTTGATCGATTTTATATACTGCTCCGCCTTGAGCGTAGAAGTTAAAAAATCTGCACATATCTTATGGCCTGTGGCTTTCAGTTAAAAAGTCGTGAAAATTAAGTTCTACATATGTATATTATATTCAAAATTATTCTACATACCAGTAGGCCACGAAATTTGTTTCCTGTAGTGGCAGTTATTTCTAAACCTACCTTGTCAGTGATGCCAGTTGTATACCGGGTGGCCCATTCAAGACGGTCCAGTCGTAATAACTTCTGAACGGATTAAGATATCGACAGATTCCTTGGCATTGTGGGGGACATGTTTCGCCATAGCTTTGACCTTGTTCAGTTGGCGCATTTCACCCTCACCCCAACCAACGTCAAAATCTTAAACATCAACATACCACTTGTCGTATATCAAATGAAACCCCTTGGAAAATGCTATTCACTGTTCTAAGTAGTTTGAGAATTTAGCGAACCGTTTTCATGTTGAGACAAAAATGCAGTTTAATATAAATTAGAAATCCGTGGAAAATTTTGAAAAACTCGATGAAAAATTTGTTGATATGTGGACTAAAAATGTGACTGACTAGATGTCTAGTGAGTTATTAGCTTTTTTGGAGCTTTAATTTTAGCTGTCCCACACGGACCAACGAGAGAACCAATAGTGACCTATTCAAACAAAACTAATAACGATTAAATTCGCTAGACATCTAATCAGTCACATTTTTAGTCCACATTTCAACAAATTTTTCAAGAGCTTTTATTTGATGTATGACTCGAGGTATTTATAATTTTGACTTTGATTGGAGTGGGGTGAAATGCGCCAACTGAACAAGGTGGTGAAACATGTCCCCCCCCTCAATGCCAAGGAATCTGTCGATATCTTATTCCGTTCAAAAGTTATTACGACTGGATCGTCTTGAATGGGCCACCCGGTATATTACTTACGCTGTGCCAGAAGATCTGTTGGACTTACCATTTACTTTAATAAAATCCAATTGGGGTAAACCGGCCTTTGATTATCGTCGATTTGGTGTGTCGTTTTTTGCCTTTTTAACAGACAAAAATCTTATTTTCAAAAAAACTTTAACCTAAAATTTTATTTAATCAATAGGTGACAGGGATATTTAGCTACAACTATCTTAGTGGCACTACATCTCCAGATTTCCATGGTTTACATGCGTGTAGAATAACTTTGAATTCAATATACAGGGTGTAACAGAAACATACGGCAATATTTTAACCACATATTATCCGCAAAAATACAAGACGAAAATTCCCGCGAAAGTTTTTCCTAAGGTCATTAATAACGGAGGTAGGGCTGGCCAAAGTGGAGGGATGGATAGCGGTTTTTTTAGAATAACTCCGAAGATGATTTTAATTAATAAATTATTTTTTGGCTATACGTTTATCTTATTATTAGACACAACAAGTAAAAATTTCACCAAAAACGACAAAGAGGAAAATGGTTTTTCATCTGCAGCTACAGTTAAATTCAATTAGAAAAGATACAGCGTTTGAGTTATCACTGCTAGTGTTTTCAGGTAAATAGCACATTTAATTTGGAAACTTCTGTCTCTTAATTTTTTTCCATTTGGGCACTCCTTTTCTTTGAAATCGCCTTCAATGTGGTACGTGCGTGGCCCTAAAGCCGTTATCCATATCCCTCCACTTTGGCCACCCCTACCTCCGTTATTAATGACCGCAGGAAAAACTTTCTCGGGAATTTTCGTCTTGTATTTTTGCGGATAATACGTGGATAAAATATTGCCGTATGTTTCTGTTACACCCTGTATAGAATTAAATCTTCTGATTTGGCAATCAAAATTAGGGCTGTACGAATCCGAAAATTTCCGGGTCCGGATCGACCTTACCCAGATCCGGATCTTCGAAACGATCCGGATCCACGGATCTAGTCTTAATCCGGATCCAGACCCTGATCTAAACGAATCCATTTATGGATCTAAACGAATCCATTTATGGATATAAACGAATCCAGATCCGGATCTGTCGCGGATTCAGATCCGGATCTGAAACATATTCATTCGTTCATTTGCACTAGAAATACGCGTTTAGATGACGTCATCTTGGTTATTTTTAAGTTTTTGATTTCCTGCCGTTGTTATGTTACGATACGTGCTAATTTTCGAATAAACATTAACATATGGCAAAGGGATATCAGGAGAGGGGGAATGGATGCAAACCGCCTCGCAGTCCTTGTCTAGCCCGTTCTTTGTTTTGACCTTGTATAGAGGTCGTTTCGTATTATTTCTATCTCGCATGAAAATTAATGCAAAAATGCTACCCGACTTAATTGATGCCGAGATTACCAGGCGTATTTATGTAGAAGAAATAGTCAGTGAACTTGCTAAATGTTTGTATTTTGTGTTTATTATAATTTGGCGGGATATTTGAGATTTTACTCTCCTTTATCCAACGCATTAGAAATTAAACAAAAATAATTAATTTAAACCGATTTAAATACCTGAATCTTTCGAGCCACCATTCAAAAACTTCGGACCGGTTTCGGGTTACTTGACCCTCATCAGCGAAGTGCATTTGAATGGTGGCTCGAGAGATTCAGCTCCAAAGACTTTATTATACAAGTCGGCGATGTTTTGAGAAGTGATAGAGAGTTTTAACGCCCTCTACCGGAAGAATGGTCAAATGAGCACAAGCACCATTCAAATGCACTTCGCTGATGAGGGTCAAGTAACCCGAAACCGGTCCGAAGTTTTTGAATGGTGGCTCGAAAGATTCAGGTATTTAAATCGGTTTAAATACAATTCCTTTGCCGTAGCTGGCAATTTGAAGGTCCCGGGCTTGAAAGTGAGTCGGTCGCTGCAAAGTGCCCTCGCTTCTGTTGTGCTCATTTGACCATTCTTCCGGTAGAGGGCGTTAAAACTCTCTATCACTTCTCAAAACATCGCCGACTTGTAATAAAGTCTTTGGAGCTGAATCTCTCGAGCCACCATTCAAATGCACTTCGCTGATGAGGGTCAAGTAACCCGAAACCGGTCCGAAGTTTTTGAATGGTGGCTCGAAAGATTCAGGTATTTAAATCGGTTTAAATACAATTCCTTTGCCGTAGCTGGCAATTTGAAGGTCCCGGGCTTGAAAGTGAGTCGGTCGCTGCAAAGTGCCCTCGCTTCTCTTGTGCTCATTTGACCATTCTTCCGGTAGAGGGCGTTAAAACTCTCTATCACTTCTCAAAACATCGCCGACTTGTAATAAAGTCTTTGGAGCTGAATCTCTCGAGCCACCACCATGCACTTCGCTGATGAGGGTCAAGTAACCCGAAACCGGTCCGAAGTTTTTGAATGGTGGCTCGAAAGATTCAGGTATTTAAATCGGTTTAAGAGGAATCCTCGATAACCACATCTGGCACGAATTCTTATTTTCGCTTTTCTTTAGCGCCACGTACACCCTAGTCCGCATAGCTTTGAACAATTTAACAGAGGCTATACCGCTCTCTCACTTTGTTCAACAAGTTCAGATAAGTTTATCCCTGTTCTTTATCAAGCTGAGGCTTCAGTTCGCTTGCTGCATTCTATTTGTGAAATGTGGTAAACCCAAAAACAGGTAACAAGTGAATTTATCCTGTATTATGCATAATGAACAACGAATTCTTGCTCTCGGTGATGGTCGTTTTATCTTGAAATATCTCGAAAAGGGAGCATTTTAGAAAAAAAATGTTTCCTATAAAAGTTTTATGACTTCGAGGGGGAAAATAGATGGCATCATCGCCATTTTGATTTAATTTCATTTTCAAGGTCAACTTGAGTTTTTTTAATAAAAACCTATATTTTTTCACAATTTTTTTTAAATATTTTGTAACAATAATTTCGGCATTTAAAATTTAATATTTGAAGCAGTACAGAATTCCAAAATATTATTTTTTTAATTTATAACCCTATTAAAACAATGCGATTTAATATAAATGATAAAATATTTATAAATAGTTATAAACTGATTAAAACAAAAACGAAAAAGCTTTTTGATATCAATTAAAATGCGATTTAATATACAGAGAATCTTATGAAATATTTATAAATAGTTATAAACCGATTAAATTTTAAGGCCGGGTATTTCCATCTTCCGTAACCTCCATCAGTTTACCAAACCAGCAGAGTTGCTAGGGTACAGCCAATCAGAACACTCGTTGCTATGCGACAAACTGTTGGTTAGGTAAACCGGAGGTTATCGAAGATGGAAAAACTGGGCCTAAATGTTATAAATGCCATATTATAAAACATTGAAGACAGCTCAGTTCAGAGGATATTAGGGACGTGGGTAAAAAAAAATGGATCAATTTTAACCTCCCCAACCCCATCACAATTTTAAAAAAATGGGAGGTTACTGCAATCACTAAAATTTTCGAATTTGAGATAGCACCAGATCTCCACGTTTTGAGGTCTCAGGAACCCAGAAAAGTGGTTTTTAAAATGTGTCTGTGTGTATGTTCGTACGTACGTACGTTTGTAAACACGCCACAGCCAAAACTACTGGGCCGATTTGGCTGTAATTTGGTACGTAGGCATCTCATAACCCAACTTAGATCTGAAAAGCTTTTGGAGCCAATCGTGCAACCGGAAATGCCATTTTGGCACATCAACTTTTAAATTTTAAATGCAAACCCCCATTTTTCACGTCACCATAAGAAAGACCTTCAAATTCTGCTTCTAAAAATGTATTCATTCTTAGTGCCCTTTTGACCAAAAATTAAAAAAAAATTGATTTTTATCGGACTTTAAAATCGCGGTACAGCCCAAGCCCCTGAACCGATTTGGCCGAAATTTTGCATATGGAGATTGTATTACACGTCGAAGAGCTGAACAAATTTTGAATTCAATCGACTCACGGAAAGTGCTGTTTTGGCATACCAATTTCCAAATTTAAAATTATTCTCTCATTTGACCATTAAAAACAGGTTTTTGAAAGATTTATTGTCACCATCAGAAAGGTCTTCAAATTCTGGTTTCAAATAGGACAAAATTAATTCGCATTTAGCGCTGTTTGGTTCAAAAAATCGAAATTTTATAATAACAGTAAAAATACATTATAGCCCAAATTACTGAATCGATTTGGCTGAAATTTGGTACATGGAGATTAGGTGACCCGTTGAAGACCTGAAAGGCTTTTGGGAGCAATTGGCCCACGCGAACTGCCATTTAAGCATATCAACTTAAAATTTTAAATACAAGGCCTCTTTTTTATGTCGCCATTAGAAAGACGATCAAATTCTGGTTCTAAAAATGTACTCACAGTTTCTGCCATTTCAGTGGAAAATAGAGAAAAAATTCTTTCTCATTAAAAGGGAGCAGGCTGACAGTGGATGACATAAAGTGGCAGTTATTGTCAAAAAGGTGGCAAAAGATTAACCTTAAAAGGAACATATTGTCAAATGTGATGGGTGATGTACGAGGTGATGTCGGTATTTGTCAGAAAATTGCGAAATTAGTCACTGACGTCAGACGATAAGGATAAAAAAAAATCTGTTGAATTGACTACTATCTACACAGAATACAAAGATCCACGCGATGGGGAGGTTCCAGCCGCTTCTTTTTTTTACTTTAAAATTTATATTATACAGGGTTAGTACAAAGTCCCTGGACGGTCAGTTATCTCCGTTATTTCTTAAGATTTTACTTTGAGGCTTGGTACCCAAGCACAATTAAATACAGGGAATTCAAAACTGTTTTTAAAAATTTTAATACTATAAAATTAAAAAGTACTCACAAATCTTTTTGAATAAAGAAATCTTAATTTATCTAACAAAATTTTGTCCCGTGAAAGAATTATCCCAATTCGTTACCACCGGGTTATTATCTTTTACGTATAATAATCATCTTTTACCTCAAGAATCTGCAAGCTACCTGCATATAATTGCAATGGTCATAAAATTATCAAACACCGCACCCCAAGGGTTGCAACCATAGTTGTAAGTTGGAAGACGGAGAAAGAGAAAGGTAGTGAAGGACAAAATATGCTTGATAGGTTTTAATCCTCAAACATCGAGATCAAATATCTCCATAACCTTTCGATCGATTTCATTAAAACAAGAAATAATGGACTTTAAATCACATGGGCTACGATATGACTCAAGGAAATTTCCGATTTCCGGTTTTTAAGTTAGATAAGATTTTCGACGATTTTGTCGAATCTTTATCGCTTATTAACCCAATTATTTTTTAGAATTTTAAAAATTTGTTGAGTCAGTTGCAGCATAAGATTCTGAAGACCCTACCATGCAAATTTCAGCTCGAACAACTGTAGGATAACATGGTAAATTTGTCGCGCAAATGCATTGAAATCCCCATAAGAAGGTGAACTGTGGAGGCCTCTTAAATACAATTCCTTTGCCGTAGCTGGCAATTTGAAGGTCCCGGGCTTGAAAGTGAGTCGGTCGCTGCAAAGTGCCCTCGCTTCTCTTGTGCTCATTTGACCATTCTTCCGGTAGAGGGCGTTAAAACTCTCTATCACTTCTCAAAAATAATTAAACTTATGATATAAATCTACATTCGAAAAACGTTCCACAAGAGATAACTCCTCACGAGTTGATGGATTTGAAAGACCTTTTTTTAGAGGATAGCACATTTTATTAGCTATCACACAGGGCGTTAGATGCAGGCACCCGATTATAGGAAAAAAATCTAATTTTTAACAGCAGTTGGGTACCTACATTGAAAAATCGAATCGGCAAAACATCAAAAAATATTGACGTTTTAAAAACCTAGGGATCCGAAAAAGCTGCTCTTGAAACATGTCTGTCTGTCTGTCTGTAATCACGTTGCAGCTCAAACTATTGAAAGTATCGAGATGAAATTTGGCACACATTCAGTGGGCGGCAGACTAGATTTTGGACTACATCGGTCCAGGGAAAGTGCCTTTTTGGCACATCAACTTAAAAATTTTAAATGCAAAGCCTTATTTTTCACATTTCTGTAGGAAACTCTTCAAATTCTGCTTCTAAAAACGTATTCAGGCTTGGTGCCGTTTTGAAAGAAAATCGGTGCCGTCATTCTTTCAATTTCACACTTTTCTGACAAATAACCTAACCTAACACATTTTGACAATATCTTTCTTTTAAAGTTATTAATATTCTGTCACATTTACTGTCACTAACTGTAACTTTACGCCATCACTTCTTTGTAATGAGTATGAAAATTTTCATTATTTACATAAAAAACGAGGCTTTGAATTGAAATGCATTTTGTCTCATTTAAAAGCAAAAGAGGACCTTTCTAATGATGACAATACATTTTTCACCAAACTGTATCGTGGTTTTAAAATTAAAAATCTCGAATTTTTTAGCTTTATGTCAAAATGGAACTAAGAGTGAAACAGATTTGGAAGCAGCATTGGAAGGATTTTCTAATGGTGACGTCAAAAACGGGAGTTTGTTTTCAAAATTTCAAAGTTGATGTACCAAAATTTTCCTTTTACCTTTAGGGCCGCTTTCATAATCAAAATTGAAGTGTCCTTTAATTATTTTCCTAGCAACATTTCAAAATTGCAGCTCCTAATTGGTCAAAGTCGTCTTTAACTTTAAACTACGATTACCTTTAACTTTTATTATGAAATCGGCCCCTAGTAAGGAAAGCGGCTTTTTGTGTGCAAACGGTCGGAATTTTAATATTATTAATGGTTTTCTATCCCAAATCTTATCCCCCAAAAACTAATAACCCCTGGGCTACAAACTCTTGAGTGCGTGCAACAAGTTTCAGCTCGATACTGGCACCAGTTTTGGAGTTATGCAATAAGTAGTTTTTAAGTCGTTCATTCTTTACCTATTATTTTAGCTCCAAGAGTGAAGAAAATGACATCGGAAATGACTAAAGCGTAAATGATTTTGGGCCAAAACAGACGGAAATAAATTTTAAGGGAACGCTAAGCGGAAAAGATCCATTACGGAATTAATCTGTTATTAAATTCAATTTGGAAACTAAGCACTTTAATATTCTATAAGGCAAATAACATGCAACAGATTTTAAAGGTAAGGCTGTGAAATAGTTTTTGAGGAAATCGCCAAGGAATCAGCAGATAAAGTGATTAAGGAATGGAATTTTTATAAAATTTTATATAATAAAGAGAAAACAAAATCCATCTTGAAACTAATTAATAATGCAAGAATGAATTGCGAAGATAAACTCATAATTATTATTGTCAAGAAGAAACGTTAGAAAGTAGAAATAGTGCACTGATCGGGCCTTGTCTTAACGTATTAAAAATGGTGAATGCGCCGGGAGAATCTCAGTTTGAGTGTGACTTTTTATTTGCAGACACAATTTTGTGACATTAGATAATATAAATTAATTGTAAAAGAACTGTTCATATGAAATCTGTTAAAACAAAATTCATAAAGTTTTACGACGTCCTGCATCAGGTTTTAGTGCAGAAGCTGCAATCACCGTCTTTGTCAATCTCTTCGCTTCTTTGCCCAGGGGTGATAAGAGCGCGTCCATTGTGTGACATTTTCTTTACTTTACAAGCCATAAATTGAAAAATAACAGAGAGCTGTTACATAACAGGTCCATAACAATAGCGACCCTTATCGCACCCAAACAACTTGCAATAATCTGACTTCGATTTAGTCTAACAACTTATTCACTTTATAGCCTCGCCTACTAACTTTTATATAGACGATATATACATCGCGAGAACGCGAAATTGATCCTTAATCTCCTAAGTTGTTCAGCGATCAGACGACGATATAACCTGTCAACAGTCGCTCTTTGACTCCCGCTGTAATGCATTCTGGAAATAAGCAGCGTTGTTTTGTGCCGGCTCCTTGATTTAATGACTCGCTTTTATATCGCCTTCCAGAACGTTATACTGCTGCACCTCCCGCTTTGATGAGCTCTAAAACAAATCACGACCGGCTACCAAACTGCTTCTTTATTGCCACCAACGTTACCTGAGGCCCTTTTCAGAGCTTTCAGTCAATAACGCGAATTAAAGGGATCTCGCTTAATCTCTTCCGTGCCTGCTGAAATCCGAAGAATGTCGCTAATACGGATCTCTTTTACAGATGGACCGAGAGCTTTCGTTTGGAAAAAGCCCTAATGAACATCTGATGGGGGTTCAAGCCAATAATCAAGTAAGTAAATTTGAACAACTTGCAAAATTTGCAGATTCTATTAATAAGACACTTTTTGTGCGATTATGTTATGGGTCCGTTATTTTCTTCTCCAGGCGTAATTTTAAGGACTTCACAGGAAAGAGAATGTTGAATAAAACCTTCTTGTGCAATTGTTGTGATTTTGGGAATGCAAATGTCAAAATTCGCCTTTTTTGTTCTTCCCTTTACTCCAGTCCTTCGGGAAATTCGTTTAATATCTGCTGACTGAGCTGCTGATGCACACCGGTGTTTCCTGCTTGATATCTTGTTTTTCGAATGTTTTGTTCTTCTGGTTTTGGGTATTTTCAAATCGAACACGTGAATATTTTGGTGGCGTTAAATAACAAAACAAATTTTGCGTGCTTTTCAGTAGATTAGAATTTAATGGGTCTAAAACTTGCCATTTTGGCCGTAGAATTTTCTCAATATAACTTTTCTTATAAAATGACAACAGATCTGGGAAACTAGCATTTTCTTATTTTCCTTTACATTCTTTTTGTTTAGGCTTTTTATGGTCTCTTCTAGGTACCTACTTCTTTGGTTGCGTTCTTGTTAAATTTTTGGTTTAAAGTAAAAAATGCTAGTTTAGTCATTTTTATACAAAAAGTCATATTGAGAATTTTCTACAGTCAAAGTGCCAAGCTCTAGATCCATAAAAGTCCAACTTACTTAAAAGCACATATAATTTGTTGTTTAACGTCACCAAAATATACAGGGTGCTCCATTTTAAAATCTCGAGTAAAGTAAAACTTCGCAAAACGCTTATTTATTTATCAAAAATGTAAACATCGATGATGCGCTGTTAAAGAATAAGATTTTATAGGTCAATTTTATAGCGCGAATTTTGTTTTGAAATCTCAAGTGGTTAGTCCTTCAAAAGGGCAACAAATCGCTACAAATTTCCCATTGTAAAATTATCAGATCTACCCAATAATGCAAAATGTAACATATTCTTAAGACACCCTGTACCTATAAAAAGATACCGGGTGATGAGTGTGAGTGCTCAGTTATGAGAGATGTAAGTATAGAATCAATGTTGGTTGCCGGGGTCTGCACGCCAACTCGTATTATAATTATTATTATTGAGATGTTTACCCCACCAGTTCCACAAGAGAAGGAGACGGAGATGCACTGCAATCAAACCTAAACCAATTTTTACGCTACTGCGTTTTCAATTATTTCGCCGGTTTGATGGCGGTGCATCTCCTTCTCCTGTGGAACTGGTGGGGTAAACATCTCAATAATAATGCTCAGTTACAGAGATATGTGTTTTGTCAAAATTTAAAAGCTTTGCAAAACTATTTTCGCATGTCAAAGAAAAGAAATGTTCAAAGACATAAGTTTCGACTTCAAAGGCCACTGTAGATAAGTTTTTTAGGAACGCCTGGTACTTTAGTTGGTTTACCATCATATCATATGTCAATTGTCAAGGTGACGGTTCTTTCATTTGTCAAATTGTCAGCTCAGGGTTTAATTTAAAACCATTTCTTTGGAGCAAAAAACGTGGAGATTAGGGACACACTGTCCCTAATCTCCACGTTTATGTATGTTATCACAGACTTGAAAACTGTTATGTCAAGCAAATCAGACAGCTTTCCAAGTTGTGAAAAATTTTGGCGGAATAGTCGTAAACGAAACTTCAAAAATTAAAATTTTAAAACCTTTACTCAATCGTATTCATTTGAGACCGATTAATGCATTTTATCGCTATTTGCACGAGTCATTTAATCTCCAACACCTATTTTTCAATCGTGAAAAACAGCACGTACACAAAAATATGGAAAATAAAAGCCCTTTCACAATAAATTAATACGTAAACGCTCAAATTCGCGCAAAATTTCGCCTTCGCTAATAAATTGTACACATTTGAATTCAGTTTATCCTAGGCAATTATTATTATTATTATTATAAATACAAATAAGGGCAGAGGTCAAAGACCTGTTATGCCCAACTTACAATGTTAAAAAATAACTGACAATAAAATACTAAATAAAGAAAACTAAATAAGCACTTCCACCATTAATTTTCCCTAAACCAATTGTCTAGCCTATTTTTAAAGCAATTCACAGATTCGGCGTTTACTGTAGCCTGTGGCAAACTGTTCCACACTGAGAAGACACGATTGCTCAGAAAGTTTTCTCCTTTTTTTTTGGTATTTCTATTTAATTGCAGTCTGCAGTAAATTTTCATTGCGTTGGTCTTTTCTTCATCCCCTCCATAATTTTTCAACCCCCCCTTGACTGCTAATTATACGGATTTCCCAAATTTTTGTGTTTTTTTGTTAATAAGAAATAGCGAAATACCGTAAAAATTGATTAGAATAATAGAGATGACAATGAGGGACTCACAAGCAATTGTTAATACAGGAAAGGAAATGATAGAAAAAATTCATGTAAAGAAAGGCGTAAGGCAGCGCGGCGCGACGCTCTGTCAGCGGTATTATTTATAACATCGTTAGATCACATTATTAAAAAGGTAACAAATGGAGGGACAATAAATAAAAATGCAATTCAAATAATAACGTACGCACACGACGTAACAATTGTAAGCACGGGACAAAAGGGATCTAGGAAAAATCTTTCAAGAAATTGAGTCTGAAGCAAAACAAAGGGGTTTAGAGATAAATAAAGAGAAGAGAAAATATATGCATTGCAGCAGAAACAAGAAGACACAATTAGCAGGAATAGAGAGTAATGGGTATCTTTTTGAAGAAGTTGAAGCGTTTAAGTACCTCTGAGTGTTTATTAGTAGAACAAACGAGAGGATAGAGTGCAAGCAGAGACTACAAGCCGGAAATAGTCTTCTATAGAAACAAAAAATTTCTTAAAGACAAGAAATTCAGCAGAACCACGAAGATGAAGATCTATAAAACAACTATAAGGCCCGTCGTAATGTACGCAGCAGAAACGATGTGTTTGACAAAAAAAAGAAGAGGAACAGCTAAAAATTTTTGAGAGAAGGATAGTTAGAAGTATAGTAGGACCGAAGGTTGAAAATGGGAATGAGATAAGGAGCTGGATGAACCATGAAATAGAAAAATGGATGATAACATAGTGAGAGCAATAAAAGCACAGCGTATAAGATGGTACGGGCACATAGGAAGGAGAGACAAATAAAACCCAGTAAGAGTGATGACAGATTAGACCCCCGCAGAGCCCAGAGCACGAGGAAGGCCGAAAATAGGATGGAAAGAACAAGTTAAAAATGATATAAGAGCGTTGAAAATACAAAACTAGAGAGGTTAAATAGAAGAAGGAAAAGTTTGGAGGAGAATAATGGAAATAGAAATAGCTAAAACGCACCAAAAGTTATAGAGGGAAGAGGCACAAGCAGAAAATATGGACTGATCCGCCATGTGATAACAGGACTTAAAAAGTGTAAAAACGCTGTAAACTTCTTCGGGAGTGTAAGCTTTATAATAATATAATGGTTTCAAAGAAATTTGGGATTTCTGGGAACAATCGATTTACTTTTAAATAGCTAGAATTTTGCTTTTTTCTAGGTAAGCTTTCTATGTTCAATTTTGTGCCTAGGAAATGAAGCAAGAATGCGTTGCTTGATTCTAGACTTCCAAGATTAACACTAGCTACAAATAGAAGCCAAATTTTAGATTTATTCTACCTGGGATATCCTATCTTAATATTTGCTAGAAAAAAAGGTAAAATTTAGCTTCATTCAAGTTAGGAATTGCAGTTTAAGATAGAAGCTAGGACTTTTCTTTATACTGGCTAGGATTTCCGAGATCAATGTCAGCTGGGAATAGAAGCTAGGATTTATCTTAATTTTAGCTGGAATTCGCAAGATAATTGTTAGTTAGGAATCCGAGCTACAATTTTAGCTCGGTTTTCCAGGGCCATTCTTGACTTGAAATCCAATCTAGATTCTAGCTTAAATATAGTTTCCCTAGACAATCCTAGATTGGTAGCTAGGACCCAGCTAGATTTTAGCTCAATTGTTGCTGTGCTACTAGGGATTAGTATAATTCGAAAAATAATCAAATTTGATTGAGATCCATCGTTTTTGTTTTAGATTTTATTAAGTAGTATACCTACACTTCAAAAAGTAATTTTAAAAAATTTATGACATGTGCTAGCGATCTCACCTTTCGGTACATTTTCTTGGTGTAAGAACACATAATGACAAATAGACGACAGTTCTGTCACTTGTTGTCAAATCTAAATTACAAAATTAGATTTGACATCGACGAGATTAAGCAGGAATGAAATGGACACTGGACAGGTTGGCTCATACTTTTCATGAGGACGTTGCTCATACATCATCATAATTATATTCGAAAATGCAAAAATACGTCAGAGCTCATTTTAAAAGGTCTTTCAATTAGAACAATTACTCAAAGGTACCATAATACCCCATTTTTGTGTTTTCTTATATTGTATTTTTCAACAATTCGCCTTTTTGACACATCTGTGCGTCTACGGAGGCACTATTAGGTCAACTCGGGCGGCCTCTACCCATTAACGTCATAAACATCTACAGAGATACACATCGCATTGAAGTTCATCTTTCGATGGCTTTTTATTACAGTTGCAGCTTCAGTGACAATGAAAAAGTCTGTTACATCAGTTACTTACCAACTGACCCGTACAATGTCAATGGATATTGGGTTTATGATTCTCCTGAAGGCCTCTGTTTTTAACCGAGCGAATCAACTTAAGAAGGCAGGCAAATTAAATAGAGGCAAATTTGCGTTGAAGTGGGAAACATAAGGTAATTGCAGAGATGTTATTAAAACGATTTATTATTGTTAAAAGCAATATTTCGCGGCATTATGTGGGTAACGCTCTCATAAACATAGCAGGAGAGGAATGTTAACAACCCAATCAAAACTTCCGCGTCCGTTACAACCCTTCTTGCGATAAAGCCCTGTTGTATTAATTCAAAATAACTTTATCGGCACTTAGCAAAATGATGTGGCCTATTTAAGCACCTAAACTTAGCCTGCAGTTACGCAACTTCTTAAAGTGCTTGGTGGCCCATCCCATATAAGCAGAAGCTCACACTTTCGTTTGATAGTCGGGGTAAATGTTGCTTTAAAATTCACATAACACACCCCATCGTGGTAAACCGGACGGACGCCGTAGCGCAACACACAGGACGTCCGTCTGGTAGTTTGTATAAGCCGGGAAAGTTTATAGATGGTATAAAATAAATGTAATGCTATAGTAGAGAGCGCTTCTGAAATTAAAGTAATAAAACAGGATTATATGTAGGTTTTAAAATAAAGGAAGGCAAATATTTTGAGGGAGTTCGGAATAAACGGTTTATAGATTAAGGGGTGATTGTACATTTTATAGCAGGGTGTGTTCGTGCGAAGTGGATATGTGGGGCCGTTTTACGAGCCATCGTTCAAAACTAGGCTTTTTAATTAAACCATAAGGAGCCTCCACTCCAATTAAGAACGCTACAGGACAACTTCCAAAACTAAGAAAAATGGGAAAATCAAATCAATTACTCTTATCTTCCCTCTTTTTCCGCCAATCAACTTTCCTATAATTAAGCCCCTGACAATGCCACGTCAAGCAGTCTTTCTGCCATATCATAATTGGTATCGCAGCAGGAACTGCCCGGGTAACGGTCACCTGCACCCACGTCCATCAGGATCAAAGAATCCAACAATGGTCCACCTCCACTGCTAATATGAAGAGGGCTTTAATCCTATTTTATTAGGACCGATGGCAATTTATAAAAGGATGTGTGTGCTCTCAAAAGCCTGGTTAAAATTGCATGAATAAAGTAGTATTAAAACCCGTTAGGATATGTTGGGTAATATTGATTTTGTGTTGCTGCCAGATTTTATGAGGGCATTAAGATCTTTGATCGGCTAAATTTGAATTTCAACTACTTTTTTAATGTCCGCAATCTCACTCTTCTCCGCATAAACTGAAACATAATAATCGACTTATTTTCGCTCGTTGCGAAAACTGAAAATGGAATTGTATCCATTATTACGCTGCGCGCCGAATTAGGTTCAACAAAAACAATAATGGAGGTTTTTTTGCTTGCTATATCGAGGAATTGAAATTCTATTTTGTTTGCAATTCTACCGTAAAATTCATAAAAAGTACTTGAATTGGAATATTACTTTACATTTTTGTGCTTCTCAATCTCAAGCGTTATTAGGGAACGTTTTATCCTCTTTTCCAACAATAGAGAGGATAATAATGATTTTCGTTGTCTAATAACCTTAAAAGGGATTACTTAAAAAACGATACATGTTTCTACTATACCCGGTTCATGTCATCAGAAAGAAGTTTTCTTGAAAACGAAGACGTATAAATGAAATGGCAACGGTATCCAGAGGATCGTTTATTAGGGTCTAATGCTAGACGTAAGTTTTCTAAGGCAACGGAGTTAATAAATGACCTCCAGCTACCCAAAGGGACAAATATGAATGTGGATATTGTTGGAGAATAGAGAAAGATTTTCTACAAGTGGATGAAAATAAAAGCGTCGGCTACTACTTCGTCTCTTGAAAAAGTTTGTTCAAAGCTTGTTCGAAAAGTTTAAAAGGTTTTCAAAGCACAGGTGAACGACATCAGCATCTGGGGTTTAAAGATTCTATTAATTAATTACCTAACAAAACCAGTTTCTATTTTTAGCTAATTTATTATTTATTTGAGAAGAAATCGCTGAATTCCTTTTCGCCGTTTTAAAGTTTTAAATTATTTGAAGCAAAGTATCCTGGAGAGCTTTATGTTGACTAGTTTATAATTTTCACTTACATCTTTAATCTGCAAGGTTTTTTCATCGTCCCCTTTCCAAATTCTGCCACTAACTCTTTAAAACATAAACTATATAAAATTATAAATTCTGTTCTCTCACGAACAACATAATCCCAAACAAGCTTTAAACTTCGATCGAATAACTAGAGGGGTGCTAAAATACAGGGAAAGTCTGAAGGGCACCACAGAATCTATTCCCTTCTTTGTTCAAAAATTACCTATTGGTCAATTGTGATTCCTCTTGTTCGAGAACCCGTCAAAGATCTTCATCTTTGAAAGTTTTTTATAACGTCTTCGCTCGAGGATCAGTTACTAAATCTTTACGTTTTAGGGTCCTGGAGAATCCAAAAAGTGGTTTTTAAAGAATATCTGTCTGATGTCTCTGTATGTCTGTGGTCACGCTACAGTTCAAACTACTGACCGTATCGAGATGAAACTTTGTGGGTGCTGTTTAGATTTTGGGCCTAATCGGTCCACGGAAAATGCCATTTTGGCACAGCAAATCTTAAATACAAATATCTTTCACACCACCGTCGTAAGAAGCTTCAAATTCTGCTTCTATTCACACCATTCACACGTTTGCTAAAAAAAATCTTCAAAAACACTCTATATCCAAAACTTCGGAAGATATCGAGATGAAATTTTACAAGCAGTGAGCATCATTGTAGGTAATGATGCGATTTTGCGCCTTTAAGTGCTTTCGATTTTAACACCTTTTTCTGAAGAGCCTTACTTAATCTTAGATAGACAGATAAAAAAACTTTATTACTGCCTTTATGGGCCCTGCCGTCCCTAAATCCCTAAATTATACAGGCTCGGTAATTTTTCGATGCTCACCATATTAGTACCTATCTCGAAAACCATAATAGATGGAGAGTCGTTTAAATTGGAGAAAAGTTACGCTATGATTAAGATTCTAAAGAGAATTCCCCGATATTTTGATTCGTTCCTCAGTTATCACAAAAAATCTGAAAATTGCCAATTTAAAGAAAAAATAATATCTTCCTAACGTTTGATGTTATTTGCATGAAACTTGGAACGTTTATATTTTTGACGGCTGTCAATTGAGTGGCATTGACAAAAATGTTCTAGGCCTTCTTGATTTTGAATAACGACAGTCAACTTTTGATTCTTTTATGGCCGCCATATTGAATTTTGACACTTTCAAATACAAAAAAAATTGACTTTTCAAAAATGTAGTCAACATGAACTTTTCTGAGAGATGTCTGAATTTGAAAATTGGTATGAATAATTTGTAAAATCAGCCTAAACTCAGATGAAAAACAGTTGCAAAAAAGTACGCCGACTTCTTCAATCTCTTATAACATGTGAAAACAATTGAATTCAACATTAATAAATTACGTCTTGCTGTCGTGAGACTCAGGCTTTCACGAGGGCTTTCACATATTTTTTCAAAAACGTTAATGTTTCTTACAGTTTTGAGAAGCTATTTTTTCTGTATATACGGCGGTGTTGAAATTCAATATGGCGCCCATAAGAGAAAGAAAAGTTGACTGTCTTTATTCAAAATCTGAAAGGCCTAGAAAATTTCTGTCAATGCCATTCAATTGTTTTGTTATTTTCGTACTTTTCATTTGCAGCCCCTCCCTTCTTTTCTTTCGTTTCCTTCACTCCCCCTCCCCTCTTCTTTCTCTAGTAGCTCTATAAAGTGCCTTCTCCGTTTCCCCATCTCTATCTTTCTCTCGGTAACTTCTTTCCCTTTTTTCTTTCTAGGTCCTTTTCTGTTCTGATATTTCTTATTTTCTTCTTCTTTCATTCGTTTCTTTCTTTCCAAGCATTTGTTCTTGCATTTTTCTTTTGCCTTTATGTAATCTTCTCTTTTCGTTTTTCCTTTCTTCCATTTTCGTAACTCTCTTCTCGTTTCTCTTAGCAATGTGATTGCTCAAAATTCAAATGAACCAGTCAGACTGCTGAGATAATGATTGTGAGGCTCCCCAGATAAGTGTGCAAATCGAAAAAACCTATTGCATCCAAATCTATACGTTTATATGGCGCCTCCAATGCACTTACCGCGTTTACATAGCGAGCGCTTCCAAAAAATTCGGAGAAAAAGTGTGCTGTTTAAACTCTTGGAGATGGAACGAAACCTTGTACCTACGGAAAAAATCGGAAAATCAAAGAAAAGACCGGAAACTCGCACAAATTCGTATTAAATTTACATGAATGACGTTTTTCTCGTCTCTCCCGCCCCTCTCACTTACAACAAATAATAATACAGAGGTATTATAGCTTTTAGAAGCAGAACTGTCTTTTCCGAAAATTTAAATCCAATTCTAAAAATACCGAATAATTTCTGGTAGGAGCACCAAAATGTAGTCTTTTAAAACGTTATTGATGAATAATTCTATTTCTAATACAATTGTAAAGCAAGGGAAAAAATATTATGTTTGTGGAATGATGGCAAATTGATAGAAATAATTAAAGAATATTAAATACTTGTTGGTCCGTACAAAAAACGTTGTGTTTGAAAGAATGTTTGCAGACCTTAACCATCCGCAGAATTCTGCTTGCAGTCTGCAAACATCTTCTTTCATACTTTGGTACACAAATAACTATTAGGACATCATGCTTGTGTCCACAGACAATTCTCGTTTTAGAATAGGGCGAAGAATCAGCCCCCCTAAAGTTTCTTGATGTACACAGATATTATGTAATATTTTCCCATCTCCGCACGTCGAAGGCAGTCGCATTTTTCAGTAAATCGCCCGTTGCATGTGATGTGAAGTTTTACTTGCTTTCACCAATTCGTTCAGCAGTTATGAAAGAAAATGTATCGTGTTTTCTGTTTTCTAATAGAAACAAACAAGAACTTGTATATAACACATAATTTAATAGGTAAGAGTTTCAACAGCAAACTTTTATTGTCACCTATTTATTATGTTCAAATAATTTATATGCTTTGTACCATAAACAGTTTTTGTAATGTGATTGTTATAGCCTGAAGAAGCTTTGAAATAAAGCAAAGCGTAAGCTGATTTGGAGCAATTCTCTCTCACGTGTAGTCCGCTATACCTGTCAAATCAGCCACCTGAATAAAATTTCTACTACTTCTACTTTAGGTATGTATTTTCGAGTTCCTGAAATTATCCCATTTACTTATTAGGATTTAGACACTATATGGTATTTTACTTCGTTTCAACCATTCATTGTGTTTATGATTGATTGTTTTCTTAAATAATAAAAGTGCGTTTAACAAGGTCTTGTCGAGTAATTCAGTCAATATAGTATACGAGTAAAAGCTTCAACAAGAAGCAAAATTCAGTAAATTCAGTCAAGACAGTAGTTATTGATCTTTCTCTGAATGAAATACGAACGAGTCCTTAAAAAATTGAAGAGTACCTTCTCCAATAAAAGTACAAAACCGAAAGATTTTTCATATGTGTTTAGTTGGAAAAGAATTCGTCAAATAAGAGCACTTTTTGTCGAACGTCTGAAAGCTCATTCGATCCTATTGGGAACAATCACTTTTCTTACATATAGAATACAATTTCGTCTAGCTATTTTACAGGAAATTTATTATTATCTTGAGCAATAACTGAGGAAACTCGATTCGACAAGATAGGGTTACCTAATCTTAAAATTAATAACATCGTAAGTGACGTGCGCCAGGAGAAAGCTCTCTTCCGTGCTTTAGCGTTTGAGCTTATTGACATAACACATGGTTCTGATCGCTGATGAAAGCTCTGATTGATTGCGATTCGACAGTTGGCAAGCTGGAGCTTACAATGGACATATTTCTCGCTCCTTTGACAAATGGTTGAATATGTTATATGCATTGTGACTATTTTAATGGCTGAGCAAATAGACGGTATTTCATCTCGGAGGAGAGAGCAATATTACCCGGATTTTTGTGAGAGCTTTCGGACGGATTGATTTTCAGGAATGTGAGTTCTATAAAAAGATGCCAAGTTTATTAAATATTTTGTGAGATAAACATCCCAGTTTTAATACTTTAAGTGAATGTAAATTGAAGCGGTCAAATGCTGCGAAATTGTTTTTATGGAGCCCTTTAGGTAATTTATGGGATGTTATATAGAATGTCGTTGTGTTTTCAACAGTTTGCGTTTAAGTCGGTCCGGGTGTCAGGTGCCAGGATATCAGTTTATAACCAGGATAAACAGTTTACGACGGACGGCCTCTAGCGGTTTAACTGCGCATTCATGTCACTATTCCCAATTAACTAGTGTGGTTCTCCCCTGCAACACGGTTTCGAGGATCGTTGTATATTCCACTGTCACCATTAAATATGCATGTAATCCACTATTTACCGTCAAATATTTATAGCTATTGATCCAGTAGAAGCCTAACTACATGACGCTTTCTCTACTAATTACTGTCATCGCGCCAGTTTAACAATTAATAGGTGCGATAAATACAAGATAATGCTATTAAGCAGCTTTTGAGAATCACTAAATTATTCCGTAGGATCATGTAAATTATATAAATAATTTGTAAATCATCCATCCTAAAATATTATTAATTCGGAATATGCGCCTGTTAAAATTGTCTGCCAACACCGTAACGAATGGGCAAATAACTACTAATAACGGCTGAAATTACAGAATTGATGGGTGATTCAAATTATTATTAACTGCGATAATAAATTTATGAGGCTCACTGTCTACATCGAGACGAACTGGGAGGTATTATTGGTTGCCGCAGATACCGATTGCTAAAGTAGAATTTATTATTTAAACGTATCACATTATTGTTAATTTCTTCATTATTAGTACATTGGAACATGTGAGTAGGGCTGAGTGACGCGCGTTAATCTCACGTGAAAAATAACACTAAATCTTTTTTACGAATATGGAAAAAAGTTCTAACCCCTTTTAGATATTTGATTTAATTTTAGTATCAATCGTTTGCGTTTCGTCGGAATGTAGATAAAATTTATATCACCTTTTCTTTGTCAGACCCGGATTAAGGGCGAAACGAGGGGGCTGTAACCTGTAACCTGATGGATAAATCCTTTTAGCACTCAGCTGTGTAATACAGACTTTCATTTCGCATGGTAAAGTGACAGACATTGATAGAGGTGAGAATAGGTAACGATCTTGTGTGATTTTAAAGATTTTATAGGTCTGGTTTCAAGCGTATCATCTAAAATAAAGTAATAATTGTTTCAAAAAAAAAACATAATCTAAATCAATTTATTCAAACGCAACAAATTAACATTTACAAATACCTGTACGAATCTAGGGGCCCTTAAATTAGTCAGTCCCCGGGCGCTGGGCCAGCCACGTAAGTAGTTAAAGTAATTTTCCTATAGTAGACCATATCTAAGACCTATCTTGGGCCCTACCAACGGAATTAGGCAAATCATTTGAAAACCATTATGTAATTTATTCGAACACAATTGGGTACCTTCTCGAAAATAATTCTTCGAAAGTGACAATTATTCGAACGAACAATTTTTCTAATTAACAATTGATCGATAATTCTTTGAATTATCAACAAAAATAGATTTTCATTGGTTTAAAGCTTCAAAATTCAATGAAATCAATAAATCATGGCAAGTTTTAATTAAAACCGGATTTTGTATTATAAGAGATGCTAGTGAAACCATTTTCACCGGTTTTTTTAAAGAAAAACGCCGAAATTCAGTAGAAATTACACATTTTTCCATTTTATAAAAGTTTTTTGCGACCGCAAGTGTGACCCATCTTATTTTCTCTTTGAAGTAGAATCGATTGGTGCAAATTCGAGAAAAATAGGTTTTCTTTCATTTAAAATTCCAAAATAGAATAAAACTAATTAAAATTGCATTTTGTATTATCAAAGGCTCTAGTTAAACCAATTTCCAGCAATTTTCCTGATACAGATTTTAAAACGCGAAATTCACTATGGTCTACTGTCCGGGATCCACACGACCGAGATTCACCCTATTTCCATGGCGAATCATTGTTGACAACAATGATTCGCCATGGAAATAGGGTGAATCTCGGTCGTGTGGATCCCGGACAGAGTATACAGGGTGAGTCTAGTTGGACAAATCAGTCGCTCTAGCGTTCAATATATTGGAATTGGAAATTCTATTTTTGGATATGTTGTAGCTGAAATGGCGAGTTTTTGCCCTTTTCTTTACAGATAATTAGGTAATTTTTAATGCTTGATGGATTTTGTGATAAATTCGCCGAATACAAGTGTCTTGGGTTGTCACCGGATTGATGTTTTTTACATTGCCATTGAAGTCAAATGGCTCGACCAAGAAAAGCTATTTCCGTCAGCCAGAAGGGAATTGGCAATAGTTACTAACAGGACGATTTAAAATTCAGTATAAACATTTTATTACATCCCATAAAACAGTGACAAAATTTCAAATAAACATTATTAGGCCTCTGTCGTCACTTTCTAATAAGAATACAAACTTTAATATAAAAAATATGATCTTAACCTCGATCTTAACGAAACGTGATTTAGATTAAAATGCAGTGGACTACAAGGGATAGAGGTTTACATAAATGTTGCAACATCAAATGTACTGATAAATAAAAAAATAACAATGTGGTGACAATAGTCTCCGTCCAATTTTAACGTTCACTTGAAATAATAGATGATTGTTTAATTCGATGTTACTCAACATCCTCCTGTGCTGTTTTTCTTCATGTTGTGATTTCTGGATGTTCGCAAGCATCATTGATGACCACTGCCCGAAATAACTCGCTAGCCACAATCAAGCCATTTTGCTTCGACATCTACTTGTTCCTAATCTCGATTCATGTGATGTGACTGCTACATTACACCTTCGTTGCTTCAATTCATATTTCATCTGTACACTGTACACCCTCCTCCGTCTTGAATTTTCTTGGTTTCATTTTGCTCAACGCTTCTTTGTCTTTTTTCATTATATCAACAGTCTCAACATTTGCTACATGGAATATCAATGGACCTCTCGACATCCGATGATGATAAATCTTCTTTTCGCAAGTGTGAAAACTTATCGGCTGAAATAGGATTAACTTTTTAATAAGACGACAAAATCACCTTACTTGACAGCAATGTACTCACTTAGTAAATTGTTAGCAACTATTCCAATTCTCTTCTGTCTGACGAGAATAGCTTTTCTTGGTCGAACCATTCGACTCCAATGGCAATGTAAAAAACATCAATGGGTGACAATCCGAGACACTTGTATTCGGCGAATTTAGCAGAAAATCCATCGAGCAATAAAAATTACCTAATTATCTGTAAAGAAAAGGGCAAAAACTCGCAGTTTTGCATTACTTTTCCACAAACGACCCCAAATGACGTTTCCAACTGACACTTGTCATTCTGGGTACAGTCTGCAGTATAAGCTGGACTGCCTTTCAGTTGTTCAAACCACGGCATGCGTGGTTTCCCTCAGGAAATAATTAAAAATCTTTATTATTTAAATAATTTATCTCTCGGATATTATTAACTTTTTGCTTAAAAAAAATATGTTTCCATAAAGAGAAAATGATTCTCTAACAAAATAACCCTAAAAAATGCAACAATATCGAAAAAAATATTTTTAGGCCTTTGTTTTTATTTAATAATTTCGGTTTGAATAAAACTGGAGCTTTCTTAATGGGTCCCATGCGTAGGGGAACATTTCAGCTACAACATATCCAAAAACAGAATTTCCAATTTCAATATCTTAAACGCTAGAGCACTGATTTGTCCAACTAGACTCACCCTGTAGAAGGCATAATTTTGTAAGTTTTTTGCAACCTCAAGTGTGACCCATCTTATTTCCTCAAATTTGAAGGGGAATCGATTGGTGCAAATTTAAAATTTCTAGCCCAAGCAACATCGAGGGTTTAAATTACCGAGGGGCTTGGTAATTTTACCAAAGTCAGGTTTGTTAACGTATTTTATTACTACTTTTTAAAACTAACTAGACATGTCCAAGTAAATGTTTTGGTTGTTTATTACCATTTCGTTCGATATTCCTTATTAGTTAACAAGCAAAGTAATTCTTCGTAAAATTTTACTAAAAATATTAGGTACTTGTTACCAGTAACCTGAAATAAAAGGTAATTATGTGGTTAATAATTACCAGTCCTGTTTCCAAACAGTTTTGTTAATTCTAAGTAGGAATTTTGGTTTCATTTTAGTAATAAATTACATTTACAATTAACCTGCACGTAAAGTGATCATGAATATTTTTCATATTTATTTTATTACAGTTAATTTGTATCAGTCTTAATTCACATTTGTGTTTTTGATTGTTAATAAGTATACCTGAAGGACGACAATTTACTACATGGTTAATATCAGTGTTATTTTTTACAGCCTTTTAACTCCAGACTCTTGATTTAAATTTACCTAAGATTAGGTGCCCAAATACAGTTAATTTATGTTTAATGTTTCTTGAATTTTACTAGGAAGTTAGAGTTACTAACAGGTTAGGTAATATTTAATTATACTTTTAACTGACAGGTTAAATTTAACTACAGCCGCTTTTGCCTATATAGGCAAATTAACGTATATTTAGCCAGTTGGTATTTTTCTCGAATGCGCCATTTTTACAGCGTTGATTAAAGTCACCATTATTTATTTTCAAGTTATGAAAACTGAATTTGAATTCACTAGTTGAATCTCGTGAACAAATTCATATATACATATGATTGATTCAGTGAAACAAGGACCCCAAAACACTTTTTTGTTAAAATAAACCACTCGCCTAGTTAGCTCTCACTAGAAAGCATAAATGTAAAAGTTTTTTGCGGCCGGAAGTGTGACCTATCTTATTTCCTCGAAGGAGAATCGTTTCTTGCAAATTTCAAATTTCTAGGACTCGAAACACTGAGAAAAGGCGGTAGCGGTACTTAAATATGCGATATTGCCAATCGCATGTATAGTTTAATATTGCGTATAATGCATCATAATACACAACAGTATCTTTATCTACCAAATTAAGGCCAAATCGATCCAGTAGTTTGGGCTGTAGCCTGGTTATTTAATGTTTCCTCGAAACCTAGAATTTTTCGATTTTATGCCAAAAAGGCGCTAAGTGTGAATACATTTTTAGACACAGAATTTCAAGACCTTTCACGTGCTGATAAGAAAAATTTGTGTTCATCAGTCAAATTTCATAGTTGATATGCCAAAAAGGCACTTGGCGTCTGCGGATTCACAGCGGGCTTACCAGAAGGTCAACACTAACCTCCATACCAAATTTCATTAAAATCCGTTCGGTAGTTTCGGAGAAATCGTTCTCACATACGTACGCACACAGACATTTAAAAAAATCACTTTTTCGTGATCCTGGGACCTTGAAACGTGAAGATCTGGTGTTATCTTAATTTCAAATTTTGGAGTGAGTGCAGTAACCTCCTATTTTTAAATTGGTTGTGGGTAGGTTAAAACGAATTTACAAAGTTTTCAAATTTTTTTGTTGCCTTAAGAAAGATCGACATGGGATGGCCTTGCCTGCTTACAGTAAAAACTGTACTTCGAAATATAATCAAAGACTTCTCTATTGAATAATCATCAACACTCAACAGCACGCTTGTAACACTTCCGTAAATACTTTTTACGTCTTATCCTATATCCTACATTGTGTTTTGTTTTTCCCTCGTTTTACTGACGAGTTAAGCCCTTCTCAAACAACTCATACGCTATCTACAAAAATATTGGCAGACACGCACATAATTTTGCAGTTATTTATTTTTCCATATTATCTCAAACATTGTAAAAATTTTCCATTCGTAGTTTATTTAAGTTTGTAAGCTTTAATAACAATTTAAATTTCGCAAAACCCTAATCAGTTGTCAGTTGAGGTATTTTGTTTTCAGCATACACAATAAACCACCTACACTAGATAAAATTATTTCAATTTATTTACAGAAACCTTTGCCAAAAAACTTAATATCTAACCTAACCTATCATAATAAGATTACTATTATCACGTCGGCATTATATCACACCCATTTGCAACAACAATAGTGTTGTTTATCGTTTGATGTTCTTATCTTAATCTGTGAGTCGTCAGCGTTTATATCGCTCACAAACACAAGTGCAGAGTTACACTGGCCAATTCGGGAGGGAAATCTCATCTCCAAAAATTGTATCAGCATTTTTTTTAAATCTTGTAATACGGGCTGAATAATCTCTGTCCTTGAAACTGTTTTTGCAATTGTGTTATTTGCGCAACCAGATACGTTCGAATAAACATGTTCCTTATGATACATCAGTTAGTTTTTTTTGAAAACGCGCTCTATCACATTGTACAGAATATGGATCACAATGTACCACTTTGTTGCTTTTCTTAAATAGGTCAGCACATATTATTGATTTCAAGCGTGATCCTAGGTTGTCAACAGAGCCATTAAGTCTTTAAATAAATTTCTATTTATCTCGTTCGTAAAGGTCAAAAGGTATCGCACCTTCCAAGCACTTAAGGTGGACGGGTTCTCGTAAAAAAATTTATTTCCGGTCACTCAGAGCCATAAAAGCACGTCTTCAAGTCTATTACGGTTTCATTTATTCATTGGTTGTAAAAATTAGAATAGATTATTAAATTTCAGCCGTAAAAGGAAGTCGAAATATGACCGATGACGCCACTGCCATAAAACACTGTTTGCTGTTTTGAAAAAAAATCGTAAAAATTTATGTAGCGTAGCAAATTAAATTATTTCTAGTCCCACACTTGCAGAGTATTTTAAAGGATGATTTAAGATTTTTTTGACACTGGTAATCTTGTTGAAGGAATTGTAAAGCGCAGATCATACCCTCTCTTGAGAGCCCAAATCACATTAGAGTGAGGAAGTGTGTATATTGCACCTTTGAACTCGAAACGGCGCCTGTTGCGTGCATATATGCGTTTCTATTGAATAATCCAGGCGATGTCACGTTCACCCCTGTTGGATTAAAAAGAAATTCCTCATAGAAAGCGCAAAGTTTTGAAAGTTGGCAAAGTAAAGGAATAGGGACACAGCGTGATATCTCCATACGCTTCACTGGGCTCTCCAGCTTATTCCACCATCCAAGTTTTTTAATATAAAATGTTTCTAAACAAATTCTATGTAGTATTTGAGGTAACTTCCAATTTACTAAATGCAATTGGCATAGGCTGTTTGCACGCACTCAATCAAATTAGCTTTTGAAATATGTACGATCGGGATTTCATTTAATGGTAGTTAACACCAAAACCCTTTGTAATGGGCGTGTATTCGTGTACCTCGTCACTGGTAAAATATTTTGCAGGACCACCCCACCCACCTTGAAATGACCTCATCATTTTGTAACCCTTTCGTCCTGATTGAAGTGCATGAATCAAGCCGGTCATTGTAAATTGCTGAACTGTGATTGGCGGTTCGACCACCCCTCGTTGTATTTTGTTACTTGCCCATCTGTTCGGCCATTTTTTATTTACCTCATGTTGTGAAAAATTATACAATCAGGTGCGTTTTCGCGTGATCTTGTTTTGATGAAATAAGCTGTTTCAAATTATGATTGAGGGACCTTGAACATTCATTATAATTCAGAAAAATGCAGATAAACTATTATTAGATCAAAATAATGGCATTATTAATTTATTTTATTTGTTGAAATGCAAATGAGTCGATTAAGTCGTTATTCCTGGAATTTCGGAAATGTCGGTTTATTAAAACCATTGCGTAGGGTTGAAAATTTGTTGCTACAGAATTAAACAGGGTAAATTCAGAAATCAGGATGTGTGTTTTCGTTGTTGTTTCTAATTAGAAACGTCCTTATGGAAGTCCTTGCGAAGGACACTTAAACTTAAAACTCAAGTGAAAGTCACTAATTAGCATTATTGTTTTCATGACAATGACCATAAATTATTACTTTCCAAATAAAATACAATTACCTATGATAAAGTTAATTATAACATTTAGTTTGAATACAGGCTGGTTCCTTTTTCACTGTTAATCATTGGTATCTCCTAAATTGTAAGAGTTACGGAGTCGGTTAAATCAGAAAAAAGTTGCAATATTTTTTGGTGATTAAGAATCTGAAGAGGATTCCCCGATATCTCGGTTCGTGCCTGAGTTATTCCGAAAAATCTGAAAATTGAAATTTCAAATAAAAGTTAATATTTCCCTAACAATTGAAGCTATTTAAATGAAACTTGAAACTTTGAATTTTTGACAACTGTCAATCAAATGGCATCGACGGAAATTTTCTAGGTCTTCTAGATTTGGATCAATGACCATCAACTTTTGATTTTCTTATGGCCGCCAAGTTGAATTCTGGCACCATCCGACATACAAAAAAAATTGCTTTTCAAAAATGTAACTAGGAAGAACTTTTTTGAAAAAACTTGTTAAAATTTGAGTCAGACGACTTCAAAATATATTTCATTGAATTTTCAATAGTAATACGACGAGTAGTTTCTTGATTGCCGCGGGTTTTGACGTCCGAATGGCTGTCAACTACGGGTCAAAATGGTAGATTTTTTTAGGCTAAAAAGAGGACGAGAGCTCGCTTTATGAATTAAAGTATTGAGTAAGTAGTGTCAAGTTGACGTTGTAGTCTTATCACTGTAATCAGGATTACTGGTATGCTAAATGCTCCTTTGGATTGGTTCAATACTTAATGAATAAAATAATCAAGTCAATTGTACTAAACGTCAAAAGAGATTAAAAAGAAAATCAAATATTGACTGTCATTGATTTAAATCTGGACGGCTTAGCAAGTTCCTGTAGATGCCATTCGATTGACAGCTGTTAAAAATATAAAAGTTCCAAGTTTCATTTAAATAGCATCAGTCGTTAGGGAGATGTTAATTTTTATTTCAATTGGCAATTTTCAGAATTTTCGGAATAACTCAGGAACGAATCGGGACATCAGGAATTCTCCTCAGATTCTTAATCCCAAAGAAATAGCGCAACTTTTCTCTAATTTAACCAATTCCGTATCTCTTACCGTTTAGGAAATGCCAATGGTGAGCAATGACAAAACATATACTGAGAGTTCCAATGAAAAGAAGCCACCCCGAATATCTGTTTCGTAAACCTAATAAAATGTGAAAATTTGCACGGCCACCCTAGATTATCAAAAACACCGAAGAAATCGGTCAAAAATCAAGATTTTTGAAAATTGTAAATACACGACAATTTTATTCTTTCGATACCAATTCAACTGCGCGATTACATTTTTAAAAACGTATTTTGGCTATTTTGGCAGATTGTGAAAAGTGAAAGAAATTTAAAAAACAAAGGCAAATAAAAGAAAATGTAACTGCGCATAGTTCAGGGTATTTATGGGGGGCTGATCACTCAGAAAAATTGTGTACAATTAATTCCAATCGGGAATTAATTCCAATAATTCCAGTTTCATTCCATTAATTCCATTCTAATTCCATTAATTCCACTAATTCCGATTTAGTTCCATTAATTCCAAACAATTCCATATTAATTCCAAATAATTCCAACTACATATTAATTCCAACTATTAATTCCAACTAATTCCAGCTAATTCCAACTAATTCCTTTAATTCCTTTTAAATGATATACTTATCAATTCCAAATAATTCCACTTAATTCCAACTAATTCCAGATAATTCCACCTAATTCCAACTAATTCCAGCTAATTCCAACTAATTCATTTAATTCCATTAATTTCATTCTAATACCATTCTAATTCCATTCTAATTCCATTAATTCCACTAATTCCGATTTAGTTCCATTAATTCCAAACAATTCCAACCAATTCCAACTAATTCCAGCTAATTCCAGCTAATTCCAACTAGTTCCTTTAATTCCTTTTAAATGATGTACTTATCAATTCCAAATAATTCCTTATTAATTCCATATCAATTCCAAATAATTCCGTAATTCCGTAATAATTCCATAATTCCGGAATTAATTCCAAGCCGGATGTACAACTAATTCCACTAGTGATCAGCCCCCCAGGTATTTAGACAAAATATTGTCGGACAGGGGAATTAAATCCAATAGTTTTGAAATTTGGCATACTTATTCTGTGTGGCTTGCTGATAAATAGGGCGCGGATTCGTATGTACAGAAAACTGACAAAATATGCGCATATATATGCATCAAAAACTAACAAAATAGGCACAAAATATGCACTTATATGTCTAAAATGCAAGTAATATGCACAAAATATAAAATATGCCGATAATTAAGAAAGATGCATTGAACCATTTGAACCATCTAGGTATATTTTTAGTGGTAATTTTTTTACAAAATATGAATTGCAGTATTACACTGAAGATGTAACCAATGCGAGGACCCGTATGAATAAACAGCTATATAAACGGAATCAAAATTGTGGCCAAAAAGTTAATCCACCCCTTGAATTCGACCCTGGCATGTAGGTGTTTGCAAATCAAGGTATTTTTTGAGAGAAAAGAGTACACATTATACTTAAATCTGAACGCGTTAAAAAAGGATGACAATGCGCTTCGCGCGCGTTTGAACGTGACCGACAAAGACCGATATTTCTTTCTTTAATGAGCGGGAGAGGGAGAAATAATAATGTTTTGAACCTATAAATGGCCGTCGCGTGACGTCACTCAAGAAATAAGCGAATTGTCGCAATCAATCACCTACAAGTAGGGGAAATTAAAGACTGATGAGGGGTTGAAGATTTAAGGGATTGGATACGAAACACGGTCGTGCACTCACAGGTATCGATTTTGGAATACTTCTTTCATTTGGCTATTCGAAAAAAGAAATTGGAAATATAGGAATTTAATAAAATATGCAAAAATATTCGTTTTTTAAAAAATATGCTCCGTGCACTAAAATATGCTTCAGATTTCAAAATATGCTTCAGATTTCAAAATATGCAAAATATGCAAATTTTAAGTTACGTCAAATGACTCCTTTTAGTGAGATTCGTACACATCTCGAATTTCCTTGAATCTTTATCCGTTTCCAATATGAATTTTGCATAAAATCCGCGCCCTACTGATAAATGTAGAAAAAGTCCCCAACCGGGGGTGGTGGGTGGTGCGCTTGAGCCTCCAGCGCATAAAATAGGGGCGCACGAGTCTTTTGCTTTTATCTTTAAAACCGTGGACGCTATCGTTATTGTAGTGGTAATAGAATTTGAAGCTTATAAAATTCTCTACAAAAAATATGGAGTGACTTTTTTTCATATATGCAATCATTGTGCCGTAATTTGACTATAATACAGGGTGTTTCCCAAAAATGCGGCAAAAATTTAATGGGTGATTCCTCACGTATTTTTATGAAGAAAAGTTCACATAAACATTTACCGAAAATGCTTCCTAAGAGAGCTACGCCCCTTCAAATGGGGCACCCTGAAGACGGTCTTTCCTCTATATTTCCGAAACCGTTCATACTGAAATTGAAATTATGAAATTTGGTATGCTGCATAAACTTTTGGCGCTGAATCAGAATCTGAGCCCACAATTTTCAGATGACGTTCAATGCAAACCCCCAAACACCGAGGCCCAACAAAAAAAAAATGTTTTAAGTTGAATATTTGCCAAACAATGGCCGAAAAAGTGTATTATATCTTTTTTATGCGAAATTAAATAAGCTTTAATTTTTGTTATTACTATGAAATCGATATTATTAATAGTTATCGAAATAAAAGTGAAAAACCGTCGTCGGCGCGTTCCATTTCGTGACACTAAGGGCCGGAGCGTAACACCTACAGTCGGGGACTTTTAGTATGTTAAATCACAGGCTATTTCAATTATGTATCGCAATTTTTCAAAACTATTGGAATTAATTCCACTATTTTTCCTAAGTATCCTGAACTAGCAGTTGAATTTGAATTTAAAAAAATAAGATTGACTTGTATTTGCGAGTTGCAAAATTTTGATTTTTGACCGGTCAATGGCGGCCATCAAAAGGTTTGTTTTTCTTATTTTCTGCCATTAAATTAATAAAATATTGATAGGTTTTCGCCGGAAGTTGCTGTTTTCCCATCAACCAGGCCAAGAAAATTCAGTTGGTGGATAGTTCGAATATTCGAATCTTTCACAATTGAAGTTATTAGGAATTTGAAAAAACCGGAACAAAGACACAAATTTAGATTCGATAATGTAAGTGTAAACGTTAATTGATCGTTTTTGATTCGTTTTCAAAACGATTTTTGCAGGTGGAGGTTTTTAGAAACAAAATTTTTTAACGGAAGGACCAAGCGAGATTGGACGAGCGTTTTTTTGAGCATCAATGCATGCAGACCTAACAAATGGTAAACCCTGCAGACCCTGAGATAAATACCGACAAATGTGTATTTTAGGAATAAATAAATTTTAGCAACTATGGTAAAAATCAATAATTTTACATTTAATCTCATAGGATTTTTGAAAAAAATTAGTCGCCCTAAAAAAAGTCAATAAAGTAGTTCTTTTAATGCGTGCAAAAACTTCATTTTGTGTCAGTGCTTGTGCTTGTGCTTGTGTGAGTGGTAAATGACACACAGAAATAACATACTACACTCAGAAACATGAAGTCAAGAAACGAGAAATGAACAAGATGAATAATTGACACTTTAAAGTTTCAATTAGCTTAATTAACACCTTAAACTTGCAATTAAGCCACCTTAAATTTGCAAGTAGCTTAATTGACAGTTTAAACTTGCAATTCAGCTTCAATTGCCCACTTCAAACTTGCAATTAGCTTAATTGCCACTTTAAACCTGCAATTAGCTTAATCGACACTTTAAACTTGCAATTATGCCTAAATTGACACCTTAAACTTCCAATTAGCTTAATTGACACTTTAAACTTACAATTAGCGTCATTGACGCTTTAAAATTGCGATTAGGCCTTAACTGACACTTTAAACTAAGGCTTAATTGCCTTCGTAAGATTACATGTGATTTAAAACTCTTCAATTCTTCAATAGAGTAAATTTAGATTTCAGGCAGATATTTAAATAATTTTTTTTGAACACCTTTGCTGAGGATGAACGCTTTAAACGCACACGGAGAGCATTGAATAGATTTGTTGGAGGTTGGAGATGGACTTTTAGTTGTTCTTGTGCACAAAGCAGCAAGTCACCGCGCGCGAATTAATATTTCCTTAAGTAAATTGTACAATTGTATTTTTCTACAAAGGTTTTTTTATATTTCACAGTTCCCGCAGTCGTCTAGTTCTATCTACATGAGATGATGAAGTAAAATTGAATTATACTGATGAACTCTATAACAATAACGGGACGTAATGGGATGAAAACTAATTATTGAAGGGATTACGATAACAAATATTTTCCGAATACCATTTCCTGATGCTATTTCCAAGGGCTTCATTACCGGAGACTAACTGCCCATTCATTAAATTGAATTTGAATTTCGACTTCGGCAGGAAAGCTCTCAAAAAGATGCACCGGAAAATAACAATTAATCTGAATTCAACAAATTAGACTTGATTCCCATACAAGCTTTTTCGATTCTTTCCTGTCTGGTGTAGTGTATTTTTCAAAGGTGCGCCATCGGGAGTAGTTTTTTTTTCTAATCTAATTTCTTCATTTATTATGTTATTTGCAGTCTCCTATCAAAATAGTTTTTTTCACATATCTCAGGAACGGACTGTCGAATCTTAATGAATTTTGGAGGCTATTGGCACGCTATGGACCTACGTCTATTGCTGTAAATTTAGTAAATTCTGACAACGCAATCCCGAGAAATCTGCAATGACCTTGATATCTTTCTTCTTAAGCATGGTTCAAGGTCACGAATTTTAAATCTGATTGTATTAGCTAGAAAGAGCAACTGAAACTGTAACTTTGAGCTTCGTTAGGAAGCTACTTCGATATACAAATTTTTGTACCAATCGTCACTATTTTCAATGGGAAATCTCAGGTTAAAATAGTGCCAAGCTTTTTCGGGATATCCTGTATAGTGCGAGAATAATGAATTTTGATCAAGGTTTAAGTTGTAAACACTCTTTTGTATTATTTTTAACAAAAAACTCGAAATATGTGGACTTTAGTAGTGGCAAAGTACAGGTAATCATCATGCTTTATAAACAATCTTCAGAATTTACAAGAATGGAGAATGAAGAACAATGAATATCGATTCTAGATGATCACTTCTTGTTATACTTAACAGACATCAATATATTACGCAATAATTTAAGTGACAACACCTTCAAATTCAAATTGGGAAAGGGCTAATTACCTTCAAGAACAATGATTTAGATCTCAAATTTGACACTGACTTAATTAAGTATATCTAAGCATTTATGTAAGAACAATGGACCATAAAAAAATTCCAGAAACATTCGAACGCAAATATATCTGCAGTCTGCACCTGGCATACGTATTCAATGTTTCCTAAAACATGTAAGGTTGTAGTCGTAAACCGTCAGTAGCATTTTGATTAATGTAAATAACTAGTTGGGGGAAGTAATGACAACTTCTAACCATACATTAAATTCTACCTTTTGATTTGAAGGCATGAGCCCATTGCGTGTCAAATTACAGGAAGAGGTGTTGGAGCAACTTTAATTAAATAATAACGGTTTACAAATTAAACAAAACTGCGTTTATTTACACGCACTTTCTTTCAGTGGCTTAACCCATCCTACCCACCTTACTGCCCTAATTCCCCACTCCTTTTCAACCCTTCCGAAGGGAGATCCTCGTGACACAATATCAGTCGAACCCTTCTTCTTTCATCCCCTTTTTAAATATCCTCTCGCTTTAGACTCCCGACTAACTTTTCACCCTTTTCATGTGATGCTCCTATCCAACATGGCGGACGTCAAAATTGCATTACATAGAGTAGGCAAATTGAATTAGCTCTTCATAACATTCTTGCCCATTAGTTTAATTGCCAATATTTATTTTTCATTCGAAATCTGGCACGGACACATAAATTGGTTGAGGGTGTGGGGATATCGTTTGTCATCCGAATTAAAAACGTATAACAGAAAAGCTGTATGTTAATATGTCACAATATTTCTCAATTAAACGGTGTCGAGGACTTTGGCGATTTATGAATTTTGCAATAAATTTTCTTCTATTCTAAATAATGCGTTCCGAACTTGAATTCGAGTTTGAATTTTATCAATGTGAGCAAAATAAAATAGAAAAGAGTAGGTTGTTGTCGAGAAAACTCTACGCTGAATAAATCCTGGTTTAAAAAGTTGAGACGAGCTTTCGTGTTAGAGTGGATGAGTTTTTTCGGAGTGAAACATGAAGCGTTTCCGGAGATTGCATGTCGAAAATTCGTGAACATCAAGGTAACACGTCTGAAATTCCTGCCAATACGAAAGGTTACATGTTTCGTAGGCCATATGGAAATCTATTTGACCCGCGTTTTCAACTACGTACCTACTTATTACGCAATTAAAGAAAATTAGTGTATGGTAAATGCTTTCAATTTATTTAGAGGAGATTAATTGCTGATGTGAGTTATTGCAAGATAGTATTTTTAATAGCATGATTGTCTTTCTATACATAACCTACTAATATTATTGACGTTTTGCCTTCTTCACAGAAGTGAGCATAAAACCAAATTTTAAAATGAAGAAACTTTAGGTTTTACAATGTTTCCCCCTAGACTGTGACAGCAGCCCACTGGCAACCCATTTTTTCCACCAGTGGCGTGCTGTTTAAAATAATAATTATTTGTTTGACTATACAGAAACACGATAGATTTACTGCAGCGGCAGGCATTTCATGAAACCTGCAAAGGTAGTCAATCTACTGTTTTTGCCGTGTTGAACACATAATTTTTTCGCCGATCGTCTTCAATAATTTTAGACCATTAGACCCATAAGTATGTGATTTGTGAGAGGTGTTACTATGTAAAAATTAATTAGTAACCATGGTTCTATGGTAATAATTTTTACTGCCCAGGCTGTAAATGTGTCGTTTTCTTCCTACTTACACTAACTTAAAATGAGATTTTCGGGATTCAGAAGGGCTGTGAAAGGATCGCTTCTCACGGCTAGTCCTGTAAAAATTATACTAACGGCTAGGCGTGTAAAATGGACAATATGGCGACGGCGATTGGCGGATGACGGAAGATAGCACGCGTCATTTTGCCAAATTTAAATTGTAGGACTTGACGTCTAGATCTTCTTGATCTGTCACTTGGGTTCTCAAATTTCAAAATTAATTAATTATTTATTTTTAACTGGTGTAGGAAGAAAAATGTTGTATATAAACCACAGCGAAAAAGTGGTTTTACGCTTTGGGTTATAAACTACTACCGTATGATTTTTTAAATTTTTCATCAAAGCAACCGTTGGAAAACAAAAGTCGAATCTTTGATTACTTCAGATGGTTCAGCAGATTTTGAAGCTGTCACTTAATTGTCACTGTCATTTCATTTACAAAACATTTTTGTGTTTTCGAGTGGATTTCTGATGGTTTGCTTGCCAGAGCACAAAATATTTGCCCTCGGGGCCACACTGGCACTCAAGACAATGGAGACTCGGCAGAGTAGTGGCAGAGGCTGACTCTCGGGAACTCCGGAAGGAATAACGATAACAGAAAAACATCATCACTGTAAAGTCTTCTTGTAAGTTGGATTCTCAGATGGTACAGGATGCAAAATTCTGAAAGATTTACTGAAATTATTTAGGATAAAAGGCGCCTAGATACCTGGACTGGAACTCAAAAGAGCCCCCTTGGAATTGAATCACCCCCTGCTCTTTCGTGCTTTGAAAGATACTGTAACTGCCATGAGTGCCATATTATGTGCCTGATGGCCTTATTTATTTATTGATATTTTAATAGAGCAATAAACAAACTGGTAAAATGCTAGGTTATTTAATTTGGCAGCTTCCAGCTTCAAGGTCATGTCGATGAACAGATTCATCAAAGTTCCTAAGTGGATTACAAATTTTTCGCGGGAACAAACAATAATTAGGGAATTTTTGCTAGTGCAGTCCTTTGTCCCTGCAAATAACCTCTAATAAACACGTGTTGAATTTTTATTTGGATATGGACGAGGAAATTGAAACTACAAAAACTGTTGGAAATGTTCACCGTTCACTTCTAAGCACAGGTTAACACGTCTTTTCATGTTCTCAAATGCATTTCGCAACATTGCAGGAGTGATATTCGCACATTCTTCAATTATTCTTTCTCTCAACTCCGGAAGGGTCCGGACTGGCATTTTAAAAATTGTGTTTTTTAAGTGAGGAAACACGAAATAGTCTAAGATGGTTAAATCTGGAGATCTTGGTGGAAATTCCGGAATACAACGCAAACTTATAAGGCGATCATCAAAAAATTCTCTTAGAAAGGCAATTGTTTCTTGGGTTGTGTGGGCTGTGGCCCCATCTTGTTGGAACATTCCATTCTGCAGCTCGTCATCATGCAATTGTGGAAAAAAACAGACAAGATGTTGTCCCGATATCTTTGGGCAGTGACAGTTTCATCAAAAAATATTGGAATAATGCGCCGACGAGACACAGCCATCCAAAGGCCAATCTTTAATGGGTGCAATGCAGCTTCTCGAAAAATGTGAGGATTTTCAGCACTCCATATTCGCATAGTTTGCGAGTTCACATATCCAGAAAGATGAAACCAGGCCTCGTCCGTGAAAAAAGTCAGATCAAGAAGATTATCATCGTTCATTAGATGATCAGTAAACCAACGACAATATCTGACACGTCTGTCGGGATCACCTGGTAAAAGTTCGTGATAGCACTGCATTTTGTAGGGAAATAAATGGAGTTGATTCTTCACGATTTTGCGAGTGGTGCTATAGCATAGCTGAACTTGCTGGGCAGCTCTTCGCAGGGATGTGGTTGGTTCATTCTCGAAGACTTGTCGAACATTCTGGACTGCTTCTTCTGTCTGAACTGTCGGTCTGCCACTACCCTTCTTTCGTGTAATGCTGCCTGTCTCTTCAAACAAGCTTACTGAACGTCGAACCATTGAAAAGAAATCAGCATCAAGAATGGCAACATTTGGGAACTGCTGCCGGAATTCTTCGAGACACGCCCGCACATTGTTGTAACGCCATTCCCCATTTTCTGCTTGAAAACCAGTGCGAAAGTAAGCTTTAACAGCGAATATTTTATGCTCAACCAAGAAAACCATCGTGAATAACCGTGAAACTGTAAACAAACTCGAAAATATTTATTTCTGCAAATGACACATGATGACAGATTAAAGTGACAGCTGTAAAATCTGAACCATCAGAAGTAATCAAAGATACGACTTTTGTTTTCCAACGGTTGCTTTGATGAATAATTTAAAAAATCATACGGTATTTACTGACACTAAAGTGTCACTAAAATCGTACTTTTAATAATAACAATAGCCGAAAAATAGTATATAGCTTTACGTGGAACGTGGAAAAAATAAAGAAAAAAGAATTAAGATTACTTGAAAGAAAACTCCAGTTTTCTTTGACTTTTGATGATTTTATTAAAAATTTGACCATATAAAGCTTGCGAAATGACAAATAATACCCAAAAATTTCGGGTTACAATTTTGTGTGCACTTACAACGTTGAAAGTTGTGGAAGAGGGAAAATATTGGTATTGAGAGTTTTAAAAAGTAAAAAGGTAAATTAAGCTTGTAGGTACGTAGAAAGACGATTTCATAGTTTTCGACTTTTAATTCTGGTGATCTAGCTCGTGGACGAGCACAAAAATTTTTCCCTCTTCAGGGGAACACAAAATAATTTTTTTTTCTTCCTACACTAACTGAAAATGACATTTTAGGGATCAGAAGGGCTGTGAAAGTGCCGCTTCTCACAGCTAACCGTGTAAAAATTATACTAACGGCTAGGCGTGTAAAATGGACAATATGATGGCGACGGCGACGGCGTATGACAGAAGACAGCACGCGCGATTTTGCCAAATTTAAATTTTAGGACTTGACGTCTAGATCTTCTTGATCTGTCACTTGGGGTCCCAAATTTGAAAATTAATTAATTATTTATTTTTAACTGGTGTAGGAAGAAAAATGTTGTCTAAACCACAGCAAGAAAGTGGTTTTACTTTACGTTTTGGGTTATAAACTACTATTACTCCATCCCGGTATTTCTGTTACTAAGGGCCGGTTTATCGATGCTCAGTCAAAAGTGACTGTTATCTATCTGACAGTTTATTATAGCTGACAGATAAATCAGATTCACATTTATCGACATCGACTTTGTCTGCCAGTTACGTGCCTAACAGTTTGAGTTGTGTTGCCAACATTTGGGGTAGCGGAAGTTGAATTCTATCTTTGTTTACTGTGGCAGGTGCTCATATATCAGGTGCTGATGTAGTTGAATTTGTATTGGTGACAGAAAAGAAATGAGAAGTAAACTTTTCTGCCTACGGTCCAGACGTACTTGAAAAGTAACTAGCAGGAGATGTAATTGAGAACAAGAAAACGGATGGTAGAAGCAGGAGGTCTGAAAGAAACAGAAAGAAAGTCGAGGAAATCTTAAGTATTGGCAAATTCCTCAAAATAGTTTCAGGTAAACTTTATATATTGGCTAGATTCGTGTCCAAGAAAACCAAAGATTCACCTTCTTCGTCATTTAAATGACTCTGGACGATGCTATCATTGCTAACCGTCGGTTTTCTGCCCTAGCTGACACTTCGAACTGTCAGTCAGTTTGCCCGTCACTTTAGCAAAGATTTTGCAGTCAATTTGCTGTCGATAAACAGCTTAACTATCGGATAACGCAAACTGTCAGATATTTTCATTTAACAGAGCGTCGATAAAACCGGCCCTAAGATGTTTTTATTGCCAAATATGAAAAAGATGAACTTCTACATCGCATGACGTTCGACGAAAAACTAAAGGTGTCCCAAAAAAAACCGAACGATTTATTTTTGGTTATAACTTTATTATTATTGGAGCGATTTTCCCCAATTTTATACGAGACGTAGTCAAAAGATGAGGCTTTTAGAATCGGCAACCATTTTCCAGATGGCGCCACTAATAAATTTTTTATGGCAGTTTTCTACAAGGCCACTTTTTGATTGGCTAGAGTTGAGCCATCTGTGAAGCGATCAAAATGAAAATGAAAATAGTGTAAGCTTAAAGCCGATCCTTTTCTCTTCCAAAGCAACTTTACAAAATTTTGTTCTGAACCTTCATGATTAATTTACAAATTTTTCTGTGATGCTCTAAAACGGATTTTTTAAGATTTATTTGATATTAATTCGCTACCGATCTTGACAAAATTTCCAGAATCCTTAGTAACACCATAAATCTTTCGTAAAATAACGTTAGGTACTTTGTGCAGGAATTTAACTTAAGGACTATATCGTTATACAAAAGGTTAAAATAAATGAAACCCAAAAAAAATGGTCTAACATTGAATTGTTTGTGAACTGGACAAGTTGTTCTTCAGACTGTTATAAAGCACATATTTGGTTTATTTTAAAATCCAGAATTGTTGTTTATTCCAATCCAGCCTGTTGTCTGTAGCCGCTTTTAGTGCTGACATTTTTTAGTAATTACAATTTCATATTATTCTCGTTAATTTTTTAATCAAATGTGTTCATAAAAATTTGTTAGGGTGGCGCCATCTGCAAAGTGACATCATTTTGTGAAATATTGATAGTGTTACTTGGAATTCTGCAAATTTTGTCAAGATCGGTGGCCAAATAGAAAATAAATCTTCAAAAATCCTTGTTTTAAAGCACCACAAAAAAAATTATAAATGAATCAAGAACGGTCAGAATGAAATTTTGTAAAGTTGGTTTAGAAAAGAAAATCATTAGCTTCCATCCTACACTAATTTCATTTTGATCGGTTCACAGATGGTTCAACTCCAGCCAATCAAAAAGTATTCTTGTAAAAAACCGCCGCAAAAGATTTATTATTATTTATTATTATTATTTATTATCTGAAAAATGGTTGCAGATTCTAAAAGCCTCATATTTTGGCTACGTCCCGTATAAAATTGAGGAATATCGGTCCCATAATAATAAAGTTATAACCAAGAATAAATCGTTCGGGTTTTTTTGGGACAGCCTTTATAATTTGAACAAAGTCAAAACTACAATTACAGTGAAACATCTCACACTCAATGCCGTAGAACTTGTCAAAGTGCTTTCTAAACTAATACCTACGTTATTGTAAGAGTCAACAAGGAGGAACGGAAGAAGTGATTTATAAAGTGTTGAAATTTTGGAGAATACTCGTCGAGTTATTAGGTAAAGAATACCAAAAGTTCCCCACTTCGGGGTGTGGGTTCGTTCCCCTCGGTTTTCTGCAATTTTACGCCAAGCAGCTGACTTTTCATAGAAACATATGGCAAGGAAAAATATTCTCCATAAAATTCTTCACAAAAAAGGCCTTGTGCATATTTCTGCTACGATGAGCCGTTTTCCTGCGACGGGCGTCGAAGTTTTTGCAGAAAAGTTGTAAGGCAAAACTATGGAAGCTCTGAAGGACCACGAGGCTCTTTTATAACTGACACGAGTTGTACAACTCGTGCCAATAGGTTAATTTCCAAGAAATTCACTCACAACTCGTGCCACTTGGCACCAGTTATGAAGCGCGTAAGTTCGTATCTGAGCGGATTGATTTTTTTTTTCAACTTCCGTTCAGGTCTATATTAGGTAAGGTACTCTCACGAGTTGTGAAGTGGTGCTAGTGACACGAGTTGTGAGTAAATTTCTTCGAGTTGACCAGCTAACCAGTTGTAAAGAGCCTCGTGGCCCTTCAGAGCTTCCGAAGGAAACGCAACGCATTTTAGTTTTGAAATCATTATCTCAAAAACGGTTGAAATTACCACAATAGTGGACATGAACAGATTTGTAGAGCACAGTCCCCTCTACAAAATACCTTTAGTTTTTTTTCCTAAATAGTTGTCATTATGTTTTAAATGGGGGGCTGATCACTCAAAAAAATTGAGTACAATTAATTCCAATCGGGAATTAATTCCAATAATTCCAGTTTAATTCCATTAATTCCATTCTATTTCCATTAATTCCATTCTAATTCCATTCTAATTCCATTAATTTCATTCTAATTCCACTAATTCCGATTTAGTTCCATTAATTCCAAACAATTCCATATTGATTCCAAATAATTCCAACTAATTCCAGCTAATTCTAACTAATTCCTTTAATTCCATTTAAATGATACCTATACTTATCAATTCCAAATAATTCCACTTAATCCCAACTAATTCCAGATAATTCCACCTAATTCCAACTAATTCCTACTAATTCCTTTAATTCCATTCTAGTTCCATTCTAATTCCATTCTAATTCCATTCTAATTCCATTAATTCCATTCTAATTCCATTAATTCCATTCTAATTCCAGTAATTCCGATTTAATTCCATTAATTCCAAACAATTCCAACCAATTCCAACTAATTCCAGCTAATTCCAACTAATTCCTTTAATTCCTTTTAAATGATGTACTTATCAATTCCAAATAATTCGTTATTAATTCCATATCAATTCCAAATAATTCCAGTTAATTCCAAATAATTCCAGCTAATTCCAACTAATTCCAACTAATTCCAACTAATTCCGGCTAATTCCAACTAATTCCATTAATTCCAGAATAATTCCGTAATAATTCCATAATTCCGGAATTAATTCCAAGCCGGATGTACAACTAATTCCATTAGTGATCAGCCCCCCAGTTTTAAAGGTGATGGCATGGAGTGCGTTAACTGAGATTTTATAAACGTTGATGTAATATATAATAGAGCAAATAAATTATGAAGATTTGAAGCTTTGGTAAAACATTAGTTAAAGAATATCAAAAGTTCCCCATTCTGGGGTGAGCTTACACCCAGGGGCCGCTACCTTAGTGCCATTTAGCGGTGTTCTGCGGTTTCACGCAAAGCGGCAAACTATTTGAAGAAAGATGAGGTAAGGAAACACATTTTCCATGAAATTCTTCAAAAAAAGAGCTTCTGCATATTTTTGCTAATAGTAGCCGGTTCCCGTGCAACGGACGTCGAAAGCTGCAGGAAAGTTGAAAATGAAAACGCACGGCAGTTTGTGCCCAATTAGCTCAAAAACGGTTAACAAATCTTATGCAAATAATCAATTTACTGTTTTATACTAAACTAAAAGAAAATTAAAACTTTCAAATGTGATTTTATGGTAATTTATGGTATCCGGTCAATTGTTCGAATCTTGAATTGTTCGAACACTCTGTTGTTCGAATACTCAATTGTTCGAACAGTCAATTGTTCGAATGTTCTATTGTTCGAACGTTCAGTTGTTCGAAACTCAGTTTGTCGAAGCTTCTATTGTTCGAACGCTCAGTTGTTCGAAAATTCCGTTTTTCGAAGCGTTTGTTGACTAGGTGCTGTAGAATTGACTTTTTCAAGCTAATATTTTTGTGATTTTTTTTGTGAATGTTACAATAATTATTCCTTCGAAGAATTGTGGTTCAAAGAATTGTTCATTTAAAATATTAGCCTTACAATTACGAATGATTTTTTTTCCTCCAACATGTACGAGGCTGCTAGGTCGCTTTCAAATGTCAATAAAGTACAATTATTTCAATTCAAGTACCTAACGAGTTACAAATCATCATCGATGCGCCCTTTTGTGTAGATCTTATGAGCTCGTGGAAGTCAGCAATATGCAAGGACCACAAAGTGAGTTTCGGCACCAAAAAAAAATTAAAGAACTACCTATATACTACCTGCTAAAATGACCTTGTCCTTGTGTTAATCTACGCTCTTGAAATAATCTAGAGTCTTGAGATCAAGACAAGAGTTCATCACCTTTTGGAAGTAGCTATGTAATTAACTCACCATTATGGCAAACTCAAAGAAACATGTTTTTTGTTGTAGTCAATTCTACAGCACCTAGTCAACCAACGCTTCGAAAAACGGAATTTTCGAACAACTGAGCGTTCGAACAATAGGAGCTTCGACAAACTGAGTTTCGAACAACTGAACGTTCGAACAGTAGAACATTCTAACAATTGACCGTTCAAATAATTGAGTATTCGAACATTAGAGTGTTCGAACAATTGAAGATTCGAACTATTGAATTCGAACAATTGATTTTCGAACAACTGTTTTCGAACAATTGACTACAACTCGTAATTTATACCTACTGGTGGTCCACAAGTTTACCTGTTTTAATTTTTGTGGGTTTTGTGATTTGTCCAGTTTTGTCCATTTTGTCCGGCTTTGTCCATTTCTTCGCTAATCAGATCGTTCGCAAGGTCCATACAGTGATTACGCTTACGAAACTGTTCTATTCGTCCGATTCGAGAATTGGATTCCCAGAGGTCTGATAACGTTTATTTTACTTGTCCCTAATTTTAAGCAATTAGACCTACGATGAAATCTAGAAAGATGAGAACTGTATTTTTAATAGGACATGAAATACCATTTAAGCGACCATTAACACGCACCCTTTATCAGGACCATCGTATTAAAATAATTGACGTATTCACAATAAAGGGCTAAGTTATTGTTTTATCTTTGTTAATGGAAAAACATTGCGTTCACCCAAAACACATCATTCATTAACAAAACATGCAAGGGAACTTGCAGGGCATCGAGGAAGTGTTTGAAAGAAGGGTGGTATAAGGAGGTCAAGAGTGGTATGCTTGTTCCGGAAATGGGTTCGGTTCGTCATTATCCAACACGCATCGAGTTCCAAGCAAATTGAAAAGGTTTTCACTTCTTACGTTTTAACAAAGGACGTTACTCCCTTTCCGAAAATTATTTGTCTTGAATTTTCTTAGCGACTGACTGGATAGCTGTCTTCTTGTTGAGAGGCGCAGCAAAACGAAGGGGTTACTCCTGTTACAAAACACTACGGTGAATGGATGCTTTTAATACCCTTGCAAAGTCTGTAATTAGCAAATAAAGTGGAAAACGGCCCTTGAAACACAACTCAAGATGATCATTAAATAATCTTCTGGCTGTAATTTAATCTCGCTGACGGAGTCATAATCAAAAATCTTAAAGGAAGTTACTCTGGAAAGAATTTGTTAAATTTGACGGATGTATGTGAATCTGAGCGCCACGAAACGTTCTACCAATTTATCATCACCTTGAATGTAAATAAGGAGATATTTCATAGCGATTTGTACACATGGCAGATATAATTCATGGATTGAAGGCAGATTTCCATAATGTACAGCAGCAGCCTGTAAGAGACAAAATAAAAATGTATATTTTTATTAGAAGCTGTACGACAATAAAAAAGAAAAATATCAACAATAAAATTTGACAGCATATTTATTTAAAATGAGGGCACGTATGCATAGGAAATGCTTATTGAAAACGATACATCAGCTTTATAGATTCAGGGGTTGAAATCAACATTCATAAACCCCCGGCGTCACAACTCGTTCAAATTACCACCCCCGACGCGCTCTCATTCCACTCATCAAAAGAGAAAAATAAAACAGACCCGTAATTCCCCTTTTATTAATCCCAGAAATAAGAGCCACAGCAGTCGAACCTCCCTGATGATTTGGATAAATCTCCTCCTTCCCTCTCATTATTTCACAGAAAAAATGGGCGAACTCTTCCGGTTTCTTAATGCGAATTATTTACCTTCCAAAGAGTTAAAATTAATGGGATTTCCGATCACAAGAACAATCAGGCCGAGTTTTTTAATTATCGATATTTATGGCGTTAGCAATTCAGCTTCTTTCACGCTAAATTATTTAAAGAGTGATAGCGTGCGTTTCTTTGGTAATTTTTCATTTTCCTCCAACTCTAATGAAATTAAAAATCACGTCAACGAATTTGCGAAATCACTCTTAGATTTAATTACTTTTTAAGTAGACTTCAGGGATGATAATGAATTTTTTCCAATTTGGTCCTCGATTACAAACCCCTTCAAGGTTCAAGATTAATGCGCAATATGTATTTGAATAGTGAACGCGGGAAGTCTTAAATAATGAGAACACCTGGTGTACTATTCAAATGAACGCGAGGGATCCTTTCTTAAGCACTTCTTTGCTGAATTAGCGACTTACAATTACATCCCTGTGGTCATACTAGTGCCAAGGACACGATCTTTAATCCTGCGTATCTGGGTCGTACACGATTCATTCCATTCATTCAACTGTGAATAACATTCTGGTTTTCTTTGTATCAGGAGAAAAATAAAATCATTACGGATTTTACAAGCTGTTTGCATTCCTTCACATATTTAAAAGCACTTTTAAGTGTTAATTAACTAAAAATACTTGAACTTGTTTGATTAATTTAGTTCTTGAACAAAGGCAGCTCAATATAATCGAACATCAACAGAAACTTTCTGGAAAACTGATCTAAATGGAAGATTAAAGATCATTAAGCATTTCCGAAACTACGACATTAAATTTTATTATTTTCTCCGTCTGCCAGAGTTAAATCGATCTAATTTTCACGAAATGTAAAAGACAATTAACTGCAACATCTGCTAGTTAAGAATAATTGCGTGATTTTTGGCAGGTGCAAAATCTAAATTAGTATTCGAAAAATAATAGAACAGTTTAATTAGCTCAAAATTCGCTAAGAAACAGATGGTTGAGCTATTTTTTGTGGAGTAAACTAATATCGCTAGGCATATAGATTACTATCATATGACATCAAAGACACTGCCGAGTACATTTTTGGCGGTCACTCATAAATTTGGTTAGCATTCTCCTTAATTATTATATTTGATTTACAATGCAAACTAATGTGATGTGCGAGAATATTTTTAGATAGCTGACAAAAGATAAGATAAATCTTAAATTGTTTTTAAACGACTAATAGCTACAGGCTGATCTTCGGAAAAATTTAGTAGGTACGAGAAAAAAATTTCAGCAGAATTCAGAATACCTACACAATTCATCACCCTGGTCATAGCACATACATCTCACGATTAATCAACAATAATTGCAGTTTCGGTTTTCGGCTCTATGTTTAGACACACGGGATTGGTCAAAAATATGGAATGCTCAAAATTATTGAATCGTAAAATGTTTGCAAGTATGCCCATCAAGGGGTATAGCAGTTTTTGCATTCTGCGTCCAATGGTGCAACTGTCATTTTTTTTGGTCCAGCAGTTGGCATGACGTCATATTTTTTTATCGAAACCCACTTTTTTGTCAAATAATTTAGAATCTGCGATATACGTTATACGTCTGATGTTTTGCTCGATGGTTTGTTACGCAACTGAAAACTTTGCGGAACAGATTCATGACAACTTGCTGAAAATTTACGATTCAAGAATTGTGGGCATTATTCCATACTTTTGCTCAACGCTTTATACATATACCGCTGTGAGTCTGTAGGAGTTATTGCAGCATTTTTACTCTCTTGAGATGAATCTCTTCTTCATTTTCCAAAGCTCACCTTACAAAATTCATTGATAATACTCATCATCACTAACGTTGTATGAGTCAGTAAGAAAAATATGTGCACGCGTTATCATTAAACTAATTTATTTTTTATTCATATCGACGTAGATGTTATCTGTACACATATTCAAAGACAATATAGAGTAATTTCAGAAGAAAAAAAATGAGAAATGATAACGTTGATAACTCAACTGACAATGATGATTATTGCACTAGAACTAACTTTTAAAGCGATAACACAAATCGGTAACACACCAGCGATAATTCTCGAGTGTGGTTGGCTTATTTTTGAAAAATAAAAACATATTCTTGACCATCAAATTTCAGGTGATATTCGAGTGCAATAATCTGCAAAATACAACTCGTGCGTACCATGTGCGTAACACGCATTTAAAATTGACTCGTATTACTTATATGTCAATCAGCAAGGAATTTTCTTCTACTGCAGAAGATAATGGAAATCTTCCCCGCACCTCAGTGTTATTTTCAGCTTACTAATCCCATAATTATTTAGGGTTTTAATTTCAAGCTATATTTTTAACCTCTATTTTTATAAATATGCATAGATGTCTTTGTTCCATGACGTGAGCACGAAATTAACAAGATATAATATCAATATCCTTGTTCTCGCCTTGTACCATTATCGAATTCGATCTCAATTCATTACCTCAAAGCCCGCTAATATTATACGATTTTTTGCTTTATTTTTTGGGAAATAGTAAGATAATTAATGAGAAACCTGGCGACATCGACACCTGACGAGTTCTTACTTCATTTAAATTAAATCTTCGCTGGTTTGCTGTTTGTCCTTGCATTTGATTTGAGTACGATTTTTATACAGGGTTAGTACAAAGTCCCGGGACGGTCAGTTATCTCCGTTATTTCGTTAAGATTTTACTATGAAACTTGGTACCCGGGCACAATTAAATACAGGGAATTGAAAACTGTTTTTAAAAATTTTCTTGGACTGCCGGTTAAAGCGGAAGTTACCCTAAAAATCGTTTTTTAAAATGGAATCATACTTCTTTCTCAACGGATTCGGAATCTACGAATTTTTTAAAGTTAAAAACTGTACCATGCTTGACCAGAAGTCAAGTCGCTGCCACCCTGGATTTTCAAAAACATCGAAGAAATCGGTCAAAAAGCAAGATTTTTCAAAACCGCAAATACACGTCAACCTTATTTTTTTAATACAAATTCAACTGCGCAATTACATTTCTATGTATTTGATTTTGCTTCTTTGAAATTTATTAATGTTCACATTCAGCCAAAATAGGAAAAAGAATTTAAAAAAATGTATTTGCCGGTTGAATTTACAGTCCGCCCCCCTTGTATCTCGGGAACGACTTGAGCTAGAAGTTATTTTATTGATCTTACAAAATATTTATACCAATTTTCATGTTTTGACGATCTGTCAGAAAAGTCCATGCTGGCTACATTTTAGAATAGCTTTTTTTTTCTGTATTCAATACTGTTAAAATTCAATATGCAAACATTTTAATTACATTATGTAGACAAATTGAATTTTAATCTTGGAAGGTCTTGTCGCACGCCTAATCGGGATAATTGCATTGAAATTAAATAATACGCTTCATCTCCTGCATTAACAATTGACGCCCTCTCGTCCTTCTCAGTTAATTCATAATAAAACAGATTCTAATTTTTTGTGGGACGAATTTTGAGGCTGATTCTGATTGAAGTGCACCTTAATTTTTTAGTTTCTACTTTCTTGTAACATAAGATTTTATTTTTTACCTTCGCTTTTGCTTAGCATGCTCATTCATTAGGCGCAATTTGAGCTTTTCTAAGAATAAGTCAAGGTCTCATTATATTAATGGTTGAATATGCTCCAATTATAGTCACTTTAGTTTAATAATAATTTTTGGAGAGAGGAAATCTTCTAATAAAATGTAAAGTAGTATTGCATAACCAAGGGAACCTGTGTGCAGGTGGCGTCATCACATTATGATTCAAGACACAAAAAAAAAGGGTTCTACCAGCAAATTCGTGGCATTTTTTTAATCAGGCTGACTGCAGAACCACAACATAAACAAGCCAGCTGGCCAGTTAGCAAATTTAGTCAAGGCCAAGGTCGCAAATAGAACGTGATTGTTTTGTCGAAATTATTCTAATTTAAGCCATTACTACTTGGCTTTTTCAGTTTTCGTATGCAAACTGATAAAATAACACATTGTAGCCGTGTACCATAACACCATTATGGTTTTGCAATAGGACGTTGTCCCAGTAAACTACGCAACAGATTATATCATTCAAGGTTACACCGTTTATTGTTCCAGAGCCAAATTTCGGCTTATAAAAGGTGTGGTTCCACGTAATACGTAAATATGTTCGTGATTTGTTTTGGTTCCAATTATATGATAATTTGTTATGGACTGATTTTCGTAAACAATGAAGCTTCATTATCTGGTGAAAGACGGGACATAACAAAAATAAAATATCTGGGGAATAATAAAGATTATTCTGACATGTTTTTTTAAATTCACATTCCTATTAATAAATAGGTAGGTACGATTCTGAAATACAAACATGAACGAGAACTGATGGCGCCAGCAATATTTTGTGGTGGGCGGCAGTGTCATTGCCAAGGTTCTACAATTGCATAAACAAAAAACATTGGTTAGTCATTTTATATTGCACTTGTGCTTGACTGATTCGATTTTGATTCTTGCATTTCATTTCCTGCCAATAGCTTGGGTTTTGACAGTTAAAATTTAAACAAATCCATTTTTCCTTGAAATAAAATATTAGCATTTTAAAGATGATTCACCATCCTTTGAGATATTGCTCATAGCTCCGTCCGTCGGATAACTTGAGCTTTATCTCCCGAAAATTAATGCGGGAATGGCTTTTAGGCCATATGCATTCTGCAACTGATGAAATAAAGCTATGAAATTTTGAATTATTTCACCGACCAAACAGTAGGAACTGAAAAAAAATTGATAGGTAACATCGTCAATAGAATGATGGAGGTACCTACCTACGAAGACGAGGATTGTGACAAAAAGTTACATAGTTTAGAATCGTTAAACATTCAGCTTTCTTTTTTCTTTATAATGTGTAAAAAAAGGTTCGAAAATTCTTTTTTTGAGGTTTTAATTAGCAATTATGTGCGACGAAAAAAGAATCATATACATGTTATTATTGTTATTATATAAGTTGACTCGTCGATTGGCTCACTTCTTCACTGGATATAGGTTATCAGTCAAAAATAATAAAAAGTCCAAGTTTATAAATTGGCATTATATCTGTAGAAAATTACTTACATGTTTCTGTTTTCTCTAGTTAACATATTGATAAAAATCCTTTTAAGTATTTAAACTGGCGTGACTACTGTAGACAAAACATTGTTCCATTGACTTTTACATTCATTTTATTACCTATTATTCTCACCTGAACAACAAAATGGGCAATTAGGCTTACTTTTCCCATAATTTATTGAAAGAAATGACAATAAATCCGTCCCAAATGGTCCTTGCAGGAAATCATTTAATGGAGGCAATTACAGGGTGGTCCAACGAAAAGTTTCCACCCCTAATATCTCGTGAACGGAACGAAATGTAAAAATTTGCTCGGACAGGTCGATTTTTGTTTCGAGGGGGCACTTTAATCCGCGGTTGATAAAATTTCACAACGCAACCCCTAACCCCCACTAACCCCAACTTCAAAATCTCAAATGGTAACCCCCCACTTGTGATGCATCATTTTAAAGCAAATTTAATTGCCAACCCAACGATGTAAACATTTCTGGGATTTGATCAACTCCAGCGCCCTCTACGGTCAAATTTTAAATTACATTAGGGCCCTCCGTGATACATTATTTGAAAGGGTCTGAAATTCTCTGTAAAACAATGCAAGAATTTTTGAAATCCATTCACTCGTTCAAAAGTTACATTGAAGAACATGAGCTGGTTTTGGGCCTAGAAATCCTTCAAGTTTACGCCTGTAACTTTTGAACGAGTGGATGGATTTCAAAAATTGTTGCATCGGTTTAGAAATAATGTAAAACCCTTTCAATTGATGTACTACGAATGGCCCTAATGTAATTTAAAATTTTACCATAGAGGGCGCTGGAGTTAAATAAAGCTCAAAAATTCTTACAGCGTTGGATTGACAATGAAATTAGCTTTGAAATAATGCATCACAAGTGGGGGGTTGCCATTTGAATTTTTGAAGAGGGGGTTAGTAGGGGTCAGGGGGTGTGAGGAAAAATTTCACCAAGGGCGAATTTAGGTGTCCCCCTCAAAATAAAAATCCACCTGTTCGAGCAGATTTTTATATTTCGCTCCGTTCACGAGATATTCGGGGTGGAAACTTTTCGTTGGACCACCCTGTATGTATTTCTGATAGCCCAAGTCCTGCGCTTAATTTGGAGAGGTTATTGATGTTTTATGTTAAGTAATGCAACCGTAGAGGTCTGAAGCGCGAGTGCGGCCCCAAAAAAGATTAATTTTTTTCCTAACTGTACTATCCTGTTTTGGGCAGGGGGCCAACCAAACCAGTTCCACTATATATAATTCATCTTCAAGGCTGATTTCTTTTCATCGCCAAAAATTATGCAAACCTCACCAACAAAGGAACGATTTGGGTTACGTTCGTAATTGAGAAATGCATTTTTATCTACAGAAATCGAGGAATTTTCTTTCTCGTTTAGCAAGCAACAAAGGTGTCCGCTCAATGGCCCGGCTCGAAATCTGTTGAGACGTCTAAATGGAAACGATAGCTACGCGGAGTAATTACAAGATAACAGCACCTCGTCTTAATCTCTGCTACAGACAAAAAGCTGCACAATGAGAGGCATTAGTCGCTATTTACGACTATTATAGCCGCACCCTATCTAATAAATAGAACGGACAAAGGAGTCTGCATAAACATCCACATACTTACATTGTTCCCCATAACAGCTTAACGTACGCCTTGATCTATGACTGCAAATTAATAGATAAGCGTTAATGCACACATAATCTATTTTTGGTTAAATCATGACGTGTTTGCCTCTTGATAAATAACACCGTCTTCTGTTATCCAGCTGCTTTCCAGTTAATTATCTGTCTACCTTGCAAATTTGCGAGCGCGAAAATTTTGCAACACGGTATTCCTTAAAAGGTGACATAAATGGGCATCTTAACTTCAGGTTTCATCATTCTCTTGTTCTTGTAGCAATAAAACTAATGGAACTAAAGTTTTAAGGTTTTTACGTCGAAGCTGCCAGCATCAGAAATTCATAATTCACTCAAATACGAAAACTGTTTTTGAAACCGCTGCTAACGTCCCTAGTCTAAAAATAAACTATAGAGGTAGTCAGATTCACAATTTTCACAGTTAGTCCCATAGTAGCTTGGAACCATGTCTATACTTGGAACACTCACAAAATCGGCGAATTATGTGCAAGGATTACGTTTTTGCCCTATAACGCGCTTCCTCTTTATGGCACGAAAAATATAGAGATACACAAAATTGAAGAATAATAAATTCTCTACAAGAAAGTGCCTATGCACTATTCACCTGAGACCAACAGTTTAGCCACAGCAGCACAGTTATAGTCCAAGAGGTTATAACAAAACGACTGCATTTTTTGATACCGGTTTGTATCATGATAGTATAAACCATAGAGAACAATAAATTAGATACTGGAACCCACTCGAACTTTCCCTTTCCGGTTTAAAGAAGGCCCTTTCAAGTTTTAAGGGGGTCCTGGAAACATATTTGCTTTAAGGTATCTACATGCCACAGCTCCCTTTAGAAAGCATTTTTCGCCACATGTTCATAAGCGAACTTTTCTTCTTAGACTGATGCAATAAGTAGTCATCTTGCGTATTTACTATTTATCTTCAACACCTAAGCGGATATAATAAAATCTTCCATCAAAAATTTTGCCGTTCGAAACAAATTAGAATTTTTTTATTCGAAAACGGCGCGTGTAAGCGAATTTGACCAAAAAGAAATTTTTTGTGTGCCATGGCCAGCTAAATGACTTTTGTGAAGAAAATGTTTATAGATGGCCTATTTTCTAAATTTCAAATTCCTATTATTTTTCCACTGAAGCGTGATCTGTGCTTTATCCATGTTTTTTTAACCATACAAGAAATCTAGCACATTAACAAAATGCGTTTGAAACAAATAATTAATGTAAATAACGAACCTTGACTCCAGAAGCTCGCACAGTATTGCTTTTAAGTTATTTTAGGTTTAGGTTATGTTAAATACATCAGTATAATAGTACTTATATACTTAAACAATATGATAGTACTCAGGCACAGTCAAAAAATGATGGTGGTGTAAAGGGGATGCAAAATTGTAAAGTAGGATCAAAAGTCAAAAAGGGTGAGAATGAATTTATTCATAGTAGTTAAGGATGTATTGGACGTACTATCGGAGTGAAAACTAAATTTTTGGAGCGACAGTGAAATGAGCGATTAGTGCTAAGCGATTAAAATGGGCAAAAATATTAAAATAATAAGCAAACACAGTAGTAATGAGACTTATAAAGAGTATATTCCTAATTAGATTAAAGCCCGTGACTCAGAAATATAAGGAATCATGAAGAAACCTCGCAGCATTGTAACTTTTTTTAAGTTGGCAATTCTGTCAACTATTTATTGTCACGATAATGTAAAAAATCATTTTAATTTACTGCATAGTTAAATCTTTACTATGGTTTTCTCAAGACTACGATACGATGCCACGTTTTTGCAATAAATAATTAGAAAACTAAATATTTATTGACTAATAAATTAATATCTCGAGAGCGAGTTCAGTAACCTTCTATGAAAATTATATCAATACTCATAAAAGTTAACAACGCAATGGCACAGTTACTTCTAAACCTTTTTTGCCATAATAATCGAAATTGTGGTAAGTTTCCGTAAGACCATTGCATTAAAGCAATGATAAGAGTAATCTGTGAAATTTTCATTAGCTTGGTACCGTTTTTGCTTGCCTTCTTAAGTAGCATTATAGAAAATAACACGAAAGTAAGCTAATCATGCAAATTTAGCTTTTGGGCTGTTGAAATATTGCGAAGGGGGTCGAAAAAGTGAAAGAGGCAAACAATTACCGAAAAAGACAAAATTGCGCGAATTTTACAAAATTAGGCTCGCTTAATTTTCAATTTCATCCGTTAAATTTCATCTCTCTTTTTAGATCATAATGAGAATTTTCCCATCCGCCTACAGTGCGGCTGCAGATTAACATACCAAATTTTGCTTTGATACGTTGAGTAGTTTTTAAGTTCTCGCATTTTTGCGTTTCTGCATGTTAGTAGGGACTATTACATAGGGTGGTTTTTCGCGAATGATGATTCTAGTAATTTGGGCTGTGGCGTGTATTTTTAATGTTCTTTCGAAAAATTAATTGTTTTTTTTGCCTGTTCACACTAAGTGTGCATGATCATACATTTTTAGAAGCAGAAAAGACTTTTCTAGAAAAGGGCGGTAATATTTCAAATTTCAAAGGCGATGTGCCAAAATCGGTATTAAAAGTGTTTCAAACAAGCCTTAGCTAGCTTAGTTTATTTAAAGTTATACCCACGCCATTTTTGATATTGTCACATGGTGGATGTAGTGCCGTCATTTGTTACCTCCCAATCCATTATTCACTTTCGTCAAAAAAGAGAAATTGGCGTTATTATTATCTGATTTACTACCGCCAAACAAAAATATTATTTATACCCCATATTACTATAATAATGCAGGTTGTTATGATGACAGTAATGTATTGTAGCCGACCAACAGACAGACGAAGGTGGACAGTAATGATACCGCTCTTGCAAGAAGCCAAATAAATAATGGGGGTATGGTACACTGATTCAGTCATTGCATTGTGCCTCATTAGATTAAAGTGATCAGACTTAAAATATGCAATACAATGCAACATTTCTGTGGATAAACAACATTCAGTTCTAGTTATCATCGGGAACAGTAACTAGAATCTATTAATATTTTATCAATTGAATTTGTAAGATAAATGAAGTAATTGTGACCTTCATTAATAGTACAGTAAAAAACGCCCGCTATCTTGCAAAAAATTTTTTGGTATTGTTTAGCATGCTATTGTGCATCCAAAATGGCTAATTACCACTTTTTTCATTGGTGCAGATTTTGCGAAATTTAGAAAAAAACCAGAAAAAACGTGAAACCGTGTTTTTTATCATTCAACTTGCGATTTCTCTAAAACGGGTAGGGATGAAATCTTGATTTTTTTTGTCACATTTTTGAAGAAAGCTTCAGATAATTTTTGGAAAACGGTTCTTTAATTGAGACTAAGGCTTGAATTCTAATTGATGCCGTAAAAATTTACGGTGCCACAAAAAAGTTATGCGCGTAACAATAAGATGTCGCTGACGATCACCACAGGCAGATTTCTTTAATTTTACTTGTCATGTCACTTATCCCACAAGGCAAGTAATTAAAGAAATCTACTTGTTTTGACCGCAAGCGACATATTAAAGTTTTGCGTCGAACTTTTTTGTGGAACGTAAATTTTTACGACATCAATAATTAGAATTCAAGCCTAGGCTGTCACGCGCAATTCAATTTTCGGTCTGTGACGACATTTTTTATTTGGAGAAATTGACCTATTCATAATCGAGACAAATCGAAGATAAATGTTCAAAAAAGTTTTTGAGTGCTCTGGAAAGAGTATAGAACCCACATCTTCCGCAGTGCCTAAAGGGTACTAAATGCCAATGAACTTTGTCTTATTTAAAACCACAATTTGAAGAATTTCTGAAGGTGACAATAAATCTTTCAAAAACTTGTTTTGAGATGGTTAAATGAGAGAATAATTTTAAATTTGGAAATTGGTGTGCCAAAACGGCACTTTCCGTGGGTCGATTGAATCCAAAATTTGTTCAGCTCTTCGACGTGTAATATAATCCCCATGTGCAAAATTTCAGTCAAATCGGTTCAGGGGCTTGGGCTGTACCGCGATTTTAAAGTCCGATAAAAATCTCAATTTTTTTTAATTTTTAGTCAAAACGGCACTAAGAGTCAATAGATTTTTAGAAGCAGAATTTGAAGGCCTTCCTATGGTGACGTGAAAAATGGGGGTTTGCATTTAAAATTAAAAAGTTGATGTGCCAAGATAATAATAATAACTAAATTTTATTTTCAGCGGACCTGATGGCCCTAAGTGGACAATTTACAAAAGAAAAAGAAGGATGAACAGTCTTGATAGCAAAAAAAGGGAAAAAAAATATTGGCGAGAAATTTACAGTACTAAATAGACTTCAATTCGAATTATAAATAAATTAGTAGCGGTCCATAGAAGATGACGACTTTACTTTTACTTTACTGGTAAAATTGTTATAAAATATATCACAATCAGAATTATTAGCTATAAAGGATGTCTCTTTTATAAAGTGTCAGTTAGCGATATTTAGAGAATCGTTTTGAGCAGCTAAACGAAAATTCACGTACGGGGGTTTCAATTCATTGTCCATCGAATGAAAATTTTCAGCTCTGACGCACTTCCGGTTATACCGGAAGTGTCCGCCATCTTTGTTATTTTAAATGAGAAGCCTATGTTTTGACTCTGGATTCGGATTGGCCTTTTAACTAACTAACTGTCATAATTTTTGACATAAGTCAAAAGTGCAAAAAAATTGATTTTTATCCGGCAATAGAAAAATTTATATCTTCCAGACGGCGAAATATTGAGGAACCAAACTTGGAGGGCTGAAAGTACAAGGTTTCAGCCTCCTTTTAATGTCTCACGTGATTTAACACTATGGCGGAAAACAATTTTTTTAAATGGCGTAACGAAATTGTCCACAACTCATTTTTTTCAAATGCCAGTACCATAATTTTATATATCCAAAAGATGCAAAATTAGATTCTCTTTAGGCTAGTATTAGCTTTCCCTATACCTATTTTCAATATTTTTAAAAATGTTTGAAATAAATGTAATTATTGTGCAAATTAAGAAAATTGAACCCAGTTAGGAATCCCAGCAAGCTTTAAGACAAATTTTTGAAGGTGTAGAATGAACTATTACTAATTTTTGATCCAAAGCTTTATGTGATCAATTTTTTTTATTCACACAAATACATTCATTTCAAATATTTTCAAAAATATTGAAAATAGGCATAGGGAATGCTAATGCTAAAGAGAATTTAATTTTGAATCTTTTGGATACATAAAATTATCGCTCTCGGTTTCTGAAAATCAATAAACTCAATACATTACGAGCCTAACATGTGCTCATAGAATGGACTTCTATGTAAATAGGACGAAATAGAGCACTATTTTATTATTGCCAAATTTTTCAGAGAATGAATTATTGTTATTGCTAATGGTTTGTTTTGCCTAGCCGAGTCTCACACGTGTTTCCTCTTTCATTGTTCCGGCTTCGTTTAGATTTACGTTATGGTTTCCAGTGAAAAATTTGGCCTGCGATTCCGAATTTTTTTACATACACTGGGTCTTTTCTTTTCATCGACACGGCATGGCAGGAATAAAGCGAGGATCCAAATCTTTAAAACCCGGTTTTTAAGTCACAATAAACATAAATACAATCATGCAAAATAAGTACTTTGAATCAAGTTTTAAGTTTTTTGCAATTTTTTTATTCTACCGAGACTCTCGGTTTCTCGGCGAGCTCTCGTGCACGTGCTCACGGTCTCGCCGAGACGAGAGTCAATGGAGTCTCGCTCCCGCAATCGCGGGCGAGACCTAGACCGAGACCGAGGATTTCACGGTCTCGGGTGAAGCACTAGGTACTCCAAGTTTGATTTCTTAATCTTCAACCGTTTGTAAGATACAAATTTCTCTATTGCAGGATAGAAATCAATTTTTTTTACACAAATTTTGACATAGGTATGTCAAAAACTATGACAGTTATGTAGGCAAAGTGGGGGTGCAATAAACTGACAATTAAAGGTGCGATTCCTCTGAAGCGGCGGCCGCTGGCGGCACTGACGCACTGCGGCGGCCGCAATACACCGATTCAATGATATCTAATCGGTTCGATTCCTTAAAAGCGCGTCAGCCGCACAGCGTCAACCGCTGGCGGTTGGCGTCCCGCGGCCGCACCTCTCCGAGAGCAGTCTAGCCGCAGCCGCTAGGGACTAAATGACACTTTTTATAGAATATGGCTCTCTCCCTTTTTATTTTTGGGACAAAATGATGTTTTAAGAACGTGACAAAATAGAAAAAGCATCCCTATCCCATTTTTAATTCTGGGAAGTTCTGTGGAAGTGTGGAATGCCGCTATCTTTCTCCAAAGAGAGAAATCAAAGTTGCCTTTGCGGCTTTGCAGCCACTGATACGATAAATTTCCAATGAATCTCAAAATGAATGAAACGAACAACTCAAAAGTCCCCTATTTACAGTCGAAGATGAAAAATTGGCCGAGTGGGTATCAAAATTTGGAAAATATGGGATGGACTTTATGCACCTTTAGTTGCAATCTAATTTTCTCTTCTCTGTATTCCTCCAGCGATAAGTACCTACAATGACGTACCGTTTTCACTCTCAGTGGTAAAAATGTCCACAAACCGAAAGATCCCATATATTTTGCCACCTCACGATATCGTTGCGATATGCCGCAAACGGTAAATCGCATAACAATCGCACCGTGTGCAAACGCCCTAAGAGGCCAATACGAATCGGTTTGACTGCTTGTTGTGGGCTATTCTTCATAGATACCTACAGGGTGTCCCAATTGTCTGTATTCGGTCGATATCTCCATTACTATTAGAGATAGCGGAAAATTGTTAATTACAAAGTTGCAGAGGGTCAAACAAGGCACATTTTAAAAATACAATCCTGTACACAGGCTGTCCCACTAAGGAGTAAGAACACAAACATAGGTTTTTTTAAATGGAACACCCTGTATTTTAATTTTTTATTGTATTCTATGATGAATTCCAAGTAATATTCATTAATCATGTTTTCATCTGAAGCGAATGGTTTAGAAGATATTGGCAATTTTTCGGGAAAAATTACTTTTGCAGTACTTATTTTGAAAAATCACCCCACACCCAATTTTCAACCTTTGGTTTTGGAAATTTAGCATGTCATTAAGGAAGGTTTGGGCTATACTTAAAGCTCTTGAAAACGGTCTTAGGTTCTCAAGTTCGTCCTCAGTAACATTATGAACCTTCAAAAATGTAGAGGTTAATATGTCGAAATTTTTAAATGGCACCACTATGAAATGTTATAGCCATAGGTTCTAAAATAAAATTTGCTTTCGTTTAATATAAAATGTTCCTATATCCAAGTTTAGTATTTTTCGATTTATTCAGTAAAACACAATTTTCATCTTTTTCTTCCTGATGTTTTTAGACGGTTGGCCCTGATTACATTTCATTGTAGGTGTCAAATGTGTTATCAGTCGAATTACAATTTCTATAGATCTAGTATTTAATTCTGTGTCTGTAAAAACAAAGCGTAATTATTATAACTATTACCAGAAAAAATTTAATTATTAAACCACCGATTGGTAAGGTTTTTCTATATGTATCTTGACGATTGTAAAACAACATATTTGTTAATCATCAATATATGTATATGCTGTCGCGGACTTTTTGGTAGATCCTTTCGTAGCCAACAATTAATTGAGCCCCAAAAATCGAAAATTAATTCCCACGTCTTAACTATTTCAATAAGAGTTCAATAATGTAGCTGATGAATTCGTGGTGCACACCACAGGCGTCCCCTGGGCCGGCCTCGACATTTTCGGCCCAATATCTTTGTTAACGTAATTAAATTTCCGATTTGCTTGCACACCATCCGATAATCGATTCAATTTAGAAACTAGGCTACCTCTTGCACTTTTTTCTGTAAAATGCATCATTTCCGACTAAAATTAAGAAATGTGGAGCCATACACCATAAATTAAATGCATATCTGCATACTCCGAATTTGCAAAATTGGCTGCCATTATAATATTTTCAAAAAAAAACACGCACAGTGCCACAGTGGTGCAAAACTGACAATAATTTAAAACCTTAACAAAGCCGTGACATTAATCGCGCTATAGCTATCTTGTGTTTGTTTTTTTTTGTAAATATAATTGCAGCCAATTTTGCAAATTCGGAGTATACAGATATGCATTTAATTTATGGTGTATGGCTCAACATTTCTTAATTTTACTCGGAAATGGTGCATTTTACTGGGGGGCTGATCACTAGTGGAATTAGTTGTACATCCGGCTTGGAATTAATTCCGGAATTATGGAATTAGTTGGAATTAGTTGGAATTAGCTGGAATTAGTTGGAATTATTTGGAATTAATATGGAATTGTTTGGAATTAATGGAACTAAATCGGAATTAGTGGAATTAGAATGGAATGAATGGAATTAGAATGGAATTAATGGAATTAGAATGGAATTAATGGAATTAATGGAATTAGAATGGAATTAATGGAATTAAACTGGAATTATTGGAATTAATTCCCGATTGGAATTAATTGTACACAATTTTTTTGAGTGATCAGCCCCCCACATTTTACAGAAAAAGTGCAAGAGGTAACGTAGTTTCTAAATTCAATCGACCATCGGATGGTGTGTAATTAATTAAGAAATTTAATTACGATAACAAAGATATTGGACCGAAAATGTCGAGAGCCAGATTTTTGGGGCACAGTTTTGAGGAGCCCTAGTGACGAAATGGGGGCCCATCTAGCGAAACAAAAAAATACGGGTCTTTTATTTTTATGCAAGGAATCAGTGGCTGAAATTATTGCTCTCTGAGACTCGAGACCCTGTATATCTTCAACCGTTTACTCAGCGTTCACGTTTTAAATTGTTAAAGCGGGGCTTTTTGCGGAGTTGCACGCAACGAATGACTGAAATGTTTTAAATAAGGTCAGTGGTTGGCTTTTATTCTATTTTTATTTAAATTTAACATTGTGGTTAAAATCCAGCTCGGGTAAAAACCATGCTACTTTAAACAAAACACAAACGTGACAAAACACTGTTCTCGTCTTGGGTAGTCAAAAGGTCTGACTGAGTGAGTCTGAGGCTCAAGACCAAAAGAGAGGGTAAGACGAAGACGTGAGGAAGTTTCGGACGTATACAGTCGTGGCAAAAAGTGACTAAAAACTAAAGTGATTTAATCTCTTTGTAATAATGGCGATAAGGTCAAAAATAGGGTCGAAAACCTTAGATGTAGATAAATTTTTTTCGAAAAATGTTATTTTAATGGAGATAAGCTTGCTTGACCTTGTACGTTATTTTGTTGTGATAAATTGGCGCCTTCAATTGATAGAACCTACCTTTATCATATGGTTGGTTCACGATCTGTACGTTCAGAAATTCTGTGAAAAAGTAGAAGTTTCTACCGTCTCCGACTGCCGATTTTTTTAAGTGGTGAAGTGGAGATTTTATCCCTACCCGTTTAAGTGAAATCGCAAGTTGAATGACAAAAAACACGATTTCAAAATTTTACCGATTTATCTGGTTTTTTCAAAATTTCAGCCTGCAGTGGTTAAAAAAGTCGTAATGACATCTTGTTATACCGCCAAAAAAATTTCTTGTGAAATAAGCCACTTCGGAGCGCTTTTACTGCACTACTCAAACAATTTTTCCCTTAATTGCGAATGTAGAAAAGGGCAGGTGGATGAACGTAGCAGTTCATAGTCAGCTATTGGTCGAGTTCAACGTGGTGGTGCCGGCATCGGCGTCGGTCAGGGCTGTTGATAGTGAAACCGCCGCGGCGCCTGCGTCGCGCGCGGAAACTGAAAGTGAAAAGCGAAAATCAGTCCCCACTTCTTCCCCTACCTTTCGCTTTCGGGTGTCCCCGCCGAAGCACTTTCCCCGGCTTGCGGTGCGTGCATCCAGCGTTGCAGTAGGCATCCGAGAGAGCCGCTCGTAAGACGTTTGGCCGACATACAAGTTGGGTGATCTCCGCTGACGTACCCCGACGCGACTTTTCCTACCCCCGCATAAAACCATCCCTTAAGTAGGCATGGCCCCGCGCCGCCACCTCGGCCAAGTTCAAGGCCTTTTGGGCATCGATCCTGTGGAGGAGGCCGGCGTGACACGGTGCTGCGTGCCCACCGGCGAGTGTCTGCGCGCCCAACAAACCATCGCGACTTCGAACAACAATGACCCAATGTTGATCTCCCTCGATGACTTAAGGGACACCGTACGTGTCACCTGCAATAATGAACTGTGCACCAGCGGTCGGTACATGCACCGCGAGTGCTTCGAACAGTGGGAACAGTCGATTTTGGCGTATCTTAAGACGTGCGGAAGGGCTCGTTCTTGGTCCGAAAGACAACGTCATCAGAACTTGTGGACCAAGAAGGGCTACGATTTAGCTTACAAAGCGTGCGGTTGCAAGTGTGGTCGAGGACATCTCAAAAAAGACTTAGACTGGATGCCTCCGCCACCAACGAGCAACATCTTCGGACGCGTTGAAGACATCACCGAGCTGACTGGAGCGACTAAAAAGAAGAAACGCCGCAATCGTAACAATTCTAAGCCTACGTTGGCCATATCCACTTCTTCTCACGTTGCCGTTAACGAAGCGCGAGGACGTGCCGGGAGTCTCTCTTCCAGCACGGGCTCCTCCTCGCCGCCGGCCTCTGGAAGTGAACCGAGCATCTCCCCCGTACACGCACACTCCAAGAAAAAATCAAAAATAGACACCCTCGAGAGACCACGGTAAGTTTCTTATCCACGCGTTATTTACCGATCAAGATCTCGAGAGATGTTTATATTACGGCGTTATCATTTATAGGCCATCTGCCTATGTTTATTTTTGTATCATAATCCAAATTGAGAGCGCTTTAAATATTTTGATTCCGTTTCCGCTTTCATGAATGACAACTTGAAACGGCTGCCGCCCACGGGCTAGGTCAAGGTGAAAAGCTGTGTGATAAACGCGTCTATCGATTTCCAGTCGGCAGCCACGCAGAAATGCGTTTTTCCTTACCCTCACGATTCCAAGACTTGACTAAGCACTTTCCTTTCTGTTGGGGTTGCATTATTTTAAATTTTAAGCACGTACTGCAATTCCTTTTTCATTTTCCACTCTAAATTTTTAATAAAAAATTAATAATAGTTACAAAATGCAATTTTTGCAATTTTAACAAATAGGTGTTTAGGCTCTTTGGCTTGGGATTTTTTTCTAACCCATTAAGGGCTCGATTAACAAGGATAATACGAGGGTAAAGGGGAACGTAGTTTCCAAAGTAGTTTCGCATACAATAAAAGATCATAATATAAATAACAAAATGCTATTATTTAACCCGTTGTAAAACACAAAACCAACCCTGGGAAAATGAACTAATCGTTATTACTATACTAAAGTGACAGGAACCTAGGAGCCAAAATAAAATTGAAATAGTGATACTTCTCAGACATTCGAATTTAAAAATGGGAGGTTACTGCAATCACTCCAAAATTGAAAATTGAAAATTGAGATAACCCCAGATCTTTACATTTTGAGGCCCCAGGATCACGAAAAAGTGTTTTTTAGAAAATGTCTGTGTATGTACGTACGGATTTTAATGAAAGAGTTAGTGTTGGCCTTCTGGTGAGCCCATAGTTAATTTTGTTGCCTATCCGCATACTGCCAAGTGCTTTTTGACGTATCAACTATGAAATATGACTGATAACACAATTTTTTCTTATCAGCATCAGCATAGTGAAAGTTCTTCAAATTCTGTGTCTAAAAATGTATTCACACTTAGCGCCTTTTTGGCACAAAATCAAAAAAAATCGAAATTTTGAAGAAACTTGGGGGGGATTTCACAGTCGGCAGTGGTGTACAAATTTTCGACAGTGTTAGTGGGAAATGTTAGGCAGTGGTTGCAAAAATTGAGCAAATTCGACAGTTGGTCTATGAATTTTTGGGCTGTCGGGGGACTTCACAGTCGGCAGTGGTGTACAAATTTACGGCAGTCAGTGCCGTGAAAATTCGGCAGTGGTGTACAAATTTTTGGGGTGTGAAATGCCCCCCAAAGAAACTTTAAATAACACGCTACAGCCCAAACTACTAGTTCGATTTGTCTGAAATCAAAAAAATTGCGATTTCGAAGCAACATTAAATAACATGCTACAGCCAAAACTACTGGATCGAGTTAGCCTCGGAGTTAGCTAAAAGTTTAAGTTTGGTGGCAATCGGCGAACGGCAAGTGCCATTTTGGCATATCGACTTTGAAATTTGAATAATAAACTCCCATTTTCTTTATCGGCACATAAAATATCTTCAAATGTCGTTTCCAAAAATGTATTCAAACTTAATGCCCTTAGGCAAAAAATCGTTAAAATTTAAAAAATCCCAGAAAACGCTTTTTAAGGTTGGTGTAGTAAAATTTAGATATCGCAAGTAGGAAAATTTACTTAATTTTGGTGGCAATCCACCTTTTTGCATGTTATCTATGAAATTTGAAAGATGACCACCATTTGTTGCAAAATTATGCTACCCCCACGCCCGGCCCTGTTCAAAATAATTGCAAACACATTATTCTTGAACATATTCATATTTTTTCTCCCCCGCGACCGCCCTGTTGAAAATAAATCCAGACCAAACCCATTTGAACATATTCGTAAATTTGATATCAATAGAAAAAAAACAATAGGAATTCCCCTCGAAATTCCCGCTTTGAAATTTTATATACAAACCCCTTATTTTAGACGGAGACCTTGAAATTGTAGATTTGAGATGCTAGTGCCGTTTTCGGGATTTTTAAGGTATATTAAAAACACGCTACAAGCTACTGCTATTTGTAAAATAATAGTCTCAAAATAGTCACGATGACTAGGGTGGGTGGGTTCCAGTCGCTTCCTTGGCGGCCCATTTTGTTGAACTGCAGTTTTATAGAACAAAACTAAATAAAATTATAAAGAGCTTTTTTCAAAAATTGTCCCAAAATCTGCTCCTAATACATACTCGCATTTGTATAATTCCAGTAAGGTAAATTCGACAAATAACGCCCCACATTAGCTTTTTTTCTGGTTTATTGATACATGACTTGAAGAAACAATAATGACCTTTTATAAAATTAGGCCCTCTTCGCAAGGAAGTTCTTAATAATTGAGAAATAATATATTTTTTGAAAACCCAAAGGCATGTAGAAAACGTCCCACTGTGTGGGCTAATCAGAGTCAAAGAGTAAGTAGCTACTTCAAAACTGTCTCATACACGACTTTAGTGAAGTAAGTACATACCTTAAAACACTGTTTGCTGCACTTGTTACGTCTACCTTCACTGCTGGTGCAAAAGTTATTGATAGAATCAGCCTTTGATCTTATAGTTGCTAAAAGGGCGTTTTCCCAATGTAGCCGGTGAAAAAGGTTAACAGGTTGATTTGAATTTGCTTAGAAGTCATGTTAGGTAACTTAAGTTATGTCCGTCTCGTCAAATTTTGGTGGAAGGCAAAACTTAGGTGTAACAAAAGTTTCTGAAAAGGTCGAGGAAAAGGTTTTAGCACAAATACATGTAAATTATAATCAGAGACCTGAGAAAATACACATCCAGTAGACGGTTATCGAGATTATGATACTGTGGGCGTTTTCTCTAGCGTGTGGGGCGCATTTACCGGTTTTACCGTACATATTCATATGTTCCTGTGTATAAACACATGCAAATTCCATTACTTATATAGGTATAGTTTTAGCATTAAAATAGTTATACAACTAGTGATTGAAGTGGCGCATTTACCGGTTTTACCGTATACCTATGTTCCTATAAATAAATGCAAATTCACAACTAGTGATTAAAGTGATGAAAGCGAGGGGTTGACAACTTGGAAATTTTGGTGCACAAGCATGAGAAATTTGTACAATTTTTTTCAGGAATTTTGGAAATTTTTGAAATTTTTTTGGAAATTTTGGATATTTTTACATGATTTTGGACATTTTCTGGAAATTTTTTTGAAATTATGGAAATTTTGGTGTACAGATTTTTACCCAGTTGTCAACCCCTCGGATGAAAGTGAAGTTCTTTTTCTAGGCGGAGCGTATCAATCGAGATACCTATCAATCAAACCTCGGAAAAAACATACTTTCATTACGTGTAATTTTTTGCATATTCATCCGAATATTCATCTTCCTCATTCGCAAAATAGTGAAAATAGTTATTTGTTACTGCCGCTGCTGAAGTTTCATAGACACGTCAACATAATTTTTTTGATACAAAGACAATTGGACGATCCATTTATTTGAATTCTTATTCTAATTTTTTCAAATTGTTACCCAGGTACGTTGGACGAAATTTTGAAAAAATTAAAATTAATTTTTTAAAAGTAATTGCGCAATGGGCTTTGTACAGTCGAGAAAGTAAGTCATGCACCCAACTCTTGAGCGTTACGCTCATAATTTAGAAAACCAGCCTTCGATAGTGGTGCATTTCCATGTCATTAGAACCGGCAGCAATTAGGGCGAGAATTAGGGGTTGTAATGCTGGGTCAAAAAACCTAGGACTGTAAGCCAGTTAAGAATTATTCGCTCAAGAATTTGACATAAAGTGCATTATTTAGTTTTTCGACTGTACATAAATTTGACTTGTTCTTCATTTATTTTTTCGATATTTTTGAAAATCTGCGGTGATGGCTGTGATTGCATTTTCGGTCGAGTTTTATTTTTGCATAAGATTTACCATTCAAGAATTACGGGCAATATTCGTTACTTTTTAGACACTCTTACGTTATCCGCATAAAATTGGAGATAAGTAAATCTAAATTCTAAATTGTAGGAGAAATCGCAAGTGAGTTTTTTCTAACGGGGTGCAACTGTTTGCCAGTTTTATCATTTTTTTTTCTTAACCAATTTTATACAATACAAACCTATACCTAATCTGCCTTTTGCATTTGAAAAAAATATTTTTCAAGTTAAAAAAATCTATTATTATCTGTTTTCACAACACAGGTGAAGCTATGGCAACTACTGCCGTCTTATTTTCTCGACTAGCCCAGAAAATTTGTATCAGCTGCTTAGTTATGTCAGCGGCTAGCCGTGTAAAATCATTTTACGCGGCTAGCCGTGAGAAGTTGTAGGAAGAAAGGATAGTGAAAGTAGTAGCATTGATGGAAGCGGGAAATATCAAGATTCTTGAACGCAGGAAGTAATTGAATTATGTAACTTACCAAACACTTCTTAACGGTAGTAGGTCTACTAAAGGCTATAATATGATTGTGATATTTGATTAAGTACGTGCGAGCCCGAAGCAACAGCCAGAGCTGTAATTTCTTGTTGACCTTTTGGCGAAGTAATTACAGACGGTAAATCCTATCAGCAATTTGCTAACAAGCCAGTAACCGAATCCGCTGATTAGGCCCGTAAATCCGGCTTTCTAACGACACTATAACGTATCGCTAACAACTCTTGCGTCGTTAACAAATGGAACCGCTGAGAAACAACCAGGGGACTAATTACTAATTACTCTGTTTAGTTTCACGAATCAGCCACGGCTTCACGTTGAATTCGTAGCGACCTGGCTAAAACGCTATCGACCAACAGCCTTTATTATTTAATGACGTTTCGGCGTCTACCGCATCCGTGTCATTTTACGAAAGTCGAAAATAATGAATGTTTTAATACACCACCCTCTTTGTTCCTCGGTCACGTTTCTGTTTTATTAAGCAAAGTCACACGTTCCTCCTGGAAAGATTTCAGACTGGTGCATGATTGTAGACCCTGTATTTTTGACTCCAAATTGGTAGCCTCTGGAATTCCAGACAACATCTGTTATTTAGAATTTCTATTATTCTACTTTTTTAGATTTTATGTGCAGTTTCCTTAAAAGTCACAACCGGAGAGCTGTTATTTTATTTCCATTCTTGCAATTTGCAGAGACATCAATTTTAGCCTTTCCTAGAACTAAACAATGATAAAATGACATATGAGCAAAGTGTCGAGCGAAGCCCAGCAATCTCTCACGCTCTTTGCACATTTATCAATCAGTTTTTCTAGAACGTGCTTCGTATGTCTAACTTATTGCTCTCCTTTAATTTTTTGACGATTGATTGAATTTGTGGATGGGCCTTATCTCGCCAAAAAATATCTAAAATTAATGTGTGGAACAAAAGTGGATTATGTAGTTACTATTCTAGGAAGGTTGTAAAGAGAACAATAACGCTTTAACACGGTCTGGTGCATTTGACGTTAATGCAGCCGCCGTCGATTTATATGCCAAGCCCGAGAACGATAGAGATATCGGATGGTCTATTTTATATAGTTTTATGCCAATATTACGTGCGTTGGAGTGGTCAGGCTTTGATAACTCACATTTATCGTCTGTTATTCCACCAATGTGCTACCGCCTTACGTTGTTATTTTCCAGCTTTATAATAAAACACGAAACTTGCTGTTTACGATGGAAAAGCCAAGAAAACGTGTTAATGCTCGCCGTTTCTATATTTATTTTAAATCAAGTACTTCAAACTCAGTTTCCGATTACTCAGTCAGTGTCAGCGAATTTTTTGTGCAAGCCTAATCATATAGTTGTTTATTTGTATTACTTTCTCTTTTCCTGAATTCTTTGCCGAGGAAATAAAAATCCATTAGGAACTTAGTCTAAATAAATTTTTACGATTTTTAATCGAAAGGATAACAAACTGTATTAAGTACCCAATTATGAATTATGCCGACTGACAGTATGCATAACAACAACTATTTTTAGGTTCTTATTTTGGTGTTGGTGAGAATTTATTGCCTTTGGCAATGAATACTCTTGTTTTGATTCCATTTTATTAAAATTCAATATTTGAATTTGCGTTCTTGAAGGGTTTTCTTTTTAAATAAGTTGTGGTGCACTTGTGCGAAAAATGTGGAAAAAGCAATAGCTTTGTCGTATCGTTGATAAATGTGGAAAAAGCGTTGTCGTATCGTTGATACCACGGGCTTATTTATTAGCTTTTTTAACTTCTACGCTCAAGGCGGAGCAGTATATAAAATCGATCAAAAATTCGAAATTGAACTGACATCAAATCTTTACGTTTCGGGGTCCCAGGAACCCAAAAAACCTATTTTTGAAAAATGTGTGTCTGTGTGTCTGTCCGTGTGTCTGTCCGTGTGTCTGTGGACACGCTACAGCCGAAACTACTGAACTGATTTTGATGAAATTTGGCACACATATTCAGTGGGAGATTTGTAGGTGCTGATTAGAATCTGGGCTACACCGGCTCACGGAAAGTGCCTTTTTGGCACATCAACTTTAAAAATTTAAATGCAAACCCCCATTTTTCGCATTACCATATGAATGCTCTTCAAATTCTGCTTCTAAAAATGTATTCACACTTGGGCCCTTTTGACCAAAAAATGGTGCCGTGAAAAAAAACTATGCATAAATGTATATTTTTATTACCGGATTTGATAACTGATTTTTTTTCAAGCCGAAAACCTTAGTGCCATTTTTTCGAAAAATGTCATTTTAGTGGCAATTTATTTTATTGTCTGTGCGGGAGAGGAGCTGATTAGATTTTGAAGCCGATCAGTCAACCCGAAGTGCCCTTTTGGCATAGCAACTTTCTTATTTTAAATATTTAAAAATTTAACAAATGCTGCTGTTATTAATCCAATGCAGTGCGGCGTAGAAGTTCCTGCCGTCTCCGAGACCGCCTTTTTTTTGAGACGAATTTGTGTAGGCAAAAGGTGGCAGATAGTGCGTTAGTAGATAAAAAAGAAAAACAGTTCGGAAGCGATATTTCAAGAATCGTGACAAAGTCAGGAACCATGGCAGATATTCCCGAGGGGCTCACCACTATATGGAAATGTGGTAACCATATACAGGGTGCTCGTTTTATCTTGAGACTGGCAAATATCTCGAAAAGGAAGCATTTTAGAAAAAAATGTTTTGTATAAAAGTTTGATGACTTCGAGGGGGAAAATAGATGGCATCATCGCCATTTTGATTCAAGGTTATTTTCAAGGTCAAATGAAGGTCAACTTGATTTTTTTTTAATGGAAACCTATATTTTTTATTACAGATTCTTATTCCACATAAAAGAAAAACAACTTTCATCTAAACTATTTTTGGATCCGATGGATCTAAATTTGAACCTTTTTCGAAATCCTTAGACATTCCCTAGTAACAGCGGCAAGACAAAACAAATGAACAACCGTTGTAACTTGGCAACGGTGAATTCTAGATAAATAAACCACAAAAATTGTTGTAGATTTTGTTTTTGCCATGCCGCTGTTGCTAGGGAAGGCAATGGATTTTGAAGAAGATTAAAATTTTGATTTAAATATCTGACAAACTGTCCATCGGATCCAAAAATAGTTTAGATGAGAGTTGTTTGTTTTTTTGCGGGGAATAAGAATCTGTAAGAAAAAATGTATGTGTCCATTTAAAAAAATTAAGTTGACCCTCATTTGACCTTGAAAATGACCTTGAATCAAAATTGCGTCGATGCCATCTATTTTCCCCTTCGAAGTCATAAAACTTTTATACAAAACATTTTTTTCTAAAATGCTTCCTTTCCGAGATATTTGCCAGTCTCAAGATAAAACGACCACCCTGTATAAATATAATGTATGGTGTACAAATTTTTGATCAGCCCCTCGGTTCCGCCTTAGTTTTTTACGGTTTCAATTGACTACTTGCACATCTTCAAATGACGATTCCCTTTTGGCTCCGCCAAATTCGGCTTCGCCTCAGTTTTTTACTGCTAAGGCGAAGCTGAAGTTTTGCGAGCTTTGGCGGAGCCACAAGCGAGAAGTCAATTGAAATAGTAAAAAACTTCAGTTTCGCTCGAGGGGTTCACCACTATGGTGTACATGGCAGCTGAATTGTCGCGGAAATGTTGGAACTGTGAAATGTGGTTTACAAATTTTTGATGACTGGTCAGCCCGGGTCTTTCCCATTTATCGTTGATTGGAAGCGGGTAAACAACCCCCTACAGGCGGTTTTTCATTGCCCCCCAAAACGCAAAAATATCAACTACTACCACCTCCACATGAATCATTCATACCCCAAATAGGGTTGTCTACCCAGTTTATCCCACAATCAGCGGTAAAAGAGGAAGATATCGTTCTTTTTTGCTTTTTCCGAGGTTTTTCACACTGCTACCGTCCGACCGTCCCCCAAAAACGTTTTTACTTTTTATGTAAATAAAATAATTTTCGTTTGATCCTTACAGTCAGTGACATTATTTTAACTTTATTTTAGTTAGGTAACCAAGAAGAAAACGGTGCATTTTAAGATGCAACGTAGGAAATACAATGAAATATGTTTCAAATTAATGCCGTTGATTAAAGTTTTAACTTCTACGCTTCAGCGCAGCAAGTTAATAAAGTCGATCGAAAAATCGAATTGCCAAAAACGTTTTAGGGTCTTGGGGGGTGGGGTTACCATATAAAAGCTCTTCAAATTCTGCTTCTAAAAATGTATTCACAGATGATTTTTTTTCAAGCCGAATCGAATACCTTAGTGCCATTTTTTCGAAAAGTGTCATTTTAGTGGCAAAAGGGCCCTTGTTTCAATTTATTTTACAAAAAAATGGCAGCAGACAAGCGGCTGGAACCTTTCCATAGCGTGGGTGTTTGATTTCCGTGTCTTGTGTTTAAAATTTTAAAGTTGATATGATATGCCTAAGTGGCACTTCCCGTGGACCAGTTGCTCCCAAAAGCCTTTCCGCTCTTCAATCTCCATGTACCAAGTTTCAGCCAAATCGATCCACTAGTTTGGGCTATAACGTGGTTTTAGTGTTATTACAAATTTTCGATTTTTCCACCCAAAAGGTTCTAACTTCTAATTGCTAATAAATTTTGTCTTATTTAAAACCAGAATTTGAAGACCTTGAATACATGTTTGAAAGCAGAATTTGAAGGCCTTTCTGATGATGGTGACGTGAAAAATGGGGGTTTGCATTTAAAATTTAAAAGTTGATATGCCAAATTGGCATTTCCGGTTACACGATCGGCTCCAAAAGCTTTTCAGATCTAAGTTAGGTGATGAGATGCCTATAGGTACCAAATTTTTAGCCAAATCGGTCGAGTAGTTTGGGCTGTGGCGTGTTTACGATCGTACGTACGTACATACAGACACTTTTTAAAAACCACTTTTTTGGGTTCCCAAGACCTCAAAACGTATAGATCCGGTCTTATCTCGAATTCGAAAATTTTAGTGATTGCAGTAATCTCCCATTTTTTTAAACTGTAGGGTTGGGGAGGTTAGAAAGCAAATTCTTGCTATCGGATTCGACAGCTGTTGTATAGCCGGATCAAAACCCTTTGTGCAATTTTTTAGACAATTTCCATTTTAGGGACAAAAAGGCCCCTTTTGAATTTTTCTTAGCAAAAGGGCATATTATCGTTATCGAATTCGATAGATGTTGCATTGCCGGATCGAAAATTTCAGTGCCATTTTTTCGAAAAATGTCATTTTAGGGGTGAAAAACATTTGTATTTTAGGTTTTAGCACAGTTTTTAGTAAATGAGCGCCGGGCGCATCAGCCATCGCCAACCGCCCGCACGTCCGACCTTGGTTAAATAAAGTTAAATGCTACATTTACAAATTCTGTGAAAGAGTAGAAGTTTCTACCGTCTCCGAGACTGCCAATTTTTTTTTACAATATCGACCCATTTCATTTGATTTTAATACCCGATTTTCGTATTCTACCAAAATCAGGGAGTAAACATTTTTAATCCCTCATTTGTGGAAATCGGGGATTAAGAATTTTAATCAAAAATTTAAATCCCCGATCTTGAGGGAATACAAATTTTGATTCCCCGGTTTTTTTTTGGCATTACAATAAGCGGCTGCGTTTTGGTTATTGTATAAATATAATATTGTGGGTGACATTATTTAATAGTAAGTAACACAGGACTAAACTGTTTTTTTATTTCCTCAGGGATATTAAAGCCCTCGACGACCCTCAGGAATAAAAAACTTTTTTAGTCCCTTGTTACTTAATATACCTATTATTTTTTTGCTTTTTTTAATACATATTTTAAAATAGGAGGGGAGATATAAATATTTTTAAGAGAAATGGTCGTCTACAGTCTCTTTCAGCTAAATTTTCCGCTTTCGGATTAAGTCGCGGCGCTTTGTGTCCTTTGTTGTTCGCCGCCGAACAATGGGCAAAACTTTTGTTTGGGGACTCCCGACTTAATCTGAAAGCGGAAAATTTAGCTGAAAGGGTCTGTAGTCTAAACAATGGATAGGCTTTTAATAAAAATCTTGAAAATTATTTTACAACCGCACATGTTTCGTTCAAGAGAGCTGGAAGTTCCAGAAAAGTGAGGTAGATAAAAATTGGAAAATCAACCTTTTAAGCCAATCTCGAGGCCAATCTCCCAATTTTTGTGATAATCAAAAATTTATAAAAAATAAATATACAGGGTGAGTCTGAAAGACTCCACATCCTTTATACCACAGAATCTACTGTTCAAATGATGAAGCTTGGTGCAAAAATTATTGGTCAATTGTGATTCTTCTTGATGTTATAAGACGCCAAAGATCTTGACTTTTAAACATTCTTTTTAAATATCTTTCGAAAGGTGTAGGTATCGTAGGATTTTGAATTTTTGCACAGCATTGTTACAGACCAAGAAACAACTGCTGATGGTACTTAATACATTATCCGAAAAGCGGATCTCTGTTATACAGGGTGGCCCGATGTTATTTGCCCTTGAACTTTTTTATGTCTGAAAATATTGCTAATTTGCTTATGCGGCGGCCGTATTCCCCATTGCATTCTAAAACTTTTTTGGCTCTTAAAATTTTTCGAAAAAACTAACCACTCACGAGAAAAATTGAAAAAACCGAAGACATGATGCAGGTAATCACCTTAAAACCAATGATGAGTCTACCTCATAAAAAAGTGAAATTACCATCAATGTTTTTTCTTCAGTTGTGAGCAATGGTTCTGGGCACAGATGTAGGACAACACCTTCAATGCAAAAAAACAGTTGAAATGTGATGCATGTCAACGTACACTTTGATTTTTATTGAAATTGTAGGTTTATCAGGATGATCATGTTTTCGGTTTTTTCAATTTTCCTCGTGAGCGGTTAGTTCTTTCGAAAAATTTTAAGAGCCAAAAAAGTTTTAGAATTGAACGGCGAATACGGCCGCATAGGCAAATTAGCAATATTTTCAAACATAAAAAAGTTCAAGGGGAAATAACATCGGGGCCACCCTGTATAACAGGGATCCGCTTTTTGCATAATGTCTTAAGTACCATCAGTAGTTGCATCTTAGTCTGTAACAATTCTGTGCAAAAATTCAAAATCTTACGATACACCTTTCAAAAGATATTAAAAAAAAATATTTAAAAATCAAGATCTTTGGCGGCTTATAACAACATCAAGAGGAATCACAATTGACCAATAATTTTTGCACCAAGCTTCATCATTTCAACAGTAGATTCTGTGGTATAAACGATGTGGAGTCTTTCAGACTCACCCTGTAGTTAAATAAAGCAAAATGTGACAGATTATTTATGGGTGTTACGAACTTTTTTTTGTTACAAAAGGCAGCGATTCATACACATTATTTACATATTATAGTAAAAGCAATAAATCTAGTAGCTTAAAGGCCGCAGACAGTGCTAAAATACTACATTCTTCGATCTGATTTAGAACTGTTTTCCCTATTGAAGATCTATTATTTGCCTTCTTACATAAAGTTATGCAAAAAGTGTTGCCGTTCAAGGCCGAAAAACAAATAAATAAATTATTCGCGTTTAACCAGCTATTGCCAAAATTTATTATTGTTCCGTCACAGCCATACATATGGCTCTTTTTGCCCCTTCGCCTCCTTAAATATACAAAGTGTGTGCACTTAAATCATTATTATTATTATATTAAGAGTGTGTTAATTTGTTTTTGACAGGCTTCTGCGCGGGGGGAGTAGCCCGCCTTTTAAAACGCTTTATTTTGCAGAGGATTACGTAATTATTTATGCTGGGTGCTCTATGTAAGTTATTTTTAGCTCATCTGTACATATTTGATTTTTGCGATCATGAGTGGGGAAAAATGCAATAACCTTACGGAGGCCCCATCTCGTTGCAAATACAGAGAGGGGGCCTGCTGAACAGATTTGATAAAGACCTGTAAGCTACACATTTGCCTGCAAAACTGACATTATATCTAAAAATATGGATAAAAGCCACTGGATTAGTTACAACCAGATTTTCAGGTTAATGCAAATTTTATTTTTTCATATCTTGTTATTGCTTTCCTTCAATTTGTCAATTTTTTTTCGAGGTAAAGGAAGTGCCAAAATATTATGAAACAGGGTCAACAACACGTCAACATTTATGAATGAGCACTAATGAAGCGCCAAAAAAATATAATTAACACGATTTTCTACTCGGTATGTCGAAACTAGTTGCTGCTATTCAAATATTACGCAACTTACAACTGCACTTACTACAGTTACTATTAGTTACGCAATACCTGTAATTTGGTTTTGTAGTAATTTTCTTTTTATTGCAGTCTAGTGTCCGTCTGGGATGACATAATCTTACGGTACTTGAGCTTTTTTGTTTCAATCGATCAACCGATTTAGGGAGATGGTAATTATGATAATTTCTTTGGTAGTGACCAAGCTTGTTGAGCTCGTCCGTGATGAAACTTGTTTCAATTTGTATCCCTTTATATTAATGAAAGGGCGCGGCCTCCACCGATTTGCATTTAAATTTGATTTTGAAATGCACGGCTCGTGGAAGATGTAATTTGTGATTAATATTTTTGTCGTCTCTGGTGTATTCGAGCTGCACAAGTGCAAGTTCACGGTAATGATAAGCGATATTTCACGGCTGTTGAGATAACCGAAACCTTAATTATTTTGGCAGCTAAAAACAAAAAAAAACACGATAAGATACAGGCTTATTCAACACAACACCCACCCACAGTGAGAAATTTGCCAGGGACAATAAGTGTCATCTGTTTGCGATAACCTCTAATAGTTCATCCTATCGTTGTCTGATAAGATCTTCAGAAATATTTGTGTTTCTGAAATATTTTCAGTTAAAGGGTCCGGACTATAGGAAGGAGCTTTGTCATATTTTGATTTAGGGCCGATTTTTAAGGCAGTCGGGATGTTTTAATAAGCCAATCACCTAGTAACATGCAAAAGATAAGGATAACACTATTTTAAGGATTTATGCTTTGTTACTGTTTATTAAGAATACTAGAGATTAATAGACAAATTGATAAAACTCAGGGTTCTTATGGAAAATACCATGTGGGTTTTTCTTTTAACCATTCAGAAAAGTCCAGTATAGAAAACTACAGAAAAACCCACTTCTTTAAAAAATGCCCAATAATGTCCAATGAAAATTAAACATCTTAAAACACAAAATGTGATTTAATATAAATGTTTATTTTATTAAAAAATACAACAGTAAAAAATGCACATCTTAACGTGATCTAAAATTAAGAAAACGATTTTTTCCCAATTTTTGTACCCTATCAGGACCTAATCGGTTGCGGAGTTTACTCCAAATATAGCCAAACGTGGAAAATATGCGCTCCAGCCGGGCTCCCATTATACTTTGTTCACAATTATCTGGTTGACACTAGTACTTTCTAGGGATCTTAGTTATTATATTCGTGATGTGACACGCGGGAAATTTAAAATTTAAAAAGTCACTTTTTATAAAATGTCAGAAAAAGGCCAATTTTCCAAAAAAAGGCCCTTGACATTTCTAAAGAAGGTGCCTTTTTGTACAGCCCTGATAAAACTTAGTAACTAAATAAAGCAATTTTTGATTTTTAACGAAGTGTCTGATTTTACCAATTGAGTCGAAAGTTCTCCAATTGCTCCTAGTAACTAAATAAAGCAATTTTTGATTTTTAACGAAGTGTCTGATTTTACCAATTGAGTCGAAAGTTCTCCAATTGCTCCCTGTCTCCTCTCTGAGCTGGCTCTGATTGTGATGAACGTCCAATATTCAAAGAAATACAGAAAGAATTTTTTCAACTATTTTCGAAGTTAACCACCACATTTTTCATCTTTAAGTTTTTAGCATTTCTGACAGGTTTGATCAAACAATTTTAAAAGTAAGAATAAAGTAGGTATCTTACTAAAGTTTTAAGCTGCGGGGTGGTCAAAATCCCAATAGCGTTTAATGCCTTACATCGTAGAAGGGAGAAAGGGACCAAAAGTTAATGTTGAAATTAAAAAAAAATATTAAAAAAGAAAACCTTTTTCTTGAAGAATATTGTTGTAGTGACTTTGACGTGCGATGACTAATCTTTCTTAAAAAAAAGTTTTTTCACTCTTTAACTGACTAAATAAGGGATCTTTTTTCTTATTGAAATTCCTTTATTCTTCAGTAATTGTTTCTCCTCTTCGGAAAATAATAATTTGCACCTGCTGGGCAATCTCTTTAAACCGATCTTTAAACCTGATGCTGTTTGAGAGCTTACAAAGAGTTTATTCTAATTCTTTACTTATCCCTAACTTATACAGGCTGTCCGGAAATAACATTGAAACATTCGGATTTTGATTCTATACAGGTTATAATATAAAAAAAAGTCAGTATCAATATGGGTCCGATAATTCTTTTTAAGGGTGGTGTTTTTGTCGGTGTCTGTCGTATTTCTTACGCCCCTGACGGAGGGGTAGGTCTATCTAAAATTTGGTGTTCGTAAAAATTCCAGAGAATGGTGTACACAAGAATTCCAAGGGAAAGAATTTCAAGGAATTCCACAGACTTCCGGGGAGTTCAACAGACTTCCAGGGAGTTCACAGACTTCCAGATAATTTCACGGTCACTTTTAAAGAGTACGTAGGTTTTATAAATTTTCTGCCGCTGTTCCACAGAGGAAGTTACAGAATTCCATGAATTCCAGACACTTCCACGAAATTCAAGAGACTTCCAAAGAATTCCAGAGACTTCCAAAGAATTCCAGAGACTTGCAAAGAATTCCAGACACTTCCACGAAATTCAAGAGACTTCCAAAGAATTCCAGAGACTTGCAAAGAATTCCGGAGACTTCCAAAGAATTCCAGAAACTTCCAAAGAATTCCAGAGACTTCCAAAGAATTCCAGCGGCTTTCAAAGAATTCCAGAGGCTTTCAAAGAATTCCGGAGAGATTTTCAAGGAATTTCAGAGATTTCATGGTAATTCCGGGACTTCTGAACAATTCCTGAGGCTTCTAAAGAAAGAGAATTCCAGTGAATTCCAACTTCCAAGGATTCACAAACTCGTTAGATTCCCTGGACTTCCAAGCAATTTCAGTGATTTCCAAAGAATTTCTGACTTCCAATGAATTCCAGAGAATGCCAAAGAATTCCAGTGAATTCCAAGGATTTCAAAAAGCTCAATTCCCTGGACTTCCAAGCAATTCCAATGATTTCCAAATAACACCCCTATACCAAATTTCGTCGTGATATCTCTAATATCTACTTACAAAGTTAATGCTAAAAACTAAGTAGTTTTAGGGATTCATCTTTGAGCATCGATAGCTTCGTTTAGAAAGCATTTCGGGACCCATATTGATAGGAGCTTTTTACATTTTTCGCGTTCAAATTTTGCTTCTACGAATGTGTACCTAACTGTATATTTTTATTACCGGATTTTTCAAGTCGAAAACCTTGGTGCCTTTTTTTAGAAAAATGTGCATGGTTCGAATAGTGATAGGGGGTTGATGAGCATATCTATCTGCCTGGGGATGATTTACGATTTAAACGTATTTATCGTAATTCTCACTATAATTCTTCCGACACGTTCAACCTACTTACTATACAGGCTGGTCGTTTTATCTTGAGACTGGCAAATATCTCGGAAAGGCAGCATTTTAGAAAAAAATGTTTATTATAAAAGTTTTATGACTTCGAGGGAGAAAACAGATGGCATCGACGTCATTTTGAATCAAGGTCATTTTCAAGGTCAAATGAAGGTCAACTTAATTTTTTTAAATGGAAAACTACATTTTTTATTGCAGATTGTTATTCCCCGTAAAAGAACAAACAACTCTCATCTAAGCTATTTTTGGATCCGATGGATAGTCTGTCAGATATTTAAATGTAAATTTTAATCTTCTTCGAAATCCATTGCCTTCCCTAGCAACCGCGGCATGGCAAAAACCGGCAAAAACAAAATCTACAACAATTTTTGTGGTTTATTTATTTAGAATTCATCCTTGCTAGGTTACAACGGTTGTTCATTTGTTTTGTCTTCCCGCTGTTACTAGGGAATGTCTAGGGATTTCGAAAAAGGTTAAAATTTACATCCATCGGATCCAAAAATAGTTTAGATGAGAGTTGTTTGTTCTTTTATGGGGAATAAGAATCTGTAATAAAAAATATAGGTTTCCGTTTAAAAAAATCAAGTTGACCTTCATTTGATCTTGAAAATGACCTTGAATCAAAATGGCGATGATGCCATCTATTTTCCCCCTCGAAGTCATAAAACTTTTATACAAAACATTTTTTTCTAAAATGCTCCCTTTTCGAGATATTTGCCAGTCTCAAGATAAAACAAATTCTGTGAAAAAGTAGAAGTTTCTAGCGTCTCCGAGTCCGAGGTTGCCAATTTTTAACTTCTACGCTTCAGCGCATTTTTGCAACATAAACTTCTCGATAAACTTTAAAAAATTAAATACAAACCCCCATTCGAGCCCCCATTTTTTGCGTCACCATACGAAAGTTATTAGAATTCTGCTTCTGAAAATGTATTCAGTATTCGCACATGGTACCCTTTTGGCCAGTGCCGTAAAAAACCTGTGTATAACTATATTTTTATCACCTGATTTGATAGCTGCTTTTTTTTCAAGAGGAAAACTTAGTTCCATTTTTTCGAATAATGTAATTTTAGTGGCGAACAGGCCCTTTTAGAATGTATTTTGCAAAAAAGCCTATTCTTACTATCGGATTCGATGGCTGTTGCATTACCGGATCAAAAACCATCTGCCATTTTTTCGAAAAATTTAATTTTAGAGGTGAGAAACATTTGTATTTTACATTTTAGTAAATGAGCGCCGGCCGCAATGCGCACGATAGAATCAGTGATCGACAACCGCCCGCACGCCCGACCTCTGACTCACAGATTCTGCAGGTTAAAACAAAGTTGAATGCTGCATTTACAAATTCTGTGAACAAATAGAAGTTTCTACCGTCGCCGAGACTGCCAATTTGTTATCATATTTTGAGCTGTATCATCTCCTGAAATATTTCAATGTAATTTCCGGACACGCTGTACGTGCTATGATCGCTATGATGTTTCCAACTTTGCAGTAGTGTCTTCAAGTTCAATTGATAATGAAAGTTCGTGCATTTAAAAAGAAGGCTAAGTATACCTTAGTCGCAATTGAGAAAGCGTCAACTGAAATTAAGAATATTACAATTCAATTATAGGTTCAACTCAAGGAATGTGTAGAAGTCAACCAAAAACAGAATTATTTTGTCGGATTTAAAATGAACAATAGAAACTGATATTATGATAGCAAAATTTGAAAACCTAACTTTTCAATTTTTTAAACATTTCGGCAAATATTTGAGCATTGCAAATCGAGCGGCACGTGAAGTAAAATTTTTCTTCAGTTAGTCATTTTGCATTTTGATGTACCGTGTGGCCAGGTCGTGACCCAATTTTCAAGTATAAAAAAAGCTACCAACGATAAAGCAATAAAAGATTGTTGACAAATCCTTCATTGAAGAGGTTCAAATTAAAAACGTGGCCATAAAAATGAGAAGTGAGTGCTGTATTGTGTATGCAAACAATAATACCTTTATCTCGAGTCATTGCACTGTAAATTTGTTGTCGGTATTATCTTGGTAATTACTTTGTAAATACATCAAACTTGTTGCTTAATACTGTCGATTATATATTTTGTATTCTGAATTGGCAGTAAAATTCCATAAGTCGTTCTCATAAGCACACCCCTAATTACTGTTCCGGTTTGATGAAGGACCCAGCTCTAATTAAGTGTCGTAATCTGCATTATGGAAGTCTGGCAAAGTCTGCTCAGAACTCCCTAACAGTCAGGTTCCCAACTTAACCACATTTCTAATTGTATTAGACCACGGCAAGATGAACAAAAACTGTCAACAACTGTAAGATTAGAAAACGTCTTATATGCTGCATTCAGTAAAAAACGTCACGGTAAGCAAATAAAAGTGTACTGTTATCAAATGTGCTATTTATAGTTCCACAACGAGATATGAAGTTGTTTATGTAAACAAACTGTTTGCCAGTATTTTTATATAATTAAATTTTGTACTCTCAAGGTTTTGCTGTTATCGAAGTTTTTATTGTTTAGATAATTCAGTAATTATGCAATTTTTAACATAGCTCATGTTCTTTTAAATGTCGGCCTCACGACAGTACTCTATATTTATCTTGAAGTAAAAATGCAGATGTTACACTTTCTATTTTGGTGGACCCTTCAATTTTATTTCAGTCACACTACTTGGTCAAAACAAAGAAGACGTTGTGCCATTATCGCAGAAGATGAGGAAAGGAGAATCGAGCACCCCTTCATTTCGTCGTCTTATTGGATAAATACCAACTATTATTTATTGTTAAAACCGTGATAACCTTGCTGGCCGATATTATTTACTATGTACTGCTACTGTAGGTATGTAAATATTCTTCAAAAAATCTCATTTACAGGGCAAAAAGTGGAGGGTATCAGTTTTTTAATTAGTAGGTACCTCTTCTCTTGTATGTAAATGAAGCTTCATCTATTTAGAATATATTGCTGAATATAAATGTTCTTCTAAACAACCGCTGTCGGCATGCCTGTATGAGATTTTTTTTACTCATTAGTGCTTGTTATGCATAACTAAAACACCTAGACCGGAAAGAGAGGATATTGATCTATGCAGCAATGGATGCAGAACAGATATGAACATTTTTGACCCCGTAAATCTCGTTCAATTGAGAAAAGCAAATAAACAGGAGTATGGTCCTCGAGTGATCCCTACTCTTCTCAGTGCAGGGTGGCCCACTGAAAAAGCATGCAGCATGTATTTTCTGCTCTGACTCATATGTATATGTATACATACATATATCGTTTTTTAACTTCTACGCTCAAGGCGGAGCAGTATATAAAATCGATCAAAAATTCGAAATTGAACTGACATCAAATCTTTACGTTTCGGGGTCCCAGGAACCCAAAAAACCTATTTTTGAAAAATGTGTGTCTGTGTGTCTATGTGGGTGTGTCTGTCCGTGTGTCTGTGGACACGCTACAGCCGAAACTACTGAACTGATTTTGATGAAACTTGGCACACATATTCAGTGGGAGATTTGTAGGTGCTGATTAGAATCTGGGCTACACCGGCTCACGGAAAATGCCTTTTTGGCACATCAACTTTAAAAATTTAAATGCAAACCCCCATTTTTCGCATTACCATATGAATGCTCTTCAAATTCTGCTTCTAAAAATGTATTCACACTTGGGCCCTTTTGACCAAAAAATGGTGCCGTGAAAAAAAACTATGCATAAATGTATATTTTTATTACCGGATTTGATAACTGATTTTTTTTCAAGCCGAAAACCTTAGTGCCATTTTTTCGAAAAATGTCATTTTAGTGGCAATTTATTTTATTGTCTGTGCGGGAGAGGAGCTGATTAGATTTTGAAGCCGATCAGTCAACCCGAAGTGCCCTTTTGGCATAGCAACTTTCTTATTTTAAATATTTAAAAATTTAATAAATGCTGCTGTTATTAATCCAATGCAGTGCGGCGTAGAAGTTCCTGCCGTCTCCGAGACCGCCTTTTTTAAATTGAAAGGGTATGAAATTTTCTGTAGCCCGATGTAAACATTTTTGAAATTATCCATTCCTGCAAAAGTTTACATAAAAGAAGATAATCATCTTCTTTTTTTAGTGTTAACTTAGACGTAGGTATCACAAGGGGAGATAAAAATCGATCTGCTGGAGTGATTTTTCCTCAAATGAGTCGGAGAGGCGAAAATGTGGATGTCGCCTTTTCAGTGGGTCACCCTATACTTAAAAGATAATCTGCAGGTGCTTTGTTTTTTTTAAATGTTTAAAAAAGCTAAGTAATTTCAAAGCTCAGGAAGATCAAGAGTTTCGTTTTAACAAATAGGTACTTGGGGGGGGGCTGATCACTTCACAAAAATGCGTGCGATTAATTTGCAATGAGGAAGTAAGTTCCATTAATTCCAGTTCAATTATATTTATTACTTGAAACAATTTCAATATAGAAAAAATTGAATAATATGTAATAAAGTTTGTGTGGAAATTTGTTAATTAGTTAATAATAATTGAGCTTTTTGCAGTCGGAGCCTGAATATGTATGTTGTAGAAATATTCAACAATGAGTGTTGCAATCAAAGAAGAAATTTTTTTAAACTATAATTTTCTGAAAATACGATAAAAAGTAGAGGGACTGCATGCGTTAGTAACATTCATTGTGAATAGTCGTGGCAATAAAGTGAAAGAAAAATTCCGCCTTTGCTTGCGATTTTCTATTGGTGTGGATTCGGGTGACGTCATTCCCCGGAAAGCCATTCTCATACCGATCTACATTATTCATCGTCTGCTTTGTTTTCAAGTGTTTTTGTCATGAAAGTGACGTCCTGCATTTAGCCAAGTTCTATCCAGAACAATTTCCATCCCCTTTCATATTATTTTATAAGGGGTGTTTTTGCTAATCTCCTTGAAGTAGGTACCGAATAAGCCCCTATTTTTTATCATGATTTGACTTTTGAAACGTAGTGTATTGTGTGATCATCTAGAATCGTTAAGTTCTCTTATCTTTAGCTTCCTCGATATCCGTTTTTTTATATTTACGCAACGCACTGAGGGCCGGTTTTTTTTCCTTCTCATGTTATGAAATAATTATGAGCTGAAAAGCCCGACTTGCCTATTAATTGGTTGACAGCCAATGTTGAAAATGTCCTCCCGGATTGTGATGTAACACAAAACCAATTTTTTGGGCGAAAGCTCCTTATTTTTTCCTCAAAAACTGCGGAATTCAGCGGAACAACATTTTACAACCTCCTCCGAGGTCCGCAAACATTACCAAAAATGGAGAAAACCGTTATTTGCTTATAGCTTACAGGGAAAGAATACAAAAGAGTTGCAAACTTGAGATAGCATTCTTTCATTTATTTTCCATTTTTAGTTTGCAACCAATTCGGAAGTCTACATCATGGTTTTTTCATGGAAATTAACACTTTTACTTCTAACTTGGCAAAAAGAATGCAAAAGCATTGTAAGCTGACTAAAATGTTCTTGTAATTGTTCCCAAGGGCTACGCAAAGCTGCAGCCTTTTATATTAACTGCAGCATGTGTTTTATTCCAATTTTAAAGCAGCAGATTATCAACAATGTTGCTTTGGCAGCTTCAACAAAGCAATAAGTTTGAATCATTCAATCGCTGTTTTAAGTAAAAAAAATGCAGCAGAGAAGCGGCTGGAACCTCCCCATCGTGTGGGTCTTTGATTTCCGTGTTTTGTGTTTAAAATTTTAAAGGTGATATGTCTAAATGGCACTTCCCGTGTACCAATTTCTCTCAATAGCCTTTGACCACGTCAACGGGTCACCTGATTTCCATGTACCAAATTTCAGTGAAATCGATCCAGTAGTTTAGGCTATAACGTGGCCTTAGTGTTATTACAAAATTTCGATTTTTGTATCCAAAGGGTACTAAATGCGAATTAATTTTGTCTTATTTAAAACCAGAATTTGAAGACCTTTCTGATGGTGACAATAAATCTTTCAAAAACTTGTTTTGGAAATTGGTGTGCCAAAACGGCACTTCTCGTATGTCGATTGAATCCAAAAAATGTTCTGCTCTTCGACGTGTAATACAATTCCTATGTGCAAAATTTCAGCTAAATTGGTTCAGGGGCTTGAGCTGTACCGCGATTTTAAAGTCCGATAAAAATCTCAATTTTTTTAATTTTTGGCCAAAAGGGCACTGAGTGTCAAAAGCAGAATTTGAAGGCCTTTCCTATGGTGACGTCAAAAATGGGGGTTTGCATGTAAAATTTAAAAGTTGATGTGCCAAAATGGCATTTCCTGTTGCACGATTGGCTCCAAAAGCTTTTCAGATCCAAGTTAGGTTATCAGATGCCCACGTACCAAATTTTTTGTTTTGGCGAATTTTCATAACCTAATTTATTTGGTTTATGAGATATTTGGGGTGGCCCCTTTTCGTAATATTATTATTATGTAATCAATTCCACGTCAATTCCCTACTCGATTCCCTATTAATTCCAATTAATTCCAGCTAATGAAGGTTTCCAATGACAGACTTTTGCATTGCTTTTGCATACCGGGGTTTGTCAAATTTTGCCTTCATATTATCTATCTCTTTTAATTGGAAACCCTAATTCCTTTTCAATTCCGCCAATTCCAAAATAATTTTTAGAAATTCTTTACATTGGCTAATAATGCTCATCTGATATTGTCACCAGTCTAACGTTATCTGGTAGTGGTTTAATGTTTTTTGAGTAAATTGTCAACGCCTATTTATTGAATGTTTGCAGTAAATTTTAATTATATTAACGAGCATCATCCGATAAGATAAACTGACGTAATTGGAGATAAGGTCCATCCAAAATGTTTAACATATTAATAAGCGGTTGTTTTCGTTCGAGTATACATTTAGCTTTGATGAACACAGCTAAATATCCTGGATTAGCAAGAGGCAATGTCCTGATAAAATCCAAACAAATAATCCTGTTCTGTGTTGACGCATGATACAGCGAACGTGCTTTCAACCATGAAAGTGGGATTTCAAAGAGAAAGGTGGTTGAGCAAATTCACCCTGATTGTATTTCTCAGTTTTAAGGAGAATAAATCTGGTAGTGACGTTTGAAAATTCAATGTCTGGATCGCTTCAAATTAAAGATTCAGCGGTTAAGTAGGTCGCGTTGATTTTAAAATGAGATCGTTGGCAAGCTCTGCACTCGTAATAATATTAAGGAAATAATTTTTTGTCTCACAAGGACATGTTGGATTATTTATATCATCCTCACAAGGTTATATTCGGCGACATAACCGAGCTGCGGTTGGATTCCAGACGAAAATCTAACTTTAAGGAAAACATTGCTGTGTTTATTTTTCCCGGAGGAACCTAAATGATCACGTGGTGCAATTGCCGCCCAACGTGCTGAATTTCCAACCCTCCTGATTAATCCCATCCGCTGGATAAACACGTTTAACACGAATTACGAATCTTAGGATAGTAAAGAGAACAAGACCCAATCTATCATGAACTTAGTCCCCAGGTTACAGCTCAATTAAATCGAATTTCGGTTCGAGTTCGGATTTTACTGTTATAGTTGATTCGTGGATGTAAACTCTACTTTTCCGACACGCAGTACGTTGCACTTTGACTCTATTAATATGTGATAGTATTGGTTGCACCACGCCTTTGCTAGCACAAGTTTACCAGACCATTTGTCGCTTTTCTGATTCAGTTTGCACGCCATCACACCTTCTTTGCTCTACTATAATCACCGCTCCTCGACCTGCATCAAAACGTGTCTATCTCTTTAGCTGCCTGCCTCATATGTAATGTACTCTCGTGTCGCTCATTTATTATTTTGTCAGACATTAACGTGTGTAAATGGAATTAAATTTAACGAAACGAAAACATTGTTTGCCACCTCTCGATTTTATATTTATTTAATTTCACGTTGCACGCAACTGCTTCAAGTTTTTTCTTTACAAAGCAAACAAATTAAACTAATATTGAATTGCAAAACAAACAAATAGAACAATATCGGCCAGTCTCCCATCTACGTAAGAGATATCATGGTTAAACAAGACGTAATGATTCAAAATTGAAATTTCAGAATCCGTCAATTGTACTTCAGATAATTATAATATACAGGGTGGTTCATGAGAAATTTTTGGGGATCCACTGTAGTGAATCGCCCACGCACACTAAAAATTAAATATTCGTCTCTTAATTGTGAGTTTATCTCGCCCACGTTTTTCCTACCTAACTGTCACCGTTTTTGATATTATGTCAAAAAACTTGTGTCTTCCAAACGATTGAAGATTATGCAACTAAACTTGGAGGACTGAAACTAGAAGCTTTGAGCTTTCTTTCGATGTCTCACATGTTGATTTAACAATATGGGGGGAAATATATTTTTTAAATGGCGAAGAGAAATTGTCCGCAACTTATTTTTTAAAATAGGAATACCATAATTTTATGTGGCCAAAAGATGCAAAATAAAACTTCCTTTGGACTAGTATTAGCATTCCTATACTTATTTTCAATATTTTTGAAAATATTTGGAATAGATTTATTTGTGTGGTTTAAAGAAAACAATCCCAGCAAAGCTTTGGATCACAATTAGAACAATTCGTTCTACACCTTCAAAAATTGAATTTTTTTTAAAAATTCGTTGAATTTACGAGCATCCAATCACAGATCGACAACATAAGCTATAACTTGTTTTTCAATTTCTATTTGTACATGCGTGTTCAGCAACCGTGAAAGAATTAGGTGTCCAAGGAAGGTGGGCTTACCTTTCCTAAAAATTGCCAGAAGTGAAGAAAAATTAATTTTTGAAAGATAGGAAAGTCTTTTTGAACATTTTTTCTTTCCAAGAGCTATCAAAGTTACATTGTTTAAACTTTAAAAAGCGTTAATTTTTAACATCTTTGAAAATATTGAAAATGTGTATAGGGAATGTTAATATCAGTCTAAAAGAAATTTAATTTTGCATCTTTTTGCAATTGCACTAAACGTCAAAAGAGATTTTAAAGTTGGTATACTATTTTACACTTTATTTCAAAGAGTTTTATACTGATTTTATAAATTCATCATACAAATTTTAGAATTTTGACCATTTTTCGAAAAGGCCATACTGATTACCTATATTTCTGAAAAGTTGTTTTTTTCTGTATCCCGTAGTCCGTAGTGTCAAAATTCAATATTCGCGAAAATCAGAAAAGTGTCTGACATCTGGTGGCAATACTTTAACTACACTGAGAGACCGGATACGGAAATACTTTTAAACGTCTGTCATCATAATTTCGGCTTACGTCAGTCAGTTGTCAGTTGCGAGGTTAGGTAGTTGTTTTGTTCGGAGACATCCTCTCGCTGACTCGAAATTTTGGGAATAATTCTGTGGAATTTTACGTCTTGTGTACTTAAGTGGAACATTGTAAATCCAGGAAAACTTGGCTTTTAAAAAATCCACGTATCGATGTCACTGATGTCACCAACTGACACTGTCAGGCACGTCACGCTAGAATTCTCACTTCCGGCTCCCCTGTGGGGTGAGACCACCATTTTGTGGTTTAGCAATGCCATCTATTAGCAGCTGATTTTCGCGAATAGCGGCCATAAGAGAATCAAAAGTTGACTGTCATTGCTCTAAATCTAGAAGGCCTGTAGAACTGCTGTGGATGCCATCCGATTAACAGCTGTCAAAAATATACAAGCTCCAAATTTCATTTAAATAGCATCAATTATTGTTGGGGAGATATTAATTTCTATTTGAAATTGCAATTTTCAGATTTTTCGGAATTACTCAGGAACGAATTGAGATATCGGGGAATTCTCTTCAGATTCTTAATGGCAAAGAAATAGCGCAACTTTTCTCTAATTTAACCAACTTCCGTATCTTTTACCGTTTATTTAGGGAGATGCCAGTGGTGAGCAGTGAAAAAGGAATCGCCCTGAATATCTACGCTATGATTAATGCAAGCTTTGTTTTGAAGCATTCTGCGTTATAGCGGGGGATAAATTGTAATTGTCAGTATTTTCTATAGTTTTGTACCTGCAGATTCTTTCAGAATTGTATTGATATGTAGAAGGCCTTTGACAATAGATAGCGCTTTAAAACATATTTATATTTAACTTAGTCATATTTTTTTGGGAATGCTCATCGGGTCCCTGAAGCTGAGGCAAGAAAATAGTACGAAGTTAGTGAAAATTTCAAAGATTTTTCTTATTTTTGTTCTAAACCCTCGTATAAGTTTTGAATTGATTTACTAGCCCGTTTAAAAAGTTTAAAAAGAAAATTTAACGTGATCTTGTGGAGCTTACTACAATTTCGATTATTATAGGACATAAAAAAATAGTTAGAAAAAATGGTACTATTGTTTTTAGGCGCTCCGGTCAATGTTAGGACCCGAAAGTGGCCTTTCCCGGACTAGTCCGGGACTGTGAAAAATTAATTTTCCCGGTGAATTTTAGGACCGGAAAATCAACTAGTCCGGGAAAGTCGACGTCCGGGAAAGTGAAATTTCACCGGAATATTCTAGAAAGTGAAATTTCACCGGAATATTATGGATTTTGTTATCGCGTTAATTTTTACTAGGATGATTGCTTTATGGTTTAGGAAATAAAAGGTTCCGATTTTAAGAAGGTACCACTTTGCCTGCCACTTTAAACAGCATTTCAGATTGATGATGACATTTGGAAGAAAGTCAGAATGGTTCATCTTCTACATCATTAATTTCAATGAAGGCATAATAAATACATATAGACAGCTAATATTGATATAATGATTTGCTCCTCCTTAATAACGATAGTATTGTAGTTTTAGTTAATATAAACCTGAAAACCCACCCTGCGTTTTCAATTGAGGGGGCTCCAAGTTTGTAAAAAAAATTGGTTATTTAATGGTGATCTTATGTCAGGAGGATATTTCTGAATTTTCGATTTTGCCGATCTCCAGAATATGTGTAATCTTGTACTACATTGAGGAAAACGGACATCTCTGGGAACCTACGTTACCGTGAAATCTCAAGATGGAAAACTGTTGCTCCTAGTTTGTGTGACAAGACAAATATCGAAAATTACTCTTTGCATTTGTTGAATTAGCCTTAGAAGTTGCTGCACCCATGGAAGATGAAAGCACAGTATTTTTGTGCTGGAGACAAAGTTTATCTTCTTTTTCCCATTAACAATATTTTAGTTTGTCCATAAAATAAGTTACATGAGCCGTCCTGGCGTTACGAAAGATTGTGTTTACAAACGTAGACAGGCAAGAATTTCTTGGTATTTTTTTGTCATAAATAAGATTTGTTTGATGCAATCCTCGAAATTTTAAAAACCACGTGGGAGAAAATACTCGTTTGAAGTTGAGTAAATAATTAACCATACAAACTATTGATCAACCTCACAATGGTCGTTGTGGAACATAATTCACTCAAACTTTGAGGGCATAGCACTGAAAAGTAATGCATATGCCGCAAATTTGAAACTTGCGAAGTTCGAGGTGGTGGCTAGCTTGCCACAGGAAGGTCGTAATCCTGTCAGACCGAGAGCAACAAACACATAAACCACACCACACTGGCCTTAATGGAAAACAAGGGAGGTTAACTTGTCCCATACCATACCTAGATCAATTCTTTGCTACTGGGTACATTGGCTAACGAGAAACGGAGAAAAATATTCAGCACACGTTCCGATGCTACATAAAGAAACTTCACAAACATCATTATCTAGCAGACGATTTCCAATATTGATAAAGTTCACGGTTTTGACATCAATGGAGGGCGAAATAAAGGGCACGGAATCTAAATTAAATTCTCACCTTCGCTTTTTATCGACTGGCACAATGAGGTAATAATGTAATCGTCCACGCTTCCCTTGCCGTTCTTTGTATGAGTCGTCTTTATACCGTTATTGATGCTTTAAAGCCAAGAGATATAATATGGCACTGAGGTATAGTTTCATTAAAAGAAAACCGATTTTTTTTTCTTCCAGCCACAATTTGATTCAAGAAAGTGTTCTTGAACGTGGTTTTGTCTAGTGGTCTAACCAAAGCGATAACCACATAGACCTGCCTCAACTCACAGCCGGTTAAGCATGATAATAAACTTTTTAAACATTGAAGGATGTTCACATGTCAAGTGGTTAATAAACCTCATTGAGTCGTTCAAGGTTTAGTAAACTATCCGTTTATTTTCTTTGTTGGGCAACAAATTGAGAAGGACAATTTGTTTATGTATGCGGGGCCTAATGGACGCACAGACGCTTTACCCATTCTTAATCAGTTCTTCCAATATTGAGGGTTGGTTGAAAGAAAAATGCATCACTTAGCAAGGTCCAAAGGACATTCACTCCACAACTAATATAAATTTACTTAACATAACACGCGATGCATGTGCTAATGTGTTAATGCTAACAAATGCGCTTTTTGTTTATTCTGGCGTTCATAAATAGTCGTCTCCACGTTTCTGTCCAAAGAACGCGGGAGCTGAAAATTACCATCATGCGGTTGAAGTATTAGTACTCTAATTAAATCCCGAATTTTTGGAGGTCGTAAAGGGGTGGCGTTGTAGTGGTGGTAGCTTTTGCACGTTTAATAACGTTTTTCCGCCTGGTTGATCGCGTTAATGAAACCCAGACTTGAATTTTGTTATTTCGAGCACCTCGTAATTGCCGATAATTGCTGCAATGATAACAGCGTCGAAACTGGGTCTTTGATGATAAATAATTGAATACAACTGCTATTAACAACAGTAAAAGTCAGCGAGTAACAATGAGTAATGCCCCATTCATACTCACTTTGTTGCTTACCGTTAGTTGGTAATTTTAGTTGTAACGACCAGTCGACCACCTATTATGGTAGTTTATTATTATATTTCCCATTTTATGCATACTCCGATGTCGTACCTTGAAAATGTAATAAATGATAATTTAATGGTTGCATGAATATTTATAGTGTGCAAGTAATGAATAGGTTTGTTTTGTTAAAAGCCACAGCCATTATCCGGCTTAACAATAATTCATTTTTTGTTGACTTTCCAATCATGCATCACAAGAATCGTCTTGAACTCTTGAATAATCGGATGCTGACTGACTCTTCTTTTGTTAAATTGTTTATAAAAACTGTTGCTGATGTCGGAAAAAACAAATTATAATATTCTATAACAGTATTTACTATGGAATATTTTCACCAACCAGCAAAAAATGTAGTTACATAAAATACACACCTAAAAGATTTTCGTTTTCTATTTCAGTTATACTAGTACACAACTTTGGGGGTTCTAATAATAGATTACTATTACTGAATTTTTACTTGTAAACAGAGCCGGTTTACCGGTTTACAAATTGGGATCAGTGGCGGAACGGAATTTTTCGGGGTCTGGACTGCCTTACGCAAAAACTGACGTATAAAGTACTCTTGGAAAATGTTCAATTTTTGTTGTCCTCTGCTGACTCAACCTAATCCGTATCTGAAACATTCTGTCCAAATGGCTGCTGTTAATTAACTAACGTAAAAAGTTCATAAATTCATCGGCAAACTTTTCCTTAAAACTTTCGTTCCATATGTTATTGTTAAACTAATAACAGGGTTCTCGCTGTCTGTAGTAGTACATATCCTGTATCTGCTGCCAAAAAATGTTTCCATGTAACATTCCGAAAGTTAGAAAGTCGATACTTCTAGTAAGTTATCTTTGATCTTGATCTTCGATCTTGATGGATCTTAATCTTATCTGTTATTCAGTTGGGATGAGAATAGATGCAGGAATCTCCAGGAATTTGTCCAAAGTTATAATGTTATTGCTTTGCTCGGATTCCTTTTTTTTGAAATATTGGCATTTTTTTAACTTCGCTTCATTAATTTTTGGTGATGACTGCCGGAAAAAACTTGTTTTCTGTAGGTACGTGTTTGAATAAGTTAGTAAAGGTAAATTTTTATCTCTGTAGTGCACTGATTGTTATCGATAATTTTTTCGAATGCATTCCAATAATGTATTAATTAGCCCGAGCGGAACACGAGGGCTAATTACGTTATTGGGGTGCATGAGAAAAAATTACCTGATACAATCAATAAACGAAGGAGATTCGGAAGATTAATGGGCAAGTCAACATTATTGAACATTTTTGAAATATAACAGAAAGCATAAAGATTCACATGGAAGTCATGGGCCCTCTTAATTTTTTCTCCGGAATTTGACCTTGAAGCTTCTTAAGGGTTTTTTTTGCACTCAAAAATTATAACATACACATTCATACTCTAATGCAACAACCTGCCCACAATACGGGAAATATGTTCAAAAAATATATCGTTTGACATAACACAGCAAAGAGTTATTTTGTGGAAAATTTGCAGAATTAACTCTGGTCATAGCTAACAAACGTTTGAACAAAATTTTACAAATAGGAAATGCAGACGTTGTTTGAGGGTATCTTCAATTTGTATGGGCAATAACTGATTTTTTAAATTTATTTTTAGCTCTCTTGTAATTTTTCCGACGTAATATCCTAATGTAATGTTCCTGTATTAAAGAAGTAACCTCACACTTTCCGGTTGATTAATCAAGAAATAAATAACCCAATTCATTTGTTGACCCTGTATGTTCAAGATTTTTCTTTAAATAATGTGTGCATTTTTTTTGTCAAATTTTATCGAGCCGCCGTTTGGTAACTAGGGGCCAGAGTTAATTTTTCACAAAATAATTTCTTGCTGTGTTATTTCAAACGATATATTTTTTCAAAAATTTTTCCGTATCGTGGGCAGGTTGTTGCATTAGAGTATATAGAAAAATGTGTTTTTATCTTTTAGTGGCTTAAAACCCCTTCAAACAGCTTTAACGCCAAATTCCGGGAAAACAACTGGTCGTACGAAAAATAAAGAAAATACCTTATTTGCAGAGAATGCTCTTCACTTTATTTTGTTATACAGTGCGAACGTTGCCTGTGGAACATTTCAAATAAAAATTTCTGCTAAAATCCTCGGACCGGTCGATTTTATTTTTTTAATGCGTTTAGGTTTAACCGGAAATGACCTTAACTTTGTTTTCCTTAATGGAAAGTTTTCAATGAATTCGGAATCTACTTTTTTTTTTGAGTTAAAAATATGTATCATATTTGACCGGAAGTGGAGGCACGCCATCCTAGATTTTCAAAAACATCGAAGAAATTGTTCAAAAAAATCGCAAATACCACGTCAACCTTATTTGTTTGATACAAATTCAACTGCATACAATATTCCTTTTATTTGTCTTTGCTTTTTCAATTTTCACAATTGCCAGGTATGGTACATGCTGTTAACTCAGAAAAACTCGTAAGTTCCCAATCCGTTGAGAAAAAAGTCTTTCCATCTGAGAAAACAACCTTAAGGTAATTTCCGGTTAAACCGGAAGTAGGAAAATAAATCTGACTGCAGGATCAGATCCGCATTAAAAAAAATAAAATTACCGGTCCCAGGATTTTAGCAGCAGATGACCCAAGAAATTTTTATTTGAAATGTTTCACAGCCAATGGTCGCAAAGTTAATAGAAAAGGAGATTCATATCTCCTTTTCTATTCTATGAAAAACCGATTTCTTAACACGTTTAAAAGATATCAAACAATACGCACAGGGTCTATCGATGGAGACTTTTTTCAAATTTATGCTGTAACTTTTGAAAGAGTGTATGGATGCCAATAATTTTCGCATAGGCTCACAGAGCATACCCTTTAAAATTATATATCACAAAGGGCCCTAATGTAATTTAAAATTAGATCATAGAGGGCGTTATGGAGTCGAACAAATATAAAAAATCTTGCAGCGATGGATTGGCAATGAAATTAGCTTTCAAATGATGCATCGCAAGTGGGGGGTTGCCATTTGAGATTTTGAAGTTGAGGTTGGCGGGGCTTATAGGGGGTAGTGTTGAAAAATTCCACCATGCTGGGATTTAGGTGTCCCCCTCCAATTAAAAATCGCTCGAATTAAAAATCGATCTGTTCGAGCGATTTTTTTGTCTTGTAGTTCTAGAGAAAAGTCAAATTGTAGCTTTTAAAAAAGACCCCCTGTGTACTTAAGTTTGTTGTTATTCATCAATTGCGAGATATTTGTTAGAGATTAGAGTGTGGCCAAGTGGGGATTTAAAAAGATATATAATTTTTTAAACTAAAAATAAGACAGTAGCATCAGTAAAGAGGCATTGAGCAAAACATTTTTTTGCGTGTAGCTACTTGGTGTCAAAAAATACTTATTGTTTATTGCTATGTAATTGAAGCGATAAGATAAAAGCAATCTTATTTTTTTCCCTCTCAGCTGAATAATACTATATTCAATTTGTACTCTGTATTACAGGGCTAAAAAATAAGGAACTTGTCACATCCTGAAATTTTAAAACTGATATCTGGATGCTTAATAATTTATGTTTATTGATACTGGTAACTTATAATTTTCAGTACACCCTTTTAAGTTTGGCGAACGGGTAGTTTTTGTGTGGGTTTTTGCTTTGGAAGCCGCCGTTCGGGATTTATTATTGAAATGATGGATGTTCCTGTTCAGAACATCTTTTCCGAGTCTTAATAATTTTTTCCTTGAGAGCATTTTCATTAATTTCTCAGCTGCGTCAATCTTAATTCCAGTTGCTACTTTAGATCATAAAACCTGCAAGAACCTCCAAAGTTCATTCAGCAGACAACCCAAGAAAACGTGCGAAATAATTAGATAAATGACAAAGATTTCAGATACTTTGCAGAATCAGGATTCGGGTTCGATTGTGAAAGACAAGAAACTTGAAGAACTTTTCTCCGACTCCTCCGCCGTAAAAGTAAGGAAATCCAAGTGAAATGCTTCTTTTTGCGTTCGGCAAGGGGAACTCGTATTAACTCTTCTTCAGTCCTCTCGTTGCGGTCAAAGAGCACTCAAGGCCACCGAGTCTTGAATGCTCCACTGCCTTCATTATACAACACGAAACAATGTGAAGGTTAAAGCAGCCACAGTTGAAAATCGCAGGACGTTGTAGCAGCTGCAACTTGGCTTTTTGGCAGCGGCTGAAATAAAAGCAAAACCAAATTTAATTGAATAATTGAAGCTGCAGTTGCTGCTTTTCAAGGTCCTGCTGAAAATCGTTTAATAAACCACTTTTTTTGTCTCTCAACGTTACATAAATAAACTCGCCTTGATCGTGACCACCGTTTATTGTCTCTCTAACGCCGCCAAGTCCGCGACCTCAATTTCACCGTCAATGTCAGGGACGAAGAAAATTCATTTCCAAGGGTTTTTCTGTCGTACTAAAATTAGAATTCACTTGTTATACGATAGTGGCTTCCTGTTTACGATTACTAAACATACATGAAAAGCGAATTTCCTGTGCTGTTTTTTCGTTCAAGGGTAAGCAGCAGGAAAATTTTTATAAAACATTCAGGCTGACCCAACTATAAGGGTCGGTCGGGGTGTTATTGAATTTATTATGACATTGAACGACCTTCTATAAGGGTACGAAGGGAGGCCCGTCCGGGTCCAATATCGACTGCATTGCGTACGCTGCCCAGCCATTGATTTTCACATTTACATGCAGTTCAAACGTTAAATTTCAGCAAAATTAGTCGACGAGTCATCACCCCCTATTGTTGTACCAGACAGCTTTTTAAACTGCCAAATTACACCCTTGCAAAGTCTATCAATGCTATACCATGAAAACTGTTACTTTGACGTAAGAGCTCGTTATCTATTACGAGAATGCAGGAATGTAAAACTATCATTCTCATTTTTTATAAAACTGCGCATGTAAAGTATGTAAACAATCCAACTTTAAAAATGATAATATAACTAAAGGAAATGAAACTAGTCCTACCCATAAAAAATTCAAGTGTTGTCTTATTGTGAATTCTGGGTTCAATATGAATATCTACAAAAAAAGTTTGAAAAATGATTAACTTTCCAGCCTTTGCTGGTAGCAATAATTGAGATCTTATTGATCCATTCAACTTGGATATCTACTACCGGTTGGTATCTGTTTATAAAATTGAACATCGGTAGTAAGCATCTATTTTTTTTAAATTGCAATGTTTTAACTTCTACGCTTCGCGGAGCAAGTTAATGAAATCAATCGAAAAATCGAATCGCCAAAAACATCAAATCTTTACGTTTTAGGGTCCTGGGAATCCGAAAAAGTGGTTTGAAAAATATCTGTGTGTTCTGTGATCACGCTGTAGCTCAAACTACTGAGCGTATCGAGATGAAATTTGGCACACATATTTGTGGGCAATTTGTAGCTGCTGAGAAGGTTTTGGGCCACATCGGTTAAGGGAAAGTGCATTTTTTGGCACATCAACTTTACCGCATGAATGCTCTTCGAATTTTGCTTCTAAAAATGTATTCACACTTGTGCCCTTTTGGCCAAAAAATGGTGCCGTGAAAAAAACTATGCGTAACTGCAAATTTTAATTGCCGGATTTCATAGCTGATTTTTTTTCAAGCCGAAAACCTTAGTGCCATTTTTTCGAAAAATGTCATTTTAGTGGCAAAAGGGTCCTTGTTTGAATTTATTTTAGAAAAAAGCATATCCTTATTCCTTACTATTGGAATCGTTAGCTATTGTATTGCCGGATCAAAAACCTTGGTGCATTTTTTTCGATAATTTCCATTTTAGGGGTAACAGGCAGAGATGTGCGTTTACGTGTAAACAATAATTGTTTACGTTTACATGTAAACAATGTAAACAACTGTAAACAATTGTAAACAATGTAAACAATTATTTAAGGTTAGATTTACTTAACCTAAAATATTGACTTTTCAACCAAGTCGCGAATGCAAAATGGCAGGGTGCTCTACTAGCAATAAGTTCGAAAAGTATATGTTCAATTTGATTGCGAAAGGGCGACAATATCATGCAAAGTGCAATAAACGGTTAAGCAATTCGGAATCTTGGCTAAAATCGCACCGGTAAGTTAATCTATTGCAATTAATTTTACATCGCAACTCTATTTGTTATAATATTTCTATAGAATAAAAACTAGCCACAAATATTTATTTTATCAGAAATGTCTGCAAGGCTGATAATATTGTCAGAGAAACCGAGGCAAAGGCAATAATTTGTGTTAGTACTGTAGTAAAAATCAAAATTATAATAATTTATCTGCATTTTGTAGTTGTTTACATTGTTTACGTGCAAAATTTGGAGTAAACAATTCTAATTGTTTACACGTAAACAATTCAATTATTTACTTTACATTGTTTACGCGCCTATCTCTGGAACAGGTAAAAGGGGTCCCCTTTTGAATTTTTCTTAGCATTATGCCCTTATTATGTCATTTTAGGAGTGAAAAACATTTTCATTTTAGATTGTAGTAAATGAGCGCGCCGGGCGCAATGCGCACGACAGCATCAAAAACGATGTCGTGAAAAAAACCTATGCATAACTGTATATTTTTATTACCGGATTTGATAGCTGTTTTTTTTTTCAAATCGAAAACTACTGTAATTTTTTCGAAAAATATCACTTTAGTGGCAACAAAGCCATTTATTGAATTTATTTTAACAAAAAAGCATATACAGTGTGTCTCATTTTATCTGGATGGAACCACCCAAATATTTCGGTTAATTTTAACCGAATCAATGCGTTCTTTTTTTCTGCATGTAGAGCTCCAAAATCTGCATCTACGTGATACTTCACTTTTTTTATAGACCGAAATCCCAGCCTACTGCGATTTAATAAAGAGGCCAAAAATTACGAAATCGTATTAGGCATTTTTTTATCGAAAAATTTTATAAGGGAAAGTTGCTCAGGATGGCTCCAAATGGCTAAATCCGAAATTTCAGGAAAAAATTAAAATGTTGAATTTCTTGAGGAAGAATCACAAAATGACGAAAATTTCAATATTTTTGCAACATAATGGGTGCTGTGAAATAAAAGAACAATAGAAATGAATTGATTTGACATTTGCTATCGGTCATGGATGGATAAAACTTAACAATCGCAGAAAAAGTTGAAATTATTAAGATAGTGTAAGATTTTCGTTTTTCTTAACAATTTCAATCTGTTGCAATGTGCCACAAACAGCAAACATATGCGCTTCCATTGTTTTTTTATTTCACATCACCCGTTATGTTGCAAAAATATTGACGTTTTCGCAGGGCCGTGTTAAGGCCGAATCGGTGAGGCGACCGCCTAGGGCGCAAAAATCTTGGGGCGCAAAATTTCAGATCGTTAACATTCTTTTTATAAGCGACAATTACGTTTCTTTCCTGCAAAGGCGAACGGCGGCGGTCCGGCGCCCAGAGAATTCTAGTTTATATTTTATAATTATAATATTCACTTACAAAACACAACAATGCATCATGACATGTAAATGAATTTCGGAGTAAAAAGTAAGTACTTATAGTATTGCTCGATGACTTTTGCGGATGAGTGGGCGTGTCTAGTTCAAACCACAATGTTCAACATGCGGCAAATTTATTAGAAAACTGGCTGCGTCCGTAAGCGTGTATTATTTGGAGCCGCTCCGTTCTACTCATGAATTCTGATTTGCCGCACCTTGAAAATTGTGGTTTGAACTAGACACTCCTGGTATCGCCCACTCATCAGCAAAAGTCATCGAGAAATACTATACCTGGATACTTAAGTTAGATTTTTAATTTTAATTTTTACCCAATTACGTAATTTGGCTTTGGCAATACATTTTATTGAGTCTTCTTTCTAAGCGGAGAGTAAAAGTTTCAGGAGTTTTAAATCGCTGTTTTTGTGTCAGGTACTGTGTTTGTTTAAGATGGAACGAAAGAAGAAAAAGAAAAAAAGGTATAAAATTATTCTTTGGTTCGGATTTGGATTGTGAAAATACTGAAAATCAGGTGGGGTGGGGGGGCTAAAAATTATTATTCTGGCGCCAAATTTCATCCTCGCCTCGCCTAAAATATTTCCTTAACACGGCCCTGCGTTTTCGTTATTTTATGATTCTTCCTCAAGAAATTCAACATTTTTATTTTTTCCTGAAGCTTCGGATTTAACCATATGGAGCGATCCTGAGCAACTTTTCTATATAAAATTTTTCGATAAAAAAATGCCTAATACGATTTCGTCATTTTTGGCCTCTTTATTAAATCGCAGTAGGCTGGGGTTTTGGTTTATAAAAAAAGTTGAGTATTATACAGGTGCAGATTTTGTAGCTCTACATGCAGAAAAAAAGAACGCATTGATTCGGTTAAAATTAACCGAAATATTTGGGTGGTTCCAGTTAAAATGAGACACACTGTATATTTCAAACGCTTAAAAAAAGTATCTCAAGCCCTTAAAAAATATTTCAAGCCCTTAAAAATTGTTTCAATTCCTTAAAAAAATACTTCAAGTGCTTTCTCAAGCAATTGAGAAAATATCTCAAGCGCTTAAGATCTGAAATCTTGAAACTCGTGTGGCCCTCCATCCTGTCGTAAAATTTTGATTTACCGGACTTATGACGTAAATAACAATGATATTTTCATATTCAACTCTGGTCAAATTTTAAATTAGATTAGGACAATTTGTAACAAATCATTTTAAAGGGTATGAAATGCCCTGTAAGCCCATACAAAAATTTTGGAAATCCATCCACTCCTTCAAAAGTTGCTGCAGCTGAATATGTAAATATCAAAAAAATGACAGCTTTGGATCGGTAATGAAACTGGTTTTCAAATGATATATAACAATTGGGGGCAATTTTTAATCATTTTTGTAGTTCTAGAGAGGAAAATGAAATTGCAACTTTCAAAAAAGTCGTCCTGTTTGTAGTTAACTACTATATTTTATTAATATAATCCATGACGTAAGACAAAAGTTTTGTTTTCTTTAGGTTTAGATGAACCCCGCGATTTTGCCGGAGTTACCGTTACAGACGTACTTATACTTAATTTGCATGTTATTTTATGCTACCCATTTGTGGTCTTACATAATTGATGTCGTTTATTACAATAATTATACATGCAGCATAGTGGGTTAAAATGTTCATGCCACGGACATTCAATTTGTGTGCATAATCAATTTGTTTATCTCTTTATCGCAGACATGTATGTTTAAGCTTGGCGAGAGTTTACTCATAATTTGCATTGAGGCTTCATAAGCTGCAGTGTTTATTAGATGCATAGCGAATTATTAAAGTTTCAGTGGGAATTTTAGAGAAAGCCCCACGGAGTTGACGCGGAATATCGGAATAAAAATGTTCTCCCGACAGCGCTGGCATCTAAGCAAACAAGAAACTAAACCCATGAAGCTTTTGTAAATATTTTATTTACCCAAGCTCGACCCCAGGTTTCTATTTTTAATAGATTATAAAATAGTGTGAAACTCAGTTAATATTAATGCAGAGTTCCCTTCGCTCAATTGACTATTTTAACCCCCCACTTCACTTCACCACTTAAAAAAAGGAAGGTTACTGCAATCACTAAAATTTTCGAATTTGAGATAACACCAAATTTTCACCCAAAAAGTGGTTTTAAAAATGTGTCTCTGTGTGTGTACGTATGTACGTTTGTAAACACGCCACAGCCAAAACTACCAGACCGATTTGGCTGAAATTCGGGTACGTGCATGGGCATCTGATAACCTAACTTAAACCTCATTCACAACCACTTTACGTACGTGACATAACGAAGTTTAACAATCGTCAATAATTACTAGAAAAGTCAGAAGCTGTCATGAACAATTGTTGACCATTGTTAAACTTTGTTACGTTACGTACGTAAAGTGGTTGTGAATAAGCTCTTAGATCTGAAAGCTTTTGGAGCCAATCGAGCAAATGGAAATGCCATTTTGGCACATCAACTTTTAAATTTTAAATGCAAACCCCCATTTGTCACGTCACCATAGGAAAGGCCTGCAAATTCTGCTTCTAAAAATGTATTCACTTTCAGTGTCCTTTTGACCAAAAATTAAAAAAATTGAGATTTTTATTGTACTTTAGGATCGCGGTACAGCCCAAGCCCCTGAACCGATTTGGCTGAAATTCTGCACATGGGGATTGTATTACACGTCGAAGAGCTGCACAAATTTTGAATTCAATCGGCCCACGGAAAGTGCCGTTTTGGTACACGAATTTCCAAACTTAAACAAGTTTTTGAAAGATTTCTGGTTTTAAATAAGACAAACAAAATTTACGGCACTTTAATGATGCAAGTGTAAGCAGATGAAGTTCTAAACTTCCCCTTTAGCGATAAAAATAGAGGGAAGTTCTCATAAGAATAAGAACCGATAATCAATTTGCCATTAAATTAAAAATGCAGCACCCGACGCGAAAATTTTAATTGACTTCGATTAGACGATGTTCAATTCCTTGCTAGACTGGTTTTCTTTTATATAATAAATTCATAAAAAGCGAATAATGGATTGCATGATTTCACTCCATTAACATCATCACAACTTGTAACATTTCTTAATTATTTGCAGAGTGTAAACAGGGAACTAGTTTATCGCCTTTATTTTTAAAAATATGTCTAATAAAATCTAATAAAATATTCCTGTTGTGTTCAGGATCGTTCGGAATTTGAAAGTCCTAAGAAATTCATTTTAAAGCCGACGTCTGGGTGATCTACGGTCGCGTCGGCTTCCCTATACGGGCATTATAGAATTATGACCCAAAATAAGCGCGTCAGGAATGAATCCGGTCGAGAACTGTGTGGAATCCCGAGATTCTCAGCTATTTCAGAATAATGCGAGTTCTAAGCGTGGTCGTCAGTGCAGCTGACCACCCGACAGTTAACCTTTAATGGCTTTAACAAAAAAATACCATTTTTTTAATCTTCACCCGAGCTTTTGTAGCAGCTTATATGCCGTGTGAATAGAGAAGTCTTCCATTCAATCTACGATTGAACACGAAATACATATTTTATTTTGGCAATCAATATGGATTCAATCCTGGAAAGTGTATAGAGTTTGTCAAACACCGTCTGACGGGGTTGAACATTCGAGAACCTTTGAATCTTAGACGAGATAATAACGGAATTTTTGAGAGAGCTGCCATTATTCATTATGTTTAATTGCAGGGTTGGAGGAGGAGCCAATGGAATCTTTACTCGTCGCCTGGATTTCAGCTCTTTCAACGCCTTGCCGAAGAACAAACTTAATTCTTATCAAATTAAGGTAAGGGGGTGCTTTAGTCGCTCTAAACTTTCTCAATTGGAATTAATTGAAGTCGCTTGTGAACAGTAATGGTCACCGTATACTGAAAGATTTAACATTATTTGTGCCTTCGTTTAGAAAGCGATCGAGACACAAATTAATACAAAATCGTTCTTATTATTAATTTTTCAACCGATTGTTTTATTACTTTTACCGCCCACTTGAACTGCCTAGGCAGTAAAAGAAATTACGGTGGTTACTATAATCTCTTTTTACATACCGGGTGACACCGGGTGAACTTTTTCAATTATTAAGATAAAAAACTCTCAGTGAACATGCTCACAGAACGTCACTTTTTGACATTCATTACAACTTTTTAATCACTTCCGGTTAGGCCGGAAATGACTTTAATTTTGAATTTTTAAATGGGACACCCGGTATATTTTTATATTTTTGGAATCTAGCGATCATCCTGAGTATTTTAGTGTCATTTTCGCGAGTTTTTTCTTGTTTTTGGCGAAATTTTGTTGTGGATCTAGAGTGCTGCGATACATTTTTTTGTCTTTTATGGACGTCAGTATTTTCGTATAATTAATAATATTTCGTTTCGGCTCATTTTAGCCTTATTCGGGGCTTCAAAATATACATTTTTCACGGATAACATTATTTTTTTCAAATGGTACCATGCCGGTACACCTGATCCATAAAAACAGATAATTTTTTCTGCGTGCAATGATACCACCAACTTGCAACTTGTCATTTTTGTCCACAAAAAATTAGTACCACCGGCGCCCTCTAGATCCCCAACCAAATTTCCCAAAACAAAAGAAAAGGCTTTATAAAATGACACTACAGCACTCAGAATTACTCCTAGATCCCAAAAATATAAAAATGTACCCGGTGTTCCATTTAAAAATTAAAATTAAAGTCATTTCCGGCATAACCGGAAGTGATAAAAAGTTCTAATGTGAATAGTTTTTAAAATAAACCCCCAGATTCATACCTCTGGGTACACGTTCTAGATTTCCATTAGAGACCCAAAAATGTTAAAAGATACAATAAAGAAATATAGAGGATGACATTTAAAATTACAAAGTGATAGGCGGCCGTTAGCTCATGAAATAAAAACATTTTGGGACCACTGATATTGTCGAAATATAGTCCATAGAAAGCCATTCCCCCCCCAAAAGTGGTTCTGATATGTTGGAAAAGAAAGATGTTATAAGGGGTGCCCGCTTCCGTTTGACCTCTAAAGAGTGAGTCAAACGGCAGCGGCCAACTATACTCTGTCCGGGATCCGCACGACCAAGATTCACCCGATTTCCATGGCGATTCATTGTTGACAACAATGATTCGCCATGGAAATAGGGTGAATCCCGGTCGTGTGGATCCCGGACAGACCATATAATAATTTTTGGGGAAGTCAAATATAGATATATCGAGATCTATGGACTTTTTTTCGACAATACCAGTGGTCCCGAAATGTTTTTATTTCATTGTCTAACGGCACGTCACTTTACTATTTTAAATGGCACCCCGTATATCTATGCATATTTATTGGCATTTTTCCTCGCATTTTTCATTCTCTTTACAACGGAATAATTAAAGCCATAAATATGTAACATGTAAGATTTTTTTTCTCAAAAAACCACGATTTCAGCATCAATGAAGTATCAAAGTAAAATGGTGTATTCTTTTTAGAGTATATAAGCATTTTAGACGACTCGTATGGATTTAAGTCGCCTCGCTCTGCTCTATGTTTAAACTTGCGTAATTCCATCGCGTAATATTTCACTTATGCTCCTAATAAAATAAATATTTATTAATTTCCGTCGAACGTCATAGAAACATGACATTTTTCAACTGCCCATGTAGTTTATCTTTTTCATACTTGGCAATGAAAATCGTTGTCTTAGTAAAAGAAATAGCCAGACGGAGTAAAAAAAACATTGTGATTTGCTGACGGGCGGAGTTAAAATTTTTTTTGCTCCGTCGACGAACTAGATAAGATCATCAGAATTAAAAGTTAATTATGAAATGGTATTTCCACGTACCAGGCTTAATTTACCTTTTTATCGTTCAAATTCTTTGGATAGGTAGCAATATTTTGATTTTTCCACGACCGTCACTACCGTCAGTGTTGTAACACTACATTTTTGGGCATTATTTGTCTTTTGAAAAACTTCGTCAAATTTTTAATAAAATCTTCAAAGTCGGTAAAAACTAAATATTAAGTTTTCTTTTACGCAATTTTTAACCTTTTTTCTTTATTCTTCCATTTTCGATTAAGGAAAACTGGTGATGACACTGATGTAGAAAGCCCCTTCTGCAAGTTTTGACCGTTTAAAGATTTCAAAAAACATAATTTTTCTCATACCAACATCTTATACTGTTTTTCTATTTCGGTTTCCTAATGAACACTTTATAGCACCCAAAAGCGTTCTCTAATGCGCTAAATTAGAGCCCGGCTTTTGCTTACATCGTAATCTAGACAACTATTGTGTCTAACAATCAAAACTGCCAAGCCTGTCTTTGAAAATGACAATCTGAATTTTTCTTGAAAATATTAACAAGCTGGGCATCCGAAATAAAAAAAAATGTATAAATAACGTGTTTCATAAAGCTCTTATCGCACTCGGACTTCCTCGTGCGATAATAATTGGCCTTATGAAACGTGTTTTTTAATATACTATTCTATGGTGTATTTGAATTAGCTTCTTATGTACGCCAGTCTATAAACGCACCTGGCCCATGACAACAAATAAATGAAAAATTTTTGGCATTTTTCACTTGATTGACTTGACAAGAAAATTCAAAAGAAAAAGTCGTGTTTTAATATGGTTGATATTGGAAAAAATCATGAAGGCAAAACGTATACGTTAAACGAAAATCCTTTGGCTGATTTCTGTAAACTTTTTTAGTCCTAAGTCCTAACCGTTTTGAAAATGCAGTTTAAAATTTTATGTACTTAGTATCTTTTCATTGTCATTTTTTTTGTGTAGTGGGTTTCCGATGATGGTGCTTTTTTGATTTAATGTACCTAATGAAAACGTCTTTGCTTGATGTCGTAGAATATTTAAAAAATCAAAACTTAAAATATGGTTTGTATACAAATTTTTGAAAATTAAAATCGCCAATCGTTTTAAGTTAGGGTAATAGGTATGAGTTTTTTTTTAATAGGTATGAGTTTTTTTTGCACTTAGCTTAGTGAATTAATAAGAAACGGTGCAATAAAACCGCAAAACGAGCAAAAAAGAGAAGAAAAGGGAACTGTGGTCCCATAAGAAGCATAAATAAAGGAAAGATCGCAAAGTAAAAGAGGATAGAACAGGTTCAACTTGACCATTTCTCCCAAACCACTGTACAAGCAAAAAAGAAATTGAAACTGCGGTTTTATTTTATTAAAGAACAACTTGACTGCAATAGCAATAAGCATCGCTGGCTTGGTTGTCTTAAGGAATGATAGTGAACTTTCGTTATGTTAAAAAATAGCGGCGAGAGAACAAGAACAATGATGCAATCAGACGGCAAAGATATTAAAACCACCATTAGTCACAATTACAGCTTAACAAACACACCACTTGTACTAAGCTAAAATCGACGCCATATTTAAATGTTCTGCAAGTTCGAGTCAAGCAGACATTGTTTTGTTATTTTAATTTGCGATTAAATGTAAGGATAATGGATCTAGTGAAACGAATAGGAGAAAATCAAGTAAAAGAGTGGAATTAACGGTACATTCAGACTGCCAGTTGTAATTTCTTCAATTCCAGACAAGATTCAGGCCTCGTCTGTCCTTATACGAAGAGCTAACGAGATCGGACAATAACGAAAGCCAAGTATTGATTATAGTGCATTTGTGCGATTTTTGGTTGTAACGGTAATGGATTGAAAGGAAGAGTGTCAGGTAAAACGGTCAAGAAGCTGGGGAGAGCCTCTGCGTAGGTTCCCCTTCAAGGTAGGGTTGCGTAACCGCATTCTAACTTCTTGTTTGTCCAACTGCTTTTTTAACATGAGCTTGAGAGTGTCTTGACGAGAAAATGGGTGGTTCAGCACGTTTGTAGTATCCCACATTCTTGTGTTGAGTGGTTTAGGTAATTCAAACATAAAACTTGTTCTGGACTGCTGGACGAGGACAGGAGTAGTGCATCTTTTTGTTTGGCCCTGCAACCACACCCTTTTAACCGGTTGCATTAGGTCACGGTCAATTTGCCATTTTTCAGGCGTAATTGTCATTGAAATGAACTTCTCTGCAGTAAATCCTGTTGATAAAGTTTGCCGGAATTTCACACTAGGATTTTTTTCCGGTTAATGGTAGCAACAGGAGTTTTTAATTAAACTTTGACCAAAGTTGAGCTTCCCTGCTCTGCAGTGTTTTCATTGGAACCCCGGCAACAGCGAAGCACTTGAGGCAGACTGTACATTTGTACATATCCTACCTCATCCTTCTATGCGTTTCCCTCTGCATGTGCGTGTTCCCTACTGCGTTCCTGCGTTCACCCACAAGCATCACTGCATTGCCCCTGGAAACAACCGGATCGATGACATCCCCTTTCGACCAATGTTGCCAAGCCTGGCAGTTGCTAAAATAAATAATCTCACTCGAATATTAAATTTATAATTCTTAATAGACAAATGGGCAATGTTCGAGGGCGCGCTAAAGCCGTAGAAATATTACGTTAAACGCTGAGAATTTAATTTGCAGGATGTTCAGAATCCGATTTGGCTCACATAGCTGCTCTTAGTAAATTGGACGAAATCGAGCGGTTAGTTTCATGCAAAAGGAAAAACTTAGAGAAAGACCGCATAAAACAAATTAGGAGCTGTCACATGCAAGGTTTTCCTCCATAAAGAATAACCGAGACAAATATTTCCAGTTTAGGTTCCCCGACTTTCGTTTTTAGTTAATTGAGGGGACATCTTGCAGGCTATAATAAATTGCAAGAGATTTAGAACGCGATAGGTCTATCTAATAGGTAATTATTATAAAGAGTTGCCAGTTCATCTGTTAGTTACTATTTGACACTTTTAATCACTCTCTTGGTTACTTTTTGCACTACATTTTTCACTGTTTTGGCAAATGAAAAATTGACAAGAAGAGCTGTTTAAACAATTAGTTACAGTGTTACAGTGTTTCCATAGTAATTAGTTACAAAATAAACGCTTTTTCCCACTCTAAGAGAGTTGAAAGGTGTTCTGCATAATAACAGATTCTTTGCAATTTTGTCAAAAAAGCATAAGAGTTAAAAACATTAAAAGTGAGGCCATTTTCGATTTTAATTTTTGAAGTATTAACCCTTTTAACCCCACAATTTAAGAAAATATCGAATTTTGACACCATGAGACACAAAAAATTAGATTTTCAAAAATGTAATCATTAATCAATATGGACTTTTTTGAAAAAACATTAAAATTCGAGTCACGCGACTTCAAAATCTATTTTATAAAATCTTGAATTCAGTGGTTTTTAAACGCCAACTATTTAAAACTATTTTTCTAAAAGTTAATTTTATAAACTATTCATAGAAATTTTAGAATTTTGACGATTGATTAAATTTTTGAAAAACTAGTTTTTTTTCTGCATCCCATGGTGTCAAAATTCAACATAACGGCCATAAGAGAATCAAAAGTTGACTGTCATTACTCAAAATCTAGAAGATCTAGAAAGCATGCCATTCGATTGAGAGCTGTCAAAAATACAGAAGTTTCAAGATTCCTTTAAATAGCGCAAACTGTTAGGGAGATATTATGTTTTAGTTGAAGTCGCAACTTTCAGATTATTCGGAATAACTCGGGAACGAATCGAGATATTGCGGAGTTCGCTCTGTAGATTCACCGTTTACAAGATGCCAATGGTGAGCAATGCAATGGTGACCCTGTACAGCTGGAAGCCTTATTTAAAGATTGTCAGCCATATGAGAACTTGATCTTCTTAAAATGTTGTTACTAAAAAGGCAGCAGAGAAGCGGCTGGAACCTCCCCACTTCGTGGATATTTGATTTTCACGTGGCAATCGATTTGACACGGAGATTATTACTTATAGTGAGAATTAGAATTTTCATAGTTTTCTGCCCAAATCGTCGAAAAGGTGAATACATTTTTAAAACCAGACTTTAATTAAAATAATTACCTTTCTAATGGAGGTATAAGAAACGTATTTAGAACAGCCTCCACGTATCAATTTTCAGCCAAATCGGTCTGGAAGTTTCCGCTACAGTGTTTTTTAATGTTCCTCTAAAATCTTGATTTTTTTGACCTAGGGCACTAAATGTGAATAAATGTTTTCTATTTATTTAGAACCAAAATTTGAAAAGCTTTGTAATGGTGATATTAGAGTTTTGAAAAACTTGTTTTTAAGGCAGTTAAATATTAAATATGAATGTTTGCTTTTTTTCAAAATTGATGTCCCAAAATGGCTTGCAGAGGGCAGATTGCTTCCAAAAACTGTTCGACTCTTCCGTGGGTAAAATAATTTTCACGTACCAAATTTGAACCAAATCGGTCAAGGGGACAAGAGGTGTGAGCGTGGTTCTAAATTAGGGAATGAGATGCCTGTTTACTAAATTTCAGCCGAATCGGATAAGTAGTTTGGACTGTAGAGTGTTTACAAAATATGTACGTAACGTAAACGAAACATAGCGTGGCATGGCGTAGAGTAGCGTAGCATTGCGTAACATAACGTAAAATAAGGTAACAGAACGTAAAATAACATAACGTACCTATACCTATCCAAAGTGATTGCTGTACCCTCCCATTTTTTTAATTGTGTGGTTGGGGAGGTTAAAATGTACCGACCTATCACTTGGTATTTTTTTGTGTTTTAGTTTAGTGCTTTCAGAGTGATTTTGAGGCGATTTTGAACACGTTTACATAATACCATCGAGCTCACCAGGGTGAAAACTGAAAACTACTAAAAGTAGTGTCCAAGAAATAGTGAAATTTTATCTCCTGGCACCTTCTTTAAAATCTCGATTTTGCTGATTATGTACAATTGTTAAATTTTACTATGATTTCGTAAGTTTTTAGAAGTTTCTGCCTCAGATTCATTGAGTTCATGTATTTTGTTTGGATAATTATAGGCGTCGATTTCTTGGTACTTGCATAAAAGCTCCGCTGGCAAAATAGGAAATAGATAATAAATATTCGTCCTTCGATGGGCGAAAGATCTTGTGCCCACAGAAGGAAAAACTTTGAAGCTTTTAGTAGCACTAACAGTATGGGTCCTCCTAATTAAAAGATCGAGTTCTCCTTTGCGAGTAGGGTCTAAAGGCCAAAAAAACCGAAACCTCTTGCAGATTCTGCGGAGCGAAGGCACCTCTGTCTCTACATACTCGCCTCTGCCCTTCCTCAAATTCCAACGCTTTTGAGGGTTCCATCATTGGATATGTTTTCCCCTGTGGCAGGCTTGTTTAGCTTCTTTGGGTCTTTTTTACTGTAATTCTGAAGCTGGAGCTACACAATCAATGGTCCCAAGGAAACGAGTCATCTTCCTGACAGTTATTGAGAAAGCATTTATCACGAAATAGTGCAAAATCGCAGAAACTTCGGTGCAAATCGAAATCTCGACTCTAGCTGCCTGTGCGACTCGAATCAAAATTCAAGCTCAGCCAATTTGCGAGTTTACTAGTTATTTAGATGTACGGTTTCGTGTATTTCTTCCGGAAGAACAAATGTTAATCAATATCGCTTTAATTAGAGATAAGTTGTCCTTAAGACTGCGGCGAATTAATTGCGAAGATACTAAATGCGGCTAATACGATGTTGGAACTATACAAAGGGGTATTAAACAAGTCTGCAATCGTATAATTAGCTACTGCTAACTCACGAATGTGTGTTTAACCAACAAAAATAATGTAATTAGCAGAGCGAGCCTGCATGAACGGTCCTTGGCAATTCACACCTCAACTAGTGGTGTATAGCAAGAATGGACCAAGTGGCAAATATTTACTCGCTATAAGAGTCACACTCTTGTGGCTTGTAAAGCCAACAGCCCATCCCATTTTCTAAGTCCAGGGCTAGTGATGGCCATAAAGTCGTCCATTTGGATTTATTTTCAATTTAGTGTTGTGAAAATGTACCGTAATTCATGATGTGATGATGTTTTTATTGGCAATCGTACGATTTTCATCAAAACAGATCATTTGCATAAGTGATAGATGCCTTTAATAAAAACGCCTTTCCGTCGATGTTTATGAGGGTCCTTTTACCGCAAACTTCTTGACCCGTAACGCCGCGATTTTTCACAAAAATACAAGTCCGAGCCATTTTTCGTCGGCCACACTTAGTAAATCATTTCTATCGTATCCAACCCTCCGTTATTTCGGCGTTTTTTGCACATTTTATTATTGTTTTCGGTTCGTAATGTTTCTCTTAAATCGCAACTGCGAGGGGTGTTTCCACTGCCATGCACACATATTTTCAAACACAATGCCAAAAAGGAATGGTAAATTATTCCTTTCGTCTGGGTCATAATTGACAAATAATTTTCCCACAAACCGTCACGCCTTCTTTACTTCAAAAAAGATGGTATAATTACGTTAGGACTCATTGTTGTGGGGTGTGCTCATTATCATATTGAATTATTGAACGATTTTCAAGACGCAATTACGTATTCTTTTAGGGGAAACTCCTCATCAATTAATAATTCTTTTAATGCATTGTGTCGATGGATATAATGAGACTTAATCTGATGGCAATCAGGGGTCCAGCTTCACTGTGCCTCGGTTGTTTGGAAGTTCTTTTTGATTTTTTGCCCTTCATGTTGGATCACATTTATTATTTAAATTTTTTTTGTAAAGGAGGGATAAGGGGCTTAATGAATACTCCAGAAAATCCCTGGATTTGTGAGTTAAGCTTTTGTCTCTGTTTTTTTGAAGTTCTGATCAATAAGTAGGTGATTGCCGGAAAACATATCCTATAACTATATTCATATTGTATAATATAGAACCTTTAAGTTCGTTGATTGTTGAGTGTTGATAAGTTAAAATAGAGTACCTACTGCAATCAAAGAAAAAAATGTTGACACCATAATTTTCTGAACATACGATAGCATCATACTATCATCACTATCTGTTTCGTTTTCAAGTGTCAGTTTTTGTCATCAAATTGTCACTTTTTCGATCGGAAACAATAAACTTTAACGCAATTTCGATTCCTTTTTATATTGTTGTTTTGTGAGGGGTGTTTTTGCTAATCTCCTTGAAGTAGGTACCTAATAGACCCCTGTTTAATCATGATTTTGACTTTTAAACGTAGTGTGGTTTGTAATGTTGTGCAAATTAATCCAGAATCGTTAAGTTCTCTTCCCATACATTGCACTGGAGTTACTCCAGGTCGGGTCGGGTCAGGTCAGGTTAGGCTTCCTCGAGATTCGTTTTTTGTGCGCAAGTTGGCAAATTTCTTACAAAACTTTTCAAGCGAAATAGAAGGTTATGTCAAAAATGATTTGTTCACAACTTGCCTATTATTGGTTGGTCTGGCAACTACCTAACTTTTTTTGGATGAAGTCTACCTTTCTTCATTTTTATATTAAAAACAGTGCGGAATTCAGCGAATCAAAAAAATACCACCATTTTTTTAAGAGTATTGTATCTACTAGGTACTTTTTTTTGAGCTGCAATGCTCGATTCAACAAGAGAAACTGTTCAGAAATTCAGTGTACGATCACGTATCGATAGTACAGACGACGAAAGAAAGGGTTTGAACCTTTTTTCTGGTTTCGTATTAACGATTTCAGAACTGTTCGAATTTAACAACTATACTCAACTACACCCTGTCCTTTTTCTATGTGACTAAGGTCCGGTTTATCGATGCTCAGCTAACTTCAAACTGACAGATTGTAGCCAATCAGAACTGTAGTTGCTAGGCAATTGGCTTTCAGTTAGGGATAACTGAGCATCGATAAACCGGCCCTAAAGGTACAAAAAGTCCTTGCCAATCCATTGTTGCAACAATGGGTTACTATGGATATGTTCCACAAAGAACTTCTTGCAACAATGGGTTACTATGGATATTGCAATGGGTTACTATGGATATTTTCCACCTTTAGTCACATAGAAAAAGAGCAGGGTGTATGTTCAATCGTGCTTTTCAGTTCAGAACAGCGCAAAACGCGTTTCTGACGCTATTTAGGCTCGAATCGTACTTTTCAGCCCTGAGTAGTGCAAAAAGATGCTGTTGCTACTTGCAGCAGGAGCAATTGAAGACCTCGGTGTAAAAACCGGAAAAGTTCGTATTTGGGCCAAATTGAGTTTTATAATTTTATCAAAAATCGACCAATCAACGCAGGGTTTTAGCGGAATTGTCCCGACTATTTTCACCTGTGGGTATTTTATCGGTTGTACCACTAGAGTAAGAAAATTAAGAAAATTACAATATTTGGCACTTAGCAGCCGGAATGGGACATTTTGGCGCGGCCGTTTCGGCGCCGCCGTTTTGGCGCTAGCGGTTCCGGCGCCGGGCCGCTTTGGCGCGCGGACGTTTTGGCGCTGGCCGTTTGGGCGCCGGGTCGTTTTGGCGCTGGCGGTTTGGGCGCCGGGACATTTTGGCGCCAATCATTGAATGAATTTGATTTTGTTTATCGGTACCCTCTTAAATATTGAAGAAGTATATCTACCTAATAAACTAATAATAGTACTTATATTATTGACCAAGGTAGATAAGAACTGTCGACAAGACTGTAACAAGACGGGAGGGCTAAAATAGTCGGTGCTACTGTAGTATGACCTCTAGACATTAAGCGTGCTCTACAGGTAAGTATATGTAGGTATCTGAGTTCTGCAATGTGCGCTCTACCTTGAAATTCATTTATATCAATTAACCATTATGGATTATGGGATTATGGTTTCTTACAATAAAAGTTGATGTTATCTTTTAAACTAAAAGTTTGGCTGTAATAATCACTTCTTGAAATATAGGTACCTGGGCTTAATGACTTGTTTATTAGTCGCTGATACATCCCTACCCATTTTTAAAGGTATAAATAAATATCCCTGTAAATAGCAAAAGACTTTCTGTTTATTCTCAGTTCAAAAAACTAAATTTACTGATTGCAGTCTCAAATTAAAATTGAAAATGTAATAGATATTGCGGGTTTCACCCTAGAACAGAAGAAACTAGAATATTTGTTGGAGAATGGCGATTTGGTTTCCAAGAAGAAGGGCAGGATGTATTAAAAACTGAAGAAGTATATCATGGCCGATGAAAGGATTCGGCGAATTGTGGAAGAATACAACAACAGGGGTATAAGAGACTACCTAAGGGGTCTATCCCACAATTATGTACTAATTGTACTAATTATTATTAATTTTTTATTTTAATTTGTATATCTGCAGTTTTTAATATAGTTAATAATATACATGTGTAAGACGGCTTAAATGTTGTTTTTTCTTACTAGTAAGTAATTTGTAAATTATTGTTCTTGAACATGTCAAAGAATTATCATAAAATCATAAAATTACATTTTTCGAAAAAATAGCACTAGGCTTTTCGATCCGGGAATGCAACAGCTATCGAACTCAATAATAATAATTTGTCCTTTTGCTAAGAAAAATCCGGTCTATGTTCCGCGAATAAAGTGTAACTTTTTGGTGCCAAAACGCCCAGCGCCAAACTGGCCCGCGCCGAAACTGGTCGGCGCCAAACTGGCCCGCGCCAAAACAGGTTGGCGCCGAAACGGGTCGGCGACAAACTGGCCCGCGCCAAAACGGCGGCGCCGAAATGGCCGCGCCAAAACGGCCGCGCCAAAACGTCCTAGACCGCTTAGCAGCTGTTCTACTTTATCACAAATTTTGTTTAATTTGACACTGCCGAGGACGGTATAAAACATTTTCAGATTTTCCTTTTCTTAAGACCTAAATAAGTACTTCACCCCACTAAATAATTTGCCCATTTATTCATTTCGTTGACACCTATACTGGAAGATTTTAAATACCAAGCACTGCACTCTCCTTTTATTATCTTTCTTAGAATTTACTTTCCGGTACAATCTAAAAAAGATCAGGTTTTGGTTTTATGTGTTAAGATGGAATTTTATATTTACCTTATGAGGCTGGAACACAAATAGATATTTCATTCCTTCTCAACCAACAACCACGTTTGTGTAGTTTTTGAAAATATCCAATTGTATCCTATACTACCAGTGGAGGATCCACCATTACCAGGTTGCCATCTTGAAAATTGCTTTTTTCGCAAGCAATTGCAGAGAAATTCGATTATGAGTCGCGAGTTCATATAATCTCACATTTTTTGCGATTTGCGAAACGATAAATTTATTTTCACCGTAGTAACGGGGTCATGCAACGTCTTTCCGAAAACATTTTTATTTTAAATTGTTTACTTCGCTGAATGATCCTCCGAATACCATTTGTAGTAAAAGTTACGTCGATTCTTTTTTGGGTGGTAATCACTCATGTTATACTTGTGAATAGCACTTGTGCTATTCATTTCCAAGCATAATGGCTATTCGTGATGATGACCAAACCAAAAATATTCGACATAACGTTAAAAGTGTTAAAAGTAAATAACTTTTAATGCTGTGATGGTGCCAGAAAATTCAATTTTTAAGAACTCAACAACTGTGTTTAATAGTGTTTGTAGAGAAAAGTTGTTCTAAACTGATCTATTAAAGAATGGTTAGCAATTTGTGGCAAAAATCGTACAAGTCAAATTTTTTGTATTTTTTATATTTTGCGTTTTTAATTTCACTTGCATGCATATATAGTCTCTTGTCGCTTGTATAACCGCTGCGGCTGGCTCAAGCTACTACTGACGATAAAAAAAATTGTACAGCCCTAATTCCGGAAACATTTGGAAGCCTAAGTAGTTTTTATTGTTTTCCCACAACTTTAAAAAATTGGTGGCCGGTTTTTGCATCAAAGCCTTCAATTATGACTTGCATCTGCTTATCACAGCTGATTCTGAAATAAACTTTGTTCGGATTAAGTTCAGGGTGTTGGAGGACGTTGAAGAAGAGTTGTGCAAAAAAAAAACGCCAAAGCGACATTAAATTGGAATCTTCACGGTTCCAAAGCAGTTTTTGCAGACTTTGTGGGCTTGGGCCCTCAGCCATCAAATAAGCTTCTAAGGTTTTGCTAATGATGCGAACTGCTTTCCAAATTAAAAGTTAAAAGGGTTTTTTGGACCTGTTCTGCTGGCTTGTAGAAATTTAGCGATGTGGGGTGGGGTTAACTGCTCAAAGCCAGCAATCCAAAGCTTAAATATGATCGTAAAATGCGTTTAAAAATGTGTGAGTAGAGGTCAGAGACTTCAATCAATGGAGATTAGGATCTACCATGCATAATAATGGTCTTTCTTCATAACAAGAAAGCCAATAGGGTCCTCTGGATCACATTTTTACTCGGATCCAGCAAAAAAGGGGATACAATTAGAGGTTGAAACTCAAAAAAATTTCACTGTTGCAACCCCAACTTTTATATATTTTTTTGTTTAGGATCAGACGTTCTAGTTCCTTTTATAAGATCATCGGACGATATTTTGAGAAGAATAATTATCTCCAATAACTTAATACCACCACAAAGCTTTCAAATGCATTACAGGAGCATTCCAGCAACTATTTATAAATAATTACATCATTACCTTTATAAATTGTTGTGACCTTATTTATGCATGCAAGCTTATAAAAAGGTAACTTTTTCAATCCACCCACATACCCTCATCATGCTCTTTGTGCACTACATATTTTTGCATGTGGTTACCTTATCCTATAATTATAACAGTGATCAGCTTGAAAACTGTACAGTTTCACACATCACACCTACATGGTAATAATAGAAAATTACATATTTATATTGAAGCATTTTTACTGGGATTAATTAAACTACGACTACCGGTATCGAACGTGTAAAAACTGGGGAACAGTTACTTTAATCTTTTTTTTTCTATAAACTGTTACGTTTCCGCTTTGTTCGATTCCTGGAGAGCACAAATTGCTACCAGTCCTTGTTATCGCTATTGAGATCTGTAAAACGACTTCTGCATTCATATCTTGTGGTTTCTCGAACGAGATTTTCAATGAATGTATGTCGGCCATAGCAATACAACCAATATGGTCGTAACAGACCCATCCGTAAAACTTTTCACTGACTGGGAGTAATTAATAAAATACGACTGCTATAAAATCTGAGTTTAGTCTGGGGTCTAGTTGCCTTAAAAGGCTGTGTAACCCACACGCGAACATGTCACGTATTTCATTGCATTAATATACATGTATTTGTGTTGATCCGAAAGCGTTTGGCTCTTCATATGTTATCGTTTTAAAATGCACTCTCGCCCATCTCTTAAAATAAAAAGGTGTGTTATGTTGCATTGTTTGCGATTTAATTTATAGGTCTCGCATGTAAATCCCAGGTCAGTTTTGGAAGGTGCAAGGCGAAATTTTGTTAATCTGTTGTATTGTTTGTCGAGCAATCAGTGATTGTTAATTAGTTCTGTCGTATGGGTTCAAGCCTTGGAGAACAACACGTTGTTTTTAATAATCCGCTGTAAACAAGGCATTAAAAATGGCATTTGGTTTAACAAGGCCGTCTATTATTATTAAGTCACTAACAGTTAATTGGCATAAATAACGATTTTGCAAACAGATAGGATAGGAATGACTAAGATATTGTTTATGCGACACAAACCAGGATTTTTTCCTGCTGGCAATTCAAAGTATGCGCGTATCAATTTTGCAATAGCTCCGTCTAGCTTTTATGTCATAATATAAAAGTGGAAGGCAGCGTGCGACGTCTTTTGCAGATCTCATTTCCCATCGATGATTACTAATATCAGGATCCGCTCCTTTGGGAATATTGCCTAAGTATGCCCTCAAAGTTCGCGCTCGACGTTCCTATACTGCTCGCGATTAAATTTAAAAAGTTCCTGACCCCGCCAAGAAATAACTTCTGGCAGCAACTCCCTGTTTAATTATCCAGAATATAATAACAAAACTTGGCGGTTGTGATGACATTGCGACGTGGCCGACAGCGTTTGTGTTTCTGGCGAAGCTTTGAGCTTTTGGGTTCGCGCAAATTGTGAGGAAGTCGCTGTTGCGTGATAAGTTGGTTTTCAATAATAACTTCCCTAAAGGATGTTAAAGATCTATGATGCTTATTTGTTTTATAAGAGCAACTTTTGCTCTGGATATTTTCAGGTTTTTTATCTTCGTTTCTTGTTTCTTTTAACGTGGCAAAACGTGGATGCGAAATATGGTATACAGGGTTAGTCAAATGTATGGAAACAACTAGATATACATATCTTGAAAACGAATTATGGAAATCGCTGAAAGTTCACGTTCAAGGATATTAAAAATCTATCAACAGTAATTTTCTGAGATCCAAGGCTGACTCGATTTTTGTTAAATGACACTAGGGACCATGAAAAGATTTTTTCTGATTTCACCGTATGCACATTTTATTTACAACACGAAAAAAAGTTGTATACATTTTCGATGACTACCGGGTCGATATTTAGCTGTTCCCAAACATTTTTCCACAATATTGTTTTTCTTGGCTATTTTGCACGTAAGTTTATTTGAGTGGTATTTGCGAAGGGAAAAATTTATTATGCTCGATTATTTAACAACTTCTGTTATTGGGAGTATTAATATTATTAGTAGAGCTTTCCGCCTGGAAAGCGGCAGGTTCTGGGTTCGATTCTCGGCGGCAAGTATTCATTTTTTCTGCAATATTTCCACTTCTTTTTAAAAATTATTATTAATCTGTTGGCTATGAAGGGGCCTTTACTAATTTTTCAATTTTTTTCCTGTAAACATTTGTTTTACAAGACAATATTCAAATCGTAACTTAGTGGTTCACAAAGCACAAAAAGTTGCTCTTGGTAAAAATCGATAAGAATCTAAGTTTTACAATAATGTGACTCTTAATTGATTTAGGGCTCAAAAGTTTATGGCGTCTAATTCTGTCTACCTAATTGCTGGAGATACATAAAGCGGAAGGTTTCTTATATTATTTTCTGAAGAAAAGTTCGTGTGGACAATAGAACATGATGATGGACATGTGGCATAAAATGTTTTATAAGGAAGCTATTGGCCCTTCGAATCGCTGATTTTATGATGGAAGACGTCTGAGATTGGAGAAGAACGATAGACTCCTTAAACATTTTTTGCCGCAATATGAACTTTTCTTCATAAATTGCTATAAAGGAATCCTGTCCTGAATTTATTTGCACTTCTTAATTAGACCTGTTTTATTCGAAGACGGTTCCCCGCAACTTTTCCCAAGAGCACTTTTTTGTGTTTGATGGCCCGCCAATTACGGCTTTTATATTACGTGAGAAAAATGTATAACTACACGAAAAAAAACTGTGAAAATTAAGAAAACCCTCCAAGAATTGATGCCCCTGAAAAAAATTAAGAAGAAATCCCTTGATTCTAGTAGTCTGTACCAAATTGCAGACCCGTTTCCCAATGAACATATGATGGTAAATTAGACGTATTTCTGGTTCCGGTATATTTTCTATACGTCGTACACAGGGTGGGTAATTTTTCGATGCTCACCATTAGTATCTCGGGAACCATAATAGGTGGAAAGTAGTTTAAATTGGAGAAAAGTTGCGCTATTTCTTGGTGATTAAGATGAAGAAAATTTCCCGATATTTTAATTCGTTCCCGAGTTATCACAAAAAATCTGAAAATTGCCAATTTAAAGAAAAATGAATACTTTCCTAACGTTCGATGTTATTTGAATAAAATTTGGAACTTTTATATTTTTGGCAGCTGTCAGGCCTTGACAGACACTTTCTAGGCCTTCTAGATTTTGAATAACGACAGTCAACTGTTCATTCTTTTACGGCCGCCAAATTGAATTTTGACCCCAACAAATACACAAAAAAATTTAGCTTTTCAAAAATGTAGTCAACATGAACTTTTTTGACAGATGTCAGAATTTGAAAATTGGTGTGAATAATTTGTAAAATCTGCCTAAACTTAGATGAAAAACAATTGCAAAAAGTACAACAATTGGAAAAAGTACGAAGACTTCTTCAATTTCTTATAACATGTATGAAAACAATTGAATTCAACAGTAATAAATTACGTCTTGCGGTCGTGTGACTCAGGCTTTCACATATTTTTTCAAAAACGTCAATGCTGGTTACATTTTTGAGAAGCTAATTTTTCTGTGCCCATAAGAAAAAGAAAAGTTGACCGTCCTTATTCAAAATCTAGAGGGCCTAGAAAATTTCTGTCAACGCAATTCAATTGATAGCTGTCAAAAATATAAAAGTTCCAAGTTTCATTTAAATAACATATCAATCGTTACGAAGATATTAATTTTTCTTTAAATTGTTAATTTTCAGATTTTTTGTGATAACTCAAGGAACGAATCAAAACGTCGGGGAATTCTCTACAGATTCTTAATCGCCAAGAAATAGCGCAACTTTTCTCTAATTTAACCGACCCCGTATCTGTTACCGTTTAGGAGATCCCAAGGATGAGCATCGAAAAATTACCCTGCCTGTGTATACAGGGTGCGAGATTGAAACTCCAAAATGCTATAACTTTCTTATATGTAGTCCGATTTAAGTAAATGAAAAACCAGATGAAATGGCTCATAAAACGCTACAAACTCAGAGTAGTTTTGATTTTTATCAACTTCAACTTGAATGTCAACTGGTGGTCAACTTTTCATTTTCAAATGGACATACCCAGTTTTTTTTGCTCAGTCTAAAAGCTAATTTTTTTCTGCATCTTTTGATGTGAAATAAAGCGGGTTTGGTTTACAATTAAATTAGTTCTGAAAATAATTGTAACTTTTTTGTTAGAATATTTTTTACTCAAAATGTTCGAATGTGCTGTGGATCTGTTAGAAACTTAACAGAACATTTAAAATATGTTATATTCTAACATGTAAAATGCATTTCAAGAATTTTTTCGCGGCACACTTGAAAATTTAGCATAAAAAGATTGAAATGTTGACAATAATTATAATTATTTTCAAAATTTATTATAAACCAAAGTCGACTTATTGCACATCAAAAGACGCAGAAAAAAATTATGTTTCAGACTGAGCAAAAAGAACTGGGTATGTCCATTTGAAAATGAAAAGTTGACAACCAGTTGACATTCAAGTTGAAGTTGATAAAAATCAAAGCTACTCTGAGTTTGTAGCGTTTTATGAGCCATTTCATCTGGTTTTTTGTTTACTTAAATCGGATTACAAATAACTAAATTATAGCATTTTGGAGTTTCAATCTCGCACCCTGTATACAGGGTTTTCTCGAATTCAGCCACTAAAATTTATGGGCATAATTCTTTGGTCATCAAAAAAAAATAAAAACACCTATATGAATTCCCTTCCGTACATCACATCGACTTCACTTTCTGACGAATCGCGCCTTTTACAGCTGGAATAAGCTTATTCCTGAAATTGCAGAAGCCCCCAATGTTGGCACGTTCAAACATCGCCTGGACAACCAACAAGTCACTGAATAATAATACTTTTATTTTGTTTCTCCTGCTTTTATTATAATTTAGTTTCTTTTTCTCTGTCTGTAAACTTTCATTTTTGTTATATGCATAATAGTATATTTTATACTCTGCATCTATATAGTGTAATAATAATAATAATAATAATAATTTTTCGGTTTCCGCATCCTAAGAGAGCTGCAGCCCCCTGAAGGTGGGGCTATGTTTGAATTATTTGCAGATAACTTCTGCACCGTTGAAGCTACGACAACCAAATTTTGGTCACTTAAGTATTTAGCTTATGACTACAGGATCTCCTACGAGATCTCCTATAATTTTACCAAAATCGCACGACGTACTTCATACCTGATATCAACGTATGGTTATGGTACCTACACATATAGTATTTTTCTACGTTTAAAATACGTATCCGTGCTCATTGGGGTCAATCACTCTATTCGAATAAATTGAGAAAGGCTGCGAGTTTTGAGGGCGTAGCCTCCCCCCTTATCGGACATTTAAACGCAAAACGTTAATATTATTATTTTGTCTTATTTTTACCTCCCATATCAGCTCCTATATTTTACTCCAACACAAAATGAAGTTTCAAATTTTTTGTTGCAAAAGGCTTTCAGGACTTCCCCTCTTGATTTGGAGTAAAGCAAAGGGGGATTCATGGGGGGTTTTCAGAGCCGAAAGATGGACAGTCGCGGTGTAACTTACCAAAAATTCAGATTTTCGCGAATTAATTTAAGATTTTGAAAATAGTTTGCTTTCATTGCCCTGTTTAGTCTAGCCCAACGAAAGGACGGTCACCGCTTTTAGGTAACTTTAGGTAAATTTTGAAGAGGACAAATTTTGAAAGTTGCATAAAACAAAAAAATAATGGATATCAAATGAAACGATTGCTCCGGAGATATGATGATTTTTGACATTTTCGAGACGGAACCCAAGAATGTTGTACGATCAATCACAAACAGAAACCTTTGCTCTTAACCAGATTTTAGCGTGTTGTCAAAATGAAAGATGGTTAGAAGAAAGACTCGGCATTAAAATAAATTTGTGTGATTGGAAAGGGCAAAAGTTCAGAAAGAGAACGGTTTACAAAATCTTATTCACTACTACCTCATCTACATTAAAAAGAAGAGTTGGAGAGTTTTGGCCAAATGCGTTCTTTAAAATTCACTACTTTTTCACTATCCATTTCGGGATTTTTGCTTTTTCGGAAGGTCAAAATATGACGTACGAAATGTAAAAAAACTTTGTTCTCTTTTCATAGCAAACGCATAAATTGTGTAAGTTTGACATTTTTACGTTAGAAGATCGAAGGAAATGGCAATCCGTCCAACGACGAAATTTTAATCAATGGATTTCCATTTTTAAACTTTGAATTTGCAGACTAAGTATAGAATTTCCTAGAAAGTGCATGGACAGATTTATAGGAATGCATCAACCTGGCAGTTATTCCAGTGTAATTTCAGACCAGCGACTTCATATTATTGTCGATGTTCATTCGGTTGGAGAGTAGTAACGATGTTAATGGTAAAAGCTAAAGCTCGAGGTGTGGAACTATCTCCTAATTGTGATTTTGTTATTCAGTGTGACACACAGTTTATGAGTAATTTAAATGTTTTAACGTCTTTTCGGCTTGTATAATATTTCCAAGTTGTCTAAACGAAACAGTTCTTTCAATCAGAATTTAAGCATGACTTTCATCTCAAAGTTTCAAACATTTCTTTTATTACGTAATTGAATCGCGGCGAGAATCACGGAGCTTAAATATCAAGTCTATTCTGTGTGACCACAAATTTCAGGTCTGACGGTGCAATTTGACCGGAATAAAATGCAAAATTTTTCAGGCAGCAGGGCGTTGCAGGAAACAAAATGAGACTATTGTTGTCGCTGTATTAATTGAGGAATTGAGAAAGCAATCCGTTGGCTCCATGCCCACTCGCCGTCGAGTAGGAATTGCAATTTAGTATTTGAACACTGATGGCAGTTGGAAGCACTCCTATTCAATTTAACGGTCTAATCAATAATAAGAGGTCTATTTATGTCTTTTAGAAATACTTAATTCGGTTTTAATTAAATAATTGCCTTAATGTCTGTGGGTCCCCATGAAAAATTGCTGTAATTGTATGATGGTCAACTTGTAGAATTGCGTCGTATTTCATTCGCTGATTATTCCCCCTTTGTTTTTCCGCTAATTTTGTGGGGTACGAGGGAATGACTCGTTAATAATGGTGCATATGTTCTCGCGTTTCCCAGAAACCTTTTTGCATATAAGAGTAATAATAGAGTACATTGAAGCAAACTTTGTTATGCTCTGATTGTCTTGCGGCCAGCGAGTTTGAGCGTCTCTTGCGAGGAAGGTCTCGAAAATCTGGTATTTCGCTAACATGTTTTTGGCTACGCGGTTATGTCGTAACATGATAATATTTCACTTTCATTCACGATTTTATTCCTTTATTTCTGGAAACGCAACATCATAAGGTAACCGATTAAATTTAACCGCAATAATTATAGTAATGTATTTTGTAGATGCAAAGGGTGCACCGCCGCTGAGCCCCACAAAAAGTCGCATGAGGTTAAATCGGGCGGACGTGCTGGCCAATCCATTTTTCGCTGTAATTAAGGGCTATCCGTAGTCCAGTCAATAAAGAGACCTATTTACTGAATTTGCAGGTTTATGCCAAAACTGAAATCTAAAATATATTAATATTTACTCAAGTAGTGACAAATAAAATTCAAAAATTTTTGAAAAAAAAAGCTTACAACAAAACTATAGTGTTGACCAAAAGTAGGGAACGGGTAGTTTATTTGACAAACTATTGACATTATCGAAAAGCGGTTTCTATAAAAATGATCAGGCGTATCTTTTGACGTTAATGATTTTTTTCTTACTTTCATCGACATTTTTGTTAATAACGAAGTAGTTCTAGTTTGGTGTCATTGGAAAGGGGAATTTTTTCTCTTTATGATCGCAAAATATTGGAGACTTTAAAAACTGATATAACTTTTTTTTTGCATATACATTGTGTCTCATTTTAACTGGAACCACCCACATATTTCGGTTAATTTTGAGCAAATCAACTCGCTTTTTTTGCACAGGTAGAACTCCAGAACCTGCATCTGTGTAATAGTTCACCTTTTTGTTATCCCGAAATCTCAGCCCACTCTGCTATTAACTAAAGAAGCTAAAAATAGCGAAATCGTATTAGGCATTTTTTTACCGAAAAAGTTTATTAAGAAAAGTTGCTCAGGATGACTCCAGATGGGTAAATCCGAACTTTCAGGCCAAAATAAAAATGTTGAATTTCTGGAGAAAAAAATCAAAAATATCGAAGACTTCAATATTTTTGCAACAAAAGGGTTGCTGTGTAATAAAAAACCAAATGAAATAGGTTTGTTTGGCATTCATTGTTAGCTATAGCTGGGCAAAATTTAACAATCGCAGAAAAAGTCGAAATTATAAGCTAATAAATAATAATCTTCATAATTACAACTTTTTCTGCGATTGTTAAATTTTGCTCAGCCATAGCCCACAGCAACTGTCAAACACTAACTTCAATTGTTTTTAATTACACAGCAACCCTTTTGTTGTAAAAATAAAGAAGTTTTCGATATTTTTCATTTTTTCCTCCAGAAATTCAATATTTTTATTTTGGCCTGAAACTCCTCACTTACCCATTTGGGGTCATCCTGAGGAACTTTTCTTAATAAAATTTTTCAATAAAAAAATGCCTAACACGATTTCGCTGTTTTTGTCTTCTTTAGTCAATCGCAGTGGGCTAGGATTTCGGGGTAAATCAAAGGTGAAGCATCACACAGATGCAAATTTTGAAGCTCTACATGTAGAAAAAAACGAATTAATTTGCTCAATATTAACCGAAATATTTGGGTGGTTCCAGTTAAAATGAGACACACTGTTAGGGATGGCAATCCCGGACGGGATTGAAACCTTCGGGATTTCGGAATTACAATCCTGCACGGGATTGGAACTTTCGGGATTTCGGGATTCGATAAATTCAATCCCGGGATTTTTCGGGATCCCGGGATTGCTCATGGCTAAATTATTGAGCGGTGGATTCTGTTTTGAAATTATGCCAATACAAATAAAATGAACATGCGGGAATAGAAAATTTTATATAATTAGCATAATGAATATAAATGATAAAATAATACAAGATATGTAGGTATATTGTGCTTAAAGTAATCATTTGCTTGAATGACTAAATATAAATGGATAAGTTGCGCAAAATGCCATATGTAAAACCCTATAAATTCTTTATCCAGGAACTATTATTTTTGTGTAGAATATAGGAAAAATGAAGCACAATAGTTTGTTATGGCTAACGCGCCTCATTAGCGTGACTCAATGGGCCCGAAAATGGTTCCACAAAATAATATCAATTTACACCAATGTGTTTTATTTATTATTTCCTGTCAGGATTTTGCAGTAATTGCAGCAGCTAATTTTTGCTCCGAAATCCCGAAAATCCCGGGATTGACTTGTCGGGATTTTCGGGACTGAAAATTTCGGGATTGACTTTTCGGGATTTTCGGGATTAAATTTAGTCCGGGATCCCGGGATCCCGGGATTGCCATCCCTACACACTGTATATCGTAAAATAATGACTTTAGCAAGAAAGCCATTAAGTAATGAATTGAAGAGTATGATAGATTCTCTGTAAAAAAGGTTGTATTAATTTTTCTCCTAACACCAATATTTATCTACCGAGTGTCAACGAAACCATATAATGTCAATAGTTTGTCAAATAAACTACCCGCTTGCCCTACTTCTGGTTCATATCGTATAGTTTTGTTGTAGAGATTTTTTTTCAGAATTTTTTGAATTTAATTAGTAACTACTTGACTAAATATTAATATATTGTTAATTTTGATTTTGGCATAAACCTGCCCAAATTCAGGGGGATGACATTGTTGAACCACTAAATAGACTGCGATTAAACTTTAGTGTCAGCAAAAAATGTATTAACCTTTTTTCTAGAGAATTTTACGCTCTTCAATTTATGGCTATTTTTTCGATAAAATCAATATTTTAGGAGATATTATTTGCAAAGTTAACAAACACTGTACTTCTTCACCATGATATGGTGGCTCGAGCTCACACGCACACCCATCCATCCTTGGGGACTTTTAGTACCTATGTTCAATAGAGGATGGTTTAAGCTACAACTTCGGCAAATTTGCAGAACTACAATAATTTTTGTTTATATTTTCACTTCGTTGAGTGGGCTATACGAATACTACTAAATGCTTACAGTAAATCTGTAGTGGATTCATTCTCAACAATGTTTGCGTTTTTGACTGTGGAGTAATATCATTTTACTTTCGTTCACGACTAACGTTTCTTTAATTCCTAAAGCACAACATAAAAATAAGAACACGACCACCCAGACGGGTAATAAAAAGTTTAAGACGTGACGACATCGGTGATAATCGAATTTTTCATAAATTATAATCCCGAGAGTAAAAGTAGAAGGTTAATGCAGTTCTTAACCGAAGTGCCGATAATTCAGTGAAATTTCCTGCTGAAAGCACTAATAATTCATTAAAAGGTACGTTGGCAAAGAGATGCTCTCGTATAGCTCGCCGGCAGTCTATCCCAGATAATTAACGTTCTTAATAATTTAAGAATTTAAGACATAATAGCCAGTAATAAGTTAACAAAGGATGAAAATTTCCCCATAATGCCAACTCTTAATTTAGATCTCAGACGAAGCATTGCGACTTTTAATTACACCCTTAGTCAACATAATTAGTGAAAATTTGCGGTGTAAATCATCAAGAAAAGAGGTTATTTTTCAACACAAGTGACGAAAATTCTTATGTCGAGTGCAGGCTTCCGGATAAGGAGGCGATTCCGAATCTGGTGCACGTCCCGTCCGTGGCTCATTCCCAGCCGGCCCTCGTAAATTGTGGTAATAAAGAGCGGCGCTAAGCCTTCTTTGCATCTGTTTTATATCGCTATGTAAGCCTTATAATCGCCTATGTAAATGAACCCAACACTCGAGATCGCCCGTGAACGAGAAGCTACAGAGATAAGGACTGACAGAAACCGAAACTTTCCAATTTAATTAAAATATTCAAGGTGTTGGGGTTTATTTTAGAAATTCTCTGTTATTGGGAAAACGGAGATGAAGCTTTCGATTTAGAAGGGTGAAACTGGATTAGTGCTTGATATATTTCTGCCCCCGGCAATTCTCCGCAAATTTTCGATAATTGAATATTGAATCGAATTGGGTCAAATTATTAAACATTTTCGCACTTTCTCATTTCCCCCGGAAATAAATCAAACGGTGCGGAGGATGTTCGCCTTTTGAATTTGTTGACGCGCGGTGTTCGATCAAATAATACGCGCAATGTATTTCTGCTGAATTATTATTAAGAAGGAGTGTATGCAGGAATATGTTAAAAATAAGTCTGAAGTCACATTTTTGGCTTAGCCAAAAACTTTGGTTGTTAATCATTTAGCATTAAAATAAGAAAAAGGCTGCAGAAAATTCATTAAGATTCTTCATGGATGGACGTTGGCGTTCTGCTCTATCCATTGGTGCAACTGGGACAATAAAAGTGATTATTTTATACATTAAGTATTGAACCAATCCAAAGGTAGATTTTGTTCACAGTAACCTAGCAACCTCTAGATTACAGTGATAAGACGACAGTCGTAGTTCAAATCAACTGGTAATCCTACGACATTTAACACAACTGTCATTAAAAAATGGTAAAAGTAAAAATATACTCAAAGTAAACATTTAATCAGATTTAGAAAAAGATACGGTTACCAGATTTGTACAGAAAATTGTTGGGTAATTTTAAACTGTGTGGTATCTTGTTATAATTGCACCAAAGTCACTCGCCGGAATGTAAATTTGTAGCACTTTATAACATTCTCCTAAAACTCACGAGCCAACAACAGGAACTTAACATTATTTTAAACACTGGATATGAGCAGGTCCTCCTCTTTTTGAGCTATTAGTTATTTTTTCAATTTATCAAATCTCTTCTAATAAACTCTCCCCGGTGTCCTTCGGTCTTCCTGTGTCGCGTCTAATTGGTCTTCGCTTCCTATATCCTTCGTATCAGTTTTGTTTCGTCCATTCTTTTCATAGTAGGTAGATGCCCCCGAACAAGACTTCACCTAATAAGTACTCCATTGTAAAGTTTTAGGTATTCTACCAAATTTCATACCAAGAATGTTATAATGGGGTTAAAATAAAATTCAATCGCCGTAATCAGCCGTAGGTATACATAAATGTTTAAATCTTGTTGAAAATAAATAATTTCACTTCTATTTTGTGACGTGACACTCAGTTGACAAGTGACTGACAACTGACAGCGATGATCCAACATTTTTACACTACCTAGATTCGAACGTCTTTGGAACTAATTCAATACTTTTAATTTATAAAATAATCTGTAAAATATGATTCGTCGTCTCTTGATTGCCTTGTTGAGTCCTCATGGATTCACTACTCGTCAATGGTAGATTTTTTTTCGGCCAAAGACGACTCGAGCAAGCTCTCGGCGTCTTTTTGACCTAAAAAAAATCTACCATTTTGACTCGTAGTTCAACCATTCGGACGTCAAACCCGCGGCAATCAAGAGACGACTTATCATATTACTAATGAAAATTAGTTACATCAAAAACACAAGAACACAAGACGTAGACAAGCAGTCCATGAGACAAACATTAATAAAAGCCGGCATCTGCGCCCATTCTGCAAACTTATTTATTGTGACAGAAAGGCATTGTTTCAAAAATGGTAAAACGAGAAACATAAAATTTTAAGAGCTCTCTGAAGGTAGCGGACCACCTGGAGGAGGAAGATCTCGCTTTTTCGTTATCCTGCTGCTATCTGCCGCAATCACGAAGAATCTATTTCCCAATGTGACCTCAAAAACAAATTTTTAACACTATAGCACCCAAATAAAAATAAAATCTCTTACTGCTCGACTCATCGACGTTGGTTAACTTTAAGCGATAGTTAAAATGGCAAGTATGACGTTTAAACAATAGGTTATATGTCATTCTTATCATTTTAACTGTTGCTTAAAGCTATCCAACATCCGTGCAATTGGCCATTAATGTGCATTTTTAGGGCACCCTTTTTTCTTTCACCGTAACTTAGACAACACACTCAAACATAAATAAAATCCGAAAATGTCATTCATCTAGAAGTTTGATTCTGGCTCCACTTTTTCTTTTTTATCCTCTTTGAGGAGGCGATGCTTTGTACTTATTGCTTGTAATTATGGTCTGTCCGGGATCTCGGTCGTGTGGATCCCGGACAGAGTATAGTTCCAGAAAAAAATCAAAATTTTTGCGCACTCGGTTTGAAAATATTTCTTAAAATAATAACATTCTTAATTGGCTTAATAATAACTCTCTTAGTGCCGATTTCATAACAAAAGTTTTAAACTTTGGTAAAAAAGAGGAAGTTGACCAATCAGGGCAGTCATTTTGAAATGTTGCTAGAATGGTTATTTATGTAACACGTGAGTAAAGTGTAACTTTTTTTTATCACAAGAAATGTTTCCCATACGACGCCGTAGGCGGAGTGCGCAAATTCAACTAGTGAAAAAGCGTTACTTTACTCATGAGTTCCATACAATTTTTTTTTACGCCCGTACAGTTGAAATTCTGGCTTCAAAGTTCACTCGTAAAAAACCCCCTAATGAGAGGGCTTGGTATAAATCCGTGATAAATCTATAGCAACAATATCAACAAAACCTTAGCAACTGCTCTTTTTTTCACTCAAAAGAGTGAAAAAATGAACCGATACGGTACTTTTTCACTATTTGTGGTCGTTTAAAAAACACACGCTTTAAGAACGCTTTTGAATGAAAAAAAATGTGCTTTTTTTAACTTACGTAAAAAATAGTATATTAAAAACACGTTTCATAAAACCAATTATTATCGCACAAGGATGTTTAGACAACGAGGGCGAAAAGCCCGAGTTTTACAAAATCCGAGTGCGATAAGCGCCTATGGAACACTTTTTTATAAAATTTTTTCTATTTTGGATACCCAACTTGTTAGAAAAATAGTATATTAAAAAACACGTTTCATAAGGCCAATTATTATCACACGAGGATGTTTGGACAACGAGGGCGAAAAGCCCGAGTTTTACAAAATTCGAGTGCGATAAGAGCTTTATGAAACACGTTTTTTATACAATTTTTTCTATTTCGGATACCCATAACCTGTTAGAACAAAATTGTTTTTCATAATCCTGATCGAGACATTCAAAAACTATAATTGGCGAAGCACTGAAAAAGATTTGGTGTTTTTTCATAACTTGCATGAAATGTTTAGTAATCACGTGGATCGTGCTGATTGAAACAAATTAAAGAAATTATATTAACACTAGTGCGCAAATGAATTCAGTTTTCGCACTGTAATTCACTTTTCGCACAAGTGCGGAAATATGATGCATTTCCTAACCGAAATTAGTGGGAAAAATAACATTTTTCGCACGGGATTATGAAAAATATTGTATGTAACACGTGGGAAAATGCATCATTTCCTTACTTCCGTGCTTACAGAACTCGGCTTCGCCTCGTTCTGCAATAAGCACCCGTGTAAGGAAATGGTGTACTTTTCCCACTTGTTACATAAATAGCTATTTCCATTTTCATAGACAGGTCAATGTTCGCTTGACAGTTGGACACAATCAATAGAAAAAATTGGTTTTCCATTTCCATTTTCAAAGACAGGCCATCAATGTTCGCTTGACAGTTGGCGATTGTTCGACACAATCGTTGTCTAGGTTACGATGTAAACAAAAGCCGTGCGGTAAAAGACCACATTAGAGAACTCGTTTGGGTGCTATAAAGTGTTCATTAGGAAACCGAAACAGAAAAAATATTTGAAGCACACTTTTTGATTATGAAATTTCATATTAAGACATAATTCTATTTTAATTAATTCAATCTTCCTTTTCATCATTTAATTTATGGGCTTAAGAATGGTCCTTGAGGACATTTGAGGATATGCCCTGTTACACGATTTTTCCTGTACTCTTAAATTATCCAAATTCTGGCAGTTGGATCCAAAACTTTCTCAATCTTTCATAATTTGATGAATGCAAGTGACAGTTATTTTAAGCGTAAGTCTACTCAAGTTCAAGCGGTTTTTTTTTTGTGTGGAAAAATCAAACACCCCCAAAATCTGCGAATTATGCACAATAATTACGGTTTTGACCGACAACTCGCTTCCTTTGCACGGTACGAAAAATATAGAGATGTTATACAATATTAGACACGATAAATTTTCTACAAGAAAGCTCTTAAGCACTTTTCATCTGAGACCGAGGTCCACAACATGATGAGAAGTGAGTTGTGATGAAGGGATAAACCGCAAAAGCATTTTTGTACAAGATGTCACTCAAGAGTGAAGATAGCTGGATTTGGATTTGTTGAGACAGAGGTAAACCGGTGATTTGGTTTGTATTTTTTGGTTATAGTTTTGTTCTATTTTTTATTCCCCTCAAACCTGTCTGCAATTCTCGTCAATCCTGTAATACGTTCCGTAATATTTTTATAAAGATGCATGTGATGTCACAAATTGTTAACGTCTGCACCAAATAGGCGAGTTGTAAGGAACAAACATGAACTCATTATTTTAAGCCTCCCAATTTTCTGATGAAACTGCCATTTAGCTGAGGCAGACAAACTGGATCCCGAAGCGGCGCTGAAAAGACGCACCACACCGAAGAAGAAGTTGAAAAGGTCGCGGCTATAGATGCGTTTACTTAACCTGAAGCTTTGAAGTTTGTTAATATTACAAGGCGACTGTTAGTTCAGTTCTAAATAAGCAAACTTGAGATCGTTTACACTCAGGTGCAGGCATATAGCTTGAAGCAACTCAAAATGGTACGATTTTAGATTTAAAGGCGTCTCTTTTGCAGCTGTTTAATATCCCTCACACTTTTTGCTTTAATTAACAGATGTGACCAAAATATGAATATGCGACTGCAAAAAATTTTAAGTGTTCTCGACACTTGAGAGGCTTCTACTTTTAATTACGTCAACAATATATGCTTGTTAGCTCGGTAAAATCCTGGCATTATCCTTGATAGTTACGCACTTGGGAGAGGCTTGATGTGCTATAAAATATAACTTACCCTTCCAGGTTGTTTAAAGTTGCAGTTTTCTAACTACCCTTGTGGCTAGAATTCATATCTCTCCCAGTTGGAGGTGATAAAAGTGGAGGTTTTTCTAAATTTGTAGAGTCTAGAAGGAAATTAAATAAAACCTCGGGCGTTATTAAATAGAAGCACATCATTTGGTAAATTTACGTGTCTAATAACTGAGGTTGAGCAGACGCTCATAATAATAAAGGCACAGGTTGCGATAATACTAAAGTCAGCCACCCCCTTGCACGTAGCTATGCATGTTTCTCTTCTAGTACGTTCTTGAACATTCTTTGTTTGAGCACCCACATCCGGCTGCTTTAAGACAACAAATATGCTGGTATATGTATTTATGAACCAAGAAGTAAATAAAAGTTAATCATCTACCTGGTGGTTTTGAGGTAGCCCAAGACCTTCAACCTGCATTACCAATAGCGATAATGGTTAAGGATTGCTTTATCTCTTTAGCATGACAATGAGGCTTTATACAAAATTACATTGGTAAACACGAGTCTGCTTTTATAAAATCGCCAGATAACCCACTTCAGCACTTGGAAATGCCAGCTAATGGGCAAATTAACTTCCGTTTCATTATTGTCGGCAGCCAACTTTCCTATACCTAACTCAGTAATTTAGAGGGTTCATGTATGCAAATATTCAGCTTAATGCATTCAGTCTGCTGTGCGCTTTTAATCTCGAGCTGTTATTATGTGGAATTCCGCTGTTCTACAAGAGACGATCTGCAGCCTACTTTCCAAAATAGAACATCCCTTGGAAATGCAATCCCTCCAGAGAGGTCGAGTCTCTATTTCTGTCGGGTAAAAATAGCCGAGAGGTGGCGGAGCTGATCATGGCCAACGCAATGCGGCGCAATGTGGAGCATTGTGTCGGTGGTTAGGGTTACAGGATGCTTGGGGGATCCTGAGAATCAATAACTTGGCTTTCCTGTGCGTCACCCTTGGCAGGCTCAACGCGAGCCCCAGTGACTCATTCTAGCAATTGCACAACATTAAATAGTCATTGAAAAAGTGCGGCAAAGAGGCTTTCGTGACATGGTGATAAAACCGCTGAGTTGTCCCCGCACGACAATATGTATATCGTTTTCGTTTTTAGTTTACATAGCCTGGCACGTGCATGGTTAAAAATTTACTATTTAAATCCTTCCAAGGTATTTTAAAGTGCTGTTTTGGGTGCTGGAAAAGTTGGTCCTAGCAGATTAGTACTGGTCTGGCGTTTGCAGTCCTTGGAAAAATTCGCCATGACATGGTGTAATAAAAGATAAAACTGCTGAGTTGTCCCCCGCACGACAAAACAGGGTGTAACCGAAGGTTCAGGGTTCTAAATTTGTGATCGAAGTCATCAAAATACCGGGGGAGGGTTCCTTACTTCATTCTAGAAAGAAAAGTTTTTATGGACATGGATCGAAAAATGCTTCCTAAGGGAGCTAGAGTCCTTCAAACAACGTGGTTTGCAAGACCCCATTTGAAAGACCATAGCTGAGCTTAGGAAGCATTTTTCGGCCCATGTCCATAAGAACTTTTCTTCCTAGAATAAAGTAAAGAACCCTCCCATGAACTTGTTTACGGTATTTTGATGTCTTCCATCACAAATCTTGGAGCCCTGAACCAATGAAGGGCCATTTTTTTCAAAAAGAGTGCATCCTATCGATGTCACGCAAGAGTCCCATTTTTACGTAAAAAGCTTAACATTTTCAGATTCCGGTGTCAAATTTAAGAAAAAACGACTTACAAAAATGTTTAAGTAAATTTAGCCTTAAGCCCCCCCCCTGTACGGGACCGACTTACAAAAATGTTTAAGTAAATTTAGCCTTAAGCCCCCCCCCTGTACGGGACTCTTATGATCAAAATAGGGGGCATTTCACACCCCAAAAATTTGTACACCACTGCCGAATTTTTAGGACACTGCTGTAAATTTGTATACCACCGCCGACTGTAAAGTCCCCCAACAGCCTAAAAATTCATAGACCACTGTCGAATTTGCTCAATTTTTGCAACCACTGCACTGCCTAACATTTCCCACTAACACTGCCTAAAATTTGTACACCACTGCCGACTGTGAAATCCCCCCCAGATCAAAATTTTCAATTTTCTCCGCAGCAATAAATTAGGCATCAAAAATTTGCTAAAGATACCCAATTTCACGTTACTATCTTTAACCGTTTTGAAGACATTGGGAAAACATTGCGATTTTTTTCTGGATTCGATCGATCCACGGAAAGTGCCGTTTTGGCACACCTATTTCCAAATTTAATTTTTATTCTCTCATTCAATCAACCAACACAAGTTTTTGAAAGATTTATTGTCACCATCGGCGCGCAGGGTGAAACATCGAAATAAAGTAAGTCCGGCAAAGTTTTGAAATTACTCATTTTTTTGCATTTATGCGGGTTCTGTGGCATCCGGCGAAAAAAATTGTTAATGAAAAGGAAAAAAGCATCAAATTAAAAAATAGTTAATCGCGCTTAATAACTGTTTTTATTAACTGATAAGGTGTTCAATGCTTTAAAGTCGTCATTTTCAAGGGGCTCGCTTTCGGACTCGCTAATTTTATGTACATCTATCACCATGTTCTAATCACAAATCAACGAAAAGACAACACCGCTTTAGCTTATTTTTGTTGTCTAAAATGTTTCGATCGATTTCATAGTATCTGTTTCAAGAGCGTAAAAGTTAAAAATTTAACAAATAAACTTGGTCCAGATTTGAACTTGTGTATAAAACAGACCGGCGGCGGCGCGGCGGCAATGAGGGTATACAGGGTGGTTCATTTTTCGATGCTCACCATTGGGATCTCCTAAACGGTAAAAGACACGAGGTCGATTAAGAATCTGTGGAGAATTCCCCGATATTTTGATTCGTTTCTTATCACAAAAAATCTGAAAATTGCCAATTTAAAAAAAAAATAAAAAAAATGTTATTTAAATGAAGCTTGGAGCTTTTATATCTTTGACAGCTGTCAATTGGATGGCATTGACAGAAATTTTCTAGGTCTTCTAGATTTTGAATAAAGGCAGTCAACTTCCTTTTCTTATGGACGCCATATTGAATTTTAACACCACCGGATACACAGAAAAATTTGCTTCTAAAAATGTAACCAACATGGACGTTTTTGAAAAAATATGTTGAAAGCCTGAGTCACACGACCGCAAGATGTTTTATTACTGTTGAATTCAATTGTTTTCACATATGTTATAAGAGATTGAAGAAGTCGGCGTACTTTTTTACAATTGTTTTTCATCCGAAACTAATTCATACAAATTTTCAAATTTTGACATCTGTCCAAAAAGTTCATGTTGACTACATTTTTGAAAAGCCAATTTTTTTGTGTATTTGCTGCTGTCAAAATTCAATATGGCGGCAATAAAAGAATCAAATGTTGACTGTCGTTATTCAAAATCTAGAAATCCTAGATTTTGACAGCTGCCATTCAATTGGCAGCTGTCAAAAATATAGAAGTTCCAAGTTTCATTTAAATAACATCAATCGTTAGGACGACATTAATTTTTCTTTAAATTGGCAATTTTCGGATTTTTTGTAATAACTCAGTTAAAATATTGGGGAATTCTCTTCAGATTCTTAATAATAATAATAATAATAATAATAATACATTTATTGAGATGTAATAAGCAGCACAATATAAATAAATTGCATTCTGCATAATAAAATAAAATAACAATGCTAGTAGGTATTACAACACTCAAAAGGATAAGAACAGGTTATATCCTGATTTAATCCTACCCAGGCAAACTGGAAAAAGCTATTACGCACAACATGTTGTGACGACAAGAAAAAAAGCAAAAACTAAAACATCTGAATGTCAATGGACAATTGCTCTCCCTTTAAGAGTGAATCTTTCAACTTGGTGATAAGTGAACGCTCAGAAATATCGACATCATAACTTAAAGCGAAAAAATTGAGTAAGCAAGCAGCCAAATAAGAAAACGAACCTCGGTAACTGGATGAGGTATAAGTAGGGACGCTAACCATGAGCTCAGTGAACCTTAAAGGACGATCATGAACAGCAGAACGAGATGTAATTTTGCGACTTAAATAGGATGGAGAATTTTTGGATTTAATTTTAAGCACAAAAGAAGCAAAATGAAGTAAACGACGCTCATTCAATCTTAACATACCAAGATCGCGAATGTAAGGAGTAATGTGATGAGTGTAAGGGACAAAAACAGTAAATCTTACACACTGATTTTGGATTACTTGTAAGCGGTTCTTCAGTTGAAGAGTAAGACAAGGAGCGTAGGCAATATCCGCGTAATTTAAATGGGAAAGAACAAGCACCTCTACAAGTAGTTTTTTGGTGTCTCGGTCTAAGTCTTTATAGAAAGGTGAAATTTGTCTTAAGGCTAAAAACGCTTTTCGACATACGGAATCCACTTGCTCAACGAACTTGAGAGATGAATCATATAGGAGACCCAGATTTTTCACTACGTTGCAGTTTTGTATGACAGTACCATTCAAATTTATTCTAAAGTCGTCTCCAATCTGAGCAAGTTTTTTCGCAGTACCAAACATAATAGTGTTACTTTTTGCCGCATTTAGAAGCAGAGAATTTTTAGTAGTCCAATTAAAAATTTCATTTAGGTCAGCCTCAATAATCGAAAGAGATTCTGGTAACTTTTCAGGTGGAAACGTAAGAATGACTTGAACATCATCCGCATAAATATACAAGGAGCAGTGATTAGTGACCATCGCTATATCCGCAGAGTACACAGAAAAGAGAGTTGGCCCTAAAACAGAGCCCTGCGGAACTCCAGTTTTAAGGCACAAAGGGGTCGACAACTGACCGTCAAATGAAGTATACTGAATCCTGTCATTAAGATATCACCAAGAAATAGCGCAATTTTTCTCCAATTTAAACTACTCTCCATCTATTATGGTTTCCGAGATCCTAATGGTGAGCATCGAAATATTACCCATCCTATATATTTTAAGGAACCCCTAAATCACCAAGATCACCAAATTCAAAAGTTTCGGACTTATTTTTTATAAGAACTTTTGCGCTGAACACTGGACTATAATGTGCTTTATTCTTGGAGCAGCAATTATTTGCAGCGGAGTACCGGTATAGTACTTAAATTAAATCCTTAGAAAAAAAATTCAGAGATAAACAGAGCCTAAATTTGTACCCTTCGCAAATTAACGAACACTCGCAGTTGCAGTTCTGTGATTGTCCTAGCAACTGCGAACATTCGCTTGTTCGCCAAGGGCCAAAAATTTAGGTCCAGCTTGCTGTGCCCCTACCCACATATATAGAATAAAACAATCTTCAAAATGGCTCCTTGGGAGTTATTTTTTTCACTCCAGGGATTGAAGCTGCTCTTTGAGGTATTATTTTGTGCACTCCTAAAAGGGACTGAAATGCCATGGCTAAGTAATTTTATAAAGCATCTCGCTTTAGGGCTTAAATTTATTTTCCGCTGTCAAAGTGAAATTTTAACATATTTCGCCTATTTTGAGCTCAAAAATGGCATCAGGCCTGATATGCTTTTTAACCACTCAGGTAATTATAATTGAAAATTAACTTCACCTTCAGGTTAAGGAGATACTTTCCTTGTCAAATTTGTGCCAAGTTCAACTCAATTCGCCTATTTTCGTCGACAAAGTGAGGGAAAAATTAGCGAAGGCAAAAGAATCTTTTGATACAGCGTGGTGCTTATTTCCTTGCCCATCATTAGAATCTCAGAAACCATAAGAGTTCGAAGATCGATTAAATCAGAAAAAGTTTTGAGTTTTTTTAAAGTGATTAAGAATCTGTAAAGAATTCTCCGATATATTGATTCGTTTGAACTGAAAATAGCGATTTTAAAGAAAAACTCACGCTATTCAAATGAAACTTCGAACTTTTATATTTTTGGCAGCTGTCGATTCAATGGCATTGACAGAATTCTAGTATACACAGGGTGGTGCTTACTCCGTTGCTCACCACTGGGGACTCGGAAAACATTAACGATTACGAAATAAAAAAGGGACCGTTCCTGTAAATAAGTATTACTTTCAATAAACCAATATACTTAATGAAAATGGGAGGATGTTTAGGTTTATGAACTTTGACAAAATGTTAGAAGGTACTTTTTATTAAATTCTTGGATTTTTTCGGGCCAAGCACACGACTTTAAATAAGGAGAAAAATGATTCAAACTTCCCGTTTTCATATACCTCTAATTTTTTGACCCTGGTGGGGGGCATTTCACACCCCAAAAATTTGTACACCACTGCCGAATTTTCAGGGCACTCCGTAAATTTGTACACCACTGCCGACTGTAAAGTCCCCCGACAGCCTAAAAATTCATAGATCACTGTCGAATTGCTCAATTTTTGCAACCACTGCCTAACATTTTCCACTAACACTGCCGAAAATTTGTACACCACTGCCGACTGTGAAATCCCCCCCAGACCCTGGGTATCTGCTGCAAAAAAAACGATGGTGTGTTCCACTCTTGTGTGAGGAAGTATTTAGGTACCTGATTAGTTAATACTCCTACGTCTACACCCCTAAACTTCACACAAAATTTTCAGCTGACTACATGGATTAGCTTATTTATGCAGGGTGACTTTGAAAAGTTACTATTTCATTTTTCTCTACAAAAGATAAAAAAACTCGCTCGAACAGGTCGACTTTTATTTCTAGGGGAACACCTAAATCCGTGCAGGATACTGGAATTGAATAAATTTCAAAACTTTTTCCAGCATTTGATTGGTAATGAAATTAGCTTTCAAATGATGTATTACAAGTTGGGGATCGCTATTTGAGAATTTGAAGTAGGAGTTGGTGAGGGTGCGGGGGGGGGGGGGGTGCTTTGCAAAATTTCACCATGCAGGAATTTAGGTGTCTCCCTCGAAATAAAAGTCGGGGCCTGTTCGATCGATCTTTCATGTCTTTTGTAGTCCCAGAGAAAAATAAAATTGCAACTTATGGTGTAGTATATTTGTACGTACTTGAGGAACAGCCTGTATTTTTATACCATCAGTGCTACCTATTAGGTGCAGATTAGAATAAGTTACACCCACTTTAATCATACTTAAATTGTTGTGGTTTAACCTTTCACGTCTGTGTTCTTTGATAACCATTGCATATTTTACAGTTGGAGCGGGCTACACATCAGTTATGTCATGTCCCATTATAGTATGTTGGCCTAAAATAGATCGTTATCTGTGGAAATAATTCATTACTTAATAAACCAATTCCGCCGCTGCGAAATTAAGCAAATTTGCTTGTTTTACAACAAAGATTGTAATTAAATGATAGTCCTTTTTGTCACTTTAAATTTTGGGGACAGGTGCAGGAGTTTGTCCGCACCTGCCATCGGACCTGTGCCCAAAAATGAATTGAAATGAATTCTGATATCAGCTGCACTACACCGGAATAGGAATTCACCATTTTCATGACCTTATGCAACTTATCGGCGCGAACTTCCGCTGAAACCAAATAAATATTCATGTCACGTGTTACACGAATTTTTGTTTACAACTTGCGACCCACATTTTACGTCTTTTGTTCGAGGAAAATGAGGTCTAATCGAGGTGAGGGCTCTCCCGGAGCGTAACGAAAGCGCAGTTTCATGCAAATTTCGTGGTCATTTCAAGAAAAAATAAATGTAATAAGCTGATAGGGAAACAACAAATATTTGTGTTTTAAATCCGACCAGGTTGACATGGAATGATCGGGAAGGCAAACAGTCCCAAAGAATCACAAGCCGCAGGTTTTTGCACTTGAGCCTCCAAGAAAGTAGTTTTTCATCAGAAACGGATTGGACCGTTACAAGATATACCAAGACAAAAACCGATCCCGTTGAATAAAAAGAATAAACGACTCAGTCTGAGAACAAGACTTTCTACTTCCAGACGAGACAGAATCGTACATACACAGAGGAAAACGGATAAATTCCATGGAATATTCATTTAATTCCTCGGAAGAGATTGATGGGCTGCGAAGTTGCCTGCAGGAGCCAAGCCCAAAATGATTTATATTTCTTGATTATGCAAGAGGAAACATTATGTTTCGTTAAAATTAGTGACCCGACATAAAATTTAATGAAACGTTTGAATTGTGTTTTAAGATGTCGTGAATGAAGCCGGTCAATAGCCTTGCAACTCTTATTACAACATAAAACTGAACATGTCTTTCCGCCATGAGTCTATATCATCTGATATGATCAAACACGCTCAATTACCTCATTTATTTGTACGTTACCTGGAAAATAGCCTTTAAACGATATTGCTTCTTGTAGACTTTTATCAATTTCAGGAATTGAACGAAACAATCTGAAACTGTATCCGTTTCAAGACCTTCTTGGGCTATAAAAGAAAGTCGTTGTTTTGTTTCTAAACAGAACCGGCTTCGGGGGTGTGTAATCTGTGTTTTGCTTGGCTATAAAAGTATTTACTGCAATTTAAGCTTTGCCTTGTCGGCGATTCAGATCAAAAATTTAATCGGTTTTATCTTAGCTGAACTGGCTATAAGACCATCCCGCTTTTTATCAGATCAGGAAGTCAATTTTAAACTCATCTCATTCAGAAATGGGCGGACACTCAGTCATTTAACTAACGCAGAAACCACAACACCAATTTTATACGATAGTTCAAAGAAAGCTGATGCAATTTTATTTATATTACCTCGTACAACCTACTTGCTAATTGCTCATATTTTGACCTCTTTCTCAACAGGTTTCTACCTATACATATAAAATTAAAAATTCTTGATTGTACGAATTAGTGTCAGTTGATGGATAAATATTAAACTTCTGCAATTGTTAAAGTTCATTTTTGATGCATTCTTATTTTTAAGTTGCTATACTTTCCACTGTCTTTCGTTTTGAAATAATGCATTTTTGTTGGCTTTCTCCATAACTTACATCACAGTCCACATAAATATAGTCATCCAACGTGAATTAGTTCCGGATCTATACCGCTAGGAGCGTAGGATAACTCTGTCGCTTCGACAATTCTTTGCGGGTCGAGTATTTCATCTATTCACCACTGAGCGGCAGCACTCAGGATTGTGTCCGACTATCCGTCGGTAATCGGCATTGAGCCGAGACCTTCCGAAGCTGGTTGAATTGTGATGTCTGAATTCAGAAATGTATGGGTAATAAATTTGCGCTAACAAAAGCACCGTTGTCCTTGAAAAGCACAAAAAAGGAAGGAGTATTACATCTGAGTACAAGTTGATATTTTGCCGCGATAATAATTATTGACTTTTATTTCTTGTAATTTAATGTGATTGCACTCAAACCTTTGAAGCGAGACTCAAGATTTTACTTTGAAAACTTAAGTTAACCTCCCCCTTCCAAACTAAAAGAGGGAGGTTACTGCAATCGGTCCAAAATAAATAATCGAGATAAAGGCAGATCTTTACGTTTTCGGGTACGGAGAATGCGAAAAAATAGGTTTTAAAAAATGCCTCTGTTGTCGTCGTATACACACGATTTCGCCGAAAATACTCAATCGATTTGTCTATGAAATTTGGACAGAATTACTTCGTTCGTTTACTTCTCCCACCTAGGGAAAAATAACGAACTTTTCTAGGTACCTCAAATGAGGTGAGCGCACTTTTTTAACCGGTTGGGAAAAAATGTTTTTTCTTTTAGTACATGTCAATACGGTATTCCTATACAGGGTGTCTCCTTTAAAGTGTCAGTTAGCGATATTAGAGAATCGTTTTTAGCAGCTAAATGAAAATTCACACACGGTGGTTTCAATTTATTGCCCATCGAATGAAAATATTTTCAGCTCTGACGCACTTCCCATTACACCGGAAGTAGCCGCCATCTTTTTTATTTTAAATGGGAAGTCTATGTTTTGACTCTAGATTCGTATTGACCTCTTAATTGTCAGTTTACTGCATCCCCACTTGGCCTACCTAACTGTCATAGTTTTTGACATATGTCAAAATTTGTGTAAAAAAATTGATTTCTGTCCGGCAATAGAAGAATTTGTATCTTACACACGGTTGAAGATTAAGGAATCAAACTTGGAGGGTTGAAAGTACAAGGTTTGAGCTTTCGGCCGATGGCTCACTCGTTCTTGTTGACATAACAATATGGCGGAAATTAATTTGTAAAAATGGCGTAACGAGATTGTCCACAACTAATTTTTTTCAAATACGAGTAGTACCATAATTTTATGTATCCAAAAGATGCAAAATTAAATTTTCTTTAGGCTAGTATTAGCATTCCCTAGCTGCCTATACCTATTTTCAATATTTTTGAAAATATTTGAAATAAATGTATCTGTGTGAATAAAAATGTGCAGCAGAGAAGCGGCTGGAACCTCCCCAACGCGTGGGTCTTTGATTTCCGTGACTTGTGTTTAAGATTTTGAAGTTGATATGCCTAAATGGCACCCATTTGCTCCCAAAACCCTTTCAGCTCTTCAACGGGTCACCTGACCTCCATGTACCAAATTTCAGACAAATCCATCCAGTAGTTTGGGCTATAACATGGTTTCAGTGTTATTACAAAATTTCGATTTTTCTACCCAAAGGGTAATAAATGCGAATAAATTTTATCTCATTTAAAACCAGAATTTGAAGACCCTTCTGATGGTGACAATAAATCTTTCAAAAATTTGTTTTGGATGGGTAAATGAGAGAATAACTTTAAATTTGGAAATTGGTGTGCCAGAACGGCACTTTCCGTGGGTCGATTGAATCCAACATTTGTTCAGCTCTTCGACGTGTAATACAATCCCCATGTGCAAAATTTTAGCCAAATCGGTTCAGGGGCTTGGGCTGTACCGCGATTTTAAAGTCCGATAAAAATCTCGATATTTTAAGTTTTTGGTCAAAAGGGCACTGACAGTGAATACATCTTTGGAAGCAGAATCTGAAGGCCTTCCTTATTGTGACGTGAAAAATGGGGGTTTACATTTAAAATTTAAAAGTTGATGTGCCAAAACGGCATTTCTGGTTGCACGATTGGCTCCAAAAGCTTTTCAGATCTAAGTTGGGTTATCACATGCACACGTACCAAATTTCAGCCAAATCGGTCGAGTAGTTTGGGCTGTGGCGCGTTTACGAACGAACGTACGTACGTACGTACATACATACAGACACATTTTAAAAACCACTTTTTTGGGTTCCTGAGACCTCAAAACGTACAGATCCGGTCTTATCTCGAATTCGAAAATTTTAGTGATTGCAGTAACCTCCCTTTTGTTTTAAATGGTGAAGTGGAGTGGGGAGGTTAAAAAATTGATCACAGCAAGCTTTGGATCAAAAATTAGTAATAGTTCCTTCTACACCTTCAAAAATTTGTCTTAAAGCTTGCTGGGATCCTAGCTGTGTGCAATTTTTTTAATTTGCACAAATACATTTATTTCAAACATTTTCAAAAATATTGTAGGTACCCTATAAACTTCAATACCCTCTCTGGGTTTTCTTCTTCATTGTACCCTATTTTCATCCTTTTTTTTTGTTAATGTGACTTTGCCGGCGTAAAGAGATATAATATTTCATTTAACCTGACATTTGGCCCAAAATAGTGGCACACCTTTTGACATATCTAAAATTATGACAGTTAGGTATAGGTAAAGGGGGGGTGCAATTACTTCACAATTAAAAGGCCAATCCGAATCTAGAGTCAAAATATAGGCTTCTCATTTAAAATAACAAAGAGGCACCCTGTACAGGAAAGTTCCTTTTTCACTGCTCACACGGCACCTTCTAAACGGTAAAAGATACGCAATCGGTTAAATTAGAGAAAAGTTGCGCTATTTCTTGGTGATTAAGAATCTGAAGAGAATTTTCAGATATCTTGATTCGTTCTTGAGTTTTCGTGAAAAAACTGAAAATTGCGATTTTGAAGAAAAAAAATGCAGCAGAGAAGCGGCTGGAACCTCCCCAACGCATGGGTCTTTGATTTCCGTGACTTATTGTGTTTAAGATTTTAAAGTTGATATGCCTAAATGGCACTTCCCGTGGACCAATTGCTCCCAAAAGCCTTTCAGCTCTTCAATGGGTTACCTAACCTCCATGTACTAAATTTCGGACAAATTGATCCAGTAGTTTGGGCTATAACGTGGTTTCAGTGTTATTACAAAATTTCGATTTTTCTACCCGAAGGGTACTAAATGCGAATAAATTTTATCTCATTTAAAACCAGAATTTGAAGACCTTTCTGATGATAACAATAAATCTTTCAAAAAGTTGTTTTTGATGGGTGAATGAGAGAATAATTTTAAGTTTCGAAATTGGTGTGCCAAAACGGCACTTTCCGTGGGTCGATTGAATCCAAAATTTGTTCAGCTCTTCGACGTGTAATACAATCCCCATGTGCAAAATTTCAGCCAAATCGGTTGAGGGGCTTGGGCTGTACCGCGATTTTAAAGTCCGATAAAAATCAATTTTTTTTAAATTGTTGGTCAAAAGGGCACTAAGAATGAATACATTTTTAGATGCAGAATTTGAACGTCTTTCTTATGGTGACGTGAAAAATGGGGGTTTGCATTTAAAATTTAAAAGTTGATGTGCCAAAATGGCATTTCCGGTTGCACGATTGGCTCCAAAAGCTTTTCAGATCTAAGTTGGGTTTTCACATGCACACGTACCAAATTTCAGCCAAATCGGTCGAGTAGTTTGGGCTGTGGCGTGTTTACGAACGTACGTACGTACGTACGCACGAACGTACGTTCATACATACAGACACATTTTAAAAACCACTTTTTTGGGTTCCTGAGACCTCAAAACGTATAGATCCGGTCTTATCTCGAATTCGAAAATTTTAGTGATTGCAGTAACCTCCCTTTTTTTTAAATGGTGAAGTGGAGTGGGGAGGTTAAAAAAATTTTTTTACAACTAAAGTTATTTAAATGAAAGTTGGAACTTTTGCATTTTTGACAGAACTGTTCGGAACTTTTGTATTTTTGACAGCTGTCGATTGTGAATATTGAATGACATATCGACAGAAATTTTTTAGGTCTAAATTTTGAGCGACGACTGTCAAGTTTTCTTTTTCTTATGGCCACCATATTGCATTTTAATACAACTGGATGCACAAAAAAAATCGCTTTTCAAAAATGTATAATGTAACATGGATTTCTTTGAAAAAATACATTAAAGCTTGAGTCACGCGACGCCATGACGTATTTTATTACCTTTGAATTTAATTGTTTTCACGTCAAAAGATTTAAAAAGTCGGTGTATTTTTTTGCAACTTTCTTTTCATCTGATTTTACTAATTATTTATACCAATTATAAAATTTTGACGATCTGTAAAAAAAGTCCATGTTGCTTACATTTCTGAAAATCTAATTTTTTTGTGTAACCAATATGGCGGACATAAGAAAAATAAAAATAAAACAAAATAAATAAATTTTTCCTTTATTGATTTCTGACAAAACTCCTCGGACAGCTCAATTTAATTTTTTTAAATAGTTTTTGATGGTGTTATAATAACTTTTTCCGTGAATTGTTCATTTATGGGTTTCGTTAATGTATACAAAATCGTGCATTAATAGACCCTATTAATGCACGATTTTCTATTAATCAACGATTTTAGTATAGGCAATCAACTATACATGTTCTGACATTAAACAAGAATTTAAGTGACATCTGTCAAATTTTCAAAATTGCATATTTAAATAAAAGTCCCATCAATGGATACTCAGAATCTTAATTTAACACCACCTGAAGTGCTAGTAAGTGCAAATCTTGCGAGCTTAAGTTTGCTTCCAGAAAAAAGCTGTAAAATTTATGAAAAAACTTATGCCAATTTCATTTCATGGTGCGAGAAGAAAAATGCACTGCGACACTCAGAATCTGTGCTTTTGGCCTACTTTGGCAAGGCAATTGACATTTAATTTCTCATGTTTTGTTCATTCGGCCCTTTTTAAATTGGATGCATGTTTGGTTGCATAACCGTTTATCAAACGCAATTTTGAAAAACAAATTTCGCCAATTTAATGATAATACAATCCACGGAAAAATATTGTAACTGACTCGAGTGTTAATAGGCGATTAATAATCTCTATCATTAACGCGTTCGCTGCGCTCACGCGTTAAAATCTCTCGATTATTAATCGCACTCATTAACACTCTTGTTCGTTAAATAACTATTTCATGCACCTCCGATTTAACCGCGGAAATTACCCTAATTTAGTTTTTTAAAAGGAATCATACCTTTTTCTCAACGGATTCGGAATTTATAATCTTTTGAGATAGAAGCATGTATGACACTTCTTCGGAACTGAAGTCACGGCCACCCTAACCTTTCAAAAAACAACCAAGAATTTGGTCAAAAATCAATATTTTTGAATATCGCGGGTACCTATACCCGTCAACCTTATTTTTTTGATACAAATTCAACTATGCAATGGGGTAGGGTACAAGAATGAATTTTGAAATGAGGAACTAAAATAAATAATAAGTATATTTTCTGGACAAACAAGTGCTATTACGACGAGAAACCGAGCAAAAAAGTCGATACATTTTAATAAATAGGTAAGTATTTTTACCATAGGCGTTTCAGTGCATTAGACCCCGGATAAATGAGGCGATCGTGGATTTTCCTTAATTATATGTTCTCCAAAACAGTGAAGAAAATCGCAAAGTCATGAATTAAACCCTAGGTATTTTGGTGTTCTCTTTTTGTATGCATAATAAAAAAAATCAACAGAAGTCTGCCGTAAATCTTGCGGGACAGGGGCTAATGGCAGCCATTTTAATTTCTAAAAAATTGCCAACTCGGATACCGTAAAAGATACGAAATTTTATTGAATTAGAGAAAAGTTGTGTTTTTCAGTGTAGATTAAGAATCTGGAAAGAAATTGAAGATATCTGGTTTGGTTCCTGAAATATACTGAAAAAACTGAAAAATATCATATTTTAATCTAGAAGGCTTAGAAAAGTTTTCGTCGCCTTATATTATTCTTCGTGATGCAAGGTAATGTAATTGAAGCAAATTTCATAATGATCTGCCGATTAGTAACCAAGTTATAACATGTTATCAATTTAAAGTGTTCAGTATAATTTCAGAAACCAATCTAGATATCTTAGATTTCTTTTCAGACTTTTAATCTACACTGAAAAATACAACTTTTTTCTAATTTAATAAAATTTCGTATCTGATACCGTTTTCGAGATGTCAATGTCCCACAAGATTTATGGTAAACTTTAGTAATGTCCAGCATGAAAATAACTATAAAAGTGCTAAACCAAACTCGCTGAAATGACATACCAAAAGTGTTCACTGCCTCCCGGACTACTTGGATCGTTTTCCAGATTTTCTGTTTTTTATATTCCAGATTTTAAATTGGAGCGAAATATGAAAATGCTACATGCAAACGGAATTTAAAACATCGACCCAAAGGAGGCCGGCGCCGGCGGTAAATCGGGAAAATTCCCGGCATCCCGCCTGACCCATCCTCCAGCTAGCCGTGCAAAATGATTTTACACAGCTAGCCGTGAGAAATAATCGTACTTTCACAGCCCTATCGTGAGGCCCGAAAATTTTATTTTCAGTTAGCGTAGGAAAAAATATCTATAACCGCACCATCAAATGCGATTTAAAAAAATTAAATTGACCTGTCCGAGAATTTTTGCCAGACATCAAAGGCAAAAATTTAAGGAACAATATTTATATATGATGGGTTGTCGGCGGATTATTTCGAAAACAAGTGGGGAGGTTCCAACCGCTTCCTTAGCTGCCTATTGTTTAATTAAAAGTGGGATGTTTTAAAAACATGTCCAGTCTTTTAAAAATGCCGACTAACAGAGGAAAAGACAAATCCGTTAATCCGTACCTACCCCAAAAGAATCAAAAGTAAACAATTGAGTACTAGTCATATACGTGGCCAGCCTTGGATTTCAGTTTCAGACCAAACCGAACACGAACTGGCCTCGTAAGCCCCTCCCCCTTCAGTCCGTTAATCCACCACCGTTACCGATTCCTGTAAACTAATACAAAGATAGAATGCCCAGTCGTTGCGCTACTCTCCGCTTGGCGTACGGATAAAAAAATTAATTCACGTTGGATGACTATATTTATGTGGACTGTGCTTACATATTTTAACCTCCCCGCAACCAATATAAAAAGCCACCGGAAGATGTACATCAATGTTTATGACGGTAATGGGAATGTAGGGGCCGCCTGATTCCTGAATTTACTGGTGGAATCGGGTGTATATACTTATAGATTTTATCAATCTGCACCCAACAGTAGACAGTTGTGTTAAAAAGGAGAATTATTGGAAGATATGTTAAAAATTTGTGAATTGGGATGAGAAACCTGAAATAGTCCTTTACAGTATTTGCAGTAGAAAATTAACAAAAAACACAAATTATGCGAAGTCTGTAGAATTAGCACTACAGGCAAGAACAAATTTACTGCAGTTAATTAAAAATAATAATAAAAAAAGTAACACGGATAATAAGAAAATTAAGAAAATTTACCTTTATGTTTTGGAGGGGATGAAATATTGTGAAGAAGGTCGAAAAATTGTAAGGAGTGAAAATATAATAGAAAATGAGTAAATGATGAGTAGTAATCGGAAAAAGACAAAATTCGGCGAATTTTGTAAAATGGTGTTCAGTGGGTTTAAAAATTGCGAAGGGGGATGAAAAGTCAAGAAGGGTGAAGACTAACTGTCGTTAAGAAGACTTACAAAATATAACACGAAAATAAGCCAATTATGCAAATAAAATTTTTGTTCTGTTTATTGATGAAAAACGAAATTACGCGAATTTTGCAAAATTTACACTTAGTGGGTTGAAAAATTATAAAGAGCGATGAAAAGTCAAAGGGGATGAGAATTAATCGTCATTAAGTAGAATTACAGAAAATAACACGAAAATAAGCCAATTATGCAAATTGGACCTTTGGGGGTTGAAATCTTGTGAAGGGTGTCAAAAAAGTGAAAAAGGCAAACAATCCATATGAGTAAAAAAGCAAAACCATTTTACAAAATTAACGCTCGGGAGTTGAAAAATTGTGAAAATGGATGAAAAATCAAGAAGGGTCAAATTACATCAGGAAAAAGAAGCGGTCTGTGCTTTTTGAGGGTTCACATATCATGAAAGGAGTTGAAAAATTATGGATGGGTTAAAAATTAATGAAAATGACTTACACAAAAAAGCCCGAAAAAATCAATAAAATCTATTTACTCCGCTTGTTAGGGCTCAGGGGTTGTTAGTAGCCTAGAGGTTGGTTTCAGGCTGAAGACTCGTAAGGCTTCTTTTCAATGGTTGACCCTTAAACCCTTAAATTTCATTTCAACAAGGGGGTTGTTAGATCATAATGAAAATTTTCCCATCCGCCTACAGTGTCGGTGTAAATTAACACACCAAATCCAGTCTTAATACGTTGAGCACTCTTTGAGCTCTCGCATTTTTGTGTCAGGGGTTGTACGAACCGCCGCCTTTTCGCAGGGTCGCTTTTCGCGAATGATGATAAAGACTTTTTTCTACCATCAACAGAAAGCTATCGAATGGTATTAGTTTCAACGGTTTCAACCCTACATTATTCAGTGAAAATTCGAGTTTCCACCCCTAATTTCATCCCCTTTCCTCCTTTCTCGAAGATGCAATGTGTAAGACCTCACAATTTTACAGAATATATTGCTTCTCTCTGTCTGACATGTCTTCATGAACGTTTCAACCCCTAAACTCCAACCCCATACTTCACCACCCCCGCATGCTCTAAAGAAAATTTTCCAATTTCCCCACCAGAATCCAATTCGTTGAAAAATTGCGGCGATTCATAGATTCATGTTTTCAAACCCTCATCATAATTTCATCCCTTTTATGATGTACAGGTTTGCGTTTATTTTTCCGGTGTTGCATTCTAAATTCTGTATCTAAAAAAAACCATTAGCGCCTTTTGGCATAAATTTACAAAATTCGAAATTTCAAAGGAACATTAATCGACTGGATCGTTTTGGCTCTTTGGTATGTAGAGATACATAATCTGCCAAAGAGCTGAATTAGTTTTGGTGGCGATCGGCCAACGACAGTGCCATTTTGCCATGTCAACTTTGAAATTTGAAAGCTAACTATCATTTATTGTTTTTATCAGCATATGAAAATAGCCTTTAACCGTAAGGATAGATAAAAAATATTTTAACACTTTAGCACTTTAGCAGAAAAAACAATTCAAGCAAGCAACAGTTAAAATTAGTAGCCAGCAACAACCATGGTCAAAATATAGCTAAAATACCACATTGCCTTAATAATAATTGATAGTGTTTTTAATTGATTTTGTTTACTTTTAACATCCGCTATAAAATAAAATGGAACATTATACACGACCCGAATAGTTATTTAGGTATCAAGTACCGAAAATACAAATTTTCAGCACGAGCGTGGATTATTTGAAACCAAGGCGAAGCCGCGGTTTGTAACCACGAGAGTACTGAAAACTTATTTCGGTATGCGATGCAATCAACGGTTTTTTATAAATCACAAAAAAGTTAGTTTGAATTGGGCTAAAATTGAAAAATAAGCTTGTCAACTTTGCGGTACTAGTACTGTAAAGTGTTTAGTTTACAGTACTAGTACTATGTATTTTTCACTTTACGGTACTAGTCCCATAAAGTTCAACTTTCTGTTCCTCTCGTAGGTACCAAAAACAAACTTTATGATGTGTTTTAGAAAAAAGGAGATTTATAAACTTTATAGACTCGTGAAAGATACCCCACGCGCTCCTTCGTCTCTCGCGATCTAACTGAGACGTACCTTTAAGCACTCATAAAGCATCTCTTTGTCATCTTGTATAATAAACAATTTCTTTTCTAAAAATGCATTCAAACTTAGTGCCCTTTTGACAAAAAAATTGAAAGGGTTTGAAAAAACTCCACAAAACACTTAAACACTGATGGGATGTATTAAAATTTATGAGGTAGGATTGGACAGTTCGCCACGTGGGGCGGTTCCACCCGCTTCCGTAGCTGGCCAATTTTTTACTGTTTGCATAAACATTTTTTGTCAGTTCTGAACAAATAAGATTTAAGAGAGCTGAAATCGAAGAATTTTTTGCCTTTTTTTGACGTAATTTTTTGAATACTCTGAAAAAAAGTTGAAGGTCATTTTGTTTGTAAACCAATGTGTAGTTCCGAAAACCCGTTGAGGTAACTAGATTTCTGAAGTTACGAGTCAAAGGGCTCTGAGGGTCCCTTAATTAAAACCAAAATTTTGGCCTTAACCTCGGCCTTAACAAAAGAAAAATGAAAGTGCTGTGAAAATTTTGGGTTTAATAGTAATTCCGCCGCTACGTTCAGTTATAATTCCAATTATCCGAGGGTCAGTAAGCTAATTATTCAATTAGTGTCACAGATAGTCCATATTAGATAGAATATTCGGTTATGAGATACGATTATGAATTGTTGTTCACCTGCTTCACCCGAGGCTCACTGGAATAAACAAACACTATTCTAATTTTTGCGTTGCCCAATCCACTTCTATAAATATCCAGTCAAACAGTCAATGACCGCTTACTTAACCGAGATCGAGTAAACATAAAACGAGAGCCAAAACACCTTTCTTGAATTTATTACAATCGATTACGTGTTCCAACTCCTTATGCGCTTGTAGAGTCCGTGAGGTTTTTATTTGACACAGAAAGAATTGCTTTTTAAATTGTAATAAGACACCGTTTTGCTTTAATCCAGGTTTCAAAAACTTGTTGGAATTTATGTCAAAATTATGTCTTCGGTAATAAAAACAGCCAATTTGGCTGCGGTTTTCGATATGAAGTTATTAACGTTTCAGCTGGTTGTGGTGAGAAAGTTTTGACTTTAATAAAAGTAATGTTAATTTAACAGCAGCTTCGTCACCGAAACTTTGTAATTCAAGACAATCCCCTAAAAAGCTCGGCAGCAGGAGAAAGGGTCATCTCAGAAAATGACACGTACTGAGATGCAAATACTTCCTTTTTAATTACCTTTTTGTAATTGCATCGTTCTTCCGGTTTTGACGATTCGCCCTGCGACTTTATTAAGTTAAGACTTTACGACGTCTTCGTCGCGTTGTAAAGCGGATCATGAAAACGTCTGCAGACAATATTGCAAGATATTATATTGTCGTGTTAATCACCTCTTGGCGTGTCCATTCCCGTCCAGTAAGAGTAGTAATCTTAAATACAAACACCATCAGAACGGTAGTAAACAGTTTTTCGAAAATTAACACCAGCTTAAGCCTACAGACCTCATTCCGGGGAAAAATCACCGAGCTCCTCTCGTTAAGCGGAGGCAGTAAAACAGCAAATGACTTCCCCAGAAAGGGAAGGGTTACCCTATCAACTAGGCTTAAGGGACGTGAATTTTAATGAACGACTGAAAGCGTGTCACGTGATGTTGCAATATCTATTCATTATTATTACCGTAGAAGTGGCCGACAGTTTGAGATGATGGGTCTGGATATGACATGGATTGATATTACCCGGGCTGGCTGGGAAGTTTATGGAAAATAGCGCCACTTCAAACAGGTTCATTCGAGCGTGGCTAATACAAGAAGCTTGCATGTAGATTAGGGCAGTTTTTCTCTTTAATTGCAAGATATTAGTTGCAACAAAAAGTCGCTCGAACTTGGATGACTTCAAATTCCCTTAAACGTCTTCTAACACACTGGGAATTTACGACATTAATCTCTGGAGGGTTGCTAATTTTGCCCCTTTTTCTGCACTACGTCACGCTAAGAAGACAAAATGCGAACATGGACATCCAATAAGTTTGCAGTTCTATCTCCTCCATGACCAAACCTATAAATTATTGCAAATAATATGCAATCGCTTAACTTTTTACCTCCCTCTACTCTATCTGAGCTGAGTGCTCTGGTGCTGGTCAATTCTAATGTTGGTGGTAGTCGTGTCGTAAAAGTCATTTAATACATCAAAAGAAATTTCACATTTTGCGTATTTGCAACGTCCGATTTCTATCTAAAGTTCCTAGTGTAAAAAAAACCTTCGATAATCTAAACTTCAATCTAAACCGATCTAATAAACATAATCTACAAAAATGGTTGACAGCGTTTTTGAGAGAAATGCCACGTTGTATTGCCAACATGAGGGTTATTTATCTTATAATTGAAGCGATTTTAAGATCTATATGCCTAAAATTTGAAAATTCGTAATTTTCAGCTAATACGAGATTTTCTAAATATTTTAATGCGAGCATGAAGACTGAAATTATCCTGAAAATGCGGTAAGCCAATTAATAGGCAATTTATAATTATACATTTTTCTGAATATATGAAATTGTTTCACTAATATTCGAATGCTCTGTATATGAAAGTACCAAAGTTGATGATTTGCGTAGGCCTGTAAGGCCGAAAGTGATGGTTTTATGAACCCGAAACGAAATTCCATAAATCGTGCAGATAACGTTATTCTTTAGTCTTCTGTTCAACTTCTCACTCGTATTTTTGGTCGTGAGTAGCTACGCCCCACGTGTGCATGTTTTTGATGCAAGATTAAGATAGTGAGATTTCACCTGTGTTACAGTTGCCGACAAAAATAAACTGCCATTGTTTGACCATAAGTACAAATAAATAATTAAAATACATACATTAGTGCGACGGTGCTTCATATTTTTTAAAGTACCTGTTTTGAGGCCCCAGGCACATACGATTTATTCTCTAATTCAATTAATTGTTTCAAAAATGTGATTCGGCATTGTCCTCAAATTTGACTTTTCGTTTTCCCGCCAAATGTAGTAGTAAGTAGAAGAATTAGGTACTTACTTACTTCATGCTTTGAAATGCTGTTTTTTTAGGGTCTGCTCAAATATTTTTTGCCTAACAAATTTCTAGACATAAACTGAAACGAATTTAATTAATCTGAAATTTCAAGTGGAAATATTAAAAATTTGAAATTGTTTTTTTCAGATTTTTTAAAATCTCTATTTTCTTGGGAGGCGCGTGCATTCCTGAAGGGCTTTGCACATTTTTCCCATAATATTTTTTTGTAACAATTTTTTAATTTTTTCCTATTCGATCAGCAAATAGTTCGATTTTCCTTCATTTTTAATGATTTTTCAGCTCATATTTTCCACTCTTCGTCATTTTTAAGGCTGTCGATTCTTGCTAGTGTTGCTTTTACTAAATCCGCTAGTTACGTTTTCTGCGCGATTACTTAATAAATAAATGTTTTCGCGGTTATGGAAAAAAAATTAAGCTAATTTTCTTTAGATTAATTAATGAAATAATAAAAATAATGAAACTAATTTTCGCACTGTTTTCCTAACTGTGGGTAATTATTACTGGGATAAGTTAACATTTTTTGCACGGGTTACTAAATAAGTAGTGGTTTATGTAACAAGTGAGTAAAATCTTCTCTCGGTCCTCTAAGCCTCTAATGAGAAGCACTTGGGTACTATATCATTAGATGTCGGAACTTGGAAATTTCTAGGGGGGCTATGCTTCAAAGTGAATAAGTAATAACACTAATAATAATAACACTAGCAGAATTTTTATAATTGATTCCTTACGTCAAAAGAAACTAAAAGTTCCTACGAAGCTGGATCCGATATCGTCTGCTCAGGGAGCACCTTAGGCCTTCAAAAACTCAGTGTCTCTCAATTTATTCAAAAAGTATAATCGAAACGAATCTGAAATTTTCAGCCGAAATATTAACAATTTTAAATACTTTTTTTCAGATCTGTTTTCATGGTGGGCGCGTGCATTCCTGGAAGGCTAAAGAATCGGGCGCTGCTGTAGTAGCCCTATCGATACTTGTTTTGAAGGGTTACTTTAGGTGCATGAAGATTGGTCAGGGACAACCACCAATCGTTATGACACTCAAATAGTCTTCAAGATCGTAATTTTTTCTTTAAAAATCCTTTTTCAGACTAAATTTGGTTCAAGCATTAATTTTCTGTGATTTAAAAAATATAAATATTTATTTTATTCTTTTACCTATGACTGACTGAATAATACACAAACAGCTTCATTTTCACTTATGAATGATCGAATTTGATGAAAACAACGGTGAGTACCAGTACAGTAAGGGTAATTGCCGAAAATGAAGCTCTAGGTATGTGCATCGCTGATACTTTAGTCATTGTCATTAAAACGTGAAAATAAGCGAAAACGTGCTTTTTAAAAAATTCCCAGAAAACTAATGGTTAAACCAAATGGACGTCAAAAAAAAGGATTTTTAAAGGAAAAATAACGATCTTGAAGGCTACTACAGCAGCGCCATCTGTCCTAATCTCACACTCAGATCGAAAGCCTGATTCTTTGGTTTTAATTCAAGACCATGCTCATTGCTCATCCAAATGGGTTAAGAAATCGCGTCATTTCCTATAATATTTTGGCCGGTTTTTTTGGGACACCCTATATGAAGGTCTTAAAAGTTCTTTAAACTTATTGCCATTGATGAAGTGCATTTTTACATCAATGGCAGTGCTCGAACTGCGTGATTTTTTTGCATCGTGCGCGATTTGTTTCTTCTCAGAATTCTGTTGCAGAAAAATTTTGTTATTTTTTTGATTAATAGCCGTCTAGGGTTCAAATTTTTGGCCCATTAGTTGCCAAAAACTCCTCTACGATGTTACAATAATTTATATAACAAGCAGATGATACCTGCACATTGGGTATACCTACCGTGGGAATACAAAAATCATCTCAATTTAACAGCAATTTATAGAATGAGCACAGGGAAAGTATTTTTGAAGCCTGAGAACAAATCATTCTTCATTATCGAGATCGATAGAACTAATTATCTGCTTGCAATTAGTCTGCGCCATTTACATATTATCCACATTCAAACCTACAGCGACAATGCTAGACAAATCTCAACACTCTCATTCGCCCATTGGGCCAAAACCGCGGTGATATGCAAATCCCCTCGTGTAATTACCTGAGGGAAGATAATATAGACAGTTACCATTAAAAGTAATAGCAGGATCGTGTTCGAAGGGACCAAATGTATATTTTGATTATCCCCACAGCTCTTCTTGTTGTGCATTTTTTTCACAAGCGTTTTACAGGTGTGCCAGCAGAGTGTGCAAATTGCGTATCGTAATAATCCTCGGCAAGGCGAAGCGGATCGAGAACATACTTAGGCAAATTATAAAACTTCTAAGCCTCATGGCAAACAGATCAGTCGGTGGGATAAGAGTAAGCCTTATTTATGTTCTGCAGATTTTGCCAAGTAAGCGTCCAAACGTAACAATCAGACAAAATAAAAGCCAAACAAGTTGTACACGTATATTTACCTGCATATACGCAAGCTTATCTAATGGTTTTTTGAATTCCAGACACGAACGTTGCAGGCGAATGCAGATAAACAAATTCAAATCCAATCTCGCCCGCTTGCGAGAGAGCTCAAATTGTGAAATTTTTAGATTCTAGTGAATTTCATTTCTGCTGCGATTAATTCGTAATTGAATTTAACCGGAATTAGGAGAGGAGCGTCGGTTGTGCTCATAATCGACGAACTTGCATACAATATGAACTCGGTTCTATTTCGATCATAGACTGTTTCAGATGGTGTAAGTAATTTAATAAACAGTTTCGTTTTATGGGCCATTTTACGACGGCTGCAGCGTGATGCGCTTTATTCCATTTTTACTAGTCGGGGGTTGCATGGTAACTACCATTGTAATTTAGGACAGGCACACCTTCTGCAGATAATTTGAGTGTAGTCTACTAATAAAAGCCGGAAAATGAACACACGCACGATGCGTCTAACAGAAGGCAAGAGAACCAAAGTGAAGGCAACATTGCTTTATGCTTTATAGTTGCGCTGATGGGTTGTTTGTGTACCGAGAGGGAAACCGCCGAGTGTAGAACATATCTCACTACAATGTAGACAAATGCATTGTGATGTCGGCTCCGGTAAGTCTCGCTAGAACGTGTGCCGTCCCTCTCTTTCGTAACGCGATATTGTCGTGGTCGTTACCTTTTATTTGTTAACAGACACCGAGATATCTACTTATAGATTATGGTGTCCTCCCTTAGGAGTTCCTGTTTCCCAGTTTTATTCTTTAGATGGCTGCTCATCTTTTATTTGCTTCTGCATGCTAAGAAACTTGAGCCGACAAAATAAAGTTACTTAAATAAAGTTTTCAATGTGTGTTTTCCACATTGGTTGGTTGCTACGAAAACTTCCTGGCAAGTTTTAAAGAATAACACATAAAATGTTTCTGTTGGGTTAATGCAGGGAAAATCGGGTTTGGATTCGATTTAAATCTGTTCATTACGCAGGAATTCCCAAGGTGTTGTAAATATTGTTATCGGTTATCGGATGGAAAGGACGGATAAACTCAAGGAAAAACTGTGTTAAACGTAAACGTATGTATTCGTCAGCCAGATTCAATTCCCTTTAAACGGCGCTTCAAAAAACGACCAACATTAAAATGAAACGTTAAAAAAATTAATAGGTACTTGAAAATAAGACAAGGCCATTTGGTCACGCACCACTTTATGATGCAAAGGATATCCTTTTCGAGAAGATCTCCCCTGTATCTCCCCGGATGTCCCTTGGTATCTCTCTGTAATATCTCCCCGGTCTTTCTGAACAATTATTTGTCATGTATTTCCTCTGTATCTCCCCGGATCTCCACTGTATCTCCCCGGATCTCCCGTGATCTGGTTTTCGATAATTTATCAACATATCCCCGAATCTCTCCAGGATATCCCCGGGTATGTCCTCGCATCTCCCGGGTATGTCCTCGCATCTCCCCGGTATATCCCCGGGTATGTCCTCGCATATCCCCGGTATATCCCCGTATCTTTTCGATATATTCCCGTATCTCCTCAGATCTCCCCAGTATTTCCCTGGATCTACCAAGTATATGCCGCAACCCGGAACCGTTGCACAAGATATCCCCCGTGTCCTCGGTTTCCACAGGGGTTGACGTACAGTCGCACTAATTGAAAATGCACACAAATTTCAAAAACACGAATCGAGTCAGAATTTTTAATGCTGAATACTGTGGTGCTAGCGTCTTGAGACACCCTGTATTAGAGGTTATTCTACAGAATAACCATGACTTACAAGTCATGTTTAAATAATGACCGCTGTTGTTGCTAATGAGGTAGGAAGTTTCTGAATTTATTTAATTTCTCGAAAACTTAATTTGAGAGTCAGGTTTCGACGAATTAGCGAGATAGAGGATGAGAAAATCTGTAACCTTTAAATTTTTTATGAAGATATTGCCTTGTTTGAGAATTACGATTTTTTTTCTAACTTCGCAAATAATTACTTCGGACAAAACACGATTGTAATAAAAAAATTAAGGATGGCCTATTTTTTTGTTCTCTATTTAGCTAATTCATCCAAACCTGATTTTGATTTCCTTTCACTACTGTAAGGTCTTAATTACCTTGATGAGGACGAAATGAAGTCAATGGAGCTTTAAAGTAATTTGTTCAAGGCACCCTTTGGGAAAAACCTCGGTGAAGTAATCTTTAAAGTAACTAGAAAGTCGTGGTTACTTTACGAGTAAAACTTTAAAATGATGCAACTTCAAGGTAATATCGTAAGTTCCAGGGACGTAAATATAACATTAATATATTACCTTAAAGTAATGTAACCTTTAAGGAAAATGTGCTAGTGAAAATAACGTTACAGTTTCGAAAAATCCAACTTTTCAAGTAAAAATTCCTTCTATAGGTTGCCAGTATAATTAACTGTTCGATCGAGATTATGTACCGGTTATGTTCCGGGGCATAGATATAGTTAAACAGGTGCGTCAAAAGTCTTAATTAGCTCGAGGACTTGCCAAAAGTACGAAAAAAAAAACGAAAAAAAATTTGGGGATGTTTCAAACGAGGTTTCAAAGCTTACACAGCCTGTATCTCGGAAACTAAGCATTTTAAGACGTATCTCCATCATCCATAGGAAGTTTTTATCTTAAGTTGCGCTATTTTTTGGTGATATCTTATTGGTTCCTGAGTTGTCCCGAAAAATCTTACTAATAAAGTTTTTGATCCGGCAATGCAACAGCTATCGAATTCGATAGCAAGAAATGCTCTTTTGTCCACTAAAATGACATTTTTCGAAGAAATTACCACTAGGGTCTTCGACTTGAAAAAAATCAGCTATCAAATCCGGTATTAAAAATATAAAGTTATGCATAGGTTTTTTCACTGCACCGTTTTTTGGCCAAAAGGGCACCAAGTGTGCATACATTTTTAGAAGCAGAATTTGTAGAGATTTCATTTGGTGAAAAATGGGGGTTTAAATTTTTAAAGTAGGTGTGCCAAAATGGCATTTTGGCACCTTTGGGCCGATTTACACAGACACACAGGCATTTTTGAAAAAACACTTTTTTGGGTTCCCAGGACCCCGAAACGTTAAAGATTTGATGTTTTTGGGGATTCGATTTTTCGATTGATTTTAGTAACCGCTCCGCGAAGCGTAGAAGTTAAAAACTGCGCAGACTTTCAACCCCTTCTGACATGTGAAAATACTTGATTTCAGTAAAATACATTTAGCCATCGTGTGACTCATACTTTTCACATATTTTTTCAAAAAAATTCATGTTACATTTTGGAAAAGCTAATATTTTTATGTATCCGATGGTGATAAAATTCAGAGAATCGGAAAAGTTAACTATCGTTTCTCAAAATCTAGATACTCAGAAACGAATCAAGATTTCGGGAAATTCTTTTCAGATTCAGATTCTAAATCACCAGAAAAAAGCGCAACTTTTCTCTAATTTAACCGACTTCGTATCTTTTACCGTTTAGGTGATACCAATGGCGAGAACTGAAAGAGGAACCAGCCTGTAGAATGTCCCCGTGTCCGTTCGGTCCTTGTACTTATCTTTTAAAAAAAACTTCCAACATTTCATTTGCAAGGTCAGGATACAGAGCTTCTTCTCCAATAAGGAGAATGAGAAGAGTGTTCATTATGAAGAAAATACTTTAGCTGTGCATAGTAAGGTGTTTGTGTATGTGATTGGTGTGTAGACATATGACATTAAGAGGGCTTAGTTTTCAAGATAAAAAGGGGGTGCAAATTTAAAAAAAATATATTTTTTTGCTAATATTTCTAAAACGCGTTAAGATATTTTGTTGAAAGTTGCTATACGTTTCTACCACATGAAAATTTTGGATCAAGTCCGGTAGCGTAGGTGTATAGGTAACCAGGTGTATATCTTTCCCGTCAAGTAGGGTACGCGCCATTATTTTTTTGCTGATATGTCGTAAAACAGCACAAAATCGTCCTCTTTAATTTTAACTTCTACGCTCAAGGCGGAGCAGTATATAAAATCGATCAAAAATTCGAAATTGAACTGACATCAAATCTTTACGTTTCGGGGTCCCAGGAACCCAAAAAACCTATTTTTGAAAAATGTGTGTCTGTGTGTCTGTCCGTGTGTCTGTCCGTGTGTCTGTGGACACGCTACAGCCGAAACTACTGAACTGATTTTGATGAAATTTGGCACACATATTCAGTGGGAGATTTGTAGGTGCTGATTAGAATCTGGGCTACACCGGCTCACGGAAAGTGCCTTTTTGGCACATCAACTTTAAAAATTTAAATGCAAACCCCCATTTTTCGCATTACCATATGAATGCTCTTCAAATTCTGCTTCTAAAAATGTATTCATACTTGGGCCCTTTTGACCAAAAAATGGTGCCATGAAAAAAAACTATGCATAAATGTACATTTTTATTACCGGATTTGATAACTGATTTTTTTTCAAGCCGAAAACCTTAGTGCCATTTTTTCGAAAAATGTCATTTTAGTGGCAATTTATTTTATTGTCTGTGCGGGAGAGGAGCTGATTAGATTTTGAAGCCGATCAGTCAACCCGAAGTGCCCTTTTGGCATAGCAACTTTCTTATTTTAAATATTTAAAAATTTAATAAATGCTGCTGTTATTAATCCAATGCAGTGCGGCGTAGAAGTTCCTGCCGTCTCCGAGACCGCCTTTTTTTTTTCATTGTGATATGCTGTTTTTGAGAAAATAAAAATAAACTAATCGGTGGCGGTGGCAGGTAAATTTGAAAAAATTAAGTTTAGCCGCTATGCTTTAATAGATTACATTTTAAATATCAAAATGACCAGACCAAAACGTCGAAAACCTTAATTAATTCAAGGATTTGCTGATTTGCATGATAACATAAAAAGAGAAGAAAATTAAAATTGGGAATTTTTAAAAGCTTCACACCCTGTATCTTGGAAACTAAGCACTTTAGCACATAATTATGTCTACAGGAAGTTTCTGTTTTAGAATAATGAGAGCTAATCAGCCCATGAAGTTTGTCGGTGTTCTTAGGGAACACCCTGTATATAATTCCGACATTATTTACAACTTCAGTCATGTTCTACATCTCCCTTCGACAACCAGAATCTTCTGATTGGTTGATTTTTTTTGTAATTTATTTTTGATTGCAAGCACTTAAATATGATTATGGGTATTATATTTTTGTGATTCATATTTTTTTACATTCAGTCAAAATTTTAACCACGTAAATTTTCATAACCTAACCTTCTGAAAGGATGCCTTCATTGGCTTTTAGGATTTGTTAATTATGTTACTCATTCTTCACCCACCATGTCAACAATATATTTTAGGTTGTACTTGATGATGGCCAAATTTGACCGAAACTTGTTGAACTAATTTTATTCAATTTTTTCGATGGCAAAACTCAAATGTTTACATTACAGGAAGTTTTAATTTTGACTATTGGATCGGGGGTTACCCTATCCGACTATACGGGCCTACTGTTGTTCAGTCATGGATTAAACTCGGTTTAGCTTAAAATTTTTGATTTGGTTGCTAAACTACAGCCAACCAAAAACCACTTAACAAAAATAGTCTCAACTGGTTGGATATATCAAGGCCTTAGTCACACTAAATACCTTAGCTACCAACTCATAAGCGTTAAATATTGTATAATATTTTTGTAAATAGATGGAATATTTCGTAATGCAAAGACCGACAAATTGTTACCCTTTGAAGCACCTTCCGCTGTCTGTAAAACAGAACTCTTCCAATTTAATTATATTTCCAACAACCGCAGCCAGTGAAACATGTAAACTAGATGTTCCAAAATGTACAAAAAGCAATTTGCTCCCAACTAAAAGCAAAATTTAATATAATTACCATCTCAAGGTTTAATTAGCAAGTTTTGATTTGTAAATTAAATTTCAGATATTGCGAGATACATAAGTTGCGGTCGGGTTACAAGACTGTGTCGGCGCCGCCGCCGCCACTATCACTTACCAAAAAGCATCCCTCGGCTCCAAACAAAAAACTAAAAGCGCCATGAAAGAGTGCAGCCGTATTGTTGTAAGCTCTCCGACAAGGACATTTCCGGCAGCAGCCACAACGTAAATTGAAACGAATTCTCACGTTTCTTCGGAATAATGTAGACGTGGTTACGCCGTCTCCCTGTAAAAAATTTCTTTATAATTTTAAGGTGGGTGCACTGTAAAATCATCGGGGGCGTAATGGTTCTGACACAATCTGCAAATTAAATTGTAGGCAATGGTGCTCGAGTTCAACACGTGAGGTCCGTTAATTGGAAACTGCCAAGGTACTAAATATATAGTGGATAACTGGCGGCCGGTCGGAGGGATTTGTCCCCGGAGGTGGCACAACTTCTCAAACTAATTACAGACTGATTGATACCGAACAAGAAACTTCAACTTCACACTACACAACTTCTGGAAATTTCACTGCCACGCCATTTTAATCTCCTACAATTGTGCAGAAATAGCAATTCCAGCATTACAGATTTTGCAATTTCATAACTGCGTTTTATTGATTAATAAATTTTGATAATATTAAAAGTTGGAAAGGGCAATGGCTCCAACCTTTCGTAGATATTTATTATTATGTTATCCTTAATTTGAATTAACATAAGCCAACTCAAGTAGCTTAACTGGGACACATGTTACGTAAACTATTTACAGAACCCTAGTAAATAAATCGTATTAGCATTTTTAGCCTAGAATTGATAGCGCTTTCGCCGGGGGGTCTGTCACCAGAAACAAAAATTTAATTAAGCTAAAGGCGCTATTGTTACGCCAGAAGAAAGAAATGTTCAATTTAATTCTCCTGAGAAACTATTAAGAACAAAGGAGCCATAATTTTGTTTTACTACATATTTTTAATTTTGTGGGGAGGCAGCGACAGAAATATTCGGCTGATTTCATTAACATTCTTTTCCACATTATTCGTTAATTTACGTGTCATAATACAGAAATTGGCGGTCTGCCAGGGTACCTGCGGGACAGGGCCCCGCAATGGGCCTTCAAGTATGGTAGTGTCCAAAAAAACCGGTCTGCCACTTCGCCTGCGGGACAAAATGTGTCTGGCAGCCACATTTACTAGATATTTGATTAATAAAATTGTAAAGCTACTCCCAGCTTCAAATTATCTACTGTAGGAGGTGTAGAATAGACAGATTGTTGCCTAACGACACTATTATGCCACCTGTTTTACACCTGCTACGGGTAGATGATTTAAATGACAGTATATAGTTTGACAATTTTATTAATCAAATTTCTAGGAAATGCGGTTGGCAGACGCATTTTGTCCCGCAGGCGAAGTGGCAGACCGTTTTTTTTTTGACACTTTGAAGTGTCCGTAATTCGTATAAAAAATGGTAGCGTTAATGATTTCCATCAATGAGACTAGTTTTTTTTGGCATACTGGAGCCTTGTCCCGCTACTTTACAAAGTTAATGAAATGCGTCAAGCCAATCTGTCGCTACCTCCCGGACTACTAGGACACAATTGGAAAATGAAGTCCCCAAGACAATTCCCCATGCTTGTACACCAATGGCGAGCGTGGAACACCCCTCAGCAATCACCTATTTTGAAAAAATTCGTTGCCTTGTTTGTAAACAACATAAATGATGCCTACGTGATATAACACATGCCGGCATCCCACACACTTCACTGTTCCGGCGAGAATGAAAATATTTTTAACTTCACGATTGATGAAAGAGCGGTCCCATTTATAATGTGCATAATTTTTTTTCAAAAACTTTTCTTCACTGGAATATTATTTTATAGTCCTACAGCAGCATATTTCATTATATTACGCGCTTGAATAACTACCAACTTCTCAGATAAAAAGATCTAGTTTTTATTCGCGCCAACGGAAAAACTCGCACAAGTTTACTGCTGCGAAAGTTTATTTTATAGACACGACGTCTTTAACAAGGCAACTTTAAGAGTTTTTTTTTCAGAATATTTACGTGAATTCGTTTAATTAAGTTTTGCTGAATAAACAAAAATTACTGAAGCCATGAATTATGCAAAGGAGGTTTTTTCTCAGTTGAAATGTTCCAACGGGACTTTAACAAAGTTTTCAACTTATGTGAACTGGGATCAAAGGAATCGGAAGTTTGATGGCTCTAATGGTGTATTTCAATTTTCAAACGAGATTATTTTGGACTTTAATCCAATGGGAACTTCATTATTTTTCGCGTTTAAAAAAATGCCTAAAAGTTATGTCTATATGCATATTTTAGGAAACCCAACTTTGATCACTTTATGGAAACGAATTTTATTTCCCGCAAATTTAATTTTAAGTTTTACGCATCGCCCAACATTTACTGGAATCGAATCGCCAAAAATATCAAATCTTTACGTTTTGGGGTCCTGGGGACATAAAAAAGTAGTTTTTGAAAAATTTCAGTCTTCCGCGTATCCGGAAAATTGTTCGAATGATAAATTGTTGGAAAAGCAATTGTTCGAAACGTAAATTGTTCGAAAGACAATTGTTCGAAATATCGGTCGTGCTGTGCGAGAAGCTAGGGCAGTTCAGGTCTATGTCAGGTCATGTTTTTTTTAATTTTACACTTTTTCTCAAATTCGGCCCGTTGAAAGTGTAGCGCGAGCTTTCGGCTTGCCGAAAGCGAGAACCGGAGAACTCGTCAAAATATGGGTCTTGCAGTGCGAGAAGCTAGAGCAGTTCAGGTCATGTCAGGTCAAGTTTTTTTCAATTTTAATTTTTTCTCAAATTTTGACTGTTGAAAGTGTAGCGCGGGCTTTCGGCGAAGCGGAAAGCGAGAAATCGTCAAAATATCGGTCTTGCAGTGCGAGAAGCAAGAGCAGTTCAGGTCTATGTCAGGGCAAGTTTTTTTTTGATTTTACATTTTTTGCAAATTTTGTCCGTTGAAAGATTAGCGCGAGCCGAGGCGCGAGCCTTTCGGTCAGGTTTTCTTTTAATTTTGTTTTTCGAACAATTACCTTTCGAACAATTTACCTTCCGAACAATTATTGTCTTTTGAACTTACTTTTCGAACAATTTACATTTTTTGAACAATAAATTGTCTTTCGAACAAATCGACCCGCGGAAAGTGCCATTTGGCAGATCAACTTCAAAATTTTAATAGTGCCATTTGCCAAAAAAATCTTAAAAGACGCTGTAGCGAAACTACTGAAAATATCGAGATGCAATTTTATTTTTATCGTTATTTTTATTATTATTTTATTTTATTTATACGTCTACATAACGTTTACATAGGAAGCGCCTCCAATAAATCCGGAGAAAAAATAGAACAAACTCTTTTGTGTTTTAGTTTTTTGTGAAAATAGGTTTGAGTGTTTGTTGTGGGCTATTCTTCATAGATAAGTATATGCGGTCGCGGACTTTTTGGTAGATCTTTTCTTAGCCAACAATTGTTCTGTTTATGATTTTGTTGTTTCTTCGACCGTGTACTGAGCGTTCAGGTTTCAAATTGCTAAAACGGGGTTTTTCGCGGATTGTAGGCCACGAATAACTGAGACGATCTAAATAGGGTTAATGGTTGACTTTTATTCTATTTTTATGTAAATTCAACATTGTGGTTATAGACTACCGATAAAAAGTGGCTGTATTTAACCAGTAAATTCGGGTAAATTGAAGTAGCTCTCTCACATGCGTTTCACCACTTTCGCCAAAAGGTCGCTGGCTGTGTCTGGTGAAGCGCGCTAACTGTGGAAAACGGTGTTTTTGACCCAACTTCAAATATGGACGGGGCTTATTTTTCAAAAATATCAAATCTTTACGTTTTGTTTTCTTGCATTTCTTACAAATTCTGTGAAAAAGTAAAAGTTTCTACCATCTCCGAGATTGCCAATTAATTTTTGTTGGGCTCTCTGGTTCTTGAAGATTTTGGCCTTGAAACATTATAGGGTCGGTGTGTAGGTAATCTCTGTTTTGCCAATTTCATAGTTTTCAAAAACGTCTTGATGAAGGGTACAATTTTTTACCATTAACTTTCAATTGTAAAAAGGCCCTTATTAGATTTTTAAAATAAATAAGCCAAATTAATAGTATGCAATTAAAGTTCCATGCCGATGCCCGCAGCACTTTGAATACGCATTACGGGCCATTATCGTCTCTTTACGCCCTTGGTACGTACGGTTTTTAGCCTCGAGAATCTAACAATTAATGTTTTAAATAAACATTATCGGGGCTCATCAGTTGAGGTTCAAAGTCGTAAAGTATCCACAAGAAGAGCGGAAGTGAGAATCTAAAATTGTTCATGAACTGACGGACGCATTTGAAAAAAGAAATCTAGTTAAGCCAAGAGAAATCCGAAGTAAGACCTTATTGGCAGTCCATTATCCGGTTGCCTACTGAAAAATTCATATTTTACTTTTCATTTTATAGAAAGCGATTTCAAATGATAAGAAGTAGTTTTAATTCGGCCCTCTCAATAAGAATTTATGATTCTTGGATTCATTCGATTCGGGCTTGTCAGATAAAACAAGGTAAGAAAGTGAGGGGCAAAGAATGAAGGAAGTTTATTCTTTCCTCGGAATTGCCTTGTATCGGATAGACGTCTATCTAATAAAGTGAAGTTCGTCTGTACGTAACCGACGCTTAGAACAATAATACCTGAGATAAGTCGGGTCAGGTTTGCGGCGACGCTGACGCCGCTGGCGTCGCATTGTTGAATCCGCCAGACCGTGTCAAGATAGCAAACACCCCGTCAGTAAAATGTAAGCTTTCCACAATTCACGCGTAATTTAGGAAAGTTGCTTTACATTATTCAAACCCGCGAAATGTATTCGGATTTTCGATTTATGGAATTTTAAAATGCATTTTTTTTCTCATTTCCATAAGTTGAACCCATGTAAACAATTTATCTGCCGTTTCCCATGCCGAATGACAGGCGATTGGAAATGTGATAAAAACCGGGAATGCTGGTATTTTATAATGTTATTGTCGCATAAGAATTTTATTTTTAGATCTGGTGATTGGAACAGTAATTGACGACAGAATTAATATTTTATGTAATAAGCTGTAATAAACCTGGAAGATACAACTTGGAGGATATTCAAATATTTTGAACGGCTTCATTTATTCAAGGTTTCCTGCAGTAAAGTTAATAAACTCTCGATCAAGGCACTCGAAATAACTTGAACATTTTTCAGTGCCCAGGTAGAATGTAATTTGACTCTTAATAAGCTCGTCTCGTCGTTATCAAATAACACGTCTCCGAATAATCCGATAAGAACGCGTTACCTTGACAGAGGGTTGATAATTCTAATACTAATTTCCAGAATAGGTAATTCCATTAGACAGTAATTTGTAATCAAAAAAACTTTAACGTATTTTACATTATTTTCCACGAATCACTTTAACAACGTCCTAGGAGGCACGCTATAGCTGCTTCTATTTTCAGTAATTTCCCCGACAGGATAATTAATTTTTCTATTTTTCCAGGTGAGGAAAGAGTTCCTTTTGGGAGGCACGAGACGTAAGTTAAATTCATTATTCTTTTTCATATTTATGAGTGCGGCTCTTCATGTTATAAACAATTAATAAATGCAGTGGCTGCTGCATCAATTATGCATAAAGCGCCGATCGCGACCTACTTCCAAATCCCACCTTTAGGAGGGTGGGACGAAAATAATTTGCAAGATAAATTGTTGTTGCCAATTGTTTGCTGCAGTGTGAAGGGCATGAGAATAAATAATCTTTCGCTTTAAAGCGGTCTTGCTTGTTCATTGTTTCTTCTTAAAAATGTATTTACTTGTTTTTATATATTTATCTAACCATCACTTGCTCTCGATTCAAAAATTGTTGTCTTCATTTTTGTCACATTTTGGTTTAAAAATAGGATTTTGTTATTCACCACTTCACCAAAAAAATGACAAAATCCTCTCATAAAATCTGATCTTCCACAATCATATAATTTACCTTGAATAAACAAGAAAAAAACAAGTATGCTATTATTACATAAACATAAACTGAAAAATTTCAATGATAAAACAAAAATTAAAATAGTCGATTTTCAAATAGTATACAGGTGACTCAGAATTATAGGGACAACAGCTCACCACAGCTTCCTTACGTAAAAACAAGACAAAAAGTAAGAATAAGTTTTTGTCCTAAAAAGGATTATGTGGGAGCTATGCCCCCTCAAGTAGAGACCCCAAAAATAAATAATTTCCTATTTACTCAAAGAATATAATTATTAATTCGATGTTGAAATTTAGAACATCGCTTAGTGGGGATAAAGGGCTTCATTCTGATTATTTTTCAAATTTTAAGTAATATTAAAGGCGTGCGTTCGGAGGGAGGTTTACATATTTTCTGGATTTTTTTTCTGTAAACATTTTTTTAACAAAGTAATAAGACTAATCGGCAATCTACAACACAATTCACCAAAAACTACTTTTGCTGCATGTGGCTACGATCCACCCGTTTTCGAGTTAAATGCTCCTCATTAATTTACTGCAGGAAAATTATAAAATAAATCCGACTAAAAACTTTAATTGTTCTACGTGGAATCATTCTATAATAAATCCCTGAGAATGCGTTGCATCTGTTTGAAATCCGATTTTTGAATTTGGGGATAATTCAATTTTAGCGTTATTTTATCAAGCCTAAATGCGATCAAACGTAAGGGTCTAGAGCGCCGCCATAAATGCCGACGGAGAGTTTGTAAGGGTTGGTTGGACACCTCTTTTAAGTTTGATTCCACGAAAAAAAAAAATTTGCAAAAAAATCTTTTTCAAATTTTTGTTCTCCAAATCTACGAGGACCAGTTAACTGTGAAACCGTGCATCTTAGCGGTATTTAACAAAAGTACCTTTTAGTGTATCGTGGATGGCCGATGACTAGTATTGTTACTTTGCATAAAAGCGCGCGCAGTAAAAAAATCTGCAAAAAATGTGTAAGACCCCACCAAGATGTTACTAAAAATCTGATAAATAATCAGAATGAAGCCCTTTATCAAGCTATGTTCTTTTCAACATCGAATTAATTTAAATTTTTGAGTAAATTACAAGAAACTGATTTTTGGGGTACCCATTTGAGGGGTGGGGCATCATACCTTCCTCATAATCTATTTTAGGACAAAAGCTTATTCTTACTTTTTGTCTTATTTTTACGTAAGGAAGCTGTGGTTAGCTTTTGTCCCTATAATTCTGAGTCACCCTGTGTAGTATTTCGAGTGAGAAAAGTCAAAATCATGTACCTACTCCTATTTCTTTATGCCTTTGACGACATGTTACTTAGTTTTTAGCAAATCGGTTCTAACCCTAACATCATCCATTTCCACTTTGATGGCTACATCGTAAAAGCTATCCACATCGTTAGCCTGATTTAATTCGGTTTTCCCTACTGTTGATATTTGTGTGAATATTTCTGCGTAACAAACATCGATAATAAAGCAACAGTTTTCCAAGCAAATAATGGAAAACGAGGACAAGCCTATTTGCGTTATTTTAAAACAAAGGAAGTAAACAAAATTACTAGAAACCTTGAGCGTATAAATAAATATATTGCTATTATTTGTTATTCCTTTCGATTTTAAAAAAATTCTCTTTGTAACACGACATGAATTCATGAACTATAAATTACATAGTTAACTTTATTTTGAATGTTAAAAACTAGGAAAAGCCAATAAGTAGGTAGGTAAGTTGGTAGCACTGAAGCTGTAAAGCCCACTGATGCCAATATAGTCATAGCGGTTACCAAAACAATACTGCATTTTTTGATCATGGAATGCCGCTTTGCGTCATGATAAGGAACGATTTGAGATCGGGACCCACTCGAAATTTCTTTTAGGATCGTAAATGGGGGCCCCTTTTGGAAATCACGTTCCAAAATGGGATTATTGTGACTATTTTATACATTAAGTATTGAACCAATTCAAAGCAGCATTTAGTATAGCAGTAACCAATCAAATCCTGATTACAGTGATAATACTACAACGTTAACTTGACACTACTTACTCAATACTTATCTGCAAAATACGATTCGTAGTCTCTTGGTTGCCTTGTTGAGTCCTCATGGATGCACTACTTGTCAAATGGTAGATTCGAGTTGTTACAAAAAAGGTTAAATTGTAATGGGATTGAAAAAAATATCCTTGATAGGTAAACGTGTCTACGGCATACCAAAAGCAAACTCTTTAAAGTGCAAATTCTTAGTGATAGTGACTTATCTTAAAATTCGCGTTCTTGTGTGACTTTTTACAAAACGGTATCTTCCGAGACCATTAAACCAAAATTAGAGATTTATGTACCGAACGAAGTCTATATTTATCTGATTGCCTTTATTGCATTAACCGAATTCTCTAGCGTACCTTGAATTCTATGATCGAGCGAAATTAATGTCGTAGGAAGGAAACGCTTGTCTAAATGCTTTCGAAAACAAAGTGATAAGCAGCTACTCGAGCTTAATGAAAGCGAGGTGATAGGGAGGAGATAGGTGCCTCGACCTTTTGTATTTTCACTTCATTTGAGCAAGGTTTGTCTGAAAATTTCTCGAAAATGAGAGTAATGGCGCGTGTTTCGCAGCGACATCTTTTCATCGTGCGACATATTGCGTTATTAAACTTGCACTGTTGACATTGATGGCATCATACATCTCGTCATTCAGTTGTCTCCAGCAGCCCTATCTGTGCCTCACTGAATTACCGTCCGTCATTTAATATTGGATGACATTCTCCTATATTATCGAACGGACTCCTGCTTTCCCTATGAATAAAACAGATAAATTTTTAGCTTCCAGACTGTATCGTTTTATTTTTTGAAGTTGTGAAAAATTAATGGTCCACCGTCTAGTGAATGGAGGTTGACGGGTTTATTGTTAGGTTTTAATTGTTTAATTTGCTAGAGCACACGAGTTCACGATAGCATCATCGTCGGAGTGATTGATGATGTCATTTAGTGTCCAAAACTTTGCTTTTAACGAAGAGGGGTCGGTCGTGACAAATTCACCCTGATTCAGTTAACTTAAAGCTCCATCCCACTACGGACGAGAGGAAATGGTTCATTATTCACAAAGCGGCAAATAAGACACTTATGTGATTAGAAGCTTTGGGTCTGCCATTTTTTGTCAGACGTCAACGACCCATAAACCGAACCTTTTTCTGCTTTGTTTGTTCGCCGTTGTTAAATACAGATTATCTCTTATAATAGATTTCATTACTTACAGTTGACGTATCGTGCGGATTATCTGACCGTTTAAAAATTTATGGACACGATAATGGCCACTTTTAACTACGTTTTCACATAAACAGCATCACCAGTTCAGAAATTCTTCTCAAGAGCATCTAAAGATCTCGTTATCTTTGCTCTTCTTGAAGGGGTCCGATTTACTGTTCGCTTTACCTTTTTAACGCCTGTGTTCAAGTTTCTAAAGTCTCCAGGAAAATGAAATTGACGAAAATATCAAATCTTTATTACGGACATAGGTAAAGTGGTTTTGTCCCCCACACTGTATGTCGTAAAATCCTCGCTCTTCGAGCTAGGATTTCAAATGACATTTGCATCTATTTATGATAGCCATAACATCATAGCTAGAATGTCGTGGGTTAGGAATCGAGGCCTTAAGTGAGGTTGTTAAAACATTTAATCCTGTTGATCCTTCCAAAATTTTATTGATGATTTAAAAAAAAGGATATCTATGAATGAATACTTGTTTGAGCGAAAAATAACGGTCGTCAGTCTCAAGGTTATCAATTTAGTGCTTAATCCACTAGATCCAGCGTTTTTGGACTTTGTTGACGCTTTCTGATAGATTAGTGATGTTTACGTTTTAGGGTCCTGGGAATCCGAAAAAGTGGTTTTTGAAAAATGTCTGTGTGTCTGTTCTGTCTACAGCTCTGTCTACAACTTACAACCCTGTATAGAACTGAAAAATATCTCTCAAAAACTAACAAAGATCTAGGGGAAATTATTATTATTATTATTTTATTAATTTGCCCAAAAATAAGATAGTTTATTACAACCTTTAGACTGAATACTGTAATGTTTTTTCGTGGACCAAAATGATTATTTAAAAAATTGCCCTTGTACAACCAACTAAATACTCAAAGCCCCTCCCTGGACTATACGATATATAATATATATATTTTATTCAACGAACAAATTGCGGAAATCTTCTCTATTTGCGATACAATTTACAGTTTAAAGATTTCGTAAATCTTTAAACACCTTCACCTTCCCCTTTCAGAATGTGACCGTTTACTCGCATCAGTGTTGCACTAAAGCTCCCTGAATTTTTCGTTAAAATAATATTGAAAGTAGCATTAATACATACAAACTGTCTAGAATAAGCAGAATAAGCCCTAGGTTAATTGAAACATTGACGGTAGTAGTAGGTACAATAGCGCTTAGTTTTGATTTGTCTGGGATCTGGAAAACGACAGTATTCCAACGCGGCAGCCAAGTTATTACAAGGAGATGTGTACATTTGAATTCATTGCTGGGTTTATATTACACATTATTTAATTAGAAAAAGACGATTCAAACAGACAATGAACTGTCACGTACACTGTTCCAAAAAACACGGGAGGAAAATCTCCAATTTCATATTTCTGAAAACAAAAATTTACACCAGCAATCGGGCTTTGATTTCAAAGCTCGTCTGTTGGATTATTCCATGCAGTTCGTCGAACCTTAAACAAAGCCAGCGAGTAATATTTGATTTACACATCTGGCTTTTTTGTCCCTTCTCATTTTTAATGTCTGTCGACAGTTCTTGTGTATTTTCCCGGATATTTTCAGTGCCGAATCAGAACTTCTATAAAACGTTTTTTAAATTTAATCTATTGTTGTTTTTAGGCTTTGCAATCGCATAATAATATTGTGATTCGATAAGGAAGTGTATCACTGTAATGTGACCCGATATTTTCCTTTTATTATGCAAATAAATGTTATTTGTTGATATTACCAACTCACGGAGATATTTTACGATCAAATGCATTTTAAAAGTCTTCTGAAAATATTATAGCTGAGATGCAGTCGGTTCGATAATTTTAAAGAGGAAGTCACGCTCGCTTTAGTCCCGCAGCAAACAAACAAATATTTGACAGTTTTGTGCATCCAAGTGCGATATCTGGAGAGAAAAGCCTTTTTACGATCCGGATTGAAATAGCAAATTCCCTGACCTCTTACTGGAGATTGTTGAAAAACTCCGAACGAGACAAGCAAGGTTACAATGAGTATTGAAAATCAAATAATATTGATATTTCGCAGTCAATAAATGAATCCTTGACACAGTCCATATTCTTCGCCGGAGATATGAGAAACAAACATCATCTGTTGGTGATGAGAAATTGTTAAAGCGAGACCCGCCAAAGAAGGAAAAAATGAGGTCGAGGCCCGATTTTTTCTCGGAGGATCATGTAATTTTGAGTCATTGACTGGGTTTGCTAAAAACAGTGAAGTTGGCAATTGAAAGAGGTTGATGACCGTCGAACGTCGATGTGTGCCGCCTGTGACTAAAATGAATGTTGCATCTTCGCGAACTTGTCAGGGTGTTACGAAACTAAACCGAAATTTACGGTTTCTTCTCACAAGATCTTAAAATGCTCTCGGCACTTGAATTAATGGAGCAATACTTTTGGTACTATTACCCCTAAAATTGCTGGAGACGATTTACAAAATAACTCGATTGAGAAAGAGCTTTGAAGGAGATTGGACCGGACCGGCCGTAAAAAGCTTCGTCTTTGTTTCATAGCATCCATGCATAGAGGAAATCGAAATACTGCAGAAGTGGCGTTCGAGTTTGTTTAATACATTTTGTTGCAACCTTGCTCATTAATGAAATTAATAGAAATCGATGAAGATTGGAAATAATCTGAGAATTTCCCATTTCTTGAAAAAAACAACTTTAGTTGCAGCCTTCTTTTGAAACTGAAAAGGCTCGAGAAAAGGCATCAATATGTTTAACATATAAAATGAGGAAGTGTTCCAAAGGTATTTGCTTGTATTGTATTTATAAACTTTACCAAGCAAGTTACAAATTGTAAGTAAATACCTAAACACAGCACTCGGGGGTGAGGGATCTGGGTGTTAACAATTATCAAGTAAAAATCAAATGCGTGAAAAATTTAAAGCGGTAATGTAATTCTGAATGCTTAACTTTGGAGTTTGACACGCTTGACATGAGTAAGGTAAGAGTATTAATACTATACTCTGTCCGGGATCCACACGACCGAGATTCACCCGATTTCCATGGCGATTTATTGTTGACAACAATGATTCACCATGGAAATAGGGTGAATCCCGGTCGTGTGGATCCCGGACAGACCATAGACAACAAGTTTTACAAAAAGGGTTGGGAAGGAAAGTACTTAATTTGTTATAACGCCCAGCGACGTTGTTAGTTGTAAAACTTGCATTATATAATGAATATTTGTCGTTAAAGTTGCAAAAATTGAAGGTTGCGCGAAAACAGAACGGCAACCCGACATCAAGCTTATACGTCAGCTCTCAAATTCAACCGATTGGATGTAGTCCTGGCAACGCCTTCAATTCAAACGGAACACATACAATGCTGCAATTTCATTGGTCTTGATCGAGTTGATAGGTGACGTAAACTGGTGGGAGGTGCAAATTCTAGAACGTTTTCTACAAGGTTTTCGCAAAAACAAAAAAATACTTCCAAATTTTTTAAATCCAAATTGTTGATTGGGAAGTTTTAATATTTTGTGTACCTATAATACTTATTTCGCGCATTGCGAGTACTTATTGACCGTGCTTTGGAATGACGCTTTAGCCGGCTTTAGATGACATCATCAATGGCCACTGTTTCTTTTAAATATCTTCAAAACGGTAAAAGTCTTTTAAATTTTAATAACACTGGTCGACTCAGCTGGACTCCCAGCTATAGGTAATCTTATTAAAACCGATTTCTATAGCTGAATCTTCCTTCAAAACAATACGTCTAATAATTTAATTAGGTTTAAATGAAAATGGCTATAAGGATACAATAGTTATTTGTATCACAAGTACAAAAACGTGTGCTTTGCAAGTGCGAGGAAAGTTACAATTACGAGTACTTGCTTATTACTTACTTATTAATAAAAAAATATTAATTAAATTTAAAATACCTACTGCCTTTACTAAGCGCATCAGTTGAGGGACTTTTTTATACTGACAGCGTGGTTGGCAGCAAAGCCTATTTGATATTTTATGTTGACGCGTCATTTTGGAAAAAATGGCTGAAATGGACACTCTGGTAAACATAATTCAAGCTGCAGAAAATGCCATTCAGAATTTGTTGCCCGAGAAGTCATCCCCCCAACGATATTGGAAGGAGTGTACGAGATTTTTTTTAAATGGCGCAAAGAGAATAATGTAGCACATTAACCACGTTATCATTGGTTTAACATTGACAGTTAGTGGGAGAGTGGGGCCAATCGTAAACGAACCACAAAAACTCCCTATTTTTAGTTTCTGGCCTCAGTCGGAAAGAAAGTCTTTCCAGCGGAAAATGAAGGTAGAAAACCAGTAATTCAGAACTGAAGTACCAAAAATATTTAATTTTTGGTATTTGCGCTTCAGTGCAGGAAGTTTCTAAAGTATGAATCCCAAAGCGCGCATCATATCTTTTCGTTTTAGGGTCCTAGGACTAAAAAATTTTAAAAATTATCTATTCGTGCACTTATAGCTCATCCAATGCCTTGTCATGGTGTGGTAGGATACAATTATTAATTATGGTTTCCAATTAAAAGAGATAGATAATATGGAAGCAAAATTTGACAAAGCCCGGTATGCAAAAGCAATGCAAAAGTCTGTTATTGTCAAATTTTGCTTCCATATTACGCCACGAAATAGAGAGAGACCTACAAGTTTGGAAACCTTCATTATCTATAGGTATATTATTATATTATTATACAGGCTGCGTCGAAAATGCTTGGCAGCTTGGCACAATTTTAACACAAGTAAGGAAATAACACACCCCCCCAACACCAACTTGAAAATATTAAATGTGTGATACATCATTTGAAAGCTAATTTTATTGCCAATCTAACGCTCTTAAGAATCTTTGTGAAGAACATGAGCTGGTTCAGAGCCTTGAAATCCTTCAAGTTTACGCTGGAACTTGAACGAGTGGATGGATTACAGAGAATTTCAAACGATGTTTCACGAAGGGCCTTAATGTAATTATAAACTTGACCCTTAACCCTTAACCCTTAAGGGTCAAGTTTATAAGGGCGCTGAATTGAACAAATCTCAAAAATGCTTATAGCGTTGAATTGTCAATGAAATTAGCTTTCAAGTGATGTATCACTAGTGTGGGGTTGACATTTGAAATTTTGAAGTTGGGGTTAGTGGGGATTAGGGGTTGGGTTATAGAATTTCCAACGGTGGATTAAGTGTCCCTCTCGAAACAAAAATCGACCTGTCCGAGCAAATTTTTATATTTCGTTCCTTTCACGGGATATTCGAGGTGGAATCTTTTCGTTGGACCACTCTGTGTATCTATACTTGTATACTGTATATCTATAATTGGCGAAGCACTGAAAAAAAATTGGTGTTTTTTCATAACCCGTATGCAAGGTTTAGTAATTATGCAAATCACGGTGATTGAAAAAAATGACAAAATTATCTTTAGGTGTTACAGTACGGACAAAAAAAAACGGGCATTTTTGACACTGCTGCAAAAAATAACGGAATGGCCCGGATTTTGTTTTCCGTGACTGTACCTAATTACTTTTCCTACTAGTCCGGAAATAAATTCACTTTTCACACTGTAATTCACTTTTCACACTGTAATTCACTTTTCGCACTATAGTGCGGAAATGTGATGCATTTTCTAACTGAAACTAGTGGGAAAAATAGGGTTTTTCGCAAGGGATTATATTTTTTAACTTCCACGCTTTTTATTACGTAAGTTAATAAAATCATTTAAAACATGACATTTTTACGTTTTATTTCATATCAAAATGCGCTTCTCGATGAGCTTAACAAATTTTATCATTAATATGTTCTCTCAAATTCGAAAATTTACGTGATTGCAGTAATCTCCCTTTCTTCTAAGTGGTGAAGTGGAGTGGGGAGGTTAAAACAAAGAATCTATTTAATTTTTACTTTTTAATCAAACGGAATAAAATGGGTGGCAAGGCGCATCGCAATTATTAATTTACTAAATTGATAATATGGCTGTGAGATTTTATCAATTTTAAAGTCAGTTATTAGGTTTAAACAAATGATTATGGCCATTAATTAGTAAGTTAGCAAAAATTTTACAAATTATTCTGTGGAAACTGATGTTCCCTGATGATGCCTTAAACGGCGAATCATATTGGAATAAAGGAAACAATTTTTATGCACTATAATCAATGTATTTATTAAATTCTCAATCCAAATAAATTTACTAATTAATGCAATTTATTCAAATTTTTCCCTCTTACTGTACATACTAGTGACTGTACCGAAGTGCCGGCCGGTCAGGCCGCGCCGCGCTGTCTGTAACTGTAGGTACTACATTTTGTTTTGTAAGGTGAACGTATTAAAATAAAATGAATAAGAGATCGACAACCGGCGATAACTTTCCGCATTTCCGCCTTTTTCTAAATCTCAGACCCGCGTCAAATTATTACAATAACCGCCACTGGTTAAAATCACTTCAAATCGAGGCAAAACTGGCCAGGTAACATCACCTTAATAGGTGTATAAGCAGTTCAAAAACTGGTGGGGTTGCCACTCGATATTTTGCCGTTGGGGGTACTGGGTGCGTTGCGAAACTTATGTGAAACTTGCGCGCATGTAAGTGTCGGCCTGGAGAGTGGAGATTATAAAAATTGATCTGTTCGAGAGAGTCCTAGTGAATTTTTAAAAGAATATGTCTTATAAGTGCCTTTCGTTTACACGAAATTCAGAGTGAACATGAACATACTCATATAGCATTATAATGCTACGAACAAATTCTATAAAATATAAATACGTAAAGGTAAATCAGAATTATTTCAAATACCAAATCGAGTAGAGTAGAGAAGTGATGTGCTTTGTGCATTGCAAGCAGACGGATGAGTGACAGTTCGGAATTCGTGTCGTCCCAGTCAGTAAAAAACTGTTAGGTGGTGCGCCTCCTGTCGCATTAGCACACGCTGTGGTGTATTAATGTAGGCGGTCCATGCATCTAAAATAGATGTCCTTGTGCACGTTATTAGCATCCTAGCGCAGTCGTTGTCCTATTGCAGTTCACGGTAGGTCATGTCACTGCATGCAGTTACTCAAATATGTAATTAATCACGGCAGCGGCAATGCGCGGCGTCATCGCCAATAAACTCACGGTTAATGAACTCGAATGGTTAATCAAAAATTAGAACGTTCTTACGTAATCCTGTTAACAATTATTATCAGTATCCGGCCTAGACAAGTTTCCGTTTTGCAGGAAATCAAAAAGTTTCTATAATGTATGCGACATTCCTCGTTAACCGGTACTCACTCGCTAACAGATTATTGCATACATTTTTCTCTATTTATGCTTTAATTACTGACACGGCTATGAATTTATGCAATTCAAAAAAATTCCTCATGCAGTAACGCGTGTTTCTGATAGCCATTAAACCCAACTACACGGTACGAAATATTCCCGGCTTTATGTCTACAGAGTTTTTTCAACGGTAAAGACGTGGAAGTGATTATAATTTTGCAGGGGAAGAACACCTACGAGAACTCGTTTGGAAAAATTGCATCAAGGAGTGTCCCGGAATCTCATATAGATGAACGCCCATTTAGGGATACACGATTGATCGCTAAATAACAGATGTCTATCTAGAACAAACAGCACAGATTTCACTTGCCATATTCGTACTAGGTATAAATTAAACTTGCAACTATAATTGCGACCACTGTTTCAGCATTGTAATGGCATAAAGAACCGGCTTTATACTGGCTGGATTCGTTTGATTTAACTGATGTTAACTTCCGTGACTAGATTTATCACATTTAATTATATATAACACTTCTTGCAGGGGCATCATCGCAAATTAACTACAAGTAGCATCAAAACATTTAATCGGTTTGTTCTGGGAAAAATATTTAAATTAACTGCTTTGAGTATACCTATTAAGTTTTCTGCAGATAATGACGAATGTTTCCTGGGGACCGTCTTTGGCTAAATTAGATTAACTGTTGGGGTGACCGTTATAGTTGCCCAGGAAAAATAAATCTAATGATGACATGCAGCTATCCAATCAGTGGGTAAATGATGGCCAGCAATAAGTGCTATCTTCCGGGTGAATATAGAACCCTTAGGCTCAGTTTTTTTCGCTTTGTATTTTTCGAATCTGCAATTTAATAACGCAAAAAATTCTCATATTCAGCTATAATTACTTCTTTTACCTAGTTAGTACGGTACAGTAAAAACTAGATAGCTACGGAAGCCGCTGGAACCTTCCCGCTTGGTGATAGGTGTTTCAGAAGGTTTCCAAAATTTTTCAATTTCTTGCCAAAACGGCATTAAAGTTGGAATGCATATTTGGAAACATAATTTGGAGATCTTTCATGTGCTGATAAAAATAAATTGTGGTAATCTTTATTTCATAAAGGTACTGTCGGTGGTCGATTGCCACCAAAATCAAGCCAGGTTATGACATATAATGTGAAAAGAAGTTAGTGTTCATTAGTCAAATTTTATAGTTGATTAGCGAAAAAGCCACTTAGCGTTTACAGATTGGCAAAAAAATGATCTGGGCTCACCAGAAGGCCAACACTAACCTCCATACCGAATTTCATTAAAATCCGGTCGGTGATCTTGGAACCTCGAAACGTAAAATTCTGGTGTTCTCTCAATTTCGAATTCCCCAAAATTCAAGGTTTCAAGGTCCCAGGATCACAAAAAAGTGGGTTTTAAAAAATGTCTGTGTGTATGTACGTACGTATGTGAGCACGATTTCTCGGAAACTACCGAACGGATTTTAATGAAATTTGGTATGGAGGTTAGCGTTGGCCTTTCGGTGAGCTCAGTTAATTTTGTTGCGAATCCGCAGACGCCAACTGTATTTTTGGCATACCAACTATGAAATTTGACTGATGAACACTAATTTTTCTTATCAGCACATGAAAAGTCTTGAAATTCTGCATCTGAAAGTGTATTTACATTTAGCGCCTTTTTGGCATAAAATCGAAAAAGTTTCGAATAAACATTAAATAACAGGCTACAGCCCAAACTGCTGGATTGATTTGGCTGAAATTTGGTAGGTAGAGATACCATTACACGCCGAAGAGCTGATTTAATTTTGGTGGCAATCGGCGAACGGCAAGTGCCATTTTGACATATCAACTTTGAAAGGACCCCGCACCCTTCTTATGGGAAATTTAGATCGATAGATTATTTTTGTTTTTTAATATGTTGTAGCCAGAGCGATGCTGATTAAAACGTCTCACGGGCGCAACCTTGTGGGGGCCACGGTTTGGCCGCTAAAGCGCCCCAAAGACAGGGCCGAACTCCATGATTCAAATAATTGAAAAATCGATATCTCGACTATCTTTGGAGATAGAGCCTTCGCTTAAAAAGTCGTTGGTAGATATTTCGCCCAGCTCTCTTGCCATGGCACATAGAAAAACAAATGACGGTCTTTGACAAAAAAAAGGCCATAGCTTTACTTTATGTATTTTTTAAAAGGCGCTGTATACTTCCATGCGGTACGTTTGGCAGGGCATAACTTCAAATAGACTAGGATTTATTTGAAGTTACCTCCCTTTATTAGCGCAATGTATCAAACATATATAGGGTGGCTCCTTTCCACTGCTCACCATTGGCATCTCTTAACCGGTAAGAGATAAGTCGGTTAAATCAGACAAAAGTTGCGGTATTTTCTTGTGATTAAGAATCTGAAGAGAACTCCCCGATATCTTGACTCGTTAATGAGTTATCCCGAAAAATCTTAGAATTTGTAATATTTGCGAATAACTCGAAAACGGATGAAAATAACCAATATGTTTGTAGGACAAAAAACGTTCCTTTATGAATTCTACATTACGCTAGCTAAAAATATACAGGGTATTCCATTTGGAAAAGTTGAGAAAAATGGCTTCAAAGTTCTCAAATTTTGAAAATAAAGTTTGAGCACCTTGTACATAGCGTAACAACTAAAATTGAATCAGAGCTGTTTTCAAGCCTCTGCAATACGGTCTTCATCTTATTTTCTTATGAAAACTGTACCTGCGTAAATGGGGAATTTCTAAGTAGAATGATGTAAACTCCCATTTTTTTTTCAAAATATTTTTTTACTCCCAAACCAGAGGTTCAAAAGCCGTAATATTTTAAGGATGAATAAAGGCTCCTAAGGGGGTTGCAAATATGCTAAAATATACCGGGCATTCCATTTAAAAAAAGTCGACTTTTCCTCTTTAAAATTTTTCTTACCACCCTGTATAATTAAAAATATTTTCCTGAAATACACCTTCATTGACAGTACCTGTACCTGAACGAAATTCCTGACTTGGATGGTTTAGGCGCTATGGAAGCCCGACGCACTGTTGCAGGACATTGTATAACCCCTTTTAAAAATGTACATAAGTAAGTTAAGTCCTCTTATCAAAGATCTTCATTTGTACATGACAAGAGAGTTTGGCTAAATGTCTACCAAAAACTTTTTGAGCGAAGGCTTTAACTTCAAAGATAACTGAGATATCGATTTTTTTATTATTTGCCTCGTGGAGTTCGGCCCTGCCTTTGGGGCGCTCTACCGGCCAAACCGTGGGCCCCACAAGGTTGCGCCCGTGAGACGTTCTAATCAGCATCGCCCTGGCTACAACATAGTAAAAAACAAAAAAAATCTATCGATCAAAATTTTCCATAAGAAAAAAAATCTATCGATCTAAATTTCCCATAAGAAGTGTGCGGGGTCCTTTGAATAATGAACTCCTATTTTCTCTATCAGCACATGAAAAGTCTTCAAATTTTGTTTTCAAAATTGTATTCAATGTTAGTGCCCTTTTGGCAGAAGATCGTAAAATTTAGAAAAATCACAGAAAACACCTTAGGTTTGGTGGAGTAAAACTTCGGTATAGTAAATAGTAAAACGTCTCACGGGCGCAACCTTGTGGGGGCCACGGTTTGGCCGCTAAAGCGCCCCAAAGACAGGGCCGAACTCCATGATTCAAATAATTGAAAAATCGATATCTCGACTATCTTTGGAGATAGAGCCTTCGCTTAAAAAGTCGTTGGTAGATATTTCGCCCAGCTCTCTTGCCATGGCACATAGAAAAACAAATGACGGTCTTTGACAAAAAAAAGGCCATAGCTTTACTTTATGTATTTTTTAAAAGGCGCTGTATACTTCCATGCGGTACGTTTGGCAGGGCATAACTTCAAATAGACTAGGATTTATTTGAAGTTACCTCCCTTTATTAGCGCAATGTATCAAACATATATAGGGTGGCTCCTTTCCACTGCTCACCATTGGCATCTCTTAACCGGTAAGAGATAAGTCGGTTAAATCAGACAAAAGTTGCGGTATTTTCTTGTGATTAAGAATCTGAAGAGAACTCCCCGATATCTTGACTCGTTAATGAGTTATCCCGAAAAATCTTAGAATTTGTAATATTTGCGAATAACTCGAAAACGGATGAAAATAACCAATATGTTTGTAGGACAAAAAACGTTCCTTTATGAATTCTACATTACGCTAGCTAAAAATATACAGGGTATTCCATTTGGAAAAGTTGAGAAAAATGGCTTCAAAGTTCTCAAATTTTGAAAATAAAGTTTGAGCACCTTGTACATAGCGTAACAACTAAAATTGAATCAGAGCTGTTTTCAAGCCTCTGCAATACGGTCTTCATCTTATTTTCTTATGAAAACTGTACCTGCGTAAATGGGGAATTTCTAAGTAGAATGATGTAAACTCCCATTTTTTTTTCAAAATATTTTTTTACTCCCAAACCAGAGGTTCAAAAGCCGTAATATTTTAAGGATGAATAAAGGCTCCTAAGGGGGTTGCAAATATGCTAAAATATACCGGGCATTCCATTTAAAAAAAGTCGACTTTTCCTCTTTAAAATTTTTCTTACCACCCTGTATAATTAAAAATATTTTCCTGAAATACACCTTCATTGACAGTACCTGTACCTGAACGAAATTCCTGACTTGGATGGTTTAGGCGCTATGGAAGCCCGACGCACTGTTGCAGGACATTGTATAACCCCTTTTAAAAATGTACATAAGTAAGTTAAGTCCTCTTATCAAAGATCTTCATTTGTACATGACAAGAGAGTTTGGCTAAATGTCTACCAAAAACTTTTTGAGCGAAGGCTTTAACTTCAAAGATAACTGAGATATCGATTTTTTTATTATTTGCCTCGTGGAGTTCGGCCCTGCCTTTGGGGCGCTCTACCGGCCAAACCGTGGGCCCCACAAGGTTGCGCCCGTGAGACGTTCTAATCAGCATCGCCCTGGCTACAACATAGTAAAAAACAAAAAAAATCTATCGATCAAAATTTTCCATAAGAAAAAAAATCTATCGATCTAAATTTCCCATAAGAAGTGTGCGGGGTCCTTTGAATAATGAACTCCTATTTTCTCTATCAGCACATGAAAAGTCTTCAAATTTTGTTTTCAAAATTGTATTCAATGTTAGTGCCCTTTTGGCAGAAGATCGTAAAATTTAGAAAAATCACAGAAAACACCTTAGGTTTGGTGGAGTAAAACTTCGGTATAGTAAATAGTAAAATTTACTTGATATTGGTGATAGGATTGGATCATTACCAAGTGGGGAGGTTCCAGCCGCTTCCGTGGCTGTCCATTTTTTATGCTGGTTGTGGGGAGGTTAAACTTGTGAGAAACCGTATAATCGTAAGTAATACCATGAGTGCATATGTAATGTACCATGTTATCGATTTTGCTTCGGTCAATTTTGAATGCGTGTTACGTGTGAAAACTGCACGAGTGCGGCTTTCAATTTAAACTAAAAATTAATTTTTTACCGTTTTTGTCAAAGACGCATAGATAAATAATGCCCAGCAAGGTTTGTAGACTGCTTACTTAAATATACATCTCGTTTTAATAACACATTAACAAAACAATGTTAACACCAAAGAATATACTTAAGTTATAGAATCAATTAAATATTGCAGGCAGCTCTCTCTCAAACTTAGTTGTAAATTTTTAAACATTATTTTTCTTCGATTTATATTTCCCATTCTTGTTCACTCTTATTTTTCTCGGTACCACTACATATTAAGTGTACATAACCAGGGTTCGCAGGGTATACACCATTGGGGTTTAGGAAACCATTAGAGCTAGAAAATCTGTAAAGAATTCTCCGATATCTTGATTCGTTCTTGAGTTATCCTGAAAAAAACTGAAAATTGCGATTTTATAGAAGAAATGTTGATGTCAATCAAATGAAACTTTAGAAACTTTTATATGTATTTTTGATAGCTGTCAGTACAAATGACATTAACGGAAGTTTTCTATGCCTTCTAAAAAACACCCCTATACCAAATTTCGTCGTAATATCTTTAATACCTATCGAAATTAAAACTGACAACTATAAATTGGTTGTATAGGTTCTCGGGTTGGGGATAATAAATAATTATCCACAACCCTACAACCAATTTAAAAATAATGATTATGGATAGTGACTCAAGCTTAAGATACTGACAACTATAGTTTTATGGGATTCTTGATTGGAACTTTTTTCCATATATATTTTGAGCTGTAGAATCACCCCCAGAAGTATTTCAATGTTAGTTCCGGACACTCTGTAGGTATTCATAACTTAAGCCTACTTGTTCAAACTTTAACAATCAACAATTACTTACGGCAGCTTCTCACTTTTCTAGCGATTGTTCATGATTGTTAAAGTTTGTTATGTTATCCATGTTATAGTGGATGTGAACCAGGCTTTACGCCGTAGGTAAATAAAATTTTGAATATTGAAATTGATGAGAGCCGGAGAAAAAGAATAATCCGTAAGTTCAGAGGAGGGCATTAAAAAGAAAAACCTATCCAAAGAGGAATAAAAACTCACTGCTTCAAGTTAAAGCAAGATCTACTACTAATATTTCAAACGTCAATTACCAACTTACATCTGCACAGCGTCCCCGCGAATTTATCTTAATTTAAGTGACTTGTTCAACAAGAGGGTGTTTTTATAGTGAATTTAGTTAAGTAAATTGACAAATGAGTTAGTAATCCTCTAGGCAAATTCTAGCGGGCGCAAATAGATTACTTGCAAATTTGGTTGAATTATTTATAAATTTTTTTGAGACGTTCAGTGTTCGCTTTGTGTGGAATATGTAATCAGTTTTTTTGAATAGAAGTTCTCATAAATAACAATAGCTCGGGTGCTAAATAATTCTCGATAAAATCGCAACATGAACTACATAATTGGGCAAAAAATAAATCGTTTGTTCAACAACATCTTAGATTGAGGTTCCTACAACCTGATCTTAAAACATGCACTACTAAGCCCGAGCGGCAACTGTACAATCGCGGTTAAAAATAGTGTCAGATGCACGGAAACAATAATGTCGCGAAAATAAGGGTATTTTGTCTCTGACTGTATAGCTGTACTAGTCCAATCATAGAATTTTACTTCGGAAAAATTATCAGATTTTTTTTTATAATAACTGAACTATAACTGTGGAAGATCATGCCAACTCATTGACCCACCCTCGGTGTCATTAATACTCCTTCGAGTCGAAGTAATTTGTGTTTAAAACGAAATTTATCTTTATGATATTCGTTCTATTCAGTTTTTAAATGTCAATGTCATTGTCACTGCTGATGACATTATGGTGAATATAGAGCGAATTTTGCAATCAACCTTTTAATTTTTACGCGTATAATGTCAGATGTAATTAGATATATCTAGAAGTTTTAATGCGAAGGAAAGGTAAATGAGTGTTGAGTGTTTCCAAAATCTGATCTTTGGGTCGTGTTCTTTGCTCTAGCGAAGAGATAATTGAGTGACGTGAGTCGATTACAGTGTGAGACGTCCTAATCGATTTAGGATCGCGGATTGGCAATTACCTGTCCTGTCACATGAAACAGACAGCATAGTCATCTAGACTGTTGCATTTCAACCCTCAACCCTTTCCTCAGCGCCACAAATCCATTAACTTAGTCAAACCCGATGTGAGTTAACGACCCTGTATCGAAGTGGCATTAAGTAATTGCGCAATGAAACGCGTGGTATAAATCCTAATTAATTTAAAAATGGGTTTTGAAACGGTCCATCTGGGAAAAGTAGACGTAAAGTTTGGCGCTCGAATCTAAATTTAAAATTACCAACAAAAACAATGGAGGAAACGAACAAACTAAAGTGGAGTGGCCGCATAAAACTTAGACTCTCGGTTTTATGCGAATGTTTAACATTTCACCGGTAGTTTGGTCGCGAATTACTTTTTGAAACTGCCACACTAGCGGGATATATTGAAATTCGGTCGTTTTAGGGCTTATGTCGTAAAGCACGCGATATAAGAAGGCGGTGGTATAAGAACGTTTCGATTCGATGCCGTAAAGTTCACACGTAGACGAGTTTATATCGAACTCACTTTTTATGCGATTAATTCGAATGCCGAGTATTTTTCTGCAGTAAAACCGACACCGATGGTCTTAACGTGTCGTCGCAGTTGTAAAATGTAGTCGAGTGTGGCTATAATAAAATGCGTTTTACGAAAGCGGCGGCAGGTAGGTACCTAAAAGCCAGTGGCGTAGCTACCGGGGCAGCAGTTGTTACCGGGCGCCAGCGCCGCTGAGCGCCGACTGAGCGTTCTAGCAAAGGTTTACTATTTATAGCGTATGACAGTGTTCCCGAAGAACAAACGATTTTAGCTGGTGGAAACAGTATTTGGGAGACCCTAAAACCCGCCTCATTACGAGGGTTGTAACTGTGACAATGACGCCCCGCTGCGTGGACAAGCACAGACGTTTGGCTTACCTGAGGCAGGGATACGCATCGCATTGATGTACATCTTTCGGTGGATTTTAACTCAGAAAGGAAAGTAGATTGCGAATCAATTGAGAAAAAAGTATAATTCCATTAGAACTTTGCTGGTGAGGGCCAATATACCCAAAAACGGTCCGAAGTTTTTGGATGGCAACTCGAAAGATTCAAGTATTTTGGCACGGCTGACAATTTGAGAGTCGCGGCCTTGATTGTAAGTTTGTCCGTTCATTAGTATCAGTAGAGAGCGTCAAAGTACGAAAACATAATTATGCTTTCGTACTCCAGTTATGAGACGAGTGAACGAGGTGACGCGATGTCTGAAACAATAGTGCCTGCAGTCTGCAGTTACGCTTCCGCTCTAAAATAAGAGATGCATTTCGTCTCCAATTTATGTTTATTACGCAAAGTTTGGGTTGTAAAAATTTTGTCTGCATTCAACATTTTAACTAACAATTTATATTCATGGCCGCAAAAAATTGAAACCTGTATGTAGTATGTCCTACACATGCTGTTAGTTATTATTATCAAAATGCTTTTGGTGTCGAGACTCGAAAAAAGTTCGTGGGAGACATTAAAAGCGAAGTTTTGTTGACATCAACCACTTCCATCAGGGAAACATACAACAGTCGTGTCGTCGGGACAGAAATCAATGAAGGAAAAAGTGTTCAACAACAAGAAACTACTGAACGGAAGAGTGATTGACAATGTTTCTTCGCAAGGATGTTCGATTTGTCATCTCGGAAATCTCACCACCCGCTCTATCCTCAATGCCTCAATTATAATGCTAAAAGTTATTAATTGGTCGTCAATCGCGAACTTTTTCCTCAAGATTTTATGATTAATTTCAATTTGAAAAGTTATTTAATGGCGCTGAGGATTTTTGCTAATCCCTCTCTTAATGCATTTAGCGAGGGCAGGACCGTGAAATTATTTCCATCAGGATGAAACTACATAATCACAAAGCTTCCGTAAAATAAAATACATCGCAAAAATCATTTTCCGTGTCGGTGATAACAAGGAGACTAAATCCGAAAATCTAAAGCGGAAAGATCTGATTTCGGCTTAATTTCGCGAGGTGGCGACTTGTGAACGACTGGATTAAACTAAGCTGCTTAAAAAAGATCGTAAGAGGGGCGGCTCTACGCCGCCATCTCCTGCAATGCTGGACCTGGCACCAAGAAAAACCAACATGCAAACCGCCGCTTATCTTTAAATCTGTATATTTATTGCTGGTCGCATTTTATTTATTTTTACTGTCCGAAGTGTCGTGCTAATAAAAGATAGTGTGATGATATATTTGCCCAACGACCTAAACAGGATATTGGCACGTAAATAATTGATTTATTTCAATGAGATCTAGGTATTGATTATAAAATGTCGACTGTTAACATTTATCTGCTTTATGTATGTAGGGAAGTATAAGCAGAAATAAAGAAGTGGATTGGGGAGGTTAAAAAAATAGGTTCACAGAAGCGTGTTCCACTCTCCTTCTTCCTTCTACTAATTATACTAATCCCTGTCGAAACTTCAAAAACTATTTGATATGAGAACGGTTCATATAGCTACAGGCCACAGGGTGTTTCAGGTATGTAGTCAAGAATTTTCAGGGATGATTCTACTATTCTACATCGTATTCTACATCGAAACATGAAAAAAATCCTGTAAACATGTGCCGGAAATCACTCCTAAGACGGGCCCTTTGAAAGGGGCACCAAAATTCAAATTTTACGTAATAAATTAGGAAGCTTTCGCACGTCATATGATATAAATCAGCATCACCAAATAAATTTGGCTTCTAATTTTTTGAATCCGTTCAGTTTTATAATTAAATAAAAATAAATGGTCTCTTCCACAGGCTGTTCCAGAAAGCAATTTTGAAATCATAACTCGAAATTTTGAGATAATAAGGCGACATATCGACATAATAAGGCTTATCTGACTCACCCTGGTGGTAGGTAACTCGGAAAATGTCCCGAAAATGGCATTTTCACGAATTTTTTTCTCGGAAACTAGAAGATACCACACTTTAATTTTTCTACCAAACATTCATCTATCCCTCGATTACCAAAATTTAAAATTTGGTAGAGATGGGCCCAGGCAGTCGCTAATTGTATAGGGTCCTTTCAACATAAGGGGAAATTTTGAAATAATAACTCTAAAAGATAATAAGGCGACATATCGACTTAATAAGGCAAAATTTCGAGTTAATAAGGCGAAATTTCTCCATAATAATTTTTATTTCTCGCTTGGGTTATGTCGTTTCAGCTCTTTCGTAATTATGAGATGTCTTATGTACCAAATTTCAGCCAAATCGGTCTAGTTTGGGTTATGGCGTTTTTACAAACGCGCGTTTACAAACGCACGTACATACATACAAACAGATGTTAAAAACCTCTTTTTTGGGTGCTTAGGTTCTCAACACGTTAACATTGATGTCTACTCAAATTGGAATATTTATTGATTGCAGCAACTTCCCATTTTTTGAAATTGTGGTGTTGGTGAGGTTAAAATTGGGTGGAGGAAATTGAAGACCACCCCCTATTTTCCACACCCCTGCCAGTGGTAGGTAACTCTGAAAAATTTACTCAGGGCAGCTCAGGGTCGACGTTTCTCAACGGATGCACATACGTTTTTCAACTTTGAAATTACGTTAGGGTGGTTAATTTCACGTTACTGGTTGAAAAAGTGGCGTAGAAATTTTGACACATTTTCTTGCCGGAAAAACTACGTTGCTGTTGGTGCACTTTTTCAACGATTAAGTGAATATGGTGTTTTTTGAAAGATGAAACTTCTTCGTTAAAATCACGCCGATATTATGACCTACAAAACACCAAATATGTATGTAATTTTGAGCGTTATAAACTTATAAAGACGTCTCAATATTAAGGTTTTTTAGTCGTGGCTGAAATGACGTTGAATTGACGACTTAAAGAAGGATAATTGATACTGATTGATAACCAATGGGAATTTTGTACATGGAATAAACGTTAAAATAACGTTCAATTACGACTTAAAAATTTGTCGAAATATAGACATGTTAAATACAAATGTGTCGTCTTGTCCGAAATGACGTTCAAATCACGACTAAAGCGTGATTTTTATAATTAGCGGACACTTTTCACGTTGAATAAACGTTCTACTACCAACGTTATATTTCAGTTTTTATATAGGCGTCTTAAATACCTGTCGAAAGGGTTAGACGGTGACGACGTTCAAAGTTAAATACTTGTATAATTTTGCACATTATAAAAACGTTCTAATACTAAAGTTTTTTAGATCTCCGATGGTGTGTTCATCGTCGAAGTTGAATTGCATTTTTGAATCTGATTCTCTAAATATTTGGCGAGGAGTCATTGTCATCGACCTGCACACGTTGAATTCTAGTCAAAAAGAAACGTTGAAACTATAACGTTCTTTCTAAGTGTGATATTAAACGTTAGGAAATGACATGTAATGAACCACAATACGTTGAAAATGTGGTTGATTTCTGCGACATTTCGACGTCAATAGCACGTGTGGTCCTGATAATTTTTTTTACGTCTTTCCGACGTGTGTGTGGCCGTTTATTCGGCTTTTTATTTAGAATATACAGCCTGAATATCCTATTAGATTAGAAAAAAATCGCGAAAGAAAATGAAATTTAGGAGTGGAAACTCCAGGTAAATTTTGTTTAAGTTTCGAGAAAAAGAGTCCTGCCTTTTCGCTAATGTTCTTAAAAACTATGCAATTCTGTAGATACAGAATCACCCCTGCACAGCACAGCTGTCTTTTAACAATGTGATGGGGGTGACGAGGAGGGTTGGAGTTTGGTTTTAGAACTTTCAATTTCGAATACATCACATGCATCGACTGACCCAACCCGGAAGCCGCTAAATTATTCAAAAACAATTATTCGAAAGAGACAATTCTTCGAATTAACAATTATTCGGAAGACAACTATTCGAATTTCGAGTGAACAATTTTTCGAATTAACAATAATTCGAATGAACAATCCTTCGAATGGACAATTCTTCGAAAATAGTCACCCTAATAGCCAAAACCAACTCATAAATTCGGTTAATATTACTTAATTTCCCTTATTTTCAATTTCTATTCAGGTCTATGCCGGGTAAAGTTTTTTGTTAACTATTTCTCATAAGGTGCGGATGTACGATTAGCGCTCGCACTATTCTGTGTACCAATTGTAAATTCGTTATGTTTGTCCTTTTATGTTTCATTCTCTTTCTTGCTACTGTTATGATGAGGTATGAATTGTTAATTCGAAGAATTAATTGTTCATTCGAATAATTGTCTCTGTCGAATGATTTTCCTAATTCCGTCCCAACCCCTTGCTTAGCAAGGCCGGAGTCCTAGGGTCCTAGGCTCATAATAAAACTACTAAAGCCTAAGATATGATTTGAGTATTTTATGAGACTTCCGGTCCTTGCAGTTTCTCCCCCAGGTCAGAGTGGTAGGTCATGAAATTAATTTTTCATTTGATTGTATAAAAACGTTATTTTCCCAGGGTAGTTGGGGGACCCGCCTCGCTAAACAGAAACTGCTTTAAGCATTTAAAAAATACGACAAAAACCCGCAGGTTATGAGGGGTGGAAAGCTTCCAAGTCAGATTTTATTCATAACAGAGCCATTAAATATTTCTACACGAAAAAGTTTCGTTTCTGGGCCATTATTTTGTCAATTTCAGTGTTCTCCAGCTTGGTCAGCTAGGGTCACACTCTGCAAATATAATGAACTTTCGGCGACGAGTTTTGGACTGTATAACGAGCACAAAACCGCACTCGGCAACTTTCTATTGGATCAGTCAAAAACAGGGAGCTCTCATCCCTCGCCTGTTCAGCAACAAAACTCAAAACCACTGTTTCACGCCACTTGATTTACCTTTCAAAATTTTCACGGTTGGAATTTAGTTCTGCAAACTCAGTGGCATGAAGTGATCGTATATCAGGCTATTCCTTTTATTTGCATTGTCCGAATCCGGGTTCGCCGGATCAATTGAGATTTGTGCGTTCCTCGGTGCATGTTTACCTTATCCCTTAAAATCTCGATGAAGGGGGTGAAAGGGCCAACAATTCGCGAGTTCACCACCGTCGATGCTTTAATAGAAACCGCTCATCCGTCAAAACGTCTCATCGCGTGTCCATGCAAGCGTTATTTCATTTCGCGATATTAAACTGAAGTTGTTTTTTTATATAAAAACGACGCCGCGACGCTTGTTTGGACAGAACAATGCGAGGGTCTCGTAGATTCTGAGTTGATTGCGGAAAATCGGAAAATTATACCTTGCAAGTGGGAGATAGCTCGCCGCTGAATTTCAGACCATAAACAAGTTTTTTTTAGTTAGGTTATTACGGTAAAAGCTCGAGCTTACGCTTTTCAAAAGCAGACAAAAAGCTTATTTCCGAAAAGTTTTTGAGGGAGACGTTATTTAGTCGCCTCTGAAAAAATCCGAGCGATGACGATATAATCGACGATAATTAAGCTTTTTACGCAATTATTTAGCGTTATAATGTAATAGACGAGCTAAATCAGGCTTTAATCAAAAGTTTTATCCGCCACAGCAGGATTATTCTGAACACGCGAAGGTCATTGAGGCTGCTGCAATTATACTGTTCTAACACGAGGAATTTGGACGATTTCCAAAGCAGAGATATAACTCTTCGTATATTAAACTCTAGCAGCATTCGAGTTATAATTTCTTTCCGGCAGCATTTGCGCGAAATTTCAGGTAAAGCAATTTCATGTCAAATGCGAGGGGTGCTTTACAAGTAGGATTGCTGCACAAAATAATTGGTTGTCGGAATGGGGGATTAGGGGTAAAATCCATTCATTTTCTATTGAAGATCTAAAAATTTTTCTGGAACTGTACAACCCTAATTTGTTAGGGCCTGTACTTTTGACAATTTGATCGAAATTTAGCGGGAAAGCAAAAACATTGCATAACCCAAATCTTCTAGTTAGAAGCAGTGTCACAGATAAACGTACCTGAGGCTTTTTCGTGAATATTTTTCTTTGCACTTGACTCAAAACTGCACGCACACAAAGGCCATTTTGGGCCAATTCAGAGCAATTGCAGAGTTTTGACATCTGTCATGTTTTCTGACGTATCGCATTGAAATCGCTTCTATCAACTCACGTTTTCTGACGTATCGCATTGAAATCGCTTCTATCAACTCACCTGTTAGTAAAATTCCTTGCAGAATTTCCTCATACCAACATTAAATTCAAATTTTGACGTTCTGTCACTTCAATAGAAAATGAATGGAGAGTAGAACTGATGTACGAGCCATCTAATTTTTTAATGGAAATAAGTGTCAGAACAGTCATCTGTGTTCTTACACCAAGGAATTGTTCAGAAAGGTGAGATCACTGATACATACGTCATCAACTTTTTAAAATTGCTTTTTGAAGTAGAATAATTAATAAAATCTAAAACAAAAACAATGGATTTCAACCAAATTGTTTTTCGAATTATATATTGAATTGATAATGACCCCCTTGATCTCAAGTTTTGTTGTTCGAATATGGTGTAATAAGAGCCCGTAACTTCTGAACGTGCTTCCGAATGGAAAAACTATCTACTAAATAACAGAAGTAGTTTTCATAATCATGAAGTTTAACTCCGAGACAACTATAGGTATGTACTAGCCGTGAAGGGATGATTTTTTTTTTTGACAAAAGCAGCATTTTCCGTTTCTTTCGGTCGCATGTCTAGAAAACGGAGAAGACAAGTAGAAAGTCAGCTGCTCTCGCTAAACTGGGTTCATCTTAGTATACCTATAAGATTTAAATAAAGCACATAAAAGTCGGTGTCTGAATACCCCCCCTAAATTTTTAGAAGTCATCTCAAATCGGATATTACAAAACGTAAAGTTTTCTTACAGTTCATAATTTTCCTCTGATGTTGGGTAAATATCACCTCGAGAAATGTCGAGTGTTATCCCGGACCGTGATAAGACAGGAATTGACTCCGGATATAGAAATACTGACAATCGGAAATTCTTTGCTCCTGCAATCGAAGCGGACCGACAACCGTCAACGGATTAATTGAAAAACGCCGAGTATTTGCGGCTGTTTCAAAATACAAATTTCTTTCTTGGAGCTCGCATTATTTCCGACAGAAGAATTCCCGAGGATCAAATACGAATATAGCTGACAGAAAGAATAACAGAGGATTTTTGCAATAAGAATATTGTACGTGATTTGTTTCAGATTTCGTTTTGAGGCTTAAAATCGCAAACGGTCGATGATGGAAAACTCAAATAAACCCAAAGCATGTTTATGGCAGATTCTCAAACGACTGGTTACGCTTGCAAAAAAAAAATCAGTTCTGTTAAAAAATTCGAACGACTATTTCTGACGCAAACAACTTGAAAGGATATCGAGTAATATTTTTAACCGGGACGTCAATTCATCATAATAATAATAGAACAAAATATTGGTCATTATTTCAGTAATTGAAAATAAAATACTTTGTGGCTATCACATAATGTGGATTGGTATATAAATGGTGACGCTATAAAAATAGACTGCTAAACGCAGAGGGGTGGTTTCCCCTTGGTTTTAGCAAAATTGTTTATCGCTTCTGGTTCTCTTTGAAATTTTGTTATTCCCTTTAATGTAATATTCCCCCTGGAAAGTGTGGTTTACCCCATGAATCAAGTAATGTACAAAATCATTTTTTCGCCACTGCCACTCTAAAAAGTGATTTGATTAGATCATTGGAAGATGCATGGATTTCTATTATCTTTAGTTAAAAATAAAGTTTACGAATCTCAGCAAGTATCAACTCTAATTAAGAACTGTACAGACTAGAAAAGAGCAATTTGCCCACTCGGGGAGGTGGGGGCCAAGCACTGCATGCCTGGTGCGCTGCAGCTGTAAGTCGAGCAGGAGAGGGAAATATCGATCCGTTTTGTGACGTATGCTTCACCACCACTTCATCTTAAAAATAGACGAATTTTTAGGAAAATACAATAACTTAACGCAAACTAAAAGCGAATTACATAGCAACTATCGTTCTAATTGGCTACAATCTGAAGTTAGCTTTTTGCCAGGTCGAAGTAGGTACATTAAAAAAATTGTTATTTGAGAAATGGTGAATGGTGAATTTTGTTTTTCAATTTTGATTAATTGTGAAAATATCAAAATATTCGTCCAAGTCGATCCATTTACGGAAAGAACTTAGTTTTCGCAGATCACATACTTGCGGACTTCTGGTTGTAAAAACGTATATATATTTATGTTAAAAAAACATAAAAAAAAAATTATGAACCCCGGAAAAATGTTTATCTGCAAATACATACCATTATGAAGTTATTCTCAAAAATCCCATTAGCACAAAGTGTTTAGTAGGGTCTTAACAAATATCTTTAGCTTGGGGGAACATACACCTCCCGCCGTTTTCCTGATATCATAAATGGTGGCAGTCACTCCGAATTTCCCATTAAGAAAACAATTTGAACTAAGCTGCATAAGTGTCTAGAATAAGGCTGAATATTGCTTACAATACTTTAAAAAGCTTAAATATTAAAAAAAGCTGTAATTGAAACTTTCTTTTACAAAGTCCGATAACCTCATTATCCTTCATTACTTAAATATTAGGTAGGTACATATTATTAAAAAGCGATCATTTTGGCTGTATGGGTGTAGTCAGATATTTTTTTACACGGTTTAACTGGAAATGTCCGTAATTTTATTCTGTTGTTCTGTTGTTTTTCAATTTTCTTCATCGTTCACAGTTTGTAAAAAAAATACTTTATAAATTCATATTGTTTGCATTTTATGATATCCGGAATAATCACTATCTTTTATGAAGTCATATCGTATATGTAGTGGTTGATGGTCACCTTCCAGAGTGGGCATTTGCTCTTTTCTAAACTGTTCCTAATTGAACCTGCAGTCTTTTCACACTGGCACACCTTAAAAAGGGAGGAACCGACTGGTGAAAGTCTCATAACAAACTCTAAAATTAAAAAAATTTCAGGATTTGTAGACTACGGGGTTAAAAATGGTTGAGATTTGGAAATTGTATCGGTCTTGGTTAAGTTTACATTCACCCCTTTAACTTAAGGCGTTAATTTCCTTGTCAAATTCAGCTCATTTCGCCAATTTTCGTCGACAAAATGAGTGAAAGAGGGATCGATACCAAAAAATTACAAAAACTAGTCATGAAGGAATTTTAGAGTCGTACCTACAGAGACAGATTTTTAATAGAAAGATCGTGAATGTTGCACAATGCCGCGAAGTTATCGTGCTTTAAAAGTACCTTAAAAAATCTCGAATTTTGAGCTTTTTGTCAAAAGGGCACTAAGAGTGCATACATCTTCGAAAGCAGAATTTGAATGCCTGTCAAAAATGGGAGTTTGTATTTAAAATTTCAAAGTTGATGTGTCAAAATGACATTTACAGTTGCACGATTGGCTCCAAAAGCTTTTCAGATCTAAGTTAGGTTATAAAATGCCTATGTACGAAATTCCTGCAAAATCGGTCCAGTAGTTTGGACTGTGGCGTGTTTACAAAGGTACGAACGTACGCACATACACACATACACATTCTAAAAACCATTTTTAGGTCTGTGGGACCCCAAAACGTATAGATCCGGTCTTACCTCGAATTGGAAAGATTTAGTGATTGCAGTAACCTCACATTTTTTAGAAAATGTGGGGTTGGGGAGGTTAAAAACTACTCGTCAATAATAGTATATTATGTTATTAGAAGTAAAAGTGATACTTTGTGTGGCAAATCCAGCTGAGCTACACAAAGGCACTTTTACTCCGAATAACATTATGCCATTTTTTTTTTCAGACGCTAAAAAATCATTAAAGTGCATATTTTTGATTAAATTATTTCTCAAATCTTTAAGAATATACAAATATATACAAAGTGGTGTGAAAGGAGGAACGTAACTATTACTCCGGCGGCCGAGAAATTTTTTTTCCGCCGCCGGAGTAAAAATAATGTACTGCATTGCCATGGCGTAGAAACGTTGTCAAAAATGTCTTTGAACTGCAGTTTTTTTGACGTTTAAACAAAAATTAACTTTTGTATTTTGAATTTTCCGAAATTATTCCAAAGCTTTCCTCAATGTTTTATGACCGGCGAAGTGGTGAACAACTTTGACTTGATTGCGTAAAATAGCCAAAATTAACGAACCTATTTCATTAAAAAGTGCGGGTAACTAGCTTTAGCTGTTGTTTTTTTCTCGTGGGTTAAATTAATCATTTTGTAAGTTGTCGATGCTCAAACCTTTTTTGAAAAAGAGTTTGACAATTTTCCACAGCTTTGAGCGAGTTAAATTTTTTGTGGAGATTTTATTTGCGTAAAATAGCCAAAATTAACGAACTATTTGATTAAAATCTTGCGGGTAACTCGCTTACTATTATAAGCAGAGTCATTGCCGATCTCAAGACTTTCTTTCTTTTATCTGTTCTTTCTATATCTTTATAAGCCTCTGGTACACAGTTAATCATTTTATCACATTTTATGGAAATATGGATATTCTTTAGCTGCGATTTTCAGAAATTATGATAATTTTCTCTTGGGTTTAATTACTTTGTAAGTTTTACTGATCTCCTGCAACTTTGAGCGAGATAAAATTTTTGCTGAGTTGTATCTAGGTTTACGTCGGTTACGGTTACATTGGTTTTATTTCAGGGTTGTAAAGAAGTTATCGGACCATCTTAATAATGAACATTTAATTATCGCTTAACGTTTCGATCATGTATTTGATCATCATCAGAAGCTAATTATGTAGTTCAGGTGCGCGTGGAGGTGTTTTCATTACCCGAATTGCCGGATGATGATCAAATACATGATCGAAACGTCAAGCGATAATAACCTCATTACTATCCTGAAATTTTTGCTGGGGTTTTGGAGGATTAGAGAAACTGTACAAAAATTGATTCAAAAGCCGTCAATAATCCAGGGAAAATATTAAAATCCTTATTACATGGCTTGTAACACGATCCAGAGGGTCCATCTTGGAGAGCTTTATCGGTTTTCGGCGTTAGTGTTATTAAAATCGCCCCCGTCCCATGTTTATAGGAGCCGCAGGAATCGGTTGTTTGCTCAGAGTGGTTATTACGTCCGGCCTTACCACCTTATTAAACCCCGTCCGGATATTATTCCTGTGAGTTTCCAATCGGAAAATGATCAAAGCTATCACCTTCTTCATGTTCCCGAGTTGTTATCGCCGACTCCTCGCACGGAGCTCTTCACTAAGAATACTATTATCTGTTTCAGACGGAAGACGAGGGAAATCACGGAAACGATGACACTCGCTGTTTCATCCTGTCGACCCTCGCGTCTCAGGGTCGCTCTAAAGTACATTGCATCCTTTGCGAAGACAAGATGCCGGTATTTGATAGATATCCATTGGTCGATGGAACGTTTTTCCTCAGTCCAAGGCAACACGCAAAGAGCTGCATTGAAGTAAGTTGAAGAGGTCAGTGTACGGCTGATTTCGTCATTTTTTCCAATCTTTTTCACAGGTGAAAGTGGAAGGACGCACCCAGTTCTTAACCGCGGTGTGCATGTCCTGCCTGGAGGGCGTAACTGGACGTGCCATAATTTGCAGGTTCTGCAATCAGAAATGGGACGGTTCTTCATTAGTATTGGGTACTATGTATTCCTATGATATTTTCGCCGCCATGCCATGTTGTACCGAACGTATTAAGGTAATTATTCATTATTCTAATCGACAATTATTAATGATTTTATAAATCTACAACTTCGAAAAATATGCAGAAAAGTCACGTCAAATGTTACAAGATTAATTATTGCAGAATAACAAATTTTCTCATTTAAACACAGCGATATCACTGGTGATTATTATTCACTTTCAAACTCTTGTTTTATACGAATGCTTATCAGTCAAACATACATAATATGTTTTATAATAATAAATTGGCAGTTAAAGTTAATTGCATGAAATCTAACCTTTCGCATTTCTGCGAAATGCGATATGTATTTTTTTTCACATTCGCAACATTATATGGACTCGTTTATTCGATTACAGATTATTTTACTGTTTGACTACCTATTCGTGAAACGGAATGGATGAAGGTCTCATGAAGAAAAATTTAGTTTCGAAATATTCAGCTTGAATAAAGTTATAGCAATTTACATTATAAGTAACTTTATGAGGGTTTTTACATTACGAGGGTATAGGTTTGAAGAGATAGCAAGGAGCGAGTGCTTTAAAATTCCCGAGTAATGTAGAAACCCAATAACGTTACGTGTAATGTAACACGTCGTATTTTATCTTAAATATTTCAAAAAATGTGAAAAATTAAGTTTGATGGACATCCTGCCTTTCATACCGACGAAAACCGATAAGGGTAACGATACGCTCCAGTATCCTACTTGTTTATTTACCTTTGTTTTTTTGAAAAAAATTTTGCTCGAATGTTAAATTGTCGTATCCGTTATAGTATGAAATTTATAGCACCGCTGAATGCTGTTAAATGTGTTTTAACACAACCCGTTACTAAGGAGGTATTCATATTATAATAGAATAGGATAAATTAAGAAATTTGGCAATCTCGGAGACGGTAGAAACTTTTAGTTTTGCACAGAATTTGTAAAGCTTTGATGTTTTTGGCGTTCCAGTACCTAAACTGTTCAATACGAAAAAATAAGCCTCGTCCAGATTTGAACTCATGTCAAAAGTACACCATTTTTACCAGTTACCGCGCTTTGCCAAACGTGACCAGCGACCTTTGGGGTGAAACGCTTTGGTGATAGAGCTACTTGAATATGTCCTACTCCCTTCATGGAGTTTACCTGAATTTACTAGCTATCTTCTAACCACAATGTTAAATTTAAATAAAAATAGAATAAAATTCAACCATTGACCCTATTTAAAGCCTCTCATAGTTCTTCGTCGCATGCAAGTAGCGAAAAACGCCGCTTTAGTAATTTAAAACGTGAACGGTGAGTAAACGGTTACGAAAAGATCTACCAAAAAGTCCGCGACAGAATATACGTATCTATGAAGAGTATGTGTATCGTAGGATTTTGAATTTTTACACAGTATTGTTACAGACCAAGAAGCAACTGCTGATGGTACTTAAGACATTATCCAAAAAGCGAATCTCTGTTATACAGGGTGGCCTTGATGTTATTTGCCCTTGAACTTTTTTATGTTTGAAAATATTGCTAATTTGCCTATGCGGTCGTATTCCCCGTTCAATTCTAAAACTTTTTTGGCTCTTAAAATTTTTCGAAAAAACTAATCACTCACGAGAAAAATTGAAAAAACCGAAAACATGATGCAGGTAATCACCTTAAAACCAATGATGAGTGTCCAGCTCATAAAAAAGTGAAATTACCATCAATATTTTTTCTTCATTTGTAGCAATGGTTCTGGGCACAGATGTAGGACAACACCTTCAATGCAAAAAAACAGTTGAAATGTGATGCGTGTCAACGTAAACTTTGATTTTTATTGAAATTGTAGGTTTATCACGATGATCATGTTTTCGGTTTTTTTAATTTTCCTCGTGAGTGGTTAGTTTTTTCGAAAAATTTTAAGAGCCAAAAAAGTTTTAGAATCGAACGGGGAATAGGCCGCATAGGCAAATTAGCAAAATTGTCAAACATAAAAAAGTTCAAGGGCAAATAACATCTGGGCCACCCTGCAACACCGTCAGTTTTTAAAATATTAAAAAAATAGCTAAAAAAAACTTCCCAAAATAGGGAAGGAATTTATAGGTAGGTGTGCAGAAAGATGTAACCAGAGAAGTTGAGGAACAAATAAAAGAAATTAAGGTTTTAATGATTAATGTGAAATAACCAAAAAATTGCATCTAAATCGATGAAATCTGTAAGAATACTTTGACAGCGTTTGGCTGATATTTTTCTCGCACTTCAAGAATGCGGTTGCCACAACTTCATTTACGGGATGTTTTCTCTTTGTTTGCCAATTTGTTATTACTGAAGAAACAAAGCGGTTAAATTAACAAAACATTTTTTTAGTTTATACGCCAACTACAACCAGTCAACTAAAAAAAATCGGTATGTATCGTATTCGTTATAAGCTTACAGGTTGGTGAATTAATCGTTGGCCATCACTGAGAACTCAGAAACCATGAATGAATGAAAACACCGAAAACATGATCATCGCTATAAACCTACAATTTCAATAAGAATCAAAGTGTACGTTGACACGCGTCACATTTCAACTGTTTTTTTGCATTGAAGGTGTTGTCCTACATCTGTGCCCAGAACCATTGCTCACAACTGAAGAAAAAACATTGATGGTAATTTCACTTTTTTATGAGGTAGACTCATCATTGGTTTTAAGGTGATTACCTGTATCATGTTTTCGGTTTTTTCAATTTTCCTCGTGAGTGGTTTTTTCGAAAAATTTTAAAAAAGTTTTAGAATTTAACGGGGAATACGGCCGCATAGGCAAATTAGCAATATTGTCAAACATAAAAAAGTTCAAGGGCAAATAACATCTGGGCCACCCTGTATAACAGGGATCCGCTTTTTGGATAATGTCTTAAGTACCATCAGTAGTTGCATCTTAGTCTGTAACAATGCTGTGCAAAAATTCGAAATCCTACGATACACCTTTCGAAAGGTATTTAAAAAGAACGTTTAAAAATGAAAATCTTTGGCGGCTTATAACATCAAGAGGAATCACAATTGGCCAATAATTTTTGCACCAAGCTTCATCATTTGAACAGTAGATTTTGTGGTATAAAGGATGTGGAGTCTTTCAGACGCACCCTGTATACAGGGTGAGTCTAGTTGGACAAATCAGTCGCTCTAGCGTTTAAGATATTGAATTTGGAAATTCTATTTTTGGATATGTTGTAGCTGAAAGAGTCCCCTACGCATGGGACCCATAGAGAAAGCTCCAGTTTTATTCAAACCTAAATTATTAAATAAAAACGAAGACCTAAAAAAATGTCTTTCAATATTGTTGAATTTTTTAAGGTTATTTTGTTAGAGAATCATTTTCTCTTTATGGAAACATAATTTTTTGCAGAAAAAAGTTAAGAATAACCGAGAGATAAATTATTTAAATAATAAAGATTTTTAGTTATTACCTAAGGAAAACCACGCATGCCCTGGTTTTAACAACTGAAAGGCAGTGTAGCTTATACTGCAGATTGTACCCAGAATGACAAGTGTCAGTTGGAAATGTCATTTGGGGTCGTTTGTGGAAAAATAATGCAAAACTACGAGTTTTTGCCCTTTTCTTTACAGATAATTAGGTACCTAATTTTTATTGCTTGATGGCTTTTTTGCTAAATTCGCCGAATACAAGTGTCTCGGGTTGTCACACGGTTGGAGGGGCCCGATTAGAGAAGTCTAAGTTTACACCCTCCGAGTTGAATTTTTTTGGTTTCGCTTGGCTCAAGGCTTCTCTGTCTTTTTTCATTATATCAACAATCAACAGTCTCAACATTTCGTACAAGGAATATTAATGGACGCCTCAACATCCGATGATGATAAATCTTCTTTTCGTAAGTGTGAAAACTTATCAGCTGAAATATTAACTTTTAAATAAAACAACAAAATCACCATATTTGACAGCAATGTAAACTGTTAGCAACTATTGCCAATTCCTTTCTGGCTGACGGGAATAGCCTGGAAAAGCTCTTCTTGGTCGAACCATTCGACTCCAATGGCAATGTAAAAAAACATCAATCAGGTGACAACCCGAGACACTTGTATTCGGCGAATTTAGCAAAAAATGTATCGAGCAATAAAAATTACCTAATTATCTGTAAAGAAAAGGGCAAAAACTCGTAGTTTTGCATTATTTTTCCTTTGATTTTTCCATAAACGAACGCAAATGACATTTCCAACTGACACTTGCCATTTCGGGTACAGTCTGCAGTATAAGCTAGACTGCCCCAGTTGTTAAAACCACGGCACTCGTGGTTTTCATTAGGAAATAATAAAAAATCTTTATTATTTCAATAATTTATCTCTCGGATATTATTAACTTTTGTCTGCAAAAAATTATGTTTCCATAAAGAGAAAATGATTCTCTAACGAAATAACCTTAAAAAATGCAACAATATGGGGAAAAAAAATTTTAGGCCTTCGTTTTTATTTAATAATTTCGGTTTGAATAAAACTGGAGCTTTCTTTATGGGCCCCTTGCGTAGGGGACCATTTCAGCTACAACATATCCAAAAATTGAATTTCCAATGTCAATATCTTAAACGCAGAGCGACTGATTTGTCCAACTAGACTCACCCTGTATAAGGCGCCGTATAGACGTATAAATTTGGATATAATCAACTGATTTGGCCCAAAATCGTATCATCAGTTGGCGCTCATTGAACGAACGGGCGCGTAAAATTTCATCCCGATATCATGTCTTTGATAGTAGTATTAATACATTTTTGGAATCAGAATTTAAAGAGCTTGCATTTAAAATTTTGAAGTTGATGTGCCAAAATGGCACTTTCTCAATGTCCCAAAATCTAGTCAGTTCTTCCGTTTTCAACGCAAGTTGCACATACCAAATTTCGGCCAGATCGGTTCAGTAGTTTGGGTTGTAGCGTGTACACAGACAAACAGACATTTTTTCTAAAACCACTTTTTTTGGGTTCCCAGGACCCTCTAAAACGCAAAGATCTGATGTCTAGTAACTGCTTCGCGGAGCGTAGAAGTTAAAAATGGGGGGTTGCATTTAAAATTTTACAGTTGATGTGCCAAAAAGGCACTTTCCGGAAACCGATGTGGCTCAAAATCTAATCAACATCTACAAATTCTGCCGTGTTAATTTGAAAGGGCGTATCTGCTGTGTTTTTTGACAGTATTTTTCAGCTTTAAAACGCTGCCTGCTTGTTTAATTCAGTCTAAGTTCAATTTGTAAAATATTACTTAAGATTTTGGTGATTATTTGAGGCCTTCGTGGGAAATCTAGACATATAAATTCATAAGAATGTCATTTATAGGGTCATTTGCCACAAATCTACAATTTTTCAGATACGCCCTTTCAAATTAACTCGGCAGAATTGCCCATTGAAAATGTGTGCATGCCAAATTTCTTCTCGATACGTTCAGTAGTTTGCGTGATCACAGACAGACAGACATTGACGTTAATACACCCTCTTGTACAAAAAAATTATTAAATAGTGGTTTCTCCTCTAAGAAATCCTAAAGAAATACAGTTACAGTTTGACCGATTTGACTGAAATTTGGCATAAACATTTCATGACGCACAAATCGTGCAGCCTGGAATGCCAAAAAGGCATTCACTCTTAGTGCCCTGTATTTCGTATACACTTGGAGGAAATTTCATCAAACCCGTAGTCCTTGATTTCCGTATCTTGTATTTAAAAAGTTGATATGCCAAAATGACACTTTCCGTGGAGCGATTGCTTCCAAAAGTCTTACAGCTCTTCAGCGGATCACAATCATACTCTCCATGTACCTTTCAGCCTAATCGATTGAGTAGTTTGGGCTGGAGTATGTTTTTAATGTGTACAAAATTTCGATTTTTTTACCTAAAGGGCACTAAATGCGAATACATTTTATTTTGTCTTATTTAAAAACGAAATTTGAAGACCTTTTTCGGATGGTTGAATGAGAATATAACTTAAAATTTTGAAAATTGATTGGTCAAAAAGGCGTTGCTTCCAAAATCTTTTCTGTTCTTCAATGGGTAATGCCGAGTAATACGGATAATACAATCTCCACGTGCAAGCCAAATCGGTCCGGGGATTTGGGCGGTATTGTATTTAAAAGTACCTTAAAAAATCTCGAGCTTTTTGTCAAAAAGACACTAAGAGTGAGTACATCTTTCGAAGCAGAATTTGAAGGCCTATCTGGCGTGTCTTATGGTGACGTCAAAAATGGGAGTTTGTGTTTAAAATTTCAAAGTTGATGTGTCAAAATGACATTTACAGTTGCACGATTTGCTCCAAATCTCTTCAGATGTAAGTTAGGTTATGAAATGATGCAGCAAATTTCATCGAAATCATTGCAGTAGTAGGGCTGTGGCGTGTTTACAAACGTATGTAAGCACTATACACACAGACACATTCTAAAAACAATTTTTATTGGTCTCTGAGGCCTAAAAACGTATAGATCCGGTCTTCCTCTAATTCGAAAATTTTATTGATTGCAGTAACTTCCCATTTTTTGAAATTGTGGGGTTAAGGAGGTTAAAATTATTTGATTCGATTTTCAATTAACTTCGTTATCTCTTTAAATTTTTCCGTTCGAAGTTTAGTTTTTCCGGCAAAATTCATTGCTTGGATTATCGTAAATGGTTAAAAATAGGTTAGAAACAAATTTCAATCTATGAAACCCATAAAAATAGGCTTACTGCTATTATGTATTACTGAAACTCCGACGACCCTCTTTGTCGCAATAATCAAAGCTATGGCAATTTGGCTGGTTTTCCTGAAAATCGGTAATGCACGTTTGCATTTTGTCTCATTTCTCTTCAAAACGAAGTTCCGTATCGAAAAAATTAAAGAGCTTAAAGAATTGAATCAAATAATTTTTTCAAATCGTTAACAAAAAGTTGGGAAGAAATTAACATTATGGTAGTGAGGAATTTCCTGGTTCTCGAGCCAAATGGGCCCAAAATAAATGCCATTTTGGCACATGTACTTTAAAAATTTAAATGCAAACTTCCATTTTTCACGTCACCAAATGAAATCTCTTCAAATTCTTCTTCTAAAAATGTATTCATACTTGGTGCCCTTTTGGTCAAAAGTCGGTGCGAAAAAACCTTATTCCTGACTATATTTTTATTACCGGATTTGATAACTGATTTTTTCAAGTCGAAAACCATAGTGTCATTAGTGTCATTTTTTAGAAAAATGTTATTTTAGTGGGGCAACAAGGCCCTTTTTTGAATTTATTTACTAGCGGATTCGATAGCTGTTGCATTGCCGGATCAAAAACTTTAGTGCAATTTTTGTGAAAATTGCCATCAAAAATTGCCATTTTAGGGGCGAAAAGGCCCCTTTTCGAATTTTTCTTGGCAAAGAGGCATATGATTATTATCAAATTTGATAGCTGTTGCATAGCCGGAGAAAACCTTAGTGCCATTTTAGTGACAGAAAGCTTATTCTTACAGTCGGATCAAAAACCTTAGTGCAATTTTTCCGAAAATTTCCATTTTAGGGACAAAAAGGCCCCTTTTTGAATTCTTAGCAAAAGGGCATATTATTATTATCGAATTCGATAGCTGTTGCATTGCCGCATCGAGAAACTTAGTGCCAACTGGTGCCAAGAAGAAGAATATTTGTATTTTAGGTTTTAGTAAATGAGCGCGGGGTACAATGCGCTCAGTCCTCAGGTAAGTGTTCTTCATTTGGTACTGAAAACGAATCAAATTTGTATTTGGTATACCTATCTCGAAACATTTGTCATTTGCTTTTTTGCTGGGTGGACGCACTGACGCTGTTTAAAAACAATAAGTGATGAGCTGAGCAGGCAGAGAAATTCATGGACTGCAGTGTTTGTTAACTTTCCATATCAGAGGGAATCAGACACGGCTATCTATCTTGCCAGTTATTGAAATAGGTAATGTCAGTCCCACTTTCACACATCTCACATGTCTCGGATAATTCTACCAACATTTTTAGTCCTAATTCCACATTGCCATATTCAACATTGTTTGAAAAAGACATTTATTCTTAAAATAATTGAAAAGATAAAAGCCGTGTGTGATGTACGATCTTTCCTGACCAATTTTTCAGAGTGGCAAATGGGCCAGCACGTTTAAAACTGTAAACAAACTTGAGGGTAATTTTTCACACGGCAAGTTAAAGGAGAGAAATGGCCAAAATAAAACGCCCGTTGAGTTTTTTATTAAAGGGGTACATGTCCTCTTTGTATGTTAATGCCTGAGTAAATTCTGCCTAATCATTCTACCAGGCCTGACAGAAGAAGTTGTAGATTTGTAGTTGTGTGGGAGTGAATAATGGAGAAATAAGAATGCATTTTGTTTCAGTGTAACGCGTGTTTCAAGCCAGTGCTTCATCCCGCCCAGCGATTGAACTTCTTCAGTGATTACAGTCATATAGTGCCATGTCCACATTGTCATACGTTGGACACGCATTTCGTGAAGCCTCTGGCCTACTGTTACGCCCGTCAGCCGTTACGGGCGTTGCATTTGTGGCCATAGCCCGCGGCCCCGGCCTCGATAACGAAGGCGCCACCGACGCCGCCGACGCCCCCCACAGATTTCATGGACTTAGATTTGGGGTTGTTGTGGCGCGAGCTGGCCGGCTTGCGCCTCGACGAGTTTTGCCGTTTGCAACTGACTCGAGCACGGTAGACCGTCGGCTATTTCGGCCTTAGTTTTCTTTGTTATGTTGTTGCATTTTATATAGCATCTGTTTTTGGGACGCACTCAGACGAGTGCGTGCTGAAGACACGTGTGGCATATAAAACGTTATGTTATTAGTTTATTATATGTTTGTTAGTTTTTAGTGAATTTCTATTCAACTTAAGTCCTTTATAAAATGAATGACAATTGTGATCATATAGTTATCTTAATTTGTAGCTCGAATTCAGTTGATGCTGAAGCAGGTCTTGTTAAACTGATCGTCGAAGCAATCCACTTTTATGTTATTGACGCTTTTTGTTTGTTTGTTTCTTTTTTATGTTCTGATAGATTAGCTTTGTGTTAATAAAATAGTTCAAGCACGATCTTTAAGATCGCTTTTTTATTACTTAATATAATACTATAGGAGTAAAATGATATAATTGCTGTGTCCCAATAATTAGTGATAGGTGTGAAAGGTGCGAGACTCGTGAGTCCCGCGTGCGTTATTGTCGTTGTTGTTGTTGTTGTTGTGATGGGTACAGGGACAGTCGGTCTCCCTGCGAGTAGCACACTGCCACTTCATCCCGCTGCTGCACCCGTAGCCTTCCAGAAACGGACGTACAAAGAACTCAGCCGCTCAGTTAAATCCGCGAATACCTCTTTAGATTGATGATTGAATGATGAAGATGGCGGATCTAGGAAATTGCTTCAAGTACAAACCGTTCGTTACTTTTGCAAATTTTATATAAATACAATATAATTGTTGAGGGTAAAGGAATTCCTATCCGTTTAGCCAACTTGTGTTATTTTTTGAAACTACACATCGACCGACTAGAAGATATGTTGCGCGTGTGCGAGCGAGCTTCTGTACCGTAGCATAGTGTTGAACTTGCATGCTTATCCCCTAACTAGCTCGTAAGACTCCTCCCTGCTTATTGTTATCGAGGCCTAAACTCACGGTCTAAATTTTTCTACATGTGAGAATCCTTCAGTGTTGTCGTTTTTTATGTACATAACGTGTTCGAATTCGGAATCCATTAAGTTTTTCAAATTGGTAATAATATGAATGTCGATTAATCGTAAGTCTAGCTCGTAGTCGTTTTTTATACGAATTAATAAGTAGGTGTAGTCGATGAGGCGCGGGCACCCAAAGCTGGTGCGAGGACCAAACGGTGGCTGCCAGAGCTCGAACATTTTTTCCGGTCCGGCGTCCTCTCCAAGCGCGACTCGGCATCCAGCCTCGTGTGTTAATTTCACGCCGAGCTATCGCGTTTTCCGATAAGGCTGTCCATGCACAATATAAAAAAAAACACGAAGGCGCAATCAGGGTAAGGGTCGTACCGTAGAGCACCACTAATATGTATTTTAGTGTAGCTTGGCTGCAAGTAGACATGTAACCGTGTGTGTTTTCGCTTTTTTAACGCTACTTGGCCGTCTTTAACCACCAACCATGAGAACTAACCCGACCGGGCTTTACTAATTGGCGTACTAACAAGTGTGATTTTTTCTACCCAGAAACTTATTGCTAAAGCATTTTGTGATGATATATTTTTATACGATCGGCTTAGATTTAGGGTTGAAGGAACCGACAATTATTTTTCGACGTGACTATTGGCATTTCAGGTCGGTTCCGTGTGATAAAAACATGTATATAAATCGCGTCTCAAAAACTATGTTTTATACGTAAGTGGTTTAAGACTAGCTGTAGATGTGTCAATTGTTCGACTCATGGTTGTGTGGATTCCTTGCTTTTTTGCGTTAGTGGGGCTGCCCTTAGGATAATTTCTTTTGCATTCCTCACTCATATCAAATAGCACAAATTTTCCAGGGAAAAATCAGTAAATCATTCACTGCCGGAATACACAGGGCGGTCCCCTTTCTATTAAAGTACAAATTTAGTCAAAACACACCTATTAAGCAAATGGTAACAATTTTTCGGTGTTGTAGTCGTGTGAGTGGCCGTTCGTGGCATCGGCCGGTCGTAGAGTAGCCGCTAGGATGCTCCCTCGCTGTTTTCAATTACACATATTATTACTATTGGGAAGTGTTGAGAGTTGAGAAGGTAGTTTATGTATGTTTATAGCGTACTGTAGTAGGGAACGGTCAAGGTGGTAAGGGTGAAACCGATGATCTGCATTGCCGTCCCTTTGGCCTTAGTTAGGGACGGCACTACTTTAGCAGAGCGCGGCGGTAACCAATTGTTATCGAAGGACTTTCTGTCCGAGATAGTTACAAATCAACTGGTGATTACTGAATGAGTACAAAATGCTGCCACCTTGATCCGCACCGGTTTATTATTATCATTATGATTATTAAGAGTTTAGCATGAGCAATATCAGCAGAGTTTTACACTTTTTTTGTACTTCAACGAAATTGTTGCGTTTCGAAGATCGTGACTTGTGCTAATTGCCGGTGTCTTCGGATAGCGTTAGCAAATGTGCCATACCTGAGGGGATTTCATGCCAAAAATTTGAACGCCTGCAACTAGCACAACTCGGCGATTCTCACCAGTAAACTTCAATAAAACGAGTATGCATTTATTAACACTACTAGAGTACCTATGTCGCTGGAGCAGCATGCAATTTGTCAGGATCCTTCAGTATATTGTAAATTATCTATTTGTAACTTTTTAGGCTAACAACAAATTTTTGATCGGGAGCCTAGCGGTGGACCGACAGCCGTTGGAAAGCTTTAGACTGTACAAAACGTTATTTATTATTATTTAGTGTTGTCCAAAAAATTCAAAAGGTTCAATTTGCGTTTCTGTCGAGCGCTGGGCTCTCGAGCAGAGTCGAGATGTTTTTTATATGCGTGAAAAATTTGATATCAATATATGACATAAAATGATCGAGCTTTCGACAGCTTTTTATATGTAATACAATGGGATTACAAATTTTTAAAACGTAATAAATATAACCATTGTCTATTCCTGACTTTTATTTCACTCACCAACTACTCTATCGCTATTATCAAGAAAAAAACCGCAGCAGGTAAGCAAGGGAAATGTGCCGCCAGGGGCCCAAATCTTGAATGGGAGGAATGGAATCACTATGGTCACATGCAGTCTGATTGGCAGTTGCCCTTACATCGCATGGCGATTTTTGAAGGTGATTAAAGGCGTTTTTTCTCGATTTTATGTATTGAAATAGGTACGAACTTGCATTTGAAAGCATAGGAAATAATCTTGTTTTGTATTGGAATACTTATCTTCAAAATAATGTCAGATTTGAATCGTCCTTCCGAGAAAAATTGGAATCTAACGGCAAAAGTGGCAGCATTTCAAATCAAATTTAAAAAAATAGCAAGATGACCAATCATGAGAGCCCATTTGTATTAATTTGTAGTTAAATACATAAAATCGAGAAAAAACGCCTTAAGAATCTGTAAAGAATTCTCGAGACTTTGAAGAAACTAAAAAACAATGATTTTATGTCATTATTTTAAAATTTCTGTCTTACAAAACTGGACCTTTCTTAAAGGTGTCGTGAACTCGTTGCTGGCGGCTCGCGGTGACGTCATTGGTGCAAGCATCGAAGCGTGGAGTAGCGCAACCTGAGGTTTTTAACAATATTGTTGGGGTTTGTTACGGCTCGATTTGAACAGATCGTTCTAATTTAATATTAAAATATACAATATAAATAACAAATAATTATTTTAGGCACTTTTAAACTATAAACATTTTCTACCTATACTTGCGTTTTGAAAAGTTGGATTTTACACAATTAGGTAAAATGTTGTACGGAATTCGTTATGAAAAGCCTAAATTGTTTGACTCGCATAATGTTGCAAAACATCGTCAAACAATATAGGGCTTTTCATAACTAATTACGTAAATAACTATTAGAACATTAACACGCCCTAGTATTTAAACCGATTTACTCGTGTAGGAAAAAAATGCATTATCTTGCACTTATTTTTTTAGAATTTGATAATATTCACCTGTTTACTTGTCGAATCGATTGAACATACTATCAATTAACTCCTTCAGTCCTTCCTCTGCCTTCTCGCGTAATTATTATATGCTCGTTCTTGTAATGGCTGCTTCTTGTCTTTGTCGTTATCAATTCCATTTAATATTAAAATATTAAAAATAGTTACGTTTTACCACCAAGTACCTAATTCTTGTTTCGACAATGAAGTTTTCTCGAAATCGTTGTCTCTGCACTCTGCAGTGAGCCGCGCATTTTCGAGTGTTCTTTGCGCGGGAACGAAATTTGATCTTTTAATTTTATCCAACCACTGTTTGGAAACTTTCCGATGCTTGTTCTTATCGGGAAAAGCAAAAAAAACTATATTACCTGGATTTTTCGTTATTACTGCCACCGTAATCACAGCACTGGGGCATTTCCATCGATTTATTATGATCAAGACAGTGCAATTCTTACGCAGCGCTTGCAGTGGCTTGCACCAATGACGTCACAGATCGAATTTTTCCACATTCAGAGGCTTATAACTCATTTATTACTAATCGTATTTAAATTCTACTTGCAGCGTAAGAATCGTAATTTTTTACAGAATTTTTTGATAAAAAGTTGCCCAACGAGTTCACGACACCTTTAATAATTAATCCATTCTTTTGCCGTTAAGAACATGTTTCGGACAATGCTGGAAAATGTTTTGGAAATACCAGTATTGAGAAAGATACATAGGTGAAGAGTGTTCCAGGAGAGTTTGCAGTGGTGGGCGGAGTTTATCAAGCTCGTATTACAAAGGTGAACTTAACACACTGCTATTTCAATCGGCTTGCCAAATATCTTGATTCATCACGTTTGATCATTGCCTTAGCGAACCACAAGTATCTAATTGAGAAGCACAACGTTTTAGAGTTTTAGTAGCACGTCATTTGTGACATTACTGATGTCTAATTAAAAAAATTTCCCACGACCACTTAAGAAAGTTGCAAATATCGCACAATTAAGTGGACGCGAAAGTTGACACTAACACACGCGTGTGTGCAATATATCGGGTGTCCCAAAAAAAACCGGACAAAATAGTCTTTGAAATAAGTCAGCCATTTCTTAACCGATTTGGATAGACTTGGTCTTAAATTAAAGCTAAAGAATCAGGCTTTCGAACCTTGTAAAAACGTCGACAGATGGCGCTGCTGTAGTAGCCTTATTGATACTTGTCTTTAAGGCTTATTATAGTCAACAAAAAATAGTTATGAGACACAAATAGCCTTGAAGATCTTTCTTTTTTCAGAAGTTCATTTGGCGTAGGCATTAATTTTCTGTGATTTTTCTAAAAAAAGTGTTTTTGCGTATCTTCATGCTTCCATAACCATGACTAAAGTAACATTGATGCACATAGGGCTTAATTTTCAATGATTACTGTTCAGTTGCCCCCCACTGGCATCCGCGCCACTGTTTTTACCATATTTGTTCATTTATAACTGAAAATTAAGATTAATATGCATTACTGATCTTTGGTCATGGCCATTAATGGGTGAAAATACTCAAAAACACATTTTTTAAAAAAATTACAGAAAATTAATGCTTAAGCCAAATCGACTTCTGAAAAAGGACTTTTGAACAAGAAAGAAAGATCTTCAAGGCTATTCGAGTGTCATACCGATTGGTCGTTGACTGACCAATCCCCATGCACCTAAAACAAACCTTTAAAGCAAGTATCAATATACAGTCTACAATATAAAGTATCAATATACAGTCGAAAGCCTGATTCTTTGGCTTTAATTTAAGACCACGCTCATCCAAATCGGTTAAGAAATGGCAGACTTATTCCCAAAAATATTTTGTCCGGTTTTTTTTGGGACACCCGATAATATCGAACAGTTTCGCCCACGTCGCGTGACAATCACATTAACATAGCAGGCTGGATTTCAATATTTAATAAATAAGAAATTCCCCACTCGTCTGATATAAGCCACTTTCGTAGCTCGTTATGTAATATACTATTTCATTACCAGCTGTAAGTTTGGTCACTGTGTGCACCAATCAACAGTGAGTATTTTTACTCCTATCCGATCCCTGCCAACGCTGCAAACTCTCGTAGAATACAGTTTAGGTACTAAATTCCCGGGGACCTCCTCCGAGGTATGTGCTTCAGCCGCGATCTTGGATAGAAGACACCGAGGTGTCATTTTTCGCGATTATTTTATACATTAAGCGTTTATCCAATCCGAAGTCACATTTTCTTTAAAGCAACCAATTAACTGTAGATTACCGTGGATAAACGAAAGAAATAGTTTTAATCAACAATGGCAACTGACATTCAATAAAACTGTCATTAAAAAATTGCAGAAAGCATCAATTGACCTATTTCCTGAGACCTCCCACTCCGACTTACGTGCGCGCGCACGTAGGTCTCATGCATCTAGTGTCCGCGGCTTGGTTATAGTTTACGCGGCATTTTTTGAAAATGTCAATCTGACTGACAAGTTCCTAAGCAACAAGAAAAACCCTAGTTGTGGTGTGGTTGCCTAGACTTTTGATTTGAATTTAAATTTCCCATACCGGAAAATGCGCGGCTTTCGTTCCATCCTTTTCTATTGGGGAAACAGGTGGATTGGAATAAGGGTTTTTAGTATAAGAGGGTCCTTTTCTAATTGTGACGTCAAGCCAATCAAGCGGCAGCGCACTATGCGCAGATGGTATACTGTTTATGGCGGCGCATAGGGGGTCTGACATGGCACATCTTCCATCCTTTTATGCTGAAAACCCTTATTCCGAATCCGTCAGTTGTATTTCAGAAAGCATCAATTGTACAGGGCGTCTCAGAACGCTCACCCCAAATTGTAATGGAGTATTCAGGAGTAAATTCTGAGTCGATTTGTGTATTTGAACATTTCCAGGGTCCAATAGTTTTCGAGTTATAAGTAATTTAATGTTAGATGCACTATTTTCTAGGTAACAAGATACTATCAATGAAAATTTATATTGTTGTATCTTGTTACCTAGTGCATCTAACATTAAATTACAATATGAAGCAATTCAGAGCTGAAATCTGATTGTTCTTCTTAAATCTCTTATAACTGGAGAATTAGAATTTGGTGCGAGCGTTCTGAGACAATCTGTATATCACATCGAATTTTTAATTCACTTTATTACATAAACAAAGCAATAATGCATATTTATTATTTATTGAACACAATTACCACAAAAACAGTGCTAACGCCCTACTGGTATGTCTTCCATTACCAGTGCAGGGGCATGATATCGGTACTGGGTTGTGGTGCTTCTGAATTAAAAGTGATATATTCTGATATACCAATGATACTTTATGAAATACAATTAACGGATTTTGGATTTCAATTGAAGCTTTCTGAAATTTATTTTACCATTCTGAAATACAATTGACTCATTCTGAAATTGATTTGACTAATCTGAACTACATTTGACGCTTTCTGAATTTCAGTTGACTAATCTCCTACCTACATTGTCGGATTCTGAAATGCACTTATGTAGTATAGTGTTTTCAACAAAACTTCCGTTGCACGTCATCAATAGAATTTTAGATTTGCACATTTATCTGAGGAGCTTCACTTAATCTCAGCAGTTCTATTGATTCATTTCAATTTTTGGGCATCAAATTGCTGAGAATAAGTGAGGCTCCTCCGAGGGCTCCTCAGATAAATGTGAAAATCGTAGACGTTTATTGATGACGTGCAACGGAAGTTTTGTTGATAAGACTATATCATTGGATTCAGAAAATTATGTAGATTCCAAAAATGTTGTGATATGCAGATGTTCCATTTAAAAATAAAAAGTTGATGCCACTTCTGGTAAGACCGGAAATGAAAAAAATTTGGTTATTACGCCAGAAAGTGACCTTTGATTAATTAGGGTAGTAGTCCAAGTAAGGTTATATGGCCCTCATAAAAATTTTGCGTTGTCTGAAAGCGTTGAGTGAAGGAGTTATAAAGAGGCGCAAGCTGCGTGTTAGTTTGGGTATCCTACTTCTGTCTCAGTCTTACTCACCGTCCGTTGTCCCACTTACCGTAATCCCCGCACCGCACTATCCACAAACTCTAGCAATCCCCGCACCTCACTGCCTACAAACTCGAATCTCGGACCCAGTTTGTATACCCGCTTTGCATAAATCTTGCGCATCTTTAAGACTTTCAATCAACACTGAAATGGCAATTGAGGGAACAATGGGCCAGCAGTGATGATTATGTAAACAAACCAGGTAATGCAGCCAAGACACCTTTGCTGAGCTGCCAGAGCCGAACTCCAACTTAACGCCAGTCGAGGCCACAGCGATTCTATACGATTCCAACGCGTATCTTGTTCTATTTCCTTAATTCTAAGAATTTGAGAAAATTAGTGGCCACAAATGGAAAAATTGTGTAAGACACGTAAGTGCAAGTAGATGTGGAGAATAGTTACTACTTGTCCCCCACACTGCAGCCGTTTATCATTTCTGTGGATAACGAAAGCGATGAAAGTGAGGAAGAAGGATTATTTACAAATTTTATTGCTGCCATATATAACCTTACAGCATTTGGACTATACTACACATTCGATGATCTAAATTTTACTCGAAAAAATAAGGGGAAAAGGGGGATGTACCATGAGCCTGTGACAGCCTGTATAATACGTTTCAGTGTTATAGGCAGGTGGTTGGATCTTGAAATAATACAGCCAAAGTCAAAAATCCATCATTTTAAGTAGGTGTTTCCTATCACTAAATTCCTTACTACCAAATCCCTTCTTTCCTAAACTTTCAGGGACCAATAAATTAATAATTGTGAAATATTAAAAGGTTTACATTTAAATTGATGTCACATAATCAATTAGGATTATTGGCAAAATAAATGAACAACGTTGAACTAAATTTGAAAAGGGCAAATTTTTAGCAAACCCGAAGGTTTTTATCTGATCGAAAATAATCAAATAATACCTACCTTGATTTCAACATTGTATTAAGTGCAAACAAAGACTTCCTCAAAGTCTGAGTCTGAGTAATTTTCATCCTTTATTTACGCATAAAATCTTTCGATAATCTAAACCTCTGACCTCTGATCTAAACCAATCTAATAAACATAACCTTAACCTACAAAAATGGTTTTTAGAAATGTCGTTTGTATTGCCAACATGAGGAATGTTTATATTATACAGGGCGTTTCTATATTCATAGTCCAAACGCCGGGACGTTATTCCTTACATCATTCTAAGAAGAAAAGTTGCTTAAAAAATGCTTTATAGGGGAGTTACGCCACTTCAAAGGGGCACTCAAAAAGTCAACTTTTTTAAATTTTCTCGAAAAATATTAAGAATAGAATTTTGAAATTTTGAGCAATCGTTAGTGTTATAAAGAGCTTTCTCCTCACTTTTTTTCAGATTTCTTATAACATCACTGGCGTGCGTTCTTGGAGGGCCTTACACATTTTTTCTTATATATTTTTTTGTTGTAGTCATTTTTCTCACCAAATAATAATAAAATCTTAATCGGTGGTCGATTCTACCCAGAAAAGAGGCTCTTGTTGAATGACGCTAAAACGCACCCTTTTCGATTAAAGTGACTGAGGGCCGGTTTATCGATGCTCAGTCATCGCAAACTGAAAGCCAATTGCCTAGCAACTAGCGATCTGATTGGCTACAAACTGCCAGTTTGCTGTTAGCTGACACTTAGCTGAGCATCGATAAACCGACCCTGATTGGTGTAGAGCGCGAAAATTTCTGTTGTAATATTTATTATTTCTACTTAGTTAGTGAAAATAAACTCATAATATGATATCTTACATCATTTTAGAAAGAAAAGTTCATGTGGACATGTGACGATAAATACTTCCTAAGGGAGCATGGTCCTTCGAATAATATGTTTTCCGAGACTCCATAGCTCTTTTAGGAAACATTTTCTGCCGTATCTTAATATGAACTTTTCTTCCTAAAATGATGTAAGGAATCATCCTCCATATTCATTTTCACTAATTAGGTAGATAAAACAAAGTGCTAATCACAAATTTTCGCCCCCTAAACCAACTGGAATCATTTAATTCGAAAATGGTACGCCCTAGCTACATTCAACAAGAGCATCTTTTTTTATGTGCAATGGACCAGAGATTACGAATTTGTTACTATTTAGCAAAAAAAGGCCCACAACAAAAGAAAATGTAAAAAAATATGAAAGATCCCCCAAGAACGCACACCTCTGATGTTATTAAAAATCTGAAAAAAATTGAAGAGAAAGCTCTTTATAGCACTAACCATTGCTCTGAATTTCAAAATCCTATTGTTTATATTTTTCGAGAAAGTTTCAGAAAACAGATTTTTTGAGTACCCCTTTAAAGGGGCGCAGCTCCCTTATAAAGCTTTTCCGGAGATATGTCCATAGGAACTTTTCTTCCTAAAATGATGTATGGAATAACGTCCAGGAGTTAGGACTATGCATATAGGAACACCCTGTAATTGAAGCGATTTTAAGATCTAAATGCCTGGAATTTGTAAATTCTTAATTTTCAGATAATTCGAAAAATAAAGATTTTCTAACAATTTTAGTGCGACGATTAGGTTCAGAAGACTGAAATTAACCAGAAACTGCGGTAAGCCAACAGTACCTAGATTTCTTGAGTTGAATCCTCAATAATTTTCATGTGACCTCAATTTTTCCTGCATTACTATTATCCATTAGAATATTCAGAAAATTATGTAATTAAAAAATGTTTTGATATACAGCATGTTCCATTTAAAAATAAAAAGTTGATGCCACTTCTGGTAAAACCGGAAATTAAAAAAATTTGGTTATGACGCCAGGAAGTGACCTTTAATTAATTAGTACATTCGATGATCCAAATTTCAAAATTTTACTGCAAAAAATAAGGGGAAAATGGGGGTGTACCATGAGCCTGTGACAGATACGTTTCAGTGTTATATGTAGGTAGGTGGTTGGATCTTGAAATAATACAGCCAAAGTCACAAATCCATCATTTTAAGTAGGTAGGTATTTCCTACCACAAAATTCCTTTCTTTCCAAAACTTTCAGGGACCAATAAATGAATAATTGTGAAATAATAAAATGTATTCATTTAAATTGATGTCACATAATCAAATAGGATTATTGGCAAAAGAAATGAACAACGGGAATATCCGATTTACCTAACCAAATTGCTGTTAATTGAGGTCTCACATTAAGAAGTTTTAAGTGTTGGAAAATATTTCCAATTTAAATGCCGAAAGCCGGTAACAGAGGTAATATCGGTTTTAAATTATTTATTTGAATTTAACTGAACTCAGCGGCCCGAATATGAAAGAGTGACAAAGCGTAAATGCAAATGGGGTATGATTTGGATGAATTCTCGCAAGCAATGAATATTAAACAACTTTGGGATCGGATTATGAAATTAGAATATGGAGATGATGCATCGAACAAAAAATTCACAATAATATTCAGAGTTGTGTCTTATTTCACTTGTAGATGGGCATTGTTGATAGTTGCAAATGTTGCGAGCGCTTTCCGTTGATAGTTCAGACTCCAGTCCCATTCATGTAAGTTGATGGTGACAAGTGAAATTATTGTATATTCGGTTCAGAGACCTTCAATGAAATTTACAACTTCCAAAATATCCTGCGCTCTCCGATAACAAACGGTTCCCCACTTTATCGAATTACGAACGCTCTGTTAAACATTCGATAATTATGCGTTGCAGTTAAACAATACGATATAGTGTAAATCCCGACAAGGTGCTCCAGATTGATTGCGTTGTTTCAAGGAATAGAATACCTATACCTTCCGGTTCAAGCGAATTAATTAATTGACCGCAGGAGGGATGTTTTATAGCTTCACGGTCACAACCTGCAGTTTGGGGATTTCAAAAACCAATAATTCAATATTCAAATTTGGTTCTTGGAAAATCGCATTCTGAGGATTAGTAACTCCGCGTTTGTTTCTTTCTATGTCCAGCCCTCGCTAAACACAATCTTTTCGTGACTTGTTAAATCCTGAGGGACTGAAGACGTGTCCAGGGATTGGCGATCTCCCGTGACTCGACCATCAAACAGTTTGATCGTTCAAGTCAAAGTGACAAACGAGAGAAAGGCACTATGCAGAGTGGTCGAAGACATGTGCGGCATAGCAAATAGTGTCATCAACTGTTTATAGAAGGGCGCTAAACTTTTGATACGTAATCACAAAGGCTCCTCCCGATCATATGTTAGAAGCTAAAGTCAATATCTATGCATAACTAAAGTCTAAAACTTCGGCTTTGGCCACTCATGCAAGGAGAAATTTATGGCCCCGATCATACTCTATGTCTTGATACATTATACAAGCTAAAAGCTTCAGAGCAGTTGCATCTCCTGATTATTTAATCGGCGCTGTTGCAAAATTTAAAACTCATTTTTGCTTTATTTTTTGAAAGTTGTGATGGGATTGCAGTTCAAGGTGTAAACTGTATATGAAAATGAGGATGAAAAATGCTTGCTGACAATAACTTAAGGCGTGTGCAGCGATGGTGATCGATGATCATACAAGCGTTTATAATGTGCGTGTGAAACGTTTAACCCAATGATAAGGAAGGTTATACATATTGTGTAATTATACCAATCGTGTGCTTCAACTATAAAATTTATGATTGATTGTAGACTATCTACTCGTACAACCTGAATATTACCTGCCTCGATTTGTTAAGTACTTAATTGACCTTTAAAAGGTATCAACTAGACATTGATTTTTAAAATTTATTCGTGCAGTGCGCAATTTTGAAAATCGCTCAGAAAATCGCATTATCAATTACCTCAAATATTTACATTTTAGGGTCCTGGAAACCCAATCGGGCCATTTTTCAATATTTTGCTTCGCGATCAAGATATCGAAAAAACCGTAACTGCAAAGTGTTCAGAATCCATTTTTTGCTCCCTATGTCGAGTTTCAATTCAAAAGTACTTTGAATTTCCCCAAAAAAATCTTTAAAGTTCGATATTGTCTGGTTGCGCTAAAGATATTGAAAAGAATTGTCAAGGAAAAGTTACTCAGAAGTCAATTTGGTCTTCACGTAGTCGCGTAAAGGCAAAATTCGCAATTCAATTTTTTGAACATAAAAATTCGAATTTTGGATTGAAACTTGGCGTATAGTCAAAACAAGATTGCGAACAACTTATTCTTATGAATTTTTTTGATATCTCGATCGTGAAGCAAAATATTCGCGAGGTCGCAGTCGGCTGGGTTTACAACTTCTATTCCAGTTGAGTACCTCAAAATATGCGTTTCATAAGGGTCTATACAACAATGTAAAAGTTTATATCCCTACTCCTAAAATTTACGAAACTATAATACTGTCTTCATCTTAAGTGGGACACACTGTATTATTAGTTCTTCAAAAGATACTACAATTCTTAACAAAAAAGTGCATTATGTAGGTACAGTCGAAAAACTAAATAATGCACTTTATGCCAAATTCTTTAGCATACAGTTCTAGGTTTTCTGACCCAGCAATACAACCCCAAACTGGTGCCGGTTCTAATGACATGGAAATGCACCACTATCGAAGGCTGGTTTTCTAAATTCTGAGCGTAACGCTCAAGAGTTGGGTGCATGACTTACTTTCTCGACTGTACCTATAAACAAATTACTTAGGACTACTAGCAAAAACGTCAATTTTTTTAACCATTCTAGATAATAGTATATTATTGACCAAGGTGGTGGGGGGGGGGAAATATAGTAGTTTTTTCACTTGCTAGCAAAAAAAGACGAATTCTCAAGTAAAAGATAAGTCAATAATAATACGTTTTAAAGCTAGTAGTGAAAAAACTAATATTTATTGCAGTCACTTTAAAAGCCGTCTTCCGCTAATAAAAATATCATGACAAGTTGTTAATTTGACGTTTAAAACACATAATGCCATAAACTTTTTTGTTAAGAATTGTAGTACCTGCTTTTAAATGAACTAATAAATATATAGGTGTTCCGTCTAAAAAATAAAAAATATCATTTTAGTGATTATTTAACGAATATGATGTTGATTTGTTTTTTTTTAATTGACCATCGTAATTAGCGTAAAATATACAATTCTTTGCTAAGTTAACCGACCTTGAGTATTCGCAAAGTCAGCAATGGTGTCGAGATAAAATTATACACCCTGTATACAGGATTGGGCAAAAATGTGGAATAATAATGCTCATAATTCTTGAAACTGCACTTCCGGTAGAGTATGACACCATGTTTGTGTCTCAAAAAAATTCGTAGATTCCGAATTAGTTGAGAGAAATGTGGGTTTCCATTTAAAAAAAACAATGATGACGTCATTATGTCAAAAACGTCCGGACCAAAAAAATTGAGTCACACCATTGGACGTAGAATGCACAAAACGCTATACCTCTGCGAGGATCTTTGCAGAGAATTTACGATTCAAAAATTAGGTATGGGCATTGTTCCATACTTTTGCCCAACACTGCAGCGTGTCTTTAATGTGTTCTTTGAATTTTGGTGCTTTTGTGCCGGAAGGGCTCTAACTCTAAATATATTTTTTAAACCAGAATTTAAAGACCTTTCTTAAAGTGATTTTAAAATTTGAAAGTTGTCGAAATACATAGCACTTTTGGCTGCAGAATTTGCGCCAAAAGCGTTTCTAGTCCTATAGCTCAAAAATTCGAGATTTTTAACGTTCTAACGATACAGCGCAAACCCCTTCACGGATTTGGGTGAAACTTTGTACGTGGAGATTGCATTGCCCGTCGAAGAGTCAAGAACTTTATGGAGGCAATCGACAAGAGGCATTTTGACATAAATTTTGGAATTTTAAAATTATATACTCATTCTTAACCATCCAAAACAAGTTTTTGAAAAACTTATTGACGCCATTAGAAAGGCCTTCAAATTCTGCTTTTAAAACAGACAAAATGCATTTACACTTAGGCAAAAAAATCTAAATTTTGTAATAATAGCATTAAAAACACACTATAACCCAAACTACTAGGACGATTCGGCTGAAATTCGGTACATGTGACCCATTGAAGAACTGAAAGGCTTTTGGAAGCAATTATTACTAGTCCGCGGGAAGTAGGTACCATTTTCGCATTATCAACTTTAAAATTTTAAATACAAGGCCTCATTTCTTATGTCATAAGATGATTGAATCTAAAATAAATTTTTGGTTTCTACCATTTTGACGGAAGACAATGAAGATTCTCATTCTTATTAAAAAGTTGCTGACTGGCAGAAAAAGACGTAAAGTTATATTTGGTGACAGTAGAAATCAAACATTCACACACGATGTGGGAGGTTTCAGCCGCTTCTCTGCTGCCCATTTTATGGGTTCCAAATCAGACCCCTCCTTTCTAAAACGGTTAATTAGTATATTTAAAAAAATGCGGCAGAGAAGCGGCTGGAACCTCCCCATCGCGTGGATCTTTGTATTCTGTGTAGATAGTAGTCAATTCAACAGAATTTTTTTATGCTTATCGACTGTGACTAATTTCGCAATTTTCTGACAAATACCGACATCACCCATCACATTTGACAATATGTTCCTTTTAAGGTTAATAGTTTGGCACCCTTTTGACAATAACTGATACTTTATGTCATCCACTGTCAGCCCGCTCCCTTTTAATGAAAAATAATTTTTTCTCTATTTTCCACTGAAATGGCAGAAACTGTGAATACATTTTTAGAACCAGAATTTGATCGTCTTTCTAATGACGACATAAAAAAGGAGGCCTTGTATTTAAAATTTAAGGTTGATATGCTTAAATGGCACTTCCCGTGCACCAATTGCTTCAAAAAGCCTTTCAGGTCTTCAACGGGTCACCCAATCTCCATGTACCAAATTTCAGGCAAATCGATTCACTAATTTGGGCTATAATGTATTTCTAGTGTTATTAAAAAATTTGGATTTTTTGACCCAAAGAGCACTAAATGCGAACGAATTTTGTCTTATTTAAAACCAGAATTTGAAGACCTTTCTGATGGTGACAATAAATCTTTCAAAAACTGGTTTTGGATGGTTAAATGAGTGAATAATTTTAAAGTTGGAAATTGGTGTGCCAAAACGGCACTTTCCGTGGGCCGATTGAATCCAAAATTTGTTCAGCTCTTCGACGTGTAATACAATCCCCATGTGCAAAATTTCAGCCAAATCGGTTCAGGGGTTTGGGCTGTACCGCGATTATAAAGTCCGATAAAAATCAATTTTTTTTAAATTTTTGGTCAAAAGGGCACTAAGAATGAATACATTTTTAGAAGCAGAATTTGAAGGTCTTCCTTATGGTGACGTGAAAAATGGGGGTTTGTATTTAAAATTTAAAAGTTGATGTGCCAAAATGGCATTTCCGGTTGCACGATTGGCTCCAAAAGCTTTTCAGATCTAAGTTAGGTTACGAGATGCCTATGTTCCAAATTTCAGCCAAATCGGTCTAGTAGTTTTGGCTGTGGCGTGATTACAAACGAACGTACGTACGAACGTACGTACATACACACAGACACATTTTAAAAACCCCTTTTTTGGGTTCCTGAGACCTCAAAACGTGAAGATCTGGTGCTATCTCAAATTCGAAAATTTTAGTGATTGCAGTAACCTCCCATTTTTTTTTTTTTAAATTGTGATGGGGTTGGGGAGGTTAAAAGCTCAGAAATTAAATGAACATTACCTACATCAAAGGCGCGGAGAAATTGATGATTTTCGTTCACTATTCACAACTTTTACCTATTACTCTAATCTGATAATGTACCCAAAATCCAGCAGTTAATAAAGACAAAAGGAATCTTTGCATTTCAATTTTTTTAAAGTTGATATGCCAAAATGGCACTTCGCGTGGACCGATTGCTTTCAAAAGTATTCCAGTTCTTCAGCGGGTCACACAATCTCCATGTATCAAATTTCAACCAAATCGATTTAGGGCTAATTTCATAATCAAAATTAAAGTGTCCTTTAAATATTTGCTTAGCAACATTCCAGAAAGGTTGCTCCTGATTGGTCAAAGTCCCCTTTAAAGTCGATTTTAACTTTAAAGGACCTTTAACTTTTATTATGAAATCGGCCCTTAGTAATTTGGGCTATAATGTATTTTTAGTGTTATTATAAAATTTCGATTTTTTGAACCAAAAAGCGCTAAATGCGAATTAATTTTGTCCTATTTAAAACCAGAATTTGAAGACCATTCTGATGGTGACCATAAATCTTTCGCAAAATTTCAGCCAAATTGGTTCAGGGGCTTCGGCTGTACCGCGATTTTAAAGTCCGATAAAAATAATTTTTTTTTTATTTTTTGGTTCAAAAGGGCACTAAGAATGAATACATTTTTAAAAGCATAATTTGAAGGTCTTTCTTATGGTGACGTGAAAAATAGGGGTTTGCATTTAAAATTTAAAAGTTGATGTGCCAAAATGGCATTTCCGGTTACACGATTGGCTCCAAAAGCTTTTCAGATCTAAGTTGGGTTATCACATGCACACGTACCAAATTTCAGCCAAATCGGTCGAGTAGTTTGGGCTGTGGCGTGTTTACGAACGTACGTACATACACACAGACACATTTTAAAAACCCCTTTTTTGGGTTCCTGAGACCTCAAAACGTGAAGATCTGGTGTTATCTCGAATTCGAAAATTTTAGTGATTGCAGTAACCTCCCTTTTTTTAAGTGGTGAAGTGGGGTGGGGAGGTTAAAACACATTTCATAAGGCTAATTATTATTATCGCACAAGGATGTTTGGACAATGAGGGCGAAAAGCCCGAGTTTTACAAAATCCGAGTGCGATAAGAGTTTTATGAAACACGTTTTTTATACAATGAGAGATGCCCAGCATGTTAAGGTTTTCAAGAAAAATTCAGATTGTCATTTTCAAAGACAGGCTTGGCAGTTAATTCGATTGTTAGACGCAAGAGTTGTCTAGGTTACCATGTAAACAAAAGCCGGGCTCTAATAGAGCACATTAGAGAAATGGAGAACGCTTTTGGGTGCTATAAAGTGTTCATTAGCAAACCGATATAGAAAATAGTATATTAAAAAACACGTTTCATAAGGCCAATTATTATCGCACGAGGATGTTTGGACAACGAGGGCGAAAAGCCAGAGTTTTACAAAATCCGAGTGCGATAAGAGCCTTATGAAACACGTTTTTTATACAATTTTTTCTATTTCGGTTACTCAATTTGTTAGAAAAAAATTAGTTTTCCATTTTCAAAGACAGGTCAATGTTCGCTTGACAGTTGGCGATTGTTGGACACAATCGTTGTCTAGGTTACGATGTAAACAAAAGCCGTGCTTTAATAGAGCCCATTAGAGAACGCGTTTGGGTGCTATAAAGTGTTCATTAGGAAACCGAAATAGAAAAAATCTAATTTTCTATTGGAAACAAGTGACTCTGTGTTCTTACACCAAGAAATTGTACACAAAGGTGAGATCACTATATGCCATAAATTTTTTAAAATTGCTTTTTGAACTGAAGAACAAAAACGATGGATTCAATCAAATTTGATTTTTTTTTGAATTATATCGATAATAAGGAAATTTGTGACGTACCGTAATGACCTATTAATTAATCGGTAAAGAGAATTCTACTTTGCAGTACAGGACACTTTATAAGAGTAAAAATGTTTGAAATAAGCGTAATTGAAAAAGAATAAGAGGACAACCGAGAAGAAAGTGAGAAATCCAGGAAAAGTTGGGAAATAAATGAAGTGGGAGAGAACAGCGATTGGAAAATACATACGGAAGAAGCTTTGGAAACCAACACTTGCCACTCGGAAACGTATGGAACGCCGTTTTACTTTTTAATGGAACAGCCCGCAGCCCGATGTGGTAGCCAAAGAAATGAGATATTTAAAATTCAAATAGGTAGGTACTGTAAGATAAAACAAATCTATTCTTATTATCTGAAATGCAATTTCTATTATCACTTCCATAATTTAACTTAATAGTAATTCAATTTCAGGTAACAGTAATACAATTTCTCTTAACACCAATTTATTTTTACTTAACAGTAATAAGGGTTTTCAGCATAAAAGGATGGAAGATGTGCCATGTCAGACCCCCTATGCGCCGCCATAAACAGTATACCATCTGCGCATAGTGCGCTGTTGCTTGATTGGCTTGACGTCACAATTAGAAAAGGACCCTCTTATACTAAAAACCCTTATTCGAAGAGAATGAAAATACGCCATTGGAGTGTCACCTTTCTCACTCGCACCAGTTGAAATTGCATCTTCCATCTCATTCGAGCATGCGCTGTCGTGATAATGGAAACTAAATTTCACTTAACAGTAATTTGGAGAGATAATGGAAATACGCCACTGGACTGTCGTTCTTCTCTCTCGCACCAGTTGACACTCAAATACCAAAACATAGTAATGAATTTCTGTTAAGTAAAATTCAATTTCCATTATCACGACTGCGCGTGCGCGAATGAGACCGAAGATGTAATTTCAACTGGTGCGAGAGAGAAGGACGACAGTCCAGGGGCCTATTATCTCTCGAATTTCTGTTAACAAAAATAGAATTTAAGAGAAATTTTGTTAGTGATAATAGAAATTGTATTTCAGACCATTAGAATAGACTTATTATCTCTTAACAGTATTTTAATTTCAATTACCTCATTTCTTTGACAGACCCAATAAAAGTAAAACCGCATTCCATATAGAAACGCAACTCCACCTCAACCTTAAGCAAATAAAGAAATTAGTATTTTATCCTGCGTAAATGAATTTTTTAAATTATGCATCTAAGTCACAAATCGTTTATTTTTATACCATCAGAAAACGTGATAAAAAGTAAATGTTTAGCCCATAATTAAAATGTATATTAATGTCTTATTGAAGTATTTCAGGTAGTTTTACTGTTCTGTTTACCTTGAAGTGCTAATGAAGCGATAGATAATATCCGCAATGTTCACACCATTTATTCTAATAAAATATTCCTTTTTTTCTCACAGAATCCGGGTGATAAATAATTGTAGTGAAAAAATGCGACAACGAATAGGGCCCTAAAATGCAATGGAATAAATCAAGGAATTAGATAAAAGTTATGTTATTGGACGTATTTACATTAATATATCCTGTACTTATCTGCCCCCATTAATTTCCAGTGACGTCCCCGTACTCGGAAACAAAGAAAAGAACTGTTTTAATTAGATTGGCGCTCACGTCGAATTTCCATAACTCACCATATTATATATTTTCCGTCGCAATAATCCGATGCCTGGAAGTCGTCTCCAACTAACGAAATAATACCACAAAGCATTTTAATCAAATTCGGATATTGAACTAAAAGTTAATTTCATCCGGAAGGCATATGAAAAGCGGAACATGTGCTGTCGTATTTAGTTGCCTTGCAATTATAAAGCCTCCCATGATGGAAATCCAATCTGAAGGACGGGGAAGTCGGTGATGAAGCCCCGCAGTCCCTCGTCTTGTTGGTATTCATCGGACATGTGTAATCAAGCTTGTATAACTCGTGCCTTTTGAGATGTTCTGAGATGATCCAAATTATCGTGGCTACTTACAGCTGGAATGGAATTTTGATATTTCTCTTAATAACTTCAAGAGGGGACCTTGTGCCAAGACAGAAGTTAAATTAAAAGGTCCGTAGATTTTGGTTGTGACATGATTACTCCAGAGGATAGGCCTTGTTAAGATAATGGGGTAAGAGTCTGTCACCCGATATCGTCCTTATTAGCATCCAGGGCTTGGATGCTGACCGCGACATTAAGAGATCGCCTTTCCACATCAACCCCTTTATGAATAATAAACAATAGATGTGAGGGACATGCGAGATCCAATTTGCTTAAACACAATAGACGCAATTAAGGCATCACGCGGAGGTTGAAAAAAGTAAAAAAGCAACCGACGCATTGTCCAAGTTGCTTAGGAGACGTGTTTGCAACCGCTGGCAATTAAATTTAATCCTTGCTCGAACTGTATAAATAGATTTCGAATTATCCAGGTGTGAGGGATTAAAAGTCAGACGGAACCGATGCAGACAAAAATTAATTAAAACATGTACAACTGAACGCCGCCTGACTAGAATACAAAATGTTAACTTAGGTGTTGCTCCCATATACATTTCACAAACTTTATAAAATTATTTCTGCTCAAAGGTAAGACGAGGACTGTAGTATCCAATTTTTATTTTTACTCCAGACTACTGCAGAGTTAATTTAACTTCTACCCTTACAGAATTTATAATTCTTCTGGAACGACTTGGCGAAACAAAAATATTTCTCCACGGCGCATCCACCAAAACTGAATGTGGCCGATTTAATTAAAGCTCTCGGCGTCGTAGTTTCTCGTGCAGAAGTTGTTCGTCTCATGTCATGTGTACGAAATCGAGTTATTTGAAAGTAACTTATGCATTGTTTAGTAATTTAGTTCTGCAGCGGCACAGAAGGCGTTAGGAGCTTGACCGCAGACTGGACCCCGAGAATGCTGTTATATTAGCCAGCCGCAATAAGGAGGTTCCACAGGGACAATCCAGCAAACGCTGATACCAAACTATTTGATTAATTTCGGAGTTGGGGACGAAACTCAACAAATAAAAGCGAGCATACGGACACGATAACAGGGAGGTCATGTGTGCAAATTTCTTGTTTCTTGCGGACAGAATAACGATAAGACCTCGAATCTCTTAAGATATTCAGAGACAGGGCCAGCCCTGACAGATTGCCTTCACAGTTGCATTCTGAATACCAAGTATTAGACCTTAACGAGCTTGACGGACATGTTGCTGGACTGGAATATTCCAGACTAAATCACAACCCTCGCTTCCGGGAAGGTAAAGACTTGCTAATCTGGAAATTTATTTTATCAAAGCGAGAAAGCGGATTAGGCACCTACTATCAGTGCTATCTCTTTATTCGCTAGGATGACGATTATTTATTTTAATATATTGACGTCAGGTTGGCAATGGGCAGCAAGGAAAAAAGTTTAAATTTTCATTTCAGAAGTACAATCGGGGACTTGGAAAATGCCCAGCCCATCGCGACGATTCTGTTGGTTGCCTGCATCACTGCAATGTATTATGTAGAAGGGTCTAGCACGCTTTTATTGTAGGGTTGCCAACTACCCCTAGTGCCTTAAAATCTTGCTTTGGGAGCCCTGTTCGCAACTTACGCAGGCACCACGCAGGGGGTAGACTTGTTTCTATATTGTATAGCACGCACTGAAACCATCAAGTGGTTGGCGAACAACTCAGAAGACGTCCTTCGGGAATAAAGTTACTATCAAGGCCAAAAATATTTATCGTTTTTAGGTGAGACGACGTGAAATTAATTTATCGTTAAGTTTTTGACATGGCAATTTACATCTACTATAATCTGTCCGGGATCCACACGACCGAGATTCACCCGATTTCCATGGCGATTCATTGTTGACAACAATGATTCGCCATGGAAATAGGGTGAATCCCGGTCGTGTGGATCCCGGACAGACCATAGAATACACATTGCCCCTTTTCATCTTTAAAAACAGAAATTACAGAATATCTATAGCTCCATAGCTTGTAATAGATATAATAAAATTCAGTTTAGCGAGACATGCACTCGCCTCTTTTATATGACACCCTCGTATAATTTTTTTTGGATTCGTTTTATTTTGTGTGCAATTATGAAGACCACATATTCTGCACTTTCTCTCTTCCTCCTTCAGCAAGAACTTGTTTTCCCTCTCCTCATTCCCGTATCTGAATCTCTCTATCATTCCTTTTTCTTTCCCACTCTTCCTCTCCAAGTAACTTGATAACCCTTCCCTTATTATATTCTGATGTTTTGCGTTATATCTTGATTCTCTGATTTTTGTTCTTCTTTCCTGTACATCTATGTTTCTATCTCGTTCCCACATCGCTCCGTTCATCGATCTCCCCTGTTCCCTGCGTCTTTCTGATCTTCCCTTGCGTATCCGTTCCTCTCGTAATATCTTTGTCTTTCCTTTCCTTTTTCTTTCTCTCTCTTTGTCTCTTTCCAGCACTCCTGTAATATCTTATACTCTCCTCTTTCTCCCATTCTGTCCTCATATTTCACCGCCCTTTTCCCTGTCTCCACTCTTAACTAAATCCTTTTCGTTTCTTCCCTTATTATGTATCCGGGTGTCTCCCTATCTACTCCCAGCACCCATTTTATGTACTTATCCTGCACTCTCTCCACTTCCTCTTTTTCTTCCACCCCCATCCTCTTTCTCTCTAGTTCTTCTCTCATTCTTTCCATTAGTATCAGCGCATACACAAATACACCCGGTATTTAGGAGGGTTATCCCCCGGTAACTTTTCATTTCATTTACGTTCCCTTTCTTATGTATCGGGCAAATTACCCCATCTCTCCATTGCTGGGGAAACTCATCTCCCTTCCATATTCCGTTCACGATCTCCACCAGCCTGTCTATCATTTCCTGTGTGCCATACATCCACGCTTCATTTCTTATAACCCTCCCTTCCTGGTGCTTTCCTTTTTTTTCAATTTCTCTATCTGCCTCTTCACTTCCTCTTTTGTTATTTCTGTACTTGCCATTTCCCCCTCCTCCTAACTGTCCCTTCTTACACTCGGCCTTTCTTCTTCTCCCTCTAAGAACTCTACAAAGTGCCTTCTCCATTCCGCCATCTCTATCTTCCCCTCTCCACCTTCTCTTCTTTTTTCCCTCTCTTGATTCATGTATTTCTTATACTTATCTTGTGTTCCTCTTCTTCCCTCATTTGCCTCTTCCTTTCCTTTCCTTTCCTTTCCTTTCCTTTCCTTGCATTTTTTCTTGAATTTTCCTTTTTCCTTTATGTATTCTTCCCTTGTCGTTTTCCCTTTTTTCCATTTTCTTAATTCTCTCCTCGTCTCTCTTTTTGCCTTCTTACTTTCTATATCAAACCATCCTACCATTTCCTTGACTGTCTCCCCTTTACTGGTAGTTCCTCTCTTCTTACTGCCCCCCCTATAATTTTCTCCAGCTATGTAATTTTTTCTTCTACCCACTTTGCTTCGAATTTTGCTTTTCCCAGGTTTTGCCTGTATTCTTTTATTGTCTCTCCATCCCACCTTTCTTTCTTTATTACCCTCCTTGTTCCTCCCCCTTTGTTTCTTTTTCCTTCCTCCTCTCTTCTTATTGTCCCCTCTAACGGCATGTGGTCTGATTCTATCATTTCCTCTATTCTGAACCTCTCTATTTTTTCCCATGCTTCTTTATTCACCACTACGTAGTCTGTTACAGATTCCCCATTTGCTATTACATATGCAAACTCCCCTTTTTCATCCCCTTCTTTATTTCCATTTAATACTTCCCACCCCCTTTCTTCTACAAGTTCTTCTAGGTTTTTTCCTTCTTTATTCTTTGCTTTGGTCTTTTGTTTCTCTTCTTGCGGTTCCTCTGTTTCCTGTCCAGGTTCTTGCTCCCCTTTCGCCCCCTATAAGCATGCGTTCTCCTTTCCCTTCTTCTATCCTCTCTTCTATTTTCTTTTTCATTGTTTTCATGTCTCTGCCTTAAACTCATTATTCTCCACTTCTTATTGTCCATCAATTTTTTATCCATTATACCTTCTTCTTCTCTTCTTTTATTTCGTTGCTTCCCTCTTTTATTCCCAACAGAATTCCAGCCTTCGCTCTGTCCCTTCTCTTTTGCCTTATGGCTCACTGCCATTCCCAACTGTAGTCGTTCGGTGTGTGTTCTTCCAACTCTCTTCTTCTACCCATGTCTCCGTCAGCCCTACTATGTCAAATTCCATACTTCTTCATCTTTGTTTCTTATTTCCGCTACGTTCCAGATCAGGAATTTATATTGTTTTCTTTTCTTTCCCTGCTTCTGGTCCGTTCTTCCCCCTTCCTCTGAATGTTTCTTCTTTCTCTGGTCCTTCTGTTATACTGTTGTTTATATCTGTTGCCCTTTCTCTATTTATAGTGTTGCGTTTATTTATTTTCTCCGGTCTCATATCCTTTTTTATTGCCTTTGTCTGCTTGCTATGTTCCGTCCTACACTTTTTCTTATTTTTTTGTTGGTTGCACTTCTAGAATGTCTCTTTCTCTATTCCATTTCCATTCCCTTCAATCGATTGCTAGTTTTCGGTAGCCAATTTTAACGTTTTTTCTACCTTTCTCTTCTCTTCTGCTATTTTATGTATATGTCTTTGTATCTCTCTCTCTCTTTTACTGTTAGATCGTTGTTAATGTATATTCTTTTAATTCACTCTTATTCTTCATTATTCTCTCCTTGTCTTCGAAGTTGTTTAGCTTTACCAAACACGTTCTCACGCCCAGTCTTGTTGTTGTGTTTATCAGTATCTCTATTTCCAGGTTTTCATTTATGAAGTTTTCCATTTGCTCTTTCAGCTTACCCTAATCGAAGGTGTCTATTTTTAATCCTGTGATGACAACATTATTCTGCTTCCTGTGTTTTTCCATAAGCTCCATTCTAGCACTTAGCTGCCGTACGTCTTTTCTCAGCTTTTCATTTTCGATGATCGAGTTGTTTTTTTACTCTTGACAAATATGTCATAATTTTGCGCTTTCCTCTTTCGCGTTTCCATTGAATCCTCGACTCTTCGTCACCTCCCATTTCTTATAAATTATTTGAATACGGGTCTGTCTATGGGAGAAATCTGATCACTTCTTGGAGGTTATGTTATCCTTCCGTGCACCAGCTGATGTTTTCTTTACCTTGGCCTCGATTTTCCCCTTGTTTTTGTAAATTTACGCTTCCTATACGATAGTATCTTCCTATATTATATATCTTCTTGCTCGGGAGTTCCCTGCGCCACACTCACTCGCTACTGCTTTATTTTCCGGCTTCGTTTCTGATCAATGTCGCACACGTTGTTTACTTGTCGCATGCCAGGGCCGTTTTTGCATTTTCGAATATAATCAGTACTAAGGTCATAAAATGAATTATTATGGGAGAGTGATGCATAATGATCCCCCTAACGGGACAATCGCTGTAAAACCGAAACAAATGCTTCTTTTAATCTGATTTTTTTATGGAAGGAAGGTGCAACTCTTGATAGAATATACGATTTTTATTTGAATTAAATTTTGATAAATAACATAAGAAAAAAATAATTACCGCAGGTGTGTAAAGGGATCATTTTACAAACGGAGCTTGGGTAAAATGATCCCTGTATTTTATAACATACACAATGCATTATAAACTTAAAGAACATTTACGTAACTACGTATTTTCTAATCGCAGGCGCTTTAAAATGATATAATTATATAAAGAGCAAGAAAAATTTACAGCTAGGGTAAAATGATCCCAGTATGTTTACCCATATCTTTGGGGATCGTTTTACCCAAGTGCGTACACACCTACAGCATTATATTGGGAAAAAATGCAAACCAAATTTTTGCCAAATTAGCTAACTGGAACTTTAATATCCGCTGTAATCAGCAATGCAATCGAAATTTGGCTTAAATGTTAAATAAAATATATGCAGCAAGATAAAGTAGCGCTTGCCTTAGATCAGACCTTCACAATTTTGAAAAATGATAATGCTTCACTTTACCGACGTAGAACTACTCTTGCAACAGTTTTGTGAGATGGCACCACTCATATATATTTTAAAGGGTGGGATCATTTCACCTCCTGGGATCATTTTAGACCACTTTCCCCTACTTTTGATGACGTCTGAGCTAGGTTCTCACGAAAAGAGTGGGCCAACCTGTCCATTTCACTCCTGTTTAATTTCGTGGATATCAAATATAATTTTCTAATGGAAACAAGTGACAGAACTGTCATCTATTTGTCACCTGTGTTCTTACACCAAGAAATTGTACAGAAAGGTGAGATCGCTAGAACATAGGTTATCAATTATTTTTTAAAATTGCTTTTTGAAGTGGAATACTTAATAAAATCCAAAACAAAGACGATGGATCTCAATCAAACTTCATTATTTTTCGAGTTATACAGGGTGGGTAATTTTTCGATGCTCACCATTGGAATCTCCTAAACGGTAAAAGATACAGGGTCGGTTAAATTACAGAAAAGTGGCGCTATTTGTTGATGATTAAGAACCTGAAGAGAATTCCCCGATATTTTGATTCGTTCCCGAGTTATCACAAAAAATCTGAAAATTGCCGATTTAAAGAAAAATTAATATCTTCCTAGCGATTGATGTCGTTTAAATGAAACCTGGAACTTTTATATTTTTGACAGCTGTCAATTCAATAGCATCGGCAGAAATTTTCTAGGCCCTCTAAATTTTGAATAACGACAGTGAACTTTTGATTCTTTTATGGCTGCCATATTGAATTTTAACACCATCAAATGCACAAAAAAATTGGCTTTTCAAAAATGTACTCGACATGAACTTTTTTGACAGATGTCAGAATTTGAAAATTTGTAGGAATAATTTGCAAAATCAGCCTAAACTTAGATGAAAAACAATTGCAAAAAAGTACGCCGACCTCTTCAATCACTAATAACATGTGGAAACAATTGAATTCAACAGTAATAAAATACGTCTTGCGGTCGTGTGACTTCGGCTTTCACATATTTTTTGAAAAACGTCCATGTTGGCTACATTTTTGAGAAGCTAATTTTTCTGTGTATCCGGTGGTGTTAAAATTCAATATGGCGCCCATAAGAAAAAGAAAAGTTGACTGTCTTTATTCAAAATCTAGAAGGCCTAGAAAATTTCTGTCAATGCCATTCAATTGACAGCTGTCAAAAATATAAAAGTGCCAAGTTTCATTTAAATAACATCAATCGTTAGGAAAATATTAATTTTTCTTTCAATTGTCAATTTTCAGATTTTTTGTGATAACTCAGGAACGAATCAAAATATCGGAGAATTCTCTTCAGGCTCTTAATCATCAACAAATAGCGCAACTTTTCTGTAATTTAACCGACCCTGTATCTTTTACCGTTTAGGAGATCCCAATGGTGAGCATCGAAAAATTACCCACCCTGTATGTACCAATAATAAAGAAATTTGTGTCATACCGTAGTGGCCTATTATTGAATTAAAATATATAGTAAACCTGTCGATATTGGAAGGGAATAGTAACAAAGACCAAGTTTTTAGTCTATTAGGGATATTAAACATCCCCTATTATCTAAACTTCAAACATGTCCAAACCACTTCGTTGTTCCAAATTTATCTGACAAAGAAAACAGATTTTCTTTTTGTTTTCTTGTTGCAAACACGATCGTCAAACTTGTTAACCAGTATCATCATGTGGACTTGAATATAATATCAGTCTTCTTGAAAAGAAAGACATAAAACATAAAGCTCGATGAATAACGGGTAGGTAGTGTAATACGGTTTGCGGTTACATTTATTGGATCTGAAATATGTATAAGACGTTAGTTCACTTTAGCTTGCGTAACAGTATTGCTTCTTTCTGAAACCTAATTGTATAGAGAATTCTGCTAATAATAATTGACAATAATAACAGGCGTGGGAATGGTCAGCGACCCACCTTTCCATTAAAATGATTGCAGCGCTCGTCCTGAGGGAATTAATTGACTTAGTATTTTGCGAATCTGCGTTTCGCCGATTGTAATGAATCTAATTAGTCTGCACTCGGTGCCTGAAGTGACACCTCGAAATTGACCGGGACATGTTAACAGCCATATTTTCATCAGTCGGACGTGTATGATTGCATTAAAGTAATCCTACAGCGGGCGATATATCAATCGTTTAGAAAGCGACAACAGATCCCTCTCGTTTTCAATTAGGTGCAATGAATTTATCGGACTTATGCATCAGATGTGTGCTGAAAAGCCCACTTAGCCCGTCTGACACACGGTATCCTGCAGGACATGTCTGGAGAGTTGTCCTCGACCACTACACACAGAACCGTCTCCATCAATTACGCCACAAATTCGCAGGAAAGTAATTTATCTTGAAAGCATCCCGAAACACAATGCATTTTAACAATACATCAATTTGTTGCAAAAAATAATACCGGAGTGTTCCATAAAGCAATTCAAATGAGGAAGCAAGGCCAGGTAATTAGATTTCAGGCGTCCGCGCGGACTTTGATCCCTAATCGAGTGAGTGCCGTGTGGACGAGAGTCACTTCCCTTCGTCAATTGAATTTGTCACTTCCGCTCGCCATTTTCCATTTACCTGACATTTTCGCATCCTCAAAAAGCATCTTGGTTTTTAGTGTTTTCAAAGCCAAACTTCCATCTAACAATTTGCCAGGAGGTTCCAGAAGTGACAGGAAGTGGTACAAAGCGCCAGCTGGCTTCCGCTAGTCCTCCTTTCCGGTTTGTCCTTAGACACAAACTAACTTTGATTCGACCAAGGGATGAACTCGGAAATTATGGACCCTAAATTCCATTAGACCAGTTCTACCCCTAACCCTTTTTCCCTTCTTGAGAAATTTATGAGGACTTTTAAACCCTTTTTTACTCTAATGTGTAAACAGTTGGTGAAATTCTCTTTGATTTAAACGTGAAGTGGATTAGCGAAAGGGCTGTTTACTCTGGAACCATGGCAGGAATGTTGGAGCCGATATTTGTGTGACTTTTTTATTGTTTGGAATAATATTGGATGGCGCAAATTTATTTGGTGACCACATTCTCGTTTTTATGGGGGTTGTAGTATGCATTGCGTCGTTAGGGGGTTGCTGGATGTGATGCTCAACTATTTCGTTTAACAGTTATGGCTGACCACGACTGGCCTCTCATACATTACTGATCCCCCAGCTTTATGTTTGCTTTAATTGTTATGGGGATGCTACAGGTTGTCCGAAAAGATATAAGAGGCTTTTCCATCACCTCCGCCTTAATTAAATGAACCAGATGGCGCTGTTGCATTTAAAAAAGTAGGGCCATTTGGCTCTCTACCAGACACGTTAAAAAATTTAAACGTATCTGCAGTGGATTTTTTTACTTTTTGTTATTGTTTTAGCTCTTTGCATGAAATCGTCGCAATGCTTACTATTATCAATTCGATGTGTATCGCTGTAGATGTTTATCACATTAATGGGTACGTAGGGACCGTCTGAATTTACTGGTGGAACCGGGTGCAGATTTTATCAATCTGCACCTAGTAGTAGACGCACAGATGTGTTAAAAAGGCGAACTGTTTAAAAATACAGTATTAGAAAACTGTAAACTGGGATGAGAAACCTAAAATAGTACTTTATATTGTTTGCAGTAGAAAATGAACAAAAAAATACAAACATTTTGCGAAGTCTCTAGAATTAGCACTACCAAGAAAAAGAATTTACTGCAGTTAAATAGAAATACCAAAAGTAACACGGAAAATAAGACAATTTTGCTAATTTATGTTTTGGAGGCGATCAAATATTGTGAAGAGGTTGTAAAAGTTGTAAAGAGTGAAAATACAGGGTGATTCTGGTATGCAGTCATTAATTTTCAGGGGTGATTCTATGTCGAAAAATATGAAGAAAAGTTCCTATAAACTTGTGTCTGAAGATCGCTCCTAAGGGGACTACGGCCCCCTGAAGGGGGCGTCTAAAATTCGATTTTTTTATTTAGTCACTCAGTCACTATATGACATTACTAAGCATCAGTACTTAACTAAAGTAATAAGTTAAGTACTAATTTTTAGAATCCGTTCAGTTTTGTATTACTAAAAACCACAAAAAAGTCCGAAAAAATAAATAAAATGTATTTACTCCGCTTGCTAGTGCGTTGTTAGTATTGTAGCCTAGGGATTGGTTTTAAGTTGAAGGCTCATAAGGCTTTTTTTTAAAGGTTAACCGAAATCTATCGAACCTTGTAATTTCATGCCACCATTTTACCGTAGATTCGAGAACATTCCACAAAGGAACATTCATTAATTCCAAATCACCATGTTGAATCAACTAAATTTTCATGTTTAAATTTATCAAATCTTTACGTTTTAGGGTCCTGGGAATCCAAAAATGTGGTTTTTGAAAAATTCTGTCTGTGTATCTGTCTCTCTTGGTCTGTAAGTGGGAGATTTGTAGGTGCTGATTAGAATTTGGGCCACATCGGTTTGCGGAAAGTGCCTTTTTGACACATCTACTTTAAAAATGTAAATGTAAACAACCATTTTTGTTACCATATGAAATTCTTCATTCAAATTCTGCTTCTAAAAATGTATTCACACTTGGAGCTCTTTTGGCCAAAAAAATGGTGTCGTGAAAAAACTTATGTATAACTGTATATTTTTATCACCGGATTTGATAGCTAATTTTTTTCAAGCCGAAAGCCGTAGTACCATTTTTTCAAAAAAATTAATTTTAGTGGCAAAAAGTTCCTTTTTTGAATCTTTTTTCTTAGCAAACAGTATTTTCTTACTATTGGATTAGATAGCTGTTGCATTGACGGATCGAAAACCTTAGTGCCATTTTTCTACAATTGACATTTTAGGGACAAAAGTTCGCGTTTTTGAATTTTTCTTAGGAAAAGGGTATATTATTATCGAATTCGCTAGCGTGCCGGATCGAAAAATTTAGTGCCGTTTTATCGAAAAATGTTATTTTAGAGGTGAAAAACATTTGTATTTTAAATTTTAATAATACACTAAATTCTACTTTTTCATTTGAATATGGACGATTCAAATTGGTGAGATTATCTGAGGTTCCTCAGATAAATGTGTAAAAGGAAAGCGCCTATTATTCCAAGTCACATTTTCAAATTTGAATGTCTTGGGGTCGCTTTTGGTTCCGGGAGGTTTTCCAAAAATCGCCCTCTGGAAATCTCCGGTGTGTTGTTATTTTATTATAAAGTACATACACAAACTTACACTGCACAACATGCAACAGTCTAAACACGGCAATATCGCAACTTTATAGGGAAAATTAACTATGCCTTGTACTAGGAAATAATTCGCATTATTATAACTTATAGTAAGCTGTTTCTATTAATTATATTTCTGCAAAAAATACTAGTACTGGATTTAAAGTTATGCAGTGTCAAGTACTCAGTAATATTTTAGAAATGTAATCAGTACCTGAAAAAAAAAGTTCTGGAAGCAATTTACTTCAAAAATTTACTGTACTGAGTAAAGTACTTGCAGTGTTTTTGAGCTCAGGATTGCAGCTCTGCTTCGGTTGTTCATAAATAAATCAATAGGATTTCACAAAAAATAAATAAAATGTATTTACCCGCTTGCAAAGAGTTAGGGTTTGTTTACAGCCGAGGAGACGTTTTAGGTTGCAAACTCATGAAACCTTTTTTCAATAGTTGACCAAAATCTATGGAACCCCGTAATTTTATACCCAAAACATTAATAACGCCTTTTTTGAATCATTATGAGAAAGCTATCGAATGCCGCCAATTTCGACCGATACATATTAAGCGGAATTTCGAGTTGCGACCCCTAATTTCCACCCCATCTGTTCGATTTTACGAAAAATGCATCACCGGCGAAATATTTCACCGATATTATGTGTATGTAACTCTTGCAGAGTTATCATATTTTTTGCGGTTTTCACCCCGGAATTGACACCCCTTCACCTTTACCAGACTTGAAGGTCGAACTTACCTACCAAGTTTCAGGAAGATAACTCCACTAGTTTTTGAGTTATTGCAATTAATAGTTTTTAGGTTTTTCACCCCTAACTCCCACTCCCTTGGTCCGACATGGCCCAAAAGCAATCCCCGCCGAGTATTTCATGATACGCCAAGTTTTAGCGCGATATCTCAATGCGTTCTCTAGTTATCGCTCGGACAGAGTAGACGAGCGAGCGAGCGAATAAGCTGTGCCTCGCAATCTGCTACGACATTAAAAATAACTATCACCCTCAAGAGGTACAAAAACAAACGTAGATACGCTGTTATTACAATTCAGGGGGAGATCGGTCCAGTTTCTCCTCAGGGGTTCCCGCTGCTGTTATCGTTTTACGACAAACACTACTCATACACAAAAGCTCTCTTTGAGTTCTCACTACAACTATCTGTAACTTTGAATGCGAGCTTGATGGGTGGTCTCCGCTTTGGTCATTCGAATAATTGAGAAACTTTGATACATTCGATTGACCATGTGAAATTGTCGCTTTTATGTGCTTTGCCAACATAATATCTAATGCAAACAACAACCTCTTGCGGCGAAATTTCAGAAATCGATTGTTTGGCAGAGTCGCCGTTTATCAGTTTGTTCGTTTTACAAATGAACGAGGAGATGCAGTCGTATAGAAGTTTTTTACAGGAAACGCCATGTTCGATTGTTCCCGTCAAATCGTATTACTACGTAGATGAGTAGAATAAACTTTTTGAGAACTCTACAAGTTCTTCAGAATTTCCCTCAAATTTCCTGCAGGAAAGTGACGAGAAAGCAACCAACACCGCCACCGTTGGATTTCGTAAACAACAAAAGATATCCTCAGCCTCAGATACATTGTATGCTACGTGATGATAAGCTAGAAGTGGTGGAAGCACCAGCCGTGCAAATTCAGCTTTATTCCAGGTATTTCTTTCGAATTTCTGCAACCACCTGCAAATCCTGCAATACATCAAGCCATGGAACGTCGTTTCGGTTTCTGATGCCTAAGATTTAAAATTACAATGCATTTTATTATTTAATGAAAATGTTTGTTGGAATCATTAGAAAAAAAGTTTCAGTAATTATGTGCAAAATGTTTTTTAGGCCAAAATTAGACCTTTTCTGCAATTGAAGTTAGGAAAATTCGTCGCCAGCAATTAATTCGTCGCCTACAATTCGTCGCCAGCAATTTGTCGCTTCAGCAATTCGCCGCTTCGACAATTCCTCGCCAGCACTTCATCGCCGCAACAATTGATCACCAAGGAAAAAAGCATAAGAAACGAATGCTTTTGCAAGTTATCATGTTTAAATAACTTTTAGCATATCCTGCAAACTCTACTTCATCAGAAAACGACCACAGAAAGGCAGGTACCTACCTGGGGTTTCCTCGGAATTTACTTAGGGTCGCGTCTCTCTAAGGATGTATAGTAGTCCAAATCCTGTAAGGTTATATGGCCCTCATAAAAATTTTGCATTGTCTAAAAGCTAATTGAGGGAACAATGGGCCAGCAGTGATGATAATGTAAACAAACCAGGTAAAACCTTTACTGAGCTGCCAGAGCCGGACTCCAACTTAGCGCCAGTCGAGGCCGCATCGATTATATACGATTCCAGCGCGTATCTTGTTCTATTTCCGTAATTATTTGATGTATTAATTGTAGGTATAGTCTTAATAAATTATTAATTAAATAAATTAATTTTTCTGATGTTAATTTTATTTCATTGGTGAAAGAAATTTTGAAGCCGGGCCTGCGAAGCTACCAAAGGTGCAGTGCGGGAAAACCCCCAGGTAATGACCTATTAGGATTATTTACAAATTTTATTGCCGCCATATAACCTTACAGGATTTGGACTACTGTAACTCCAAGTCAGTTTATGTCAGTCACGTGATGACATAAGTCTAGTTAGGTGCACAACTCAGCAGGGGTCGTTGCTTGCAAATTTTTGCAGATTTCTGCAATATTACAACTATTTTCGTCCTATAACCATATATAAGTGCACGCAGGTTCCTTGACAGATCGTGTGAGCTTATTTACATATTTGGTTAAAGGATGAAAATAGTTGCCAGTGAGATGTAATATTGCAGTAATCTGCAAAAATTTGCAAGGAGCGACCCTTGCTGAGTTGTGCACCTAAGTAGACTTATGTGATCACGTGACTGACATAAACTGACTTGGAATTACCCCCAAATCCTTCAACGACTTAAGCAGGACATTATATAAAAATAAGCTAAAATACTTCCAAGAAAGAAATTATCGTAAATAGTACGCTACTAAAATGAAGAGGTATGTTAATTTTTACTAATCCGGTTGACCTAACAGCACACGAATCCGGGTCAGATGCGTACGTGCCAGTTACGTACAAGGATTATTTCGTGTCACTTGCGTACAGAGTGATATTATCAGGTATAAAAGGAAATTACCGACAGTTCCACTTGCGTACTACACGGGGAGGGTCAGGAAACATCCATGCAAAATCAACATTAAACTCGGTGTTGAAAATCTTGGAACTTAAGTCTTTGCTTTTGTTCGCAGAAAATCAATAAAGGCATAGGGGAGGTTATATGTCGTTAATCTGTAATCATCTGTGATTTACAGAGTTGAAAAATGTAAACATTATGTTTAGTGAGTATACCAAAATAGGAATTTTTATTCTTACTTCCTAAGTATGATCTATATAAATATTTTAATTTGAAATTCAGAGAAGTTAATGACTTTGACTGCACATAATTCTTCTCCCAAAGCAGGTAATTGTACGCATCTGGCACTAACAGTTATTATCAGTTTTTTTAAGCGCACCCTTGTACGCAAGTGGCTCGAAATAATCCTTGTACGCAGCACACGGGGGCTCGTAAGCAGGAAGCCAAAATGCATATTACGTAAACAAATATCCGTTTGAGTTTCAAACCAACTTTTGACTGTCTAAAGTACAGGGTCTTTTTTTACTATTGTCCCACTTTTAAATTGGAATATCTCCTTTATTACTTGAGATATTCGCCTGAACTAAAAACAGGATAGTAGACCGTACTTCCAAGTTATTTGTTCTGGCCCTTACTCTCAGCGATCACCGTCGGACCTTAAACGCTGTGCATGCAAATTGCTTTTTTTAATTGGGACACCGGGTATATTTTTGCACGGATCGATAGAGAATGTTGTTCTTATTTCATTGATATAGAGTAGTTAATATCTGGAGTTGATAGTTATGGAGAAAAAAAATCCTGAACTACGAGAAATGTCTGAGTGAAAATGACAATCGTGTGGGTTTTTGATTTCCGTGTCTTGTATGTTTAAAACTTTTAAGTTGATATTCCTAAGTGGCACTTCCCGTGGACCAATTGCTCCCAAAAGCCTTTCAACACTTCAACGGGTCAGCTGATTACCATTTATCAAATTTCAGCCAAATGGATTCAGTAGTCTGCACTATAAAGTGATTTTAGTGTTATTACAAAATTTCGATTTTTCTACCCAAAGGGTACTAAAGTAAAAAAACGAATGAGTTTTGTCTTATTTAAAACCAAAATTTGAAGACCTTTCCGATGGTGACAATAAATCTTTCAAAAACTTGTTTTGGATGGTTAAATGAGAGAATAATTTTAAATTTGGAAATTGGTATGCCAAAACGGCACTTTCCGTCGGCCGATTGAATCCAAAATTTGTTCAGCTCTTCGACGTGTAATACAATCTCCATGTGCAAAATTTCAGTCAAATCGGTTCAGGGGCTTGGGCTGTACCGCGATTTTAAAGTCCAATAAAAATCTCAGTTTTTTTAATTTTTGGCCAAAAGGGCACTGAGAGCGAATACATTTTTAGAAGCAGAATTTGAGGGCCTTTCCTATGATGACTTGAAAAATAGGGGTTTGTATTTTTAAAAAAATGCAGCAGAGAAGCGGCTGGAACCTCCCCATCGCGTGGATCTTTATATTCTGTGTAGATAGTAGTCAATTCAATAGAAAATTTGTTATGCTTTTCGACAAATACCGTTATCATCCATCACATTTGACAACATGTTCCTTTTAAGGTTAATATTTTGCCACCTTTTTGACAATAACTGCCACTTTATGCCATCCACTGTCAGCCCGCTACCCTTTAATGAGAAAGAATTTTTTCTCTATTTTCCACTGAAATGGCAAAGACTGTGAATACTTTTTTAGAACCAGAATTTGATCGTCTTTCTAATGGCGACATAAAAAAGAGGCCTTGTATTTAAAATTTTAAGTTGATATGCTTAAATGGCACTTCCCGTTTACCAATTGCTTCCAAAAGCCTTTCAGGTCTTCAACGGATCACCCAATCTCCATGTACCAAATTTCAGTCAAATCCATCCAGCAGTTTGGGCTATAATGTGTTTTTAGTGTTATTACAAAAATTTTATTTTTTTTTACCCAAAGGGCAGTAAATGCGAATGAATTTTGTATTATTTAGAACAAGTATTTGAAGACCTTCCTGATGCTGACAATAAATTTAAAAAAAAGTTGTTTAGGATGGTAAAATGAGAGCATATTTAAAATTGAAAATTGATGTGCCAAAACGGCACTTTCCGTGGGTCAATTGCCACCAAACAATTTTCAGCTCTTCGGCGTATAATACAGTCTCCCTGTACAAAATTTCAGGTAAATCGGTCCAGAGGTTTCGCCTGTATCGTGTTTTGAAAGTGCGTTAACAATCCCGAATATTTAAATTTTTGTCAGAAAGGCACTAAGAGTGAATACATTTTTAGAAGCAGAATTTGAAGGTCCTTCTTATGGTGACGTAAAAAATGGGGGTTTGCATTTAAAATTTAAAAGTTGATGTGCCAAAATGGCATTTCCGGTTGCACGATTGGCTCCAAAAGCTTTTCAGATCTAAGTTGGGTTATGAGATGCCTACGTACCAAATTTCAGCCAAATCGGTCCAGTAGTTTTGGCTGTGGCGTGTTTACAAACGTACGTACGTACGAACGTACGTACGAACCTACGTACGTACGTACGTACGAACATACACACAGACACATTTTAAAAACCACTTTTTTGGGTTCCTGAGACCTCAAAACGCATAGATCCGGTCTTATCTCGAATTCGAAAATTTTAGTGATTGCAGTAACCTCCCATTTTTTTAAAATTGTGATGGGGTTGGGGAGGTTAATTTAAAAGTTGATGTGTATCCTAGCGACATTTAACAAGAGCAGCCTTTTTATGCAAAATGGACCAAAGATTACGATTCTGTTACTATTTAGTGTGGGGAATGCACGTAACTGCAAAAAAGAACGTAAATACGCGTCTGATGTTATGAAAAATCTGTAAAAAGATTCAAGGGAAAACCCATTATGACCCCCATTGCTTCAAATTTCAAAGTCATATCGTGCATAGGTTTCGAATAATTTTAAGAAAACTGAATTTATGAGCCCCCCTTTGAAAATCAACTGGGCAAGCACATTCTAAAATATCGACGCGAGGTTAAGGAACTTCCTGTATGATTTTCATAGCAACACCCTGTATGTAGGTGTAGGTAGGTACTTATAAAAAATAAAAATATTTTCACGCTCGGTAAACCGTAAAAGTAGATAAATTTTGCAACTGTCGTATTTTAGTTGCGTAACACACTCTTTTTTGACAGCCGTTTGTGAACCACTTTTACAAAATCCGTTTGATTTCACAATTTAACGATTTTTCCCGTGATTTCCTTAGGTACCTACTACCCTAAATATTTGTTATTCTTTCCGTTATTGATAAGTTTTCTAGAGGTTTTCTACCGACTGTCACTTTCTGAATTTTATTTATATTTTAACATTTGTGAGCGAAATATTAATTCATAATTCATGTCTGTTGCGTAACCGGGCGTGGTCCTCCGCATAGTTTTGTCATACATCGGTATTTTTGAAGTTTCGGGAATTAAATTTACAGCGTAGCCATTAAAGCTACCAGCTTCCGAGTCTTTGCCAATACAACAATAGAAAAAACACTTTAGCTACACTTATCAAACGTGAATAGACTATAAATATAAACCCATAACAATTTCTCTTTGAAATTCTCGCTGATGCCTTTATTAGTCTACACAACAAGTAGGTATACATATTCCATATAATGATTAAATTAATAATAAAGGTATTGGATGATAGTAGTCGGTGTAAATTACATCCGGCCATAGTAGAAGAGCGAATGGCCTGGGGGTTAGTAGATAACAAACATCGTTTAATATCAACCTTAACGATGCCATCAAAAGCAGCAGCTGCAAAATTACATGTATCTGATTATGTCCGTTTCAAAGATAATAGACGCTCCACAACCTGCAGTTTAAAAATGCATATTCCAGGAAAGCAAATAAGGGAATATTATTCACCTTGCAGGAAAAATATTTGAATAACATGGTCCAGAGATTAACGTACTGCTGCGAGAAGCTTGATTAAAAAGCATATTATAAAAATTCTTTTTACATAGCTTTTAATTTAAATGATTATACGCTCGCTAGATTTCCTAAATTAAAAACATACACAAGGGCCAATACAGGGAGGAAGAGACTACTGAATTTTAATACTAATTCGAATTACATTTCCTGAGTTTCTTTTGTGCTTTTTCAGGGGTGGCAAAGTGGAACAAAGTAAATCATAATGCAAATCATTTTTAATCTTGAGTAAAAGCAAACAGGGCTTAATAAGTCGAGGATAAACTTAGCTTTGTTTGTCCTGCGACACATTCCTGAAATATTGCTGCCACGAAAAATACTTGAAAAGAAAAAATTCCTGCACAAACAAGGATTCTTATAAAATTTATCGTTTCAAATGTTAATCAAAATTGTATAAATTGAATCACGCAAACGCTATCCATCACGTTGAAAAATTCTGCCCTCAACCAGTTTTCAGGACTGATGATTTCATTAACTGGCTAACTGATGCGATAAATTCAAACTTGGACAAAATGTATTTTTTAGTGGTGGCCAACCCGTCCATCGATTCGTCTGTCATACCCTCGTACACCAACAACAACCCCTGCAATATGGGATGACTGCAATCAATACAATGCACTTTCTCTATCATTTTGTACTGACCATACAGACTACGCAGGCCATATTATCAACCCTTTACACAATGTATGTTCATGGACACTGCCACCCCCGGGGACGTGAGCATGCGATAAATGCGTGCATATATTAGTCTGCTGCGGCCAAAATTGCGTTTGCTTTCAAGTGCATTCGTGAAACAATTTTGTAATAAATTTTGATAACCGAGTTTGCATGCTGGTCTGTGTTTTTAGAGATGTGATTAATCGCTAAGATATAATGCATTGGTTAGGTTTGTTCAGCTTATTTAACCGTTATTAAATTGTAGCTGTTATTAACCTCCCCAACCCCATCACAATTTTAAAAAAATGGGAGGTTACTGCAATCACTAAAATTTTCGAATTTGAGATAGCACCAGATTTCCACGTTTTGAGGTCTCAGGAACCCAGAAAAGTGGTTTTAACCTCCCCAACTCCATCACAATTTAAAAAAAATGGGAGGTTACTGCAATCACTAAAATTTTCGAATTCGAGATAAGACCGGATCTATGCGTTTTGAGGTCTCAGGAACCCAAAAAAGTGGTTTCTAAAATGTGTCTGTGTGTATGTTCGTACGTACGTTCGTACGTTTGTAAACACGCCACAGCCAAAACTACTAGACCGATTTGGCTGAAATTTGGTACGTGGGCATCTAATAACCTAACTTAGATCTGAAAAGCTTTTGGAGCCAATCGTGCAACCGGAAATGCCATTTTGGCACATCAACTTTTAAATTTTAAATGCAAACCCCCATTTTTCACGTCACCATAAGAAAGGCCTTCAAATTCTGCTTCTAAAAATGCATTCACTCTTAGTGCCTTTTTGACAAAAATTGAAATATTCGGGATTGTTAACGTACTTTAAAAACACGATACAGTCGAAACCTCTGGACCGATTTGGCTGAAATTTTGTACATGGAGACTGTATTATACGTCGAAGAGCTGAAAAATGTTTGGAGGCAATCGATCCACAGAAAGTGCCGTTTTGGCACATCAACTTTCGCTTTTAAATATACTCTCATTTTACCATTCTAAACAACTTTTTTTTGAAAATTATTGCCAGTATCAGAAAGGTCTTCAAATACTTGTTCTAAATAAGACAAAATTCATTCGCATTTACTGCCCTTTGGATAAAAAATTTTGAAATTTTTTAAAAACACTAAACACACATTATAGCCCAAACTACTAGATTAATTTGACTAAAAGTTGGTACATGGAGATTGGGTGACCCGTTGAAGACCTGAAAGGCTTTTGGAAGTAATTGTTAAACGGGAAGTGTAATTTAAGCATATCAATTTAAAATGTTAAATATTAGGCCTCCTTTTTTATGTCGCCATTAGAAAGACTATCAAATTTTGGTTCTAAAAATGTATTCACAGTTTCTACCATTTCAGTGGAAAATAGAGAAAAAATTCTTTTTCATAAAAAATGAGCGGGCTGACAGTGGATGACATAAAGTGGCAGTTATTGTCAAAAAGGTGACAAAATATTAACCTTAAAAGGAACATTGTCAAATGTGATGGGTGATGTCCGAGGTGATGTCGGTATTTGTCAGAAAATTGCGAAATTAGTCACAGACCAAAAGCATAAAACAATTTCTGTTGAATTGACTGCTATCTACACAGAATATAAAGATCCACGCGATGGGGAGGTTCCCGCCGCTTCTCTGCTGCATTTTTTTTTAAAATGTGTCTGTGTGTATGTTCGTACGTACGTTTGTAAACACGCCACAGCCAAAACTACTGGGCCGATTTGGCTTCAATTTGGTACGTAGGCATCTCATAACCCAACTTAGATCTGAAAAGCTTTTGGAGCCAATCGTGCAACCGGAAATGCCATATTGGCACATCAACTTTTAAATTTTAAATGCAAACCCCCATTTTTCACGTCACCATAAGAAAGACCTTCAAATTCTGCTTCTAAAATTCTATTCATTCTTAGTGCCCTTTTGACCAAAAATTAAAAAAAATGATTTTTATCAGACTTTAAAATCGCGGTACAGCCCAAGCCCCTGAATCGATTTGGCTGAAATTTTGCACATAGGGATTGTATTACACGTCGAAAAGCTGAACAAATTTTGAATTCCATCGACTCACGGAAAGTGTCCTTTTGGCACACCAATTTCCAAATTTAAAATTATTCAATCATTTAACCATTAAAAACAAGTTTTTGAAAGATTTATTGTCACCATCAGAAAGGTCTTCAAATTTTGGTTTTAAATAGGACAAAATTAATTCGCATTTAGCGCTGTTTGGTTCAAAAAATCGAAATTTTATAATAACAGTAAAAACACATTATAGTCCAAATTACTGAATCGATTTGGCTGAAATTTGGTACATGGAGATTAGGTGACCCGTTGAAGACCTGAAAGGCGTTTGGGAGCAATTGGTCCACGGGAACTGCCATTTAAGCATATCAACTTAAAATTTTAAATACAAGGCCTCCTTTTCTATGTCGCCATTAGAAAGACGATCAAATTCTGGTTCTAAAGATGTACTCACAGTTTCTGACATTTCAGTGGAAAATAGAGAAAAAATTCTTTCTCATTAAAAGGGAGCAGGCTGACAGTGGATGACATAAAGTGGCAGTTATTGTCAAAGAGGTCGCAAAAGATTAACCTTAAAAGGAACATATTGTCAAATGTGATGGGTGATGTACGAGGTGATGTCGGTATTTGTCAGAAAATTGCGAAATTAGTCACAGACGATAAGGATAAAAAAAATTCTGTTGAATTGACTACTATCTACACAGAATACAAAGATCCACGCGATGGGGAGGTTCCAGCCGCTTCTCTGCTGCATTTTTTTAATTCGAATTAAACTCACAACAAAATGGTTTATTATATCTTTCTTTTGGTTAAAACCGAAAGTTAAAACAGTTTTGACATACCTACATCCACAAATTGACAGAAAATTCAATTATTTTGGATTTGGGAAGAAAAGGAATTCCCAAAATTCTTCATAAGTTTGAAATTAAACTTATCGAAGGAAAGGATCTATGTGGTTGCAATAAAGAGCTACAGTGGTTCAGCCAATGTTTCGTCTATATTTTCAGGCTTCTTCAGGGACTGTAATCACAAGACAGGCATTAGAAACTAGGTGGTAACATGGTGGTAACTTAATCTAATTATCCTTCGGTAACCTTCTTCATACAATTTATGTACTTAGTTAAATTTGAAACCTAAAAACTAATAAAATATTAACTCACCTTCCCACCTTGGCTCACATCACCCAGTGATATTGCATTATTATTGTTAAACTTGAACTTGAAATAGGAATTGGTTGTTTAAATTTTGAAAGTTTAAATTTTTAATTTACAGTTGTAATGGAGAGTAATCTGAAAATCGAAACGGGTTTCCCCTTTTATAAATGAATGATTTTATAAAAGAAAAGAATACCTGGTAAAAAGTTGGTAAAAATAATTCAAACAAAAGGCCCTAGTCATTAGTGACTGCTTGGGAGAATTTTCTTTTTTTTTTGTAGTTTTGGAAAGAGGAATGCTCAATTAATGAATCCTTGAAAAATAAAAGAAGAGTAATTTTTAGTTAAGAAAATATAAATTTTCAAAAATCAGTAATTTTAAGTATATTATCCGATGCAATTTGGTTCAAAACCAAGCTGATTTCTTGCCGTGTAGTACGAACAGATAACCATAATGTGATTTTGCAGATAATTCACATCATGCTATTTCATATATGACACATAACAACCTGATTTAAGCAACAATATAGGCCCATCCTGGATTCCTATTCATATTGTGACAGCGGCTTTCATACTGGCTGTGCTAAGTTATGTTCAAAAGTGAAGTTCCTTGGTGAAAATTATGTTGTGTGTTGTGAACCTGAGGGAACCAGCGAAACAGCTACGAAGAAAACCAATGCAGAATGCAGAGTTTCTCGATGTAATCGGGGAATTGGCGGCGGCTAATCAAACAATCGATCCTCGAATTGTGGCATATATACTCAAGCAGAAGGACGACTTAATAAAGGAACTGTATGGAATAATTGATCTTTTAAAAGACCAGGTAACTCTCTACAAAACTCAACCGCTGGCAAAAAGCGTTGATAACACTATCGAACCGAAGAATCCAAACACGCGCTCGACTAAAAAAATGTCAACAAACACCACTCAGGAAAAGCCATCTTGGGGAAATGTCGTTGCCAAAAATGAACAAAAGAAAACTCAAGTACTACCTGATGTAAAAAATCAAAGTGAATCTCCTACAACAACAGTCACCCATTCGGACTCGGTAGGAAGCGGGACTCAGCATCAAGATAAAAATGCAGAACAATACAAAATTTCCAAGACTAGTACCAACCTGCAAAATGAATGGAAAACGGTGCAAAATAAAAAATCCACTCGCAGAGACAAGGTTAGTAAAACCCATGGTAAAACTCAAAATGTTTTTACTGGTACGAGGCAGGACAATGATGTGGCTCACATTAAGATTGTGCCTAGGCAAGCTTTCCTGTATGTGACTAGAATATCAAAAGAAGTCTCAAGCGACACTCTTCAGGGATATCTACGTGGGTCATTCCCGGAGGCCAAGTGCGAGACTTTGGAGAATAAGTTTGATAGTCTCTTTTCTAGGTTTAAAGTCACAATTAATCTAATGAATCTGGAAAAATGCAATGACCCAATGCTATGGCCAATTGGTGCTCAAGTCAGTAGGTTTTTTTACCCGCGAAGGAGCAAAGAAATAGCGACGTAGGTGGGCAAAAATCTAACACTACTCAGCCATTAAGCACCCATGACAATCTTAATTCCGTGTGTGCCGTGAATTTCTTAGTGATAAACACGCAATCTATTAAATCAAAAATTGACGAGTTTGAAATATTTCTCTCCACCAACAGCTACTGTGTGATGGCCATTAGTGAACATTGGTTAACTTCGAGTGAAGCAGAACAACTACGGATTCATACCTTGTCAACGAAGTCATATTTTGCAAGGTCAACTTACAACCATGGGGGATCTCTAATCATGACAGATGAAGCTGTTAACGGCTGCCCCCTCCAACAACTTGAGCGGTTATCCTTGGAGGGTCACTGTGAAGTATCTGCCGTGAAGTTAAGTAGTTTAAATTTAATCTGCATTAATATATATATAGACCTCCTTCGGGTGATATGGAACTACTTCTGGATGTGTTAACTAATATCTTTTTATGCATTCATACGCTTGACAATAACGTCATAGTAGCAGGGGATTTCAACTTAAAATTTAATAGAGATGATATACTAGCCAAGCAATTAATTGACTTTATGCTCAGTTATGGACTACATGCAACTGTTGATTTTCCAACAAGAAATGACGTATGCCTTGATAATGTATTCACAAATTTGGATAAGTTAAGCCCGGTGAATACCTATCTCTCCGATCATATAGGTATTCGAATGGAACTCCAACTCCCAGTCAATGTCAGGGATAGGCCAACCCAAAAACACGTCCGTCCCATAACTGCAATGGGTAAATTCAAACTGTATCAATCTCTGGCGACGGTGAATTGGAGCTTCATCCATGCAACCGATCTAGATGTAAGCTCAAAATTTCAAAAATTCATAGATGTAGTTAAAATGAATGTCGATATATCTTTTCCGTCAAAGGTTGTTAACATCAAACATGGGAATTATAACAAAATTAATTGGTGTGATAGTGAACTGAAAGAAATGCGAACAAAGATGGAACATCTAACATACTTGGACAGTATTTCGAAAACCAGTCAATCTAGGGAAGCCAAAAATGAATTTAAAACAATATATCGCAAAGTTATAAAATCAAAAAAAAGAGATTACAATGACAAAGCTATAAATAGTGCGAATAATAAATCTAGAGCTGTGTGGAATATTGTAAACCAACACAGAAACAGCTATGCTAATGTAGGCATCTCAACTGACTGTGATATATCTTGTGATCGTTTTAACAGTTTTTTTATAGACATCGCTAATGCTACCTCTAATAATAATATAGACTGTGATAGTACCGAAAACGTTAGAAATCTTAAAGAATTACTAAGATTTAACAATGTTCAAATTTTTAATTTCTGTGAAGTGTCATGTGTAAATGTAAGAGATGCTATTGAAAACCTGAAAAATAGTAACTCCTGTGATATCTACAACTTGAATGTAAATATTTTGAAATCAATCAAAGACATTATTGTTTCTCCTTTAACAAAACTCATAAACATGTGTATTTTTTCGCTTGTATTTCCAACTTGTCTAAAGATCGCTGCAGTTATCCCTGTGCACAAAAAAGGTGATAAGAGTGAACCTTCGAATTATAGACCGATTGCCCTTTTGCCGGTGTTCGCAAAGGTTTTTGAGAAAATTCTGTCAAACCAGCTTTACACTCATTTTGAAAGTAATAAACTTTTTTGCGACTCACAGTTTGGCTTCCGAAGGCGTAAATCCACAACTGATGCTGTGCAAAGTTTGGTCGACTTATTAACTTCATCCCTTGAGCAAGGTACTATTGGTGTTGCGTCGTTTCTGGACCTCTCTCGGGCCTTCGACTGCGTGCCACATGGTAAGCTCCTAGGTAAATTACCATCATATTATATAGAAGCACCTAGCTGCACCTTGCTAAGCTCATACCTTGAAAACAGATCACAAGTTGTAAGAATAAACAACAACACTTCAAAACAGGTATGCGTAACGAAAGGTGTACCACAAGGTTCCATACTGGGCCCTTTACTCTTTCTAATATTCGTGAACGATCTTTATCTGTTTCTAAATTCCAAACTTATTCTCTACGCAGATGATACAACTTTGGTTAATGAAGCGCCAAGCGCTGATGCTGCAATTGCGATTAACGAGGAAGCGCAGGCGGCGGCTCGGGGGTGGTTCGAGGATAACGATATGAAACTGAATGCCAGTAAGACTGTGAATGCTATCTTCACTCTTAGGAATATTGATCAACCAGAAAATTTTCAATCAGGGGTAAGATTCCTAGGACTCCACTTAGACAGTAAGCTTCTTTGGCATAATCATGGAAATGCGGTTGCAACTAAAATCAGCAAAAATATATTTGTCCTTAGAAATCTTAAAGATATAGTATCACCTAACGTTCTCAGAAGTACCTATTTTGCATTGTGTGAGACTCATTTGTCCTATGGAGTGCTGATATGGGGTCATTCTGTGATTCGTCACAACCTATTTCGTTTACAGCGCAAGGCCGTGCGAATTCTGGCTAGTATCAACTATAGGGATGATTGCAGGAGATTTTTTATTACCTTACAAATTTTGACTTTTCCGTGCATTTATATTTTATCTTGTTTACTTTAGGTATATCAAGAATAACTTGAATTTGTACAGGCACCACTGTGATGTGCATGCCTACAGCACTCGACACCGCAAAGATGTATGCCCCCGTAAGCTGAGACTGGCAAAGTCTGAAAATGGGGTAAATTACTATTGTATAAAGTTTTTCAACAAGGTACCAATAGCAGTACAAAATCTCGACCTAGTGCAATTCAAGCGTCGTGTAAAGAATTTCCTATTGAAAAGGGCCTACTTTAGTGTCAACGAGTTTTTGGAGGAGAATAATTCAAATGACTTTTAAGGTTGTCTTTGTAATCTTTCTGTAATGTATTATTCTGACTTGTACAAAGCATATTGTTTATATATGGATTATGTATGAATAAACATTATTATTATTATTATTATTATTATTATTATTACATAATTTTGACATCGCCATCTTGAAATGCAGGTTCAATTTAAAGTGTGGCTGCTTGGGCCAATTTTTTTGCATTTAGTCTTAATCGATTCAGGAGATTATAATTCATGCCATAAAAAAAATTAATAAAGAGTCATTTTTCGTTTTCAAGATATACAGGTTTATTTTTAAATCTTTGCTTCTTGAATATCTTCGGACGTAAAAAAGATATTGAAATGAAATAAACGCTGATCAGCTCCGCATGTACAGGGGGATACCTTCGCGCTTGTATTTTTGTAAAAACGATAGCTTCAAAATGAAGGGTCATGAATACGCTGCACACCGGTGTTGGGGCACCCTGTATTGTTACTCTCGACTTATAATATTACAATTACAATAAACAATCTAGTATAGTTTATTCCATCAAATGTGATAATTGTAATTTGTCTTACTGTGGACAAACGAGGCAATATTTTGGGAAAAGATTAAGTCAACATAAATACGACTGCAAGAACAGCAATGCTTCAAAAGAAGATAAAACGTCACTGGCCGAACATCACTTTGACACGGGGCACAATTTTGATTTCGATTCTGCAAGAATTTTGGATAAAGAAATACATCCTACAAAACGCAACTTGAGTGAAATGATATTTATCAAAGCTCTTAAGACAGTTAATCGAAGAAGAGATGTAGACAATCTGCACACATCTTACAGTGGTCTAATAAACAAATTGAAGTTACAATTGCAAAGAAATGGGAGACGCACTAACCCTTGATCTCTGATAAGTTAGCACCCTGTTAATTAATTTTTTATAAATGTTAGATTATAACTATCGCTAGTATGTGTTTTCCCGATGTTTATGTTTGTTAAATTTTAAATTTTAAATTTTAAATGTTTTATTGTCATTTATACAATTCCGATTTTATGTTATTTTGTGAAATTTTATTAAACATTGTTTTCTTGACATAGGTGACCAGAAATACATTATGTATGGATGACTGCGGAACAATTAAATTTTGACAATTACGTCTTTCTTTCACGATAGCCACGTATGCGACATCCATCCATAAAATTGTTCAGAATTTTCAATTAGGTAAGACTAAGTTTATAGTATTTCTGGTCTAATTCTTGTCATTTGTAGCTTCTGATGATGACTAAAATATAAGTCGAAACGTTAAGCTGTAATTGAAACTTTCTTTTACAAAGTCCGATAACCTCATTATCCTTTATCATTTTATAATATTACTTTAGCAAACATCTGGTTCCACTTACACTAAAAAAAAATAATTTGGTCATTTTCGACTGGGCCGAGAATTCGCCCTTAACGTATAGGGTCCATTTCAAAATTTAAACAATCAATTTCAATTTCATGTTCAAGTTTAATAATGCAACATTATAGTACGTTTTTAACTGCTTTCAATCAGGCATTCCCTTTTAAAATGATAAAGACCCCTCGGCGCAATAATAAAGATTGGCTGACACCCCAATTGAAGGAGTTACACTCGATGATTACTGATATGTGTAAACTAAGTAAACAGATAAATAACCCGCTCTATACTGCTCGCTACTTGGAACTGAAAAGTTTTTACAAACGGGAGGTCCAGCGGGCTAAGCGCTGCTGGAATGACTCAAGAATAGTCCACGCCCAGGATAAAGCAAAAGAGTGCTGGAAAATTATTAAGCAAATGAGACCGAATAGTGGGTACCAAGAGAAGCAATTTGTGGATCAAACTGGAAATCTCACAGACAATGAGGAGAAAATTAGTAACCTGTTTAATGACTACTTCTGTGATAAGGCTACTAACTTCACAAAACCCAATACGATGATTCACTCTCGTACAAATTTCCTCGAGCACACATTTTTTCTGGCACCAATAGATGAGACTGAGGTTGAGGCAATTATTAAGAAAGCCTGTAGGAAAGTCAGCGCTGGCCATGACGACGTTGGTGGAGACATCATTAAGCTGGTCGCAAAGTGTTTGTCCGTTCCACTGTCTTATCTCATAAATGAATCTTTTGTGATCGGCTGTTTCCCAGCAGCCCTGAAGCATTCCAAAACTTTGTGTATATACAAAGGAAAAGAAGATAAGAAGTCGCTCAGTTCTTACCGGCCTATTTCACTGCTGAGCCAGTTTTCAAAAATCTTTGAAACATCCTTTCAACAAAGACTTTGTAAGTTCGTTCTCAAGTTTGACCTTATTCCAAAATCGCAACATGGGTTTATGCCCGGATGCTCAACAAAAACGGCCCTAACAGAGTTTTTAGACCATGTATACAATGACTTGAACAATAAAAGGCTAGTCTCGGCAATATTCTTCGACTTCAGCAGTGCCTTTGACTCAATTGACCACAATTTGCTATTATCCAAACTTGCTTCCCTTGGCGTAAGAGGAACACCTGCGAAGTGGATTCGGTCCTATCTCTCGAACCGTACCCAGTCTGTGGTATTCGGTACGAAATCGTCCCGACCCCGTGACGTTCCTTGTGGAGTCCCACAGGGCTCAATTTTGGGGCCACTATTATTTTTAATAATGGCAAACGATCTACCGTGCAACTGCAGTGCAGCCGACAAATTAATTAATTATGCTGATGACACGAATGCAATATTAACTGGGCACTCAGAACACGAACTGTTCCTAAAGTGTAACGAACTATCTCAGCAGATGCATGCATGGTCCTCCGCAAATGGACTTCTTCTAAACTCATCAAAAACAGTTCAAATGAGATTTATACCAAAGAACAAATTGTTAGATAGCAGTCTGCTTATCAAACTAAACCATAACAGTATCTTGGAAGCCTCCAGCACTAAGTTTCTAGGGACCTGGCTAGATAAAAAACTGACGTGGCATGACCAAATAAACTACCTTGCAAGTAAGCTCAGCTCCACCTGCTTCGTAATCCGATCTCTTAGAGGCACAGTTTCGGATCATGTGCTACGATCAGTGTACTTCTCGGTGTTCCAGTGCCACTTGTCCTACAGCATTATTTTCTGGGGCATGCTGGGGTCGGCGGTCGAGATATTTAAAATTCAGAAGCGTGCCATAAGAATTATGGCAAATGTTCGACAAGACGCACATTGCAAGCCGTTATTTATTCAACTTGGTATTATGACTGTACCCTCACTGTATATATTTGAAGTTCTGACTTTTGCTCGAAACAATTTAACGAAGTTCACAACTAACCGGGATATACACGACCGTGACCTCAGAAATAACCCTGATATTTACCAACCATTTTCTAGACTATCAGTTTCCCAAAACAACCCATACTACCAGTGTGCTATGTTATATAATAAATTGCCAGCTGATATAAGATCTAAGCAGACTGCGTCGTTCAAAAGGACTGTTTCAAAGCTTCTCCTGGACAATGCGTTCTATAGTGTTGCTGAATTTTTGTCCCACTCATTTTAACATGTATTGTAATATTGTGACAAACCTGATAATTTCACTCATTGTAAATTGAAAGGTGAATAAAGTATGTTTATGTTTATGTTTATGTTTATCACTTGGTGATGTGAGTCAAGGTGGGAAGGTGACTTAACATTTTATTAGTTTTTAGGTTTCAAAAACTAAGTAACGAACATTGCAAAAACTAAGTACATAAATTGTTTTTATTTGAAATAGCAATTTTCAGATATTTCGGAATAACTCAGGAACGAATCATAATATCGAGGAATTCTCTTTAGATTCTTAATCACCAAAAAATAGTGCAACTTTTCTTTAATTTGACCGACCCCGGACCTTTTACGGTTTAGAGATCTAAATGGTGAGCATCGCAAAATTACCCACCCTGTATATTCCTTTCTATTGACTTTACACTTTCTATTGACTAAACACTTAAAAGAAACCTCTTAATTTTTCCGACGATCAGTTGTTTTCCCGAAATCTGGCGTTAAAGCTGCTTAAGGGTTTTTGCCACTAAAACATTAAAACAAACATTGTCAACATTTTTCCACATATTCTAATGCAACTACCCCCCCACAATACGGGCGAAATATTTAAAATAATATGTATATCGTTTTGAACTAACAGAGCAAAAAATTATTTTGTGGGAAATTTGCCCCTATAGCTAACAAACGGTTTGATATAATTTTACAAAACAAATGCATACATTGTTTAAAGAAGTATCTTCAACTTGCAAGGTCAATAAATAACTGAATTTCTTGATTAAATCGACGCGAAAGTGAAGCCAATTCTTTAATACAGGAACATTAGGATATTACGTCGGAAAAATTACAAGAGAGCTAAAAATAAATAGAAAATTCTGTTACTGACGCTGCAATTTGAAGATAGTTCCTCAAATAATGCCTGCATTTTTTTTTGTACAATTTTGTTTAGCCTTTTGGTAGCTATGGGCCTCTGTATTTAATGGTGACAATGAATTTTTCAAAAACTTGAATTAAATGGTTAAATTAATACAATTTAAAAAATTTAAAATTGATGTGCCAGATGGGGGTTGATTGTCTAAAAATACTTTTTTTCACTATGTACTCGCTTTAAAACGTACCATTATTTACTTATATTTGAACGGAAAATTTGTTTTTTTTTGCTAGTGAGTGAAAAAAGTATTAAGTATATTCATCACGGCAGAGAAGACTATTTTAGCCCTCGCGTCTTGTAACCCTCGGTGCTTCGCATTTCGGGGTTACAATTTTGCAACTTGGGCTAAAATTGTTCTTATCTACCTCGATCAATAATATACTATTAGGTTCTTCGACGGGTAATCAATCTTCATATACAAAATTTAAGCCAAATCGGTTCAGTGATTTGGACTGTACTGTGATTTTAAAGTACGTTCAAAATCTCTAATTTTTCAGCTTTTTCTCAAAAGGACACTAAAAGTGAATACATCTTTGGAAGCAGAATTTGAAAGCATTTCTTATGGTGACGTCAAAAATGGGGGTTTGTATTTAAAATTTCAAAGTTGTCTTGCGAAAATGGCATTTCCGGCTGCACGCTTGGCTCCAAAAGCTTTTCAGACCTAAGTTAGGTTATCACTTCTCAAATGTCCACGTACCAAATTTCAGCCAAATCGTCTAGTAGTTTTGGTTGATGTGTCAAAATGACATTTCTGGTTGCACGATTGGCTCCAAAAGCTTTTTAGGTCTAAGCTGGGTTATCAGATGCCTACATACCAAATTTCAGCCAAATCGGTCTAGTAGTTTTGGCTGTGGCGTATTTACAAACGTACGAACGCATGTACGTACGCACAGACACATTTTCAAAACCACTTTTTTGGGTTCCTGAGACCTCAAAACGTGAAGATTTGGTGTTATCTTTAAATTCGCAAAAAATTTTAGTGATTGCAGTAACCTCCCTTCTTTCAAGTGGTGAAGTGTAGTGGGGAGGTTAAAATATTTATTCCATTTTATTTTATCTTCGTCACTAAATCTTACTCGTCGTTAATCTCCACGATAAATCTGCAAATCTCGTCCAATGTCAAAACGCTTGACTTCTTGGCTCGATATCCTTCTGATTTTCATTTCAACAAAGCCTTATACATATAGGGTGTTTTTTTAAACTTCCCACCTTGAATATCTTTGAATGTAAAAAGGATAATCAATCGAAAATCGAAATAAACGCTGATTAACCCAGTAAGGAGGTGGACAATTGAGCGTGTATTCCGGTAATTTTCATTCCCGGTTTAACCCTATTTACCAGGAAATGGTCTTATTTTTGTTTTTTCGAATGGGATGACGCTTTTTTCTCAACGGATTCAGAATCTACAATTTTTTTCGAGTTAGAAACATATATCATACTTGACCGGAAGTACAGTCACGGCCATCACCCTAGATTCTCAAAAATATCGAAGAAATCGGTGAAAAATTAAAATTTTTGAAAATTGCAACTTAATTTTTTTGAGATGTATAGTTTGATATTTGTTTTCAGCTTTTTGTTAAACCATCATAAATTAGCCTCCGATAGGTCTCGTTTCTTATAAATGAATGAAATAAAGATAATTGAACAGATGAATCTGCACCAAAGAAAATAACTTGGCGTGTTTTTGCGTTTTTCCACAGTCTCAATTTTTCTCTGATTTGTTCGATGTTTTTGAAAATCTAGGGTGGCCGTGGCTGCAGTTCCGGTCAAGTGTGATACATGTTTTTAACTCAGAAAAAATCGTAGATTCCGAATACGTTCAGAAAAAAGCGTCATTCCCTTTTTGAAAAAACAAAGTTAAAGCCATTTCCGGCTAAACCTTCCCAAGTTCAACAATTGAAGTACAAGGATAGCACAGCGCATTTTAATAGAAATATTAGAAACGCGTTCTTATGAAAAGAGGAAATCTAGCTAAGGATGTAAAAAAAGTGTCAGTTTCAACCCTTCAACCATTCAACCCTTATAATTTCATCACTATAGTCGCAATCCTATACATCTGAGACGTGAGTTCTGGCAGAATATCAGAAGAAGAAAATGGAAGTTATAGAAATACCGCAGGAGAACTGATAATAAAACAAAAAAATGAATAAAGTGAGAAACAAATGTCAATGCAATAAATAATAAACTAGAAGAAGACCAATTAAGGTGGTATGGAAGTACGAACACGTGAATAGGATGGAAGGAACAAGATTAACCAGTACAGTAAGATATACATATGAAGCAAGAAGCTGCAAGAAAAGAGCAAGGAGTTCTAAAGGCAACAGAGAGGAGATGCGTACAAATTTAAAGTGTTGGAATAGCCGTGCGAAATTAATTATTTAATAATAAATAAATATCATTTTAAAAAAACAACTTACTTTAGACGGCAACACCCCTGTATCTTTGTTGTTTTATGGAATATCGTAACAATTTTTTTTCTTGGATGTAGACCTCAGAAAGTTGTTTTTGGAGTAGTTAACATTTTTTAAAAAATATAACTATAGCCTACTAAGACCAAAAGCAAATACCAAACATCCGAAAAACCTATTAGGCATTTTTTTATCGAAAAAATTTATTAAGAAAAGTTGCTCAGAATGACCCCAAATGGGCAAGTCCGGAGTTTCAGGCCAAAATAAAATGTTGAATTTCTGGAGGAAAAAGGCAAAAATATCGAAAACTACAATATTTTTGCAACAAAAGGGTTGCTGCATAATAAAAAACCATTGAAATAAGTTTGTTTGACATTTCCTGTTAGCTATAGCTGGGCAAAATTTAACAATCACAGAAAAAGTTGAAATTATAAGCTATCAGCAAAAATTTTAAAAATATTTTATTTTCTATTACACAACAACCCTTTTGTTGTAAAAATATTGAAGTTTTTTCATTTTTTCAACATTTTTATTTTGGCCTGAAACTCCGGACTTACCCATTTGGTGTTATTCTGAGCAACTTTTCTTCATAAAATGTTTCGATAAAAAAATGCCTAATAGGTTTCTCGGATTATTGGAATTTGTTTTTGGCTGTGGTTATATTTTTGAAAAAATGTTAACTACTCCAAAAACACAGCTTTTTGAGGTCTACAAACAACAAAGATACAGGGGTGTTGCCGTCTAAAAACACACTGTAAATTACTATTATTACTTTGAAGATTTAATTAGAATGAAATTTTCCTATTTCCACAGAAGAAGAGCCGCTTTTCGTTACGGATTAGTAGAAGATGTATTGCTGAGCATTAGTGCCATCTTGCTTGCGCATATAAATAACAGAAGCAGTAGTTGGCTTGGTCCTAGAATAAAGCGATAATTCAACTAAAAGATAATTGGTGCTGTTTCGGCGGTGTTTTATTCATTTTCATTTACTTAGGCTGCGCAACAGAATATAAAAGTTTGCGTGTAACTCTGGAAGCCACCTGTGTCAAATTAGTATAAGATAAAACGATCCCGACGGCGCCGCTTGCTCAAGAAACAAATTCCATTTATGTATTTTTTATATAAATCTAATTTGTACGTCGTGTAGTATGGAAACAAGTCCTTGTATTTTATGTCTCCAGTGCAGCCGTCTCGGAGAAATACTCGCGCTTCTCTTCCTAGTTATCAATGCGACGTATTTGAATGCAATTTCCAGTTAAATTAGTTTCTGAATAAACAGTATTTGACTTTTGGGAGAAAAGTGGAGAACGGCTACTACTTTGTATTCACCATGGACGTCTCCCCTCAACGAGGTCCTCATGCGTAAACTGGAACACGGCCACATATTTGAAAAGTCGCCTTCGAAATTTAAAACAAGACCATTTGAATTCCCTCAAAGAGATCGACGAAGGAATATTTCTCCTGCAAATACCGGACGTGATAAAACAAAACAAATGTTCCGGACTTTGTGTCCACTCAGTTTACCTTCGCATTTTTATTGAAGAGCACCCTTTGTTTCACAATGCGACGAGTTCTTTCTCCAATAAAATCCTTGAAAGGAACATTTTCAATTTAGTTAGAAACAAATCGTGGACGAGAGCTATTTTAAAATTACACTAAAACGTAACACAAGAAAAAGCTTTATCCGAGTAGGGGAAAGTTGGACGGAATTCTTAAACTTCGTTCACACATGGGGATCGCCTTGAGGTACATTATTATTCCATAAAGATTACAAGGAGCTCGTGTGTAAGGCCATGTGTGCGACGCCGTCACTTTCCGAGATCTTTCATCAAAAAGGATCATTGCTCACAACGTTTTTTGAATACTCCCAACGTAACTCAATCTGATTTCTTTCTTGTTTACTTCCAGGGAAGGATAACATTGTTAAGGACCCTTTTCTTAATTCCACCCTTAATAGTCTTGACTGTTACATGAATACAACCAACCTGCACTCATCGTCCTGATTTGATTAAAAGTTTTATTCGGTCTTGAAATTTTTAAAGCCGGGGACGTAATCAGGATAACGCTATTACCAGCCAAGTCAATTAGATGGGTATGAATATTAAAAACCCGCACTCCGCCGGTGTCATCACCAATGAGACTAATTTATGCGCCGTACTTCGCCCATGTCTTAATTAAAAAACGTTTTCAAATCGGATTTTCTCCCAATAACGGAAAACTTAATTAGACGGGCTACGTTTTTACAATTTTAAGTTTGTCGCCAAATAAACCAGCCAATATCAATTCCAAATCAATTGAATGATGTGACCCCATCCATCAAAACGATTGCTATGCTATAAAACTGCTGCCCCTGCTACTTAGATAGCTGCTGAGTTTACGATGCCCTTAGTACTTTTATTGTCTTTTCTTTTGGTTTTTACTCCGACGAAACGCATTTTTATGGCAGTATTCCACTAAAGCAGAGATAAAACATAAAGTGTCGCCAATCTCTTTTCAAAGCCGAATTAGTGGGGTGACATATCTGGCACCATTCTACGAATTAGTCTATAAAATCAATGCGCAGTTTACTTACACAGTGTCAAAATCTGATGCTACTCTTTTGTTCGTTATTGATGGATGGACGCAGTTTCGCCTCTTGAACTTTGCAACAACTTTGAAACGACGTGGGATGAAAAAAAAAGAAAAAAAACAGTTATTTATGATACAAGAGTTAAATAGTATATTAAAAAACACGTTTCATAAGGCCAATTATTGTCGCACGAGGATGTTTGGACAACGAGGGCGAAAAGCCCGAGTTTTACAAAATCCGAGTGCGACAAGAGCCTTATGAAACGCGTTTTTTATACAATTTTTTCTATTTCGGATACCAACTTGTTAGAAATAAGAAAATATTCATTTTCAAAGACAGGAGTCAATGTTCGCTTGACAGTTGGCGATTGTTGGACACAATCGTTGTCTAGGTTACAATGTAAACAAAAGCCGTGCTCTAACAGAGCTCATTAGAAAACGCATTTGCGTGTTATAAAGTGTTCATTAGGACACGGAAATAGAAAATAGTATATTAAAAAACACGTTTCATAAGACCAATTATTATCGCACGAGGATGTTTGGACAACGAGGGCGAAAAGCCCGAGTTTTACAAAATCCGAGTGCGATAAGAGCCTTATGAAACACGTTTTTTATACAATTTTTTCTATTTTGGATACCCAACTTGTTAGAAAAAAATTGGTGTTTCATTTTCAAAGACAGAGGTCAATGTTCGCTTGACAGTTGGCGATTGTTGGACACAATCGTTGTCTAGGTTACGATGTACACAAACGCCGTGCTCTAATAGAGCTCATTAGAGAACGCGTTTGGGTGCTATAAAGTGTTCATTAGGAAACCAAAATAAAAAAGTGTTTTTTTATTTTGTGAGATGGGAAGTTTGGGACACGACGCGCAGCGGAGTATGCCCATCCCTTAGAACAAAATTAAATCACTTTTAGCACGCATATCATACACTATTTTTTCTACAAACACTATTAAAAGTAAAAATCTTTAAATTATTAACTGAAAACGTCCATGCAATTTGCTGTAACTAAGGTATAGTGACAATTTGTTACCGCGGCTTGTTTAATTGTTGTTGCATTGTCACTTTTTACTGACTGTAAAAACTAAATCACTTTTTTCTATTTCGGTGTCCTAATGAACACTTTATAGCACCCAAACGCGTTCTCTAATGTGCTCTATTAGAGCACGGCTTTTGTTTACATCGTAACCTAGACAACGATTGTGTCCAACAATCGCCAACTGTCAATCGAACATTGACCTGTCTATGAAAATGGAAAACCAATTTTTTCTAACAGGCTATAGGTATCCGAAATAGAAAAAATTGTATAAAAAACGTGTTTCATAAGGCACTTATCGCACTCGGATTTTGTAAAACTCGGGCTTTTCGCCCTCGTTGTCCAAACATCCTCGTGCGATAATAATTGGCCTTATGAAACGTGTTTTTTAATATACTATTTTCTATTTCGGTTTCCTAATGAACACTTTAGAGCACCCAAACGCGTTCTCTAATGTGCTCTATTAGAGCACGGCTTTTGTCTACATCGTAACCCAGACAACGATTGTGTTCAACAATCGCCAACTGTCAAGCGAACCAAATTGACCTGTCTATGAAAATGGAAAACTGATTTCTTTCTAACTGATTATGGGTATCCGAAATAGAAAAAATTGTATAAAAAACGTGTTTCATAAGGCACTTATCGCACTCGGATTTTGTAAAACTCGGGCTTTTCGCTCTCGTTGTCCAAACATCCTCGTGCGATAATATTTGGCCTTATGAAACGTGTTTTTTAATATACTATTAATACCAGTGTTAATAGTTATTTGTACAACTAGTTATAAAAGTAATACTTTTTTTCATGAGTTTAAAGTTTGATACACGCCGCCTCGGCGCCTCGGCGTCGTGTATCAATCAAACGAGTGAAAAAAAGATACTTTTATTACGTGTTATACACGTAATTTTTAACTTCTACGCTCGCGAAGCAGTTACTGGAATCGATCGGAAAATTCAAAAAAATCGAATCGCCAAAAACATGAAATCTTTACGTTTCAGGGTCCTGGGAACCCAAAAACGAGTTTTTGAGAAAATGTCTGTCTGTGTGTCTGTCTGTCTGTCTGTCTGTCTGTCTGTCTGTCTGTGTGTCTGTCTGTCTGTCTGTGATCACGCTGCAGCTCAAACTACTGAACGTATCGAGATGAAACACACATATTCAGTGGGGGATTTGTAGGTGCTGATTAGAATCTGGGCCACATCGGTTCACGGAAAATGCCTTTTTGGCACATCAACTTTAAAAATTTTAATGCAAACCACCATTTTTCGCGTTACCATATAAATGCTCTTCGAATTCTGCTTCTAAAAATGTATTCACACTTGTGCCCTTTTGGCCAAAAAATGGTGCCGTGAAAAAAAACCTATGCATATCTGTATATTTTTATTACCTAATTGCGTTTTGAAAAGTTGGATTTTACACAATTAGGTAAAATGTTGAACGGTATACGTTATGAAATGCCTAAATTGTTTGACTAGCATAATGTTGCAAAACTCGCTATCGCTCGTTTTGGCAAATATTACGACTACAAACAATATAGGACTTTTCATAACTAATTACGTAAATAACTATTACCGCATTTGATAGCTGATTTTTTTTCAAGCCGAAAACATTAGTGCCATTTTTTGGAGAAATGTCATTTTAGTGGCAAAAGGGCCCTTGTTTCAATTTACTTTACAAAAAAAATATTCTTACTATCGGATTCGACAGCTGTTATATTGCCGGATCAAAAACCTTAGTGCAAGTTTTTCGAAAATTTCCATTTTATGGACAAGAAGGCCCCTTTTTGAGTTTTTCTTAGCAAAAGGGCATATTATCATTATCGAATTCGATAGCTGTTGCATTGCCGGATCGAAAACCTTAGTGCCATTTTTTCGAAAAATGTCCATTTTAGAAGTGAAAACATTTGAATTTTAGATTTTAGTAAATGAGCGCCGGGTGCATCAGCCATCCAACCGCTCCGCATGTCCTACCTTGGTTAATAAAGTTAAATGCTACATTTACAAATTCTGTGAAAAAGTCTCCGAGACTGCCAATTTTTTTGTGTATTCCCCCCATACGCGAAAAAGTGGAAAAGAATTTTTTTTCTATATGGGGGAGTAATGATTGGCAACACTAGGTAGCCCTTTACTTCCTTGGTGTGATAATATAATGTAACAATGTAAAGATGTAAGATGTAAAGATGAAAAAATGTTAAAATCGTTAAAAAAATTGATACTTTCATAACGATTTTTTCGTTAAAAAAGTGGTAAGTACCTACTTTCATTATGATTTTTTATTAAAAAAAAAGACGACTTTCATTGTAAATATGCAAAAAAAAGTAAATTTCTTTTAATTCTGGTATCATAAAATGCCATTTTTAACAATTGTCAACAAACGCTAAAACAAGTGTTTTTAATAGTGTTTATAGAAAAAGACAATTAAATGGTTCACTCAGAAGTTGATACGGAAATACTCCATTAAAATGAAGTAGGTACTTGCATTCTGAGACACCCTGGAGCCTCGTGCACCTTTGATTTCCGTGTGATAGTCGAATTAACACGGTAATTACAAGACAGTTTGTCATTACCAGACACTTTTTTTGCAAATAACGACATTATATACATACATCATAATTGGCAAAATTTCCTGACGTGTTCCTTTTAAGGTGAACATTACGTTATACACCAGTCACCAACTGTCGCTTTATCTCATTTATGGCCGTTTTATCTACAGTTGATTACCTTTAAGCGACCCTTAGGTAAAATTGTTTTTTCTAAATCAGATCATGAAGTTTATTTTTAAGTAACTAGGAGATGAGTAGAAGGTCGTACTTTATGGTACTAGTATACCGTAAAGTAATTACTTTATAGTACTAGAACCGTAAAGTAACTATTTTACTGTTCTAGTACCGTCAAGTGAAAAATACATGGGTACTTTATGGTACTAACATATGTCCCTAAAGTTTTCGGAAAAATTTTGAACACTGATATTTTAAATTGGTTGAAAGCTTGGTCCATTTTTCAAAGAGGAACTGATGTTTGATTATACAAGGTAGTTTCACAGTCTCGTTCCACAAAATTTTACGTACTGTTTAGGACGCGTTTCTATTTCACTTTTCGAGGTGCAACGCCGTAAGCGGAAAAACTCTATTTTTCAAAAGTGTTTGCATCCTTTTTCCGCTTACGGCGTTGCACCTCGAAAAGTGAAATAGAAACGCGTCCTAAACAGTTACTCCGTATATACATGCACACACTTAGCTCGAGCTAACTAAGCTCGGTACTTTTTAAACAGCGTTCCACGGGGTTTTTTGGCGGCGGTAGCCTTTGAAATATAGTTTTCCCTTCGAAATCAGATAGGCATGCTATATTTCAAAGGCTACCACCGCCGCAAAATCTCGTGGAACGCTGTTTAAAAAGTACTGAGCTTAATTAGCTCGAACTAAGTGTGTGCATGTATACGGAGTACGTAAGTAAAATTTTGTGGAACGAGACTGTGAAACTACCTTGTGTAATCACTGATATTTTATTTTGAAAGTTGTTTAATTTTTTATTTTACTTCAGAAGGTCAGTTCTGCATCCATATTGGTTGAGATAGACCATTCAAATAACATCTAGTAGACCATACTTTTCTATAAGCAATAATTTAATTGACCCTTGCGCAGTCATTGTTTGGACGACACCCGCGTAGATTTGTCGAATCTTTTGGTTGATTGAAACTCGGCACCTCAACTTTTCCACATTTTCTACTTTTCAGGCACAATTGTACACCTTTCTGCCTAAAAAAAATAAAAACATTTCAATCGGTCTAGCTTGAAGCACGCTTGAAGGATTCGCTACTTCCGGTGAAAAATCAAAGTATTGACGAGACAGTGGTTTTTGTATTATGGCACGATGTCAAATCAGACCAAAGTACTGCTAGACCATTAGGATGATGTGTATTTGTAAAACCGAGGGTAAAACCAAGTATTTGGCTTACTTAACATTATGTAAGAACAACTACCGACTGGTTAAGTGCCAACACGCCACCCAAAGTATAAACAATTCACCAAGGGTGCTCGTCAGTGGCCTCTGGCAGAATGTATTGAGTTTTTGGCACTTTTGGGCAGAAAGACATACAATGATGACTGGGAACGAGAAAAAACTGTTCCAAAATGTGGGGGGTCGTCGAGATTCGATAAAATCAAAAAAATTGAGAAATCGGCGCGGGAGTCGTTCAAACAATGATAGCGCAAGGGTCAACTAAATTATTGCTTATAGAAAAGTCTGGTCTACTAGATGTTATTTGAATGGTCTATCACAACCAATATGGATGCAGAACTGACTATCTGAAGTAAAATAAAAAAAATTAAACAACTTTCAAAATAAAATATCAGTGTTCAAAATTTTTCCGAAAACTTTAGGGACATACGTTAGTACCGTAAACTAAGCACTTTACGGTACTAGTACTATAAAGTTTGCTAGCTTATTTTTCAATTTTAGCCCAACTTCACTCTTCGTGATATGTAGAAAACCGTTGTATGCATTGCGTACCGAAAAACGTTTTCAGTACCCTCGTACTAAAAACTTGTAATTTCGGTACATTTGATACATAACATAAATAACTAAAAAATGACTTGTAAACAATAGAAAATAGTATGATTCATATCAAGGAAGAAAGTGCTCTCTTGTAGACCCCGGGCAAAGTTTATAAATTCAGGGACTGGTACCGAAACCGAAAAGAACCGAAACCGGTACCGGAACCACATAAAAATTAGGAACCGATACCGGAATCGAAACCGATACCGGAATCGAAACCGAAATTTTTTGGGTTCCGGTTTCAATAAATTATAGCAGTCTTAAATTAATTTTATATTTCACACTAAAGTCTAACTTTTATGGTCTAGTACTCGATCTCAATTTGTATTTTTAAAGACAAAATTTCCTTTAATATCAATAAACTTTAATAAACATCCTATTTATGTGGGACGTGTTTAATATCAAAAATGCTGTTATTAAAGTAGGTGTCACATACTTACGCAATGACGGTACATTAATTACAACAAGATACCTTCAACCGTTTTCGACTTGCTGACTCGCCTAAAGCGCATTAGTCCTTAAACAATCAAAATTGGATAATAATTAATAATTATTTTATTATTATTTGCTTCTTGAAAGCATTTAATATACATTGAAAAATGTCGACCTCACAGTTATTTACCCGTTTTACAACCCTAACCAGCGGTAAAAGCTATCTCAATAAGGAGAGTTACATCAAGTACATCTAGAGAATCAAAATCAAAATCATTCAAAGTTTTCACGTCTCTTTTGTCGTATCTCTAATCCCACAAGTTGAAGTCTGTTTTCGTATGATAAAGTGGATTTATCGATATCCAACTTGAACAAAATAAAGTTCACGAACTTTGATGAATTTCCACTACACCGGTTAGGCCCTTAAGGCTCTTTACTTAATTATTTCATTTTTGGTGGTGTAAAAAAAATATTGCATGTACTTACCTAAAACCCGCGGCGAGACAGTGATTTTCCGGGTCTCAAGAAGCAAAGCATTTTTGCGAGTTGAGATATTTAATTTCTGCAATATACAGGGTGTGTTTCAACTACACCATATACTTTATACCACAGAATCTTCTGTCAAAATGATGGAGGTTGGTGCAAAAATTAATGGTCAATTGTGATTCCTCTTGTTATTATAAGCCGCTAAAGATCTTAATTTTTAGACGTTTTTTAACCTCCCCACTCCACTTTTTTAAATATCTTTTGAACGGTGTGTAGCAGGGTTCTGAAATTTTGCGCAGAATTGTTACAGACCAAGAGGCTATTGCTGATGGTATCTCAGATATTATTTAAGAATCGCAAGCTTGTTATTTGTTTTGAAACTTTTTTATGTACGTAAATATTGGTAATTTGCGTATGAGCTCTTATTCCTCGTTCCATTATAAAACTTTTGTGGCCCTTCTGATTTTCTGAAAGAACTGTCCATTGAAGAGGAAAATTTAAAAAACCGAAAATATTCTGCAGGTAATCACCATAAAACCAGTGATAAGTTTACCTAATAAAAAAGTGCAATTAGCACCCATGTTTTTTCTTCAGTTTTGAACGTGGATTCTCGGCACAGATCTAGGACGACACCTCCAATGCAAAAATAAGCAGTTGAAATGTGATGCGTGATTGATTTTTATTAAAATTTTGGGTCTATTACGACCATCATGTCTTGAGTTTTGTCAATTTTCCTCGTGAGTGGTTAGTTTTTTCGAAAAATTTTAAGAGCTAAAAAAGTTTTAGAATTGAACCAGGAATAAGGGCTGATAAGTAAATTAGCAATATTTACGTAGATAAGAAAGTTATAAAACAAATAACATTAGCACCACCCTGTACAACAAGGTTGCGATTCTTCAATAATATCTAAAGTAACATCCGCAATAACATTTTCAGAATTCAGAAGATATTAAAAAAAACTTTCAAAATTAAGATCTTTGATGTCTTATAACATCAAGAGGAATCACAATTGACCATTAATTAATTAACAATGGATTCTGTGGTATAAAGGATGTAGTGTAGTTCAGACTCATCCTGTAAATATCTTTTTTTTAATCGGAAGTAAATCACGGATCTTGCTCCAATAAACACGTAAAGCGTAAAGGACGCTGCAAGATCATTGTGATTACCAAGCATTCCATTTCAATCTGTGCCTGTAGAAATGGTGGAGGCGCCGAGATAGAACACTTGTCGCCAGGTCATTCATTCGGCTTTTTGTACTCTCGAAAAATGTCTTGTGTCCTGAAACGATGAACTCTTGATCTTATTGTTTTCATGTCTTCTCACTTGCCACAAAACATGCAGGCATTATCCCATACATATGCAACAACTCATTTTTCAAAACTGTCCCATATATTACATATGTTTGGTTCACATGACCCTCATTCACCACGAAGCGGATGTGTTTTTATAGCTGTGATAGTTGAAAAAGCCGCGAATTATTTTCAGCCCAATGCGTACCATATAATTCGATACAAATTTCCATTTAGTAAAAGACAAAGAAGTGTTGTTACGAAAGAGCGTTTTTTGCCTGGAAACGTTCCGTTTCGGCGAAATGAAATAAAGAAACGCATATTTTACGAATTATGATTTACGAACCGGTCATAATGTATCTTTACGATGTTCAGTTTTATGAAGAGGGGCCCGTGTTTTCTAAAACAGCTCACAAAAAGGGCAGTTAATTGTGACACTAAAGCGGCAAATCCTACACTAGGATTTTAGTAGCTGATTTAAAACCGTTTTTTATATAAAATCGGGAATGTAGACAGTTGTTGTGTTGCTGTCGTCTCATCTGACTGTTAATTAATTTTAAAACTGACTTGTTGCTAGTTATGATTTTCTCTGTTTGTTAATTTCAGTCTAGAATGTCGCATCCTTTGTTGTGCAAATTAAATTTGTCTGAATATAACTGATGGTCTTTAGCTCTTGCGATCGCGTGCAGCCGAAAATGCGGCCAGCACGACGGGTCCGCAGGAAGCCGATAAAATCGTGCAAGTGAAATTGCACCCTTGCTGCAGTTCAATAAATTTCGTCGCCGGTTTTTCCTCAATTTGTACGTGTAGATCCACAGATAGTCATGGACTGTTTTTTCAAGTTTATTCCGGAACAGGGGAGCAACTGAAGTGGGTCCAAAAACTCAGAAAATAATCATTAATTATTACAGTTTGTAAAAAATGTAATTATTAAAGTCACTTCGTACTTGAATTTTTGAGTGGCTTGTTGTAAAAAGACTTGTCGAACTAGATTTCCTGTCGAATAAAAAGATAACGTTTTGAAATAAGTTTATTTCAGCCATAGCGAACCAAAAATAAAGAACTCTGAAGAAGCCTTGCCAGAGCAATAAAGTTATTCCGAATTGTCGGTCTAATATATTGTGCCGCCAAGTGTCATCCTCTAGAGTAAAACTGTCATTAAATACACGTTCAGCACCACTACACTACCTACTTATTTATTAAAACCATAGTTTAACCAACATTGTTGGTCGAGCTCGCTTCCTTGAGTTAAGTTATTTTAAGATTTCAAAAAAGTACCGTAGAAACCAGAAACCAGATCTGTAAAACCTCTCAAATGTGATTATCACCTTATCACCATTTTTGCCCGTTGTCTCCGTGCTGTCTGCTCTGTCCTGGCTGTCCAACATTTTTTTACTCTAAAGTTTTTAAGGTAATTATTTAGTATAGGTACCGTGAAATTACAAATCTACTATTTTTCTATATAAATTTGTACGAAGGCGTAGAAGGGCCACATTTTTAACAATCGCTTCTTAATACAAAATTGTCTCCTTGCACTCGACAATTGTCGACTCGCAATCCACAATTGTCCACCCGATCGACAATAAATAAATTGTCGACTCACACTCGACAATTGTCGCCCCGATCGACAATTGTCGACTCGCACTCGACAATTGTCGACCCGATCGACAATTGACCTCCCGATCGACAATTGACGACCCGATCGAACCAGCGGTAAAAGCTATCTCAATAAGGAGAGTTACATCAAGTACATCTAGAGAATCAAAATCAAAATCATTCAAAGTTTTCACGTCTCTTTTGTCGTATCTCTAATCCCACAAGTTGAAGTCTGTTTTCGTATGATAAAGTGGATTTATCGATATCCAACTTGAACAAAATAAAGTTCACGAACTTTGATGAATTTCCACTACACCGGTTAGGCCCTTAAGGCCCATTACTTAATTATTTCATTTTTGGTGGTGTAAAAAGAAATGTTGCATGTACTTAGAAGGGCCACATTTTTAACAATCGCTTCTTAATACAAAATTGTCTCCTTGCACTCGACAATTGTCGACCCGATCGACAATTGTCGACTCGCAATCCACAATTGTCCACCCGATCGACAATAAATAAATTGTCAACTCACACTCGACAATTGTCGCCCCGATCGACAATTGTCGACTCGCAATAATAATAATAATAATAAAAGGTCTTTATCGACAATTGTCGACTCGCACTCGACAATTGTCGACCCGATCGACAATTGACCTCCCGATCGACAATTGACGACCCGATCGACAATTGTCGAGTGGTCAATTGTCGATCGGGTCGACAATTTTCCATTCGGTCGACAATTGTCGAGTGCAAATCGATAATTTTGGATTAAAAGGCTATGTTAAAAATATGGCCCCTCTACGCCTTCGTAAATTTGGCATCAAAATGTTGGAAATAATTCAAGGATTATATTTTCGAGAAGTGATAGAGAGTTTTAACGCCCTCTACCGGAAGAATGGTCAAATGAGCACAAGAGAAGCGAGGGCACTTTGCAGCGACCGACTCACTTTCAAGCCCGGGACCTTCAAATTGCCAGCTACGGCAAAGGAATTGTATTTAAACCGATTTAAATACCTGAATCTTTCGAGCCACCATTCAAAAACTTCGGACAGGTTTCGGGTTACTTGACCCTCATCAGCGAAGTGCATTTGAATGGTGGCTCGAGAGATTCAGATTATATTTTCGATGGCGGAGGACGAGAATAATTGGTTTTTAAAGTAAAAATTTGTTTCATACCGTATTTTCATCGTTTCACGGTATACTAAACTGTTATCTACGATAATTATTTTAGTATATCGTGAAATTGCAAAATGATTTTTCTATAAAAATTTGGTATCTAAATTTTGAAAATAACTTACGGATTATATTTTCGATGGCGGAGGTTGAGAATAATTCTTTTTTTTTAATTTGTTTTATGACTTGTTACTGATTCCCACATTTTTATTCAGGTCTCAAAAGGTCAGGTAAGGTCTCTCTCTAATAATGAACGTTTCGTTTCTCAACTATCTACCCTTCCCCTCAACGATTTTTTCTAGCAGAATCAGTCGTTTTCTCACTTTTCAGGTCTCAAAAGGCCAGGTAAAGTGTGTGTGTACGTACGTACGTACGTTTGTAAACACGCGCCAGGCAAAACTACCAAACCGATTTGGCTGAAATTTTGTACGTGGGCATTTGATATCCCAACTTAAATCTGAAAAGCGTTTGAAGCCAATCGTGCAACTATGGAAATGATATTTTAACACATCAACTTTTAAATTTTAAATGGAAACCCCTATTTTTCACGTCACCATAGGAAAGGCCTTCAAATTCTGTATTCACTCTCAGTGCCGTTTTGACCAAAAATTAAAAAAATCCGCTGAAATTTTGCACATGGGGGATTATGCAGATCATTATGCCCAAATATTATGTCTTCGTAGTACCAACTCGAGTTCCGATTTCGCCTCTGTTCAATACTATATCGTTAGCGTTAGGGATTGTACAGAAGGAAACAGCGGCAAAAAACAGTCTCTGAGTGAGTGTATCTGATTGGTCGGGAATCTATACTGAGGACACTGACCACGCTTTTCAAAATTTTATTGATATTTTTTCAGCATCTTTGGATAAGAATTGTCCTGTTCCTGTAATTACAAAACGAAAACAAAACCAATAAAGATTGGGTTACACCGGAGGTTGTTCAAAGTAGTGAAAATTTAAAAAACGTACCTACATTGGCTTGTTAATACTTAATTTTAAACACAACTGAGCTAAAAGCCGAATATAAAATTCAAAAGTGTCTTCATAAGGAATTGGTGTCAACAACGAAAAGACAATTCCAGAACTCCCAGGTACAAAAAGCCACTAGCAATCCCAAAAAAATTTGGAAATTCATAAACCAGAGTATTGGTCGTGACAAAAAAATGGGCGGGACATTACATATAGAAATAAATGGTGCAATAACATCTGACTTAATTCAAATCTCGGAACACTTCGCTAGTCAATTTTCTACCCATGTTCCTAATAAGGTCCATGATATTTTTGGGGAACGAGAAAATAATTGCACGATGGGTGGTCCCATCAGAGAATCGTTTTTCATCAGTCCTACTATAACTGCGAGTGCAACTAAAGTGGCAATATCTTTGAAAAATAAACCATCCAGTGGCAGTGATGGTATCTCGTTGAGTCATGTAAAGTCGTAGGAGATCTTGTACTGGAATACTTCACTTATTTAATGAATAGATCGAGGGATTACACGAGGTAGTAGTAGTAGGTAGTAGTGGAAAAATGGACCAGGCTTTCAACCAGATCGAGGGAGACTAGAATCTTTCCTTCGGTGTCAAAATAGGCACTTGTTGCCCCAATCTTTAAAAAGGGAGACAGACCGGATTGTTTTAACTATAGACCTATCTCTACAGGGTGTCTCAGAACGCTCGCACCAAATTGTAATGGAGTATTCAGGAGTAAATTCTGAGTGGATCCGTGTTTTTGAAAATTTTCAGGGACCAATAGTTCTCGAGTCATAAGAGATTTAAGAGGACCAATCAGATTTCAGCTTTGAATTGCTCCAGGTACTTTAACGTTAGATGCACTATTTCCTAGGTAACAAGATACTTACAATGAAAATTTATATTGTTGTATCTTGTTACCTAGGAAATAGTGCATCTAACATTAAATTACCTTGTAAAGCAATTAAGAGCTCAAATCTGATTGGTCCTCTTAAACCTCTTATAACTCTGGAACTACTGGACCCTGGAAATTTTCAAAAACACGGATCGACTCAGAATTTAATCCTGAATACTCTGTTAGAATTTAGTGCGAGCGTTCTGAGACACCCTGTATAGTGAGCACATTTTCGAAAGAATAATTTTTGATAGAATAATTAAATGTTTCGACACATCAGCATGGCTTCTGCTCATAGAAATCAGTTGAAAGTGCTACAACCCAATATTTGCAATACATATATGATGAACTAGATAAAAACAATCATGTTGTGGGTCTTTTGCCTTTTCTTCGACTGTACTTCTACATTTTTCGTTGAACCATTCCTTCCTTTTTCCTTTATGGTCCCTCCCTACTGCCATTTCTACTGTTTTATTTATTGCGTTTTTTACAATGCTCCATCTTTCGAGTTTCGACTATGTTTTATTCTTCGTGTCATCGTTCTGCACGTTGTTCTTCTATTTTGTCCGTATATCTCGTCCCTCTCGTCCTAGTCTCCTGTTCTGTTTCTGTACATTCTTCGTTATTTTTGTTAGCTAGTCTAACTTTAATAATAATAATAATAATTTCTTTACTCACCAATTCAATAAATGTATGTTACATCTCATTCATTTACAGTTGAAGTGACCGGTTGTCAATATTTGTGTTTTTTGGCTGAACAAGCAAATTTTGCAAATAGTGCCTCGGCGAAAGAGATTTGTCAGAAGATAACGACAGCAGATTCAATCCTTTTACAGCCCAAGAAAAGTGACAGTTCAGTCAATAGTAAATGAATGAGGTGCGACCAATGATATTTTGACGACATTAAGTTAGAGGACGACTTTTTTTTTGGATCGCTTGATAGTATGAAATGCACTTTTCATCATTAGAACCAGCGAAATTCTTGAAGGACGATTACTGAAGGGTCGTAAAATACAATATAGTCGGATGCCCACGTTATACTCATTTAATTATGTGATTATTCCAACTGGAGGACTAAAATTCTTCCGTGCACGAAATCGTAAAATATATTCCGAGTCAGTTATGACTGACATAAATTCGTTATTGCATTCATATTCCGCTGTTTTGGGCGACATTACCTAATTTCACGAGCTTCCTTGAGATTGTTTTTTTTATCCCAGCTTTCAATTTCATATATGACTATAGTTATAAGCAACTAGCACGAATATTTACGACGTTTTCTCTCGGCTTTATTTATGGTTACGACTAGAACTTTCGAAGTGGTATCAATGAAATTTCGCAACTCCGCGAGATTTGATAAAGCAGTGGGTAAATCCGTTATATTCTTTAGAACAGTTAAGTTTATTGTGAAAAGCGTCGCGTTTCGGCTGATGAACATGAAATCGCCGTTGCACCCAGCCACTGCAATTTCTTTCACGAAAAAAAAAACGCCACCACTTCCATTGTACGTAACCCCGTGCATCCGTCACTGGTCTGTCATTAATTTGTTACGGAGGTGAATTCATTGTTAATCCTTGGCCAAATTCGCCAACTCACCGTGCAATAAACTGAATAAGAACCGTCCCAAATTGCAGTTGCATGTGATTAACGTGTTAAGTTACCTGCAACAAATTGGGTTGTTCACCCACCACCAATCGTCGCCGCCGTCGACATCAACGCTTGCAAAAGTCATCTGTTACACAATGATGTCCTGAATCGTAATAACAATTAAATGCTTTATTGGAGCGGAGATTGCAGCCACTCGTCGTATATGAAATCGGCACATAAATACCGTTATTTGCATATAAGCAGCGTGACAGAAGACAGGGGAGTCGGTGCACAAGAAAAGCAAAAAATAATGCAACCTCATTTTGCCAAATATTCTGTACGGAGCAATTAGTTACCCGAATTAAGGCGTGAAGAAAATTGGTTATTTCACTGAACACGAGGCTAAACCCTGAACCAATTAGACTAAGTAATTTTGTATTTATTTTTAAGTTAATTGCATTATTTGGGCAGAATTTAATGCATAATGACAGAGAACAATAAATTGATAATAAAATACTGAACAATTTTAATAACTTGTCCTTCTGTCTGATCCAGTCTGATGTCTGATGTGTACCTATTTATCTATTTGTCAGCGGCAGTGTGAGTCGATTATTGTAGGCTACCTAGCGTAAATACTTATACAGTGTGTCCCGAAATTAGAAGATAATCTCTTAAGGGAGTATTCATTCTACGATCAAAAATATGAAGAAAAATTTTAATAAACATAGGTCGAAAAATGCCTCCCAAGTGAGCCTTCAAAGGGACTGTTTATTAAAATTATTCTTCAAATTTTTGATAATAAAATACGCCCTTAAGATATTATCATTTCATTTTGAGACACCCGGTATACTGCCGCGGACTTTTGGTGCCTTAGCAGAATGCGAGGTACTATTTTTTTTGCTTTTCATTTTGATTATTCGCTCGCTCCTCAGTCTGTCCGTCGCATAACTTGAAAACGAATTGAGATATAAAGCTCAAACTTGGTATCCGAGGATTGCTTTTGAGCCATATCGGACCAAGGGGGTGGGAGTTAGGGCTGAAAAACCGAAAAACTATTAATTGCAATAACTCGAGAACTAGTGGAGGGAGCTATCTTGCTGAAACTTGAAATGTACGTTCGACCTTCAAGTCTGCTGCAGATGAAGGGGTGCCAATTTTGGGGATGAAAACCACAAAAAATATGATAACTCCGCAACAGTTACACGTAGCTATTTGAAACTCATCGTACACATACAGGATGTCCTGAAATTGGACTGCAATATTTTAACCACTGACTTCTACGATCAAAGATACATAAGGCTAAAAGTTTCAGTAAACATTTGTCGAAAAATGCCTCCTAAGGGAACTACAGCCCTTCGTAAAGTCGGTATTCTTAAAATTACTTGAATATTGTAAATAGCAGGATTTTGAAATTTGGAGCATAGTTAGTGTTATCAAGATCTTTCTTCTTATTTTTTCCAGATTTTTATTTTAGTCAGAGGCGTGCGTTCTTGGGGAAGCATAACAGATTTCTTCGTTATTATTTTGCTGCGCTCTTGTTGAAAGTCGCTAAATACACCGTTTTCGAAAAAAAATGGATTTGAAAACATGAATTTATAAATCTGCGCAATTGGATTACGGTTGCGAATTTGAAAAGATAACTTTCTTTAGAGCATGTAAGAGGGGGTTGGAGTTTAGAGGCCGAAACGTTCATGAAGCCCTGTGATTTGACACAAAGAAGCAATATCTTCTGCGAAATTCTGAGGTCTTACACATTGCATCTTCGAGAAAGGAGGAGTGAATTTTAGGAGACATTTTTCGAAGGGAAGGAAATTTAGGGGTGGAAACTCGAATTTTCACTGAATAATGTAGGGTTGAAATTAATACCATTCAATAGGTTTATTTTGGTGGTACAAAAAAGGTCTTAATCATCATTCGCGATAAGCTACCGTTAAAGGCGGTACAACCCGTAACTCAAATACCTCGTAACGTATCAAGGCCAGAATTGGTGTGTTAATTTACAGCGACACTGTAGGCGAATTGGCAAATTTGCATAATGATAAAGGGGTGTGAAATTTAAGTGTTGAAACTGGAAATTTTCTTATGTGGTGGAATAAAATTACGAGGTTCAATAGATTTCGGTCAACCATTGAAAAAAAGTCTTATGAGTCTTCAACTAAAACCAACCCCTAGACTACTAACGACCCCTAAGCGGAGTAAATACATTTGATTTATTATTTTCGGGCTTTTTTGTGATTTTTCGGTAATTCAAAGATAATTTTTCATTAATTTTCAACCCATACACAATTTTTCATCCCTCTTGACTTTTCATCCCCCTTCACAATTTTTCAACCCCCCGAACGTTAAGTTTGTAAAATTCGCGCAATTTTACTTTTTCTCGGTAATAAATTTTTTGCCTTTTTTCATTTTTCGACCCCCTTAACAATGTTTCAACCCCTCGAAAGCTAAATTTGCGTAATTGGCTTATTTTCATGTTATTTCGTGTATTTCTACTTAATTACTATTAATTCTCATCCCCCCGGAGTGTTAATTGTGTAAAATTCAGGTAGTTTCGTTTTTCTTCGGCAATAAGTTGAACTCATTTGGATTCAGTTTACCTTTTACAATTTTCCAGCCTCCTTTGCAATAGGTAAGTACCTATACATTATACAGGATGTCCCAATTGTCTGTATTCGGTTGATAACTCCATTACTGTTAGAGATAGCGAAAAATTGTTAAATACAAAGTTGCAGAGGGTCAAAAAAGGCACATTTTAAAAATACAATCCTGTATACAAGCTGTCCCACTAAGGAGTAAGAACACAAACATAGGCTTTTTTAAATGGAACACCCTGTATTTTAATTTTTTATTGGATTGTATGATGAATTCCAAGTAAAATTCATTAATCATGTTTTTATCTGAAGCGAATGGTTTAGAAGATATTGGCAATTTTGCGGAAGAAATTACATTTGCAGTACTTATTTTGAAAAATCACCCCACAACCAATTTTCAACCTTTGGATTTGTAAATTTTGCATGTTACTAAGGAAGGTTTGGGCTACACTCAAAGCTCTTGAAAACGGTCTTAGCTTCTTAAGTTCGTCTCCAGTAACATTATGAACCTTCAAAAATGTAGAGGTTTAAATTTCGAAATTTTTAAATGGCACCACTATCAAATGTTATGGCCATAAGCTGTAACATTAAATTTGCTTTCGTTTGATATAAAATGTCCCTATATCCAAGTCTCGAATTTTTCGTTTTATTCAGTAAATTATGATTTTTAGGAATTTCCATTTTTAGCTTGCAATAATGTTTTTGAAAGGCTGCTAGGACACATGTCAGAATAGGTGTCACAAATTCTGTCAGCCGGAATCCTGCGTTAATTAACCATAAATTGTGATCAAATGCTTTTTTTAATGTTCATTTATGGAACGCAAGAATGTACCTACTCAAAAAAGTTGCAGCATTTTCACAACTTAGGTACTTACCAAAATGAAATAAATAGATAAAAATTGTGCATTTTTAGAATAGGTAGGTACATACATTTTTAATTACTTACCGACTTAATTTTTTTTTGTATTTTTTGGGTCATTTAAAAAACAACAGATGAGTTGGCTTTGATGATGAGCAGTTTGTGTTCGAAACACGTTAGCTGTTGAAATAAACCTTTTCGGTATAGTGGGCGTTTCTGGTGATTGTTATAATTACATTTTGTCTTTACAGACACAGAATTTATTGCAGGTCCTTTTTGTAGCCCAAAGGCAATTGGGCAACTTTAAATATTAGATCTATAGAAATTGTAGTTCGACTGATAACACATTTTACACCTACAATGAAATGTAGTCAGGGCCAACCGTCTAAAAACATCAGGAAGAAAAAGGTGAAAATTGTGTTTTATTGAATAAATCGAAAAATACTAAACTTGGATATAGGAACATTTTATATTAAACGAAAGCAAATTTGATTTTACAATCTATGGCTATAACATTTGACACTGGTGCCATTTAAAAATTTCGAAAAATTAGCCTCTACATTTTTGAAGGTTCATAATGTTACTGGGGACGAACTTGAGAAGCTAAGACCGTTTTCAAGAGCTTTGAGTATAGCCCAAACCTTCCTTAATGACATGCAAAATTTACAAAACCAAAGGTTGAAAATTGGTTGTGGGGTGATTTTTCACAATAAGCACTGCAAATTAAAATACAGGGTGTTCCATTTAAAAAAACCTATGTTTGTGTTCTTACTCCTTAGTGGGACAGCCTGTATACAGGACTGTATTTTTAAAATGTGCCTTTCTTGACCCTCTGCAACTTTGTATTTACCAATTTTTCGCTATCTCTAACAGCAATGGAGTTATCGACCGAATACAGACAATTGGGACACCCTGTATTTCAACCTCCACAAAAGTCTAAATTGCATTACTGGCTTATTTTCGTGTTATATTTTGTAATTCTACTTAATCACAGTTAATTTTCACCCCTCTTGACTTTTCGTCCCCCTTGCCATTTTTTCAACCCACTGAGCGCCATTTTACAAAATTCGCCGATTTTTTTTTCGATTACTCATCATTTACTTATTTGGATTATATTTTCACTATTTCCAACTTTTCCACCCTCTTCAGAATATTTCATCTCCTACAAAACATAAATTTGCAAAATTGTCTTATTTTCCGTGTCCGTGTTTCTTGCCTGAAGTGCTAATTTACTACAGAGTTCGTATAATTTTTGTGTTTTTTTGTTCATTTTCTACTGCAAACACTGTAAAAGTTCCTTATCCCAATTCATACATTTTTAATATTGTATTTTTCAACAATTCGCCTTTTTGACACATCTGTACGTCCGCTAGTAAATCAAGCGACCCCTACATCGCTTTGATGTACATCTTCGGGTGGCTTTTGTATTTATTTTTAAGTTAATTGTATTATTTGGGCAGAATTTAATGCAAGACGCAAGAGAACAATAAATTGATAACAAAATACGGGACAATAATTATAATAGCTTGTCCATCTGTCGACTAACGTGCATTTGTCTATTTGTCAGGAGCAGTGTGAGTCAATTACTACCTATCATAAGATACTTATATGCTCTCGCGGACTTTTTCGTACATCTTTTTATTGCCAACAATTCTTCAGTAGAAGATTTTGAACCATCTCCAAGCAGGCAGTCTCCGCAAAAGAAGCCCATTTTTCTCCGGATTTATCGGAGGCTCTCGCAATGTAAACGTAATAAATGTATCAAAGGCGCCATGTAAACGCATAAATCTGAATTATCATGTAATAATCCGACCTACAAGGTACGTAAAATTTCACCTTGATATATTCAGAAGTTTTAGCTGTAGCGTGCATTTGATGATTTTTTACCAAAGGGCACTACATTTACAAAGGAATGCATTTTTATAAGGAAAATTTGGCGTGAAATGGGGGTTTTGCATTTAAATGTTTAAAGTTGATGTGCCTAAAGGGCACTTTCGTAGGCCGATTTGGCTCAAAATCTAATCAGCTCTTCCGTGGATCATGCAATGTGCACACACCAAATTTCAGCCACATCGGCCCGGTACTTTTTGGATGTGAAACAAATAATCCGCAAATAACACAAGTAGCGCCATCTGATAGCTAGACCTGAATTCAATCAATGAATCTATCAGAAATCTGTTTACAACCCTATAGGGAGTGAATGTAGAAAATTCCACTGTAAAAGGCGAATCTATAAATTCAGACTCTATTTTAGCCCTCTAATCAAAAACCTAACCCCTTTGAATCCACGTAAATGACAAAGATTCAATTACAATACCCGACGAAGCATCCGAGGGAAAGTTTACGACACCGCCGCGGTGATAAAATGCAGAGCATGAAGTTATATAACTCTTTAGCGAAATCGTACCGTTGCCATTAAAATTTTATCCGGCATAAATTAAGCACAAAAGAGCCCATTGTAGATAGTTGCTCGTAAAAGTCAAACTATTCAAATGAGAGCCGATCATTTTTTAATGACGGGTTTAAATAAAGGCCGGCCTAGCTTACGTAATATAATAAAATGCGAAGGGAACCTTTTGGGGACATTTATGCCCTAATAAGTTATCGTCTTGGGCTTTGTTCGCTGCAATATACGGGGTGGCTCCTCACCGCTTTTTAATGGACATCGTAAAATTCGGCCACTGCGAGTGCTACCAGAATTTCAATTTGGGAATCCCCGAATCTGCTGCTGATTTTTGTCAGATATATATTTATCTTCCATCCTGACACTGATGCAAATCATGTATGCAAATAGCCCCATATCCGATGTGTGATTTATGCTTGAAGGACATTTGAAAAGAAGATTACTGCGTTATTTATTCATAGATTCGATAAAGGGTGTTCAGACTCACTTTCAATCTACATTTTAAATTATTTTGTTACAGAGAAAAATAAGAATGAGAGCAAACATTAGTCTGGGTGTTTGGTGACATTTTTGAGGTGGCTTGGATGGTTTGTGTTGACATTTAATGTATATAGCCATAAATGCGTAAAGCCACCGCGATGATACAGGGTGTACCATTTAAAACGAAACACCCTGGAACAGTGATTGGAGGGGGACACTTAAAACCGTGCTTGGCGAAGCGAAAATTTCCAACGCACCCCCTACCCCCCCACCAAACACCTCTTCAAAGTTATAAATGACAATACCCCACTTGCGCTTACCTCATCTGAACGCTAATTTCGTTGCGAATTCAATTTTGTAAAAATGTTTGACTTTCGTTGAACTCCAGCGCCCCATACGGTCGAATATTGAACTACGTTAGGGCCTTTTGTGATACATCATTTGAAAGGGTCTGAAATTCTCTGTAAACTGATGCAATAATATTTTAAATCCATCCATTCGTTCAAAAGTTACAGCCTAAACTTGAAGGACTCTAGGCCCAGAACCAGCTAATGTTTTTCATGGTAACTTTTGAACCAGTGGATGCATTTCAAAAATTCTTCCATCAGTTTACAGAGAATTTCAAACCCTTTGAAATGATGTATTATAAAGGGCCCTAACGTAGTTCAAAATTCAACCGTAGTGGTAGCTGGAGTTCAACGAATTAGCAAAATAGAACAACATTTTCTGGGTCAATCAACTTATAGATGGTTGTTATTGGTGGGGTTCATTCTCAAAAAAGTGGGAAAGAGTTGAAATAAAACCCACCGGAAGATGTACATCAAAGCGATGTGTATCTCTGTAGATGTTTATCGGGTGCAGATTATCACTCTGCACCTAGTAGTAGTGATGCCTCCGCAAACGCACCGACGCACGGTGGTTCAGAATCCAAAAAACGTGAACGAAAATCCCTGCTTCCAAACTATTGAACCAATTTTGAAAAAAATTGTACCCCGGGGGCTTTTGACATCGTAGAAGAGGTGGTGTTATTTACGGTGTCTACGGAGGGTTGAAACCAACATTTAAAGTAAAAGGCTCAATTTTTTGAAATTGAGTGTGCAAAATGGTTCAGTTTTCTAGTCTAAACAATATTAACAGACAATAATGATAATAATAATAATAATACCCCCGTGGCGTATAAGAACATATCGTTATCTAGAATTAGTCTAGCAATGTAATTGAGACATCAAAAACGAATTTACAAAGCTTTTTTTCTTCAATTTTAGTCGTCTTCCTCATCCTCTTTGTCTTTTTCCTCATACTCTTCGTCCTCTTCGTCACACTCTTGATTCTCTGTTTCTCCTTCGGAAAACTCTTCATTGTCCGAATCGATTTCGACATCCTCAGGAACTAAGACGACAGAAGCAACTTCGGGACCTTCGGGTCTTCTTGGATTCGTTTGAATATAAAAGGAGCTTAAAAACTGTTCTTGCAGAGGTTGATATCAATCGGTGGAAGATATCTTCATCAACTTTGAGGCGGTTCACTTGCCTGGTGTGATGTTCTCTGTACCTTTTAATACCTTTATTTTTGGCCTCTTGAGCCTCTTCAGAAAGCTCGCCTATTGGCACAACGACCTGATCAATAATACTAGCTCCATGTATTAAAATTTTGTAAACAGAAGGTGGCATATAATACCACCCGTACAGTGACACAAATTTTTCGGCCGTTTGCAGAGAATACTCTTCGAATTTTTCTGTTTTGATTTCAAGTCCACTATTGATGCATTTCAGAATGACTGCAAAATTCTTAATCAATCCTTGGTCTATCTCCAGATAACTTGGGGTTAGAAAAGAACCTTGTTCTCGTATTTCTGTCATTTGAAGTTCCAGCACCTTGTTATCCACAATTAATCCCATTTTGGAATGAAACTCAGACCGAATTTTTCGCTTTTTTTCTTCAAATTGTTCACTTTTGTGGCTTGGCACCTTCTACATCTTTATTTCCAGTCTGTATGAAACATGCGATTCTCTAACGAATCTTTCCAGTTGTTCTGTGGCGGCTTCTTCACCATTGGTTTGAAATTTAAGCTTTAAAAAGTCCAAAACACAAATTTTACGAGCTTCAAAAGTTTTTTCTCGATTTTGCATCATCAAATCAAGCAACATCAGAAGCGTAATTCGGACCATGCTGAACAAATAAATTTGCAACCAAATGTGCAATAACAAACAAAACAACAAATATACCTAACAAAAAATTTAGCAATAATAAAGAGATATGAAGCACTATGGAATTATTTAGGATTCTTCGGAATGGAATTATTTAAATCACTGCGAACACTTCGAGAACAAGAGACGCACTGAAATTTAAATTTTGCAAGAGTGCGATAATTCACTTAAAAGCTCATTATGCCTAGACGCGCAAATATGCGCAGCCAAAATCGTTTCAGTTCTCTACCTGAGTCCCTAAGCAAACATCTGATACTAATTATAAACCGTCCTGAGGTGTCCTAAATTTTGTATAACTTCATTTGTAAAATTTTTCTTGGAAATGTAATGGAATCGTAATGAGGGTTATGAACAAGACCCTCTACGTATATTTACATTTCTGGTGAGCTATTTTCATACAAATAGGTTCACCATAAGCACCTATAAAAAGTTTTTTGTGTCCTTTCTGTCCACAAGCTAGCGATCTTTCCGTTTTTCCGGCAACGTAAAGCACACCGAAATTGCTCGTTTTGCACGTCGTGTAGTGATTACACGAACAGTAGGATTGTATTCATTGATTGCCCTAAAGTTGAACAATATTATGAAGAATAAAATATGTCAATTACTCATTCCTACGAGAAAGTTGGAAAATCCGAATTTCGTTCACGTTTTTTGGATTCTGAACCACTGTGCGACGTGTCAAAAAGGCAATTGTTGAAAAATGCTGTATTTAGGAGACTACTTATTGAACGCAAAAAATGTATCCTAAAAACTCTTCCCTTCAACTCCGAAACACAAGAAGTTGACACAGGGGAAATTCAACCCTTGAACTACCTTCTACAACCGAGGGAGACAAAAAATAGTCCTAGAGAAAATTTAACCCTTGGACCACCTACAATCAGAGGAAACTGAAAGCGAAAAATTGCACCCCAAAAACTCAGCCCTTCAAACCAAACACAAACAAGTGACATGGGGGAAATTTTGCTCCTAAGCCACCTCAACCTGTTCACTTTAAATACTTAATCCAGAAAGAAAAATTTATAGGTCTAGCCCTAGACGGTTTATAAAAAAAGAAAGAATAATAACTAACTTTACCAATAGGTAGTGACCGCGGGTTCCCGTTACTCCTTGCCATACAGAAAAAAGTACCTAAGACATCATTAAAGTCAAAATTTTGATTTCAGTAATAAATATAGCGTTAAAGGCATACTGAAGAGAAAAAACGTCAAAAATTATTGTGAACAATAGGCTCGAAAGTAGTATCATTTAAAAGCTCATGATTTGCTTAACCGTAAGCGGGGGACATATTTGTGGCTTCGCTTACCTTTTTTAAGAAATAAAATAAAATTGTGGCTCTTTGACAGCATTTTTGCCGGAAATGCCATTTTGTTTTTACGGTTCTCTGTTTTATCGGCGAAACTAAAACTCTACAAATTTTTCAACTTTGCCGTGATTTGAATTACGGCCGGCCTCCGAGTGACAACTGTCACGTCATTTCGATCTGTCAACTGTCGTCGAAAGAAGAGAAGAGAGCTGCTAGAACTGCTTTCGCTTTAATTTGTGGAAGTTACAAAGATTTTCAAGCAAATAATCTCAAAGAAATGGGTCCTTACCAATTTGAACACGAATACAACATAATTATAGCAAAAAGAAGCGCTTCAAAGGAAACAAACAGAAGCTGGCACCAATTCCAGTCCCCCAACAGATAAGTAAGTACTCGTTAAATAATTTAAATTATAAACTGGGTGTAGTTGAGGCTCAAGTATGTTAATGCCCACTAATAATTAATCTGTTTCTTGTAGGAAATCAACTACCAACCATTGTTGAAATCTGAAACCCGGCTCGAAAAAAGTTGATAAAGTCATCATCAAATAAAATGTGGAGATATCTTGCTTACAGGCAGTATGTGTTTTGATTATTTAAAATCGATTTTGTTCAACAACTTTTTACTTTTAGATTAATAGCTGGGTGAAATTGGGACGATATCAGAGAAGAGTTATTCCAACTTGTGTTGTCGAAAGCACTGTCTCGAAGAAGATGGACAATATACTGATTTCAAATGTTAGAGGCCTGTGATTATTTTTATAGCTTAAGTACAGTATTTTAATTGACTATGTTATGTATTTTATTAACTTTTAACTGAGCTTTCTAACACATTTGCATGAACGTGGAACCAAATCGAGCTATTTTTCTGTAAGAATAAGAATACAGATTTTAAAACCCTCAGTTACAATTTACTTTTTAATCTCTAGTAACTTGTCGTATACAACCACACTGGAGTCCACAACTCACTTTTTATAATCACAATTCTTTGCTTTTGTCTTTGGCTCCTCATAGGTATTTGTCGATCATGAATTTATTGTTTCCATCCTTTTTGTTATAAAATGTGGCATCAGTAAGGAACTATTATTTACCAGACCCTGTTCAAGAATTACCTCACAAATGAAATAGGTCAGTAGAATTTTACCTCCTTTCAGGACCCCTTTCTTGAACAGCAATTGAGCTATTATTTTGAGGTTAGAAATTCAAAATCAGTGTCATCATCATAGTTCGGCAGAAAAATCTTCATTTCATTACAATACCGATATAAAAGTCCAACTATTATTTAATTCTCTACATTTTTAAAGAAAACTGATTAAAATGTCATGTCAATTCGATGATGCTTTTGGAAACTTTAGCCACGTAAAAATCGAGCAACGATAAAAAAATCCCTAACAGCCATATCCGGTTCGGAACCAGGGTGGAACTTGCTGGAACTTGGTCGTTTCTCGAGAGTATCCCTTTAAGCCCCATCCAGACCTCGCGATTTTTTGAACGATTTCCCGAATTTAAAGGCAAAAACGTCCCTTTTTGAGTTTTTTTTAGCAAAAGAGCAATTATTATTGTCGAATTTGAAAGCGTTGCATTACCGGATTTTAGTACATGCGCACGACAGCATCAGCGATCGACAACCAGCCGGCACGCCTAGCCTCTGACTTACAGATTCTTACTTTGTGGCCTTGTACCCTTTGAGATGGCTTACCATTGGACTATTTTTTTAACGAACAGTACTTTTTAATCGATAATAGTGTTAATGGGTCGATTGTTTTATTTCCTTACTCTTGAACCGCGGATTTAAAAAAAAATGCCGAAATCCGGAGAGAAACCAACTACTTTTCATTCTCGCAGTAATCTAAGAAACAAAAGACAGTAGTTTGCCGCGTAAGTCCAAAATCATTTCATTTAATTTAATTGGTATTTTGGCTGTGGCGTGTTTACAGACACACGTACGTACGTACACACAGTGGGGAGTGGGGAGGTTAAAAACGCAAAATTTTTTATTAACAACTGTTACAACTTTAGCACTTTGCAGCAACCACGGCAATCATTGTTTCGTTACCTACTTTTGTTAAAATCAAAGTGAGGTACGCTTACTTAAATAATATTTATTGAATTACAAACTCCAGGTGAAATTTCTCAACAATTAACAAATAATATTGATAAGTAAAATATTATAATAGAACTATTCATGCAGGGTAGCCAAATGAAAACGAAACAGGCCGGTTTTTTGTTTCAAGAGGGACACATTAATCCATGGTAGGTGGATGCTATTTTAGAACTCCCCAACCCATCAACCCCTCAACAACACCTTTACAATTTCAAATACCAAACCCCCACTTGTGATATACATCATTTGAAAGCTACTTTTATTGCGAACCGAATGATGCAAAACTTTTCGATATTCGTTCACCTCGCTTCGCCCTCTATGGTACATCATTTGAAAGAGCATGAAATTCTTTGTAAGCTGATGTAAACATTTTTAGAATCCATCACCTCCTTCAAAAGTTACACTGAAAAACATGAACTGGTTCTGGGCACAAAAATAATTATTGTTTTTGCCTTCACTTTTGAAGAAGTTGATGGATTTCAAAAATGTTTGCTTTTGTTTACAGAGAATTTCATGCTTTTTCAAAAAATATGATTTAATTCGACCATAGAGGGCGCTGTAAGTGAACGAATATCAAAAAGCTTTGCAGCATTGGATTCGTGATGAAATTAATTTTCAAATGATGTATCACAAGTAGGGATTGCTATTTGAAATTCTAAAGTTGGGGTTAGGGGGTGTGTTCTGAAATAGCGCCCACAATACTGTCCCCCTCGGAACAAAAATCGATCTGTTCTAGCATTTTTCAGAAAAATGGCTTTAAATGTGAAAAAGCCGGTCTGAAGACCTGCAAGAAAAATTTAGACACTAGACCTACATAAAAGCTATAATGGTTGTCAGCTTAGCGTTTTATAATAGTTATTGGTATAGACATTGGTTAGACATACGTACATATACCTACAATTAATAACTAAAAATATAGGTATCATTAATAAAAAGCCTACATTTTATCTACTAGCTACCCCCGGACTTCAAAAAATCGCTCCCTCTGCAAATACTGCTGAAGTTCAAAAAAATATTTCTCGTATATTTTTTGATTTTTACCAGGATTCTCTTTGTAGTGCGCAATTACCCTGTTATAAATTAAATCAACTGTTTGTAGAATATCATCTTTTTCAAGAACATTTTCTCTTTGTGTGGACTCTTCGAACATCTGATCAATAAGGTCCCTATACATATTCTGGGCGCTAAGTAATGCTAATAAACACTTCTTTTCTTCTTGCAAGGTCAATAGTTCTTCGTTTTGCTTATTCTTGGCTATGTAGAAATAGAACTTGTCATCGATTTTCTAAAAATAAAACCTTAAATTTACAGTCAACCGTAAATAGTATTAGAATACTTCTTCCAAGCCTTCCATCAATTCATCTTTATCTTCACCACTTGCCACACTTTTGGCGAATTCCTGGAAACGTTTAATTGCTTGTTTTTTGGCTCCCCCATGCGCTTTCTCTAATTGGTCGCTTTTGAACCATCCTTCTCCATTACTCCATAATTCATCCATTGCTTGTTCATAAGTTTTGAAAGAACTATCCGCAGTTTTGGATAATTTTTCTTTATCTAAAATTTTTCTGTCACGCTTAGCGTCATTTTCTTCCATATATTGCTGAAGCAATCCAAACAAGTTCTGTAAAAAATGTTAAATACAGATCTAGTATGTAACGATTTAATTTTAAAACCATTTCTAGAATTTTCCGATATTCTTCTGCTAAATGTTTCTTGTTGTTCCCTAAAGTATCACTTTCATAGCTGTTAACAGCCAGTATTCTGGCAGACTCATGATTGTTTCTCATTGTGGACCTATCCAAACTATTATGACTTAAATGGTTATCCATAATTCGTCGATAGCTATCTTCGGCACGCTTAACAGCACCCTCATACTTGATTCTGGTAGAATTTGGCGTCTCAGAGTCGTTATTGCTGGAATTCTTATTCTTATAATCTTTGTAGAGCTCTTTAATTCTCTGCAATTTTTAGTAATTAAATATTGTCATATACGTGAAGAAACCTTTTCCAAAATAGCAAGATACTGCAAGCGAAAATCTTGGCTGCTATCTTCAGTGATTTGTTCAAAATAGTCCATGGCTTCTTCTGTGGCGTGCAAGTGTTCATTCCTAAGTTCATTGAAGTCCAACAAAGATTCTTCATTAATCGAACTCTCCATATTTTTTTTGTATATCTCCAAAGCGTCTCTAACGTACCCTTCGTGTTGGCTGCTGATTTTGACATTTTCCTCCTTAATTCTTGCAGCGTTGATTTGAAAGTACTGCTCAGAAGCCTCTTCAACTTTCTGAAGATATTCGAGTAAAAATCAGCTAACACGTTAACATTCTTACCATTTTAGTGTCATCGTAAAATCCTTGATACCAATCTTCACTACTAACATTGTCCATTTCGTTTCGATATAATTTCAAAGCCTTGTCCTTGCATTCCTTGTGAATTTCCGTCAGTTTGTCTTCATTCAAACTTTTTTTAGGTAATGTAATTTCAAGAATTTCTTTGTATTTTTCGATTGCATTTTTAAGGGCATATTCGTGCCTTAGTCGACTAAGAGATCTGTTTTCATCGCGTTTCTTAACCAAAGTCAAACGAACTTCTTCTAAGCAGGCCTTGATTTGTTCCTGAAGCTTCTTCAAAAACGGGTCAATATTAGCGCCGACATCTCCAGCTTCGTTTTGGAAGAATTTTGTAACATCTTCTTTAGCAGAATTGTGTTTTACAGTCAATTCGGAATCTTCGCAACCCATGTCGCTCATATTTCTCTCCATTATTTTTCTATACTTCTCAACAGATCTTGTGAGGACGTTTTCTAGTCTTAATTGAACAATTACGTTTTCTTGTTCCAGCCTTTTTTTGTTCAGTGCTGAATAGTTATAATGCAATTCTTTGATTTGCTGCAAATAACAATATTAGTTATAACATTAACAGCTCATTAACATAAATCTATGTCGTAACTTACGTTTTTTAACTGAGCCAGCAATTCTTTGGTGATGCTTCCATGACAGGATGTTGTTTCTTTCGTGAAGAATTCAATAGCAGATTTTTCTGCATCATTGTGAATTTTTAAGAATTCGTTGTCGTCGTACGCTTCAATAATTTTGTCAATAGAATTCTTGTACATCTCGGTGGCCTTCATCAAAGTGTTTTCACAAGTCAGTTTGCTCATCGCAAGATTATTGTGTCTCGCAGACTGGTTCTTCTTTTCTATTTCTTCAAATTTAACTTTTATTTCGTTTTGGAGCTCATTCATGTATTTTGTCTTAACATCCCGAGGACTGTTGGCAGTTTTGTCTTCGAAGTATTTTAAAAACTCATCTTTAGCATTTCGGTGTAGATACAACAAGTCTCCATCTTCCGGGAACGAGGAGGAAATTAGTTCCTCCATCTTGCTTGTATAATTTTGAAGACAAGTTCTTGAAATAGTCTCATGTTCCATTTCAATTTTTCCCAATTCATGTAGTTTTTTTGCTTCATTAATCTTCTTAAACTCGTCAGAGATTGTTCGAAGCTTATCTTCCAAAATCTTCGTGTACTTTTCATCGACCTTTTCAACATTGCCAAACTTTTTTTTGCGTTGGTATGACCGCATAGCTTCCAACTCAGCCTTTTCCAAACTCATTTGGAGTTGGGTGTCGCCTAAATACGGTTTATCAGAATTTTCAACAGCATTATCAATTAAATCCTTATATTTTTGTTCGGCCTGGCCTACCGCTACCAAATGATTGGCGTCAACCATCGCCATATAAACTGACTTCATTTGAGGTTTATCTTCGCTCTGAAAGCGCTTGATGTAAGATTCTATGTAATGATACAATTCTCCCGCAGTCACAGTGTCGCCATTGATTTGTTTGACTGTCAAATTTTCTGGTTCCAAAATCAGAGGTACCAGTTTATTAACATGGATCAGGAAATCCTCTTCGATATCATCGAGTTCACCTTTAAAATCACCACTTTTACAAACAATAGCGCCAGGTGAGGGCATGAGAGCGCAATCTATTTTAGAAAAGAGGTTTTTAACGTTTTCTCGTAGGGTTTTGACTTCAGGTGGTTCGTTGCCAGTGGTCTTTAAGATTTTTTTTAGAATTTGAGCACCACCTTTAATTCCAAAGCCATAATCTTCGGGCCAGCGATAATCACGAACCAGAAAGAGGAGCTTTTGAAAAGGGGCGCTATCGCTTCTCGCCCATTTTCCATACTCGGCGAAGCATTCGAGATGATTTAAAACGTCTTGGCTAATGTTATCCAATACATTGTATATTTGGCATGAACTAATCAGAGTGCTGAGGGCGAAGATTGTAGCGCAATTACTATAAGAGGTTTGATGATCGAAAGTGCCTTGAGTATCCATCAAAATTATAGCTACCTAAAAAGAAATTATACAGCTCCGAGCGCATTGTAAATTGTTCGTTCGTACCTCTTTTCCCTTAACATCTGCCAAAAAAACTTCAGGCCACATCAAGATTCCAAGAGTGTTTGGTTCAGAACCGGCCTTCCAGTTGAACCCTTCCAAGGGTCCGTATTCTGGTGTTAAAAAATCGCTCATATCTTGTACATGGGTGTTATACTAAAATTTACGTTTTAAATATTGTTCCGATTTGACGAAAATACCTTCAAATTGAGGTATCTCAAAAGAAAGTTGAGGAAGAAAGATTTCCCTTGGCGATAAGTTCCAGCGATTGAAATGACACAAACAGGTTTATTTCTGATTTTTGAATTATTTAGAATTTCATTGAGGGCGCTTTTGTTTAGAGTGAAACGACCTTCGCCTGTGGTGCTGATAATCTGAACGGCTTTCTCCCCCATTTTACCTGAACCTGAAAAGTATTAGGCATGTATAAGTTGTTGCGCAATGAGCAATACAGGGTGGTCCAAATGTATTAATACAGGGCTCTCCCGGCGAAACGGTAAGATAAATGAGTAAAATAAAAAATCCAGGGTAAATTAGAATTAAATACCTTTATTTTGTCGCAATTTGGAACTCCCCATCTTATTGTGTAATTTAGCAATAAACAATGAATAAATTTTTTTAAATGGCACCATGCATGTTTCAATTTTTTTTGGATTCCCTTTGATGCCCTCTTTATGGGAGTGATTTTATTTTTTTGACAAATTGAGCAGTGAACGTAGAAATTTTTGTTGATTCAAATTTCGCGCGGTGATCCGGCAACAATGCGCTTCACCATTACTTCAATGAAACCACCCTTATCTCACCGAATGTCTCCCCACTACAGGGTAGTTGTACTGTGTACAACTGTACACGCCCTCTGGAAGAATCTGATTGGGCCTAATAATAAATAGCCTATTTACTTCATTGTGTACACAGTACAACTAGTGGGAGTGGGAGACATACGGTGAGATGAGGGTGGTTCCATCGACGTAATGGTGAAGCGCATTGTTGCCGGATCACCGCGCGAAATTTGAATCAACAAAAATTTTTACGTTTACTGTTCAATTTATCAAAAAAATAAAATCACCCCAATAAAGAGAGCATCAAAGGGAATCCAAAAAAAAATAGAAACATGCATAGTGCCATTTAAAAAAAATTACTCTTATTTATTGCTAAATTATACAATAAGATGGGGAGTTCCAAAATGGCGACAAAATAAAGGTATTTAATTCTAATTTACCCTGGATTTTTTATTTTACTCATTTATCTTACCGTTTGGCCGTGAGAGCCCTGTATTAATACATTTGGACCACCCTGTATGTAACTCGTGAGCAAGTCGTACCAACAAATGTCGTCGTTTGTTTAATTTTCAAGAAAAATAAATAACTCTGAGCAAAATGTTGTTTTTGCTATGGTAAGACTTTCCTGCTTGGTCCGACTATGGTTATTATTATTTATTTTTCATGAAAACTTGAGAACTACCCATACCCAAGTCAGTGGCACAAATGGTACAAAATACGTATGGGATAATTATTGCAAAAATGTTTTTCTTTCCAAAATTTTGTCACGTGACTTGAGCGATTTTCAGCAAATACACGTTTTCAGTTTTACCTAAGCGGCGCGCGCATGTTGGTTCCCTAGCGTGCTCACTCATTGGCTGGATTTTTACCCAAAGATATTTTTTTACCTGCGTGTTTCGTTGTAATCTTGGGAACCAACCAGCGCGGGCATTATACAGGGTGGTGATAAAGTATGGAATATTCGCAATAACTTTGCAACCAGCAATTTTTGAGGAAGTCTATTGGACAGAGGTCAAATTGATTTAAATTGTAGCTAATCGTTTGATTTGACTCATTTTTAAGTCTGTGGCGTCACCCATGTCAAATATACTACGTCATCGGTGTTTTTTAAAATGGCAGCCTATACTACTTTTCTCGACCGATTTTGATACATGATTAAATTCTCTTTTTAGCCATATAAAAATTTTACCAAAATCATAATGTAAATAAAACTCTTATAAGTATGAAATATTAGCAGTAGCTCTGCAACCAGCAACTTTCGTGAATGTCTAGAGGACATGGGGGTAATTCTTGACCATTCGCTTATTAGTGAAAGTTCGCAGTTGCTAGGGCATAGCCAATCACAGAACTCGTACCATAGCAACTGGAAGTATTCTCTAATTTGCGAAGGGTCAAGAATTTAGGCCCTGGTCAAATTGATTTAAATTCTAGGGCAACTTTTGACATCATTTTTATGTCTCTGGTGGCGAACCTATTACGTCAACGGTGTTTTTTAGAAGACGCCCCATACTTTTCTCGACTGATTTTAATATTTAGTTGAATTTTCCATTATTAAAATTTATAAAATGCAGCAGAGAGGCAGCTGGAACCTCCCCATCGCGTGGATCTTTGCATTCTGTGTAGATAGTAGTCAATTGAACAGAAATTTTTTTATGCTTTTCGTTTGTCACTAATTTCGCAATTTTCTGACAAATACCGACATCACCTCAGACATCACCCATCACCTTTGACTATGTTCTTTTTAAGGTTAATATTTTGCCACCTGTCAGCCCGCTCCCTTTTAATGAGAAACAATTTTTTCTCTATTAACCTCCCCAACCCCAGCACAATTTTAAAAAAATGGGAGGTTACTGCAATCACTAAAATTTTCAAATGCGAGATAAGACCGGATCTATCCGTTTTGAGGTCTAAGGAACCCAAAAAAGTGGTTTTTAATATGTGTCTGTGTGTATGTACGTACGTACGTTTGTACGTTCGTACGTACGTACGTTCGTTTGTAATCACGCCACAGCCAAAACTACTAGACCGATTTGGCTGAAATTTGGAACATAGGCATCTCGTAACCTAACTTAGATCTGAAAAGCTTTTGGAGCCAATCGTGCAACGGAAAATGCCATTTTGGCACATCAACTTTTAAATTTTAAACGCAAACCCCCATTTTTCACGTCACCATTAGGAAGACCTTCAAATTCTGCTTCTAAAAATGTATACACTCTTAGTGCCCTTTTGACCAAAAATCTAAAAAAAATTGATTTTTATCGGACTTTAAAATCGCGGTACAGCCCAAGCCCCTGAACTGATTTGGCTGAAATTTTGCACATGGGAATTGCATTACACGTCGAAGAGCTGAACAAATTTTGAATTCAATCGGCTCACGGAAAGTGCCGTTTTGGCACATCAAGTTTTAGATTTAAAATTTTTCTCTCATTTAACCATCCAAAACAAGCTTTTGAAAGATTATTGTCAACATCAGAAGTGTCTTCAAATTCTGGTTTTAAATCAGACAAAATTCATTCGCATTTACTGCTCTTTGGGTCAATAAATCAAAATTTTGTAATGATACTAAAAACACATTATAGCCCAAACTACCGGATCGATTTGACTGAAATTTGGTACATAGAGATTGGGTGACCCGTTGAAGACTTGAAAGGCTTTTGGAAGCAATTGGTCCGCGGCAAGTGCCATTTAAGCATATCAACTTAAAATTTTAAATACAAGGCCTCCTTTTTTATGTCGCCATTAGAAAGACGATAAAATTCTGGTTCTAAAAATGCATTCACAGTTTCTGCCATCTCAGTGGAAAATAGAGAAAAAATTCTTTCTCATTAAAAGGGAGCGGGCTGACAGTGGATGACATAAAGTGGCAGTTATTGTCAAAAAGGTGGCAAAAGATTAACCTTAAAACTAAATATTGTCAAATGTGATGGGTGGTGTCCGAGGTGATGTCGGTATTTGTCAGAAAATTGCGAAATTACTCACAGACGATAAGGATTTAAAAAATTCTGTTGAATTGACTACTATCTACACAGAATGCAAAGATCCACGCAATGGGGAGGTTCCAGCCGCTTCTCTGCTGCATTTTTTCCACTGAAATGGCAGAAACTGTGAATGTATTTTTAGAACCAGAATTTGATCGTCTTTCTAATGGTGACATAAAAAAGGAGGCCTTGTATTTAAAATTTCACGTTGATATGTTCAAATGGCACTTTTCGTGGACCAATTGCTTCCAAAAGCCTTTCAGGTCTTCAACGGGTCACCGAATCTCCATGTACCAAATTTCGGCCAAATCGATTCAGTAATCTGTAGGGCTGTAAGGATCCAAACTTTTTCGAGATCCGGATCCAAAATCTGGGATCCGGATCTTAAAAAATATCCGGATCCAAATCCGAATCTAGATCCGGATCCAAATCCGAATCTAGATATGCCTTGGGACGTCCCAAGGTACAAATATTTTATTGCACCACCTGGACTCAATTTTCTGAATAACGTGAAATGTTACAAAAAGAATTGACTTACCTCGAAAATTTATCGTCTTGTGGATATTTGATTGGATCCAGATCACAAACTGATTCGCGGATCCGGATATCAAACTGGATCTGCGAATTCGGATCACAAACTGGATCCGCGGATCAGGATCGCAAACTGGATCCGTGGATCCGGATAGCAAACTGGATCCGTGGATCCGGATCGCAAACTGGATCCGTGGATCCAGATCGCAAACTGTATCCGGGTAAGATCCGGATAATTTTTTTTCACAAATCCGGATCCGGATCCGATCGAAATAAAAATCCGGTCGATCCGCACAGCCCTAGTAATCTGGGCTATAATGTATTTTTCGTGTTAGAGCACTAAATGCGAATAAATTTTGTTTTATTTAAAACCAGAATTTGAAGACCCTTCTCATGGTGACAATAAATCTTTCAAAAACTTATTTTGAATGGTTAACTGACTGAATAAATTTAAGTTTAAAAATTTGGGTGCCAAAACAGCACTTTAAGTCGGTCGATTGAATCCAAAAATTCTTCAGCTCTTCGACGTGTAACACAATGTGTAAAATTTCAACCAAATCGGTTCAGGGGCTTGGGCTGCACCGCGATTTTAACGTCAGACGAAAATCTCTAATTTTTCAGTTTTTGGTCAAAAGGGCACGGAGAGTGAATACATTTTTAGAAGCAGAATTTGAAGGCCTTTCTGATGGTGACGTTAAAAATGGGGTTATGCATTTAAAATTTAAAAGTTGATGTGCCAAAATGGCATTTTCGGTTGCACGATTGGCTCCAAAAGCTTTTCAGATCTAAGTTAGGTTACGAGATGCCTATGTTCCAAATTTCAGCCAAATCGGTCCAGTAGTTTTGACTGTGGGGTGTTTACAAACCTACGTACGTACGAACGTACATACAGACAGACGCATTTTGAAAACCACTTTTTTGGGTTCTTGAGACCTCAAAACGTGAAGATCTGGTGTTATCTCAAATTCGAAAATTTTAGTGATTGCAGTAACCTCCCTTTTTTTTAAGTGGTGAAGTGGAGTGAGGAGGTTAAAAAATAGAAGCTCTAAAATGAAATAAACTTGCCTAGTTTCTGCCCATCAGGAAGGTAAAGATGCCACTGATATTTATATTTTCTGAATCACCGAATCTTTAAAAAACTTAATAGAGCTTTCCTACTCACTCTAATATCAACTCTAATTTAATTACTTGATCGATTACCTACCTTTTATATAAGACTGGTATTTGGCGATAAAGCTGTAGTACAAAGTACTTGCCTCTGCATATGAATCTATTTGTGTTTATCTTTTCCTAAACCAATTATTAGATAAGTACTGCCATTCTTATCAAATTAGAAGGCAGGTAAAGTACAAGGGCGCGAGTTGCGAAATTTGCCCTTATTCGTATTCGTATTTCGTTCTGCGGTGCGTTTCCCTGACGGGTCCGCTGCATTCAGACCTTATGGTCCATTATGCCCGCACTGTGACAGTTATCCATTTCCTACATCAGGAACCCCGGTTCTGCAAAGACCCAGTACTTCTGCTGTAGAAACTGAATAGTGTTAATCGGGTGCTAGAAAAGCCACCCCGCTTTGCTATACCACGGCGGGTACTTCTGCTCTTTAGGGAGTTTGTTGAAGCTTCGTCCCGCGAACCCACTATAACCGGCAGGTCTTTTTCAGCCCTGCCGGATACAACTGGTTTCTTGGTGTCGAAGGCAGCTTAAAGTGTACCCTTAAAAGGTTCAGTTGAGGTATCAATGTATGTCCCTCTATGTTACAAACTGCAGACATCTTCCCCCAGTGTGGCCGACGGTTCTTGGTGGACAGCCCCATCAGCCACAACTGGTTGTTGGTGCCACAGTCCCTGAGGGTCTGCCAGTGTCACGGTACCTGTGCAGCTGTGGTATCTTTTTCAGTCCCATCAGTCACAACTAGTCCCTAGCGTCCTGCGCAGCACTATTATTATAACTACCCTTCCGTACAGACTGCAGACATCTTCCCCCCGTGTGGCCGATGGTTCCTGGTGGACAGCCCCATCAGTCACAACTGGTTGTTGGTGCCACAGTCCCTGAGGGTCTGCCAGTGTCACGGTACCTGTGCAACTGCGGTGTCTTTTTCAGTCCCATCAGTCACAATTAGTCCCTAGCCACAAAAGTCTGATAGGTCCAGTTGTCAACCTGTCCCTATCGCAACCGCGAGGTATTTTTCATTTTTTTTTCCCTCCGTACAGACAACAGAAGTATCAGTCTTCCAGTCCCTCTGTTCAGACTGCTAGGTCCCGAAGTCTCAGAGCAGCTATGGGTGTCCTTCGACCCCATTTGCCGCATTGAGGCCTCCAGTATCCTCTTAAATCTGGTCTGAAATTCCCAGTTAACCCCGGGAATTCGGTCCGCCCTCATTCCCTGAGGGTCTGCCAGTGTCACGGTACCTGTGCAACTGCGGTGTCTTTTTCAGTCCCATCAGTCACAATTAGTCCCTAGTCACAAAAATCTGATAGGTCCAGTTATCAGCCTATCCCTATCGCAACCGTGAGGTAATTTTTTATTTTTTTTTTGTCCCTCCGTACAGATAACAGAAGTATCAGTCTTCCAGTCCCTCTGTTCAGGCTGCTAGGTCCCTAAGTCTCAGAGCAGCTATGAGTGTCTTCCGACCCCATTTGCTGCATTGAGGCCTCCGGTACCCTCCTAAATCTGGTCTGAAATTCCCAGTTAACCCCGGGAGTTCGGTCCGCCCTCATGGAGCCCGGCGCATGAGGGTAAGGCTATTACTCTGAGAGGGCGCCCGGTGTTGGTTCGCGGTAGCGGCTTTGGTACAGACACGTGAGGGTTTTAAGCCCCAGGTCTGCACGTATGGCCGTAACTAACCAGCGGACTGGCCATTCCCCTATCCACCACCCGGGGACGCGCCCGATGGGCACCCAACCGCACGGGAATTTGCCCTTATAATAATAGCCCAGAAATTTAAGGTTTTGATCCGCACAAAAATAAGGTAGGGCTGAAAATTCGTACATGCTCTACTGTCGGTCCTGAATGACGTGTCAAAAGTCCCCGAGCCTGCGGTGCCGGCGTCCTTTTTTTTTGGTACCGAAAGATCCAGAGAAGGGTTTTGAGAGTCATGGTAAGACTGGGATACAGGGATGATGTTAGGCCTAAATTTGTGGAGTTCGAGATTCTGACCGTACCATCTTTATGCATATATAATGCTCGGATGTATGTAAAAGGCCATACTACGTCCTATGATACAAACAGCAGTCATCATCAATTTTTCACTCGCTTCAGAGATGACATCTCTCTGGAATTTACACGGTTGAATAGATCTAGAAATGCTGTAAATTATTATGGGCCAAAATTATTTAACAAGGTTCCATCTAGACTAAAGTCTATCTGCCCGCTGAGCCCTTTGGTAGAGCGATCAGGGAATTTTTAAGTCAAAATCCATTTTATAGCCTGGAAGAATTTTTTTATTGTGATACCTCCATGATGTGATAGTATTGTGTTCAGTATTTTTATATCTGATTGTGTACATGTATATTTTTGTATTTATACAGGGTTAGTACAAAGTCCCGGGACGGTCAGTTATCTCCGTTATTTCTTAAGATTTTACTTTGAAACTTGGTAACCAGGCACAATTAAATACAGGGAATTCAAAACTGTTTTTATAAATTTTCTTGGACTTCCGGTTAAACCGGAAGTGGCTCTAAAACTCGTTTTTTTAAATACAATCATACTTTTTTCTCAACGTATTCGGAATCTACGAATTTTTTAAAGTCAGAAACATGTTTCATAATTGCTCAAAAGTCAAGTCGCGGTCAACCTGGATTTTCAAAAACATCGAAGGAATCGGTCAAAAAACAAGATTTTTCAAAACCGCAAGTACACGTCAACCTAATTTTTTTAATAGAAATTCAACTGCGCACTTACATTTCCTTTTATTTGTTTTTGCTTTTTTGAAATTTATTAAATGTTTACAATCAGCCAAAATAGGAAAACGAATTTTTTAAAATGTAATGGCGCAGTTGAATTTGCCTTAAAAAAATGAGGTTGACGTGTACTTGCGATTTTGAAAAATCTGGCTTTTTGACCGATTTCTGCGATGTTTTTGAAAATCCAGGGTGGCGGCGACTTGACTTCTGGTCAAGTATGATCCACGTTTTTAACTTTAAAAAATTCGTAGATTACGAATCCGTTGTGAAAAAGTATGATTCCATTTAAAAAAACGATTTTTAGGGTCCCTTCCGGTCTAACCGGAAGTCCAAGATAATTTTTAAAAACTATTTTAAATTCCCTGTATTTAATAGTGCCTGGGTATCAAATTTCAAAGTAAAATCTTAAGAAATAACGGCGATAATTGACCGTCCCGGGACTTTGTACTAACCCTGTATATTGTGATGACCTGGCAAAGCTATGTATGTACCTAGCAAGCTCAATATATTTATTATTATTATTATTATTATTATTAAGGATCATACATTATTTTCCTCATAACATAACATGATTATTTATGAACCGATTTGATCGGGATTGGTCTCAAAATGACCACAACGACCTTCTTAATACTGATAGATAGTTGTTTTGTTCGCTATGAAGCATTTGCGACCTAGCCCAGTCAAATTAGATTTTATAGGGGAAACATTTATAAAGTCTTGATACGCGTTATATACTTACTCCTTCAGGGTTATTTAGTGCCGTAGCAGAATTCGGAGGTACTGTAGTGCAGTGGTCGGAACATTACTTTTTAAAAGTAATTCATTACCATTAGGTACACATTACTCCGTCAAAATTGTAATGCATTACAATTACTAATAACTTTTTTCAAAAAGTAATGCATTACCATTACTAATTACTCAATAAATGTAATGCATTACTTGAAACATTACTTTTATCGTTACATTTCTTAAATTTTTAATTGTAAATAACAGATTTTGAGATCTTCAGTCATGCGTCATTGCAGAAAATCACCTTGAATCAAAATGGCGATAAAACTTTTATACAAAACATTTTTTTCTAAAATGCTTCCTTTTCCATTGCCAGTCTTGCCAGTCTCAAGATAAAACGACCACCCGGTATAATATTCGTATAGGAAATTATTTCAATTCTAGAAATATTTAATCCGAAGTAACTGCAGTGAATATCACTACTTAAAAAAAATAGCAGGAACGCTTCCTCGGAATGAATCAAGGGAGGCGCTGGGTAAACATACCCCCGCTGAGTTAAGGTTAACTCTGATTACCTGTCTAGTACTCACTTCCTGTGGTGGTTATTTCATTTCACAAAATTAAATTTATCTGACCTTTCCTTGCCGTAAAAGTTTTATTTTGGCGTTTGTCAAATAAGGGTAAAAAAGTATTGGAAAAATTAATGGTTTTTCATTACAATTACTAAAGAAATGTAATGCATTATCTAAATTTAGCGTTTGGAGAATTGAAATATTGGGAATGAGATTAGAAAATGTGAAAAAGCTAAACATCGTCCAAATGAGATCAATTTATTACCGAAGAAAAACGCGAATTTTGGCAACTTAACACTTAGGTAGGGGGTTGAAAAATCGTAAAGAGGGATGAAAAGTTATAGGGTATGAAAATTAACTGTAGATAAGTAGAATTACAGAAAATAGCACGAAAATAACCCAATTATGCAAATTTAGCGTTTTGCGTTTGTGTTAATTTTGCAAAATTCGCGTAATTTCGTTTTTCGTCGGTAATAAATTGAACTCATTTGGAATTGAGCTTACCTTTTTCAATTTTCAAGTTTCCTTCGCAATACCTATAAATAGGTATTTCAACTCACACAAAAGCTTTTAGATTTATAATTGGATTAATTGGATGATTTTCAACAAGAAATTTTTAACATTTCGCCTTTTTGACACATCTGCACGTCTGCGGAGGCACTACTACTAGGTGCAGATTGATAAAATCTGCACCCGATTCCACCAGTAAGACCAGCCGCCCCTACATACACATTAACGTGATAAACATCTACAGGGATACACATCGCATTGATATACATCTTCCGGGGGCTTTTTCTTGTAGGAATTGTACTTCAGTACCAACTTCGCGCTGCTTTCTTACGATTATCTCCCCAATGGTTTGTCGAGCGACAAAAATGTATAGAAACTGAAATGTTTAGAATAAAATTTGCAACGAAAAGCTCTCATACATTTTTCTCGTCCGATAAGCCGTTGGAGAGATACGATGTACGAGTACGATTTCTCCAAGAAAAGGACGTTCCACCTCAAACCATGGAACCCTTCTCAGCGAACAAAACAAATAACTTTCAGTGGTAGTACGCTCGAACTGTTGCTGATTAGGTCGTTGTGGTGATTTTAAGACCAACCCTGACTAAATCGGTTCATAAATAAACACGGTATGGAGAAAATAATCGGCTTGCCTCATAAGGCCCTCCGGTACCAAAAAAAAATAGAACGCCGGCACCGCAGGTTCCGGGACTTTTGGTAAGTCATTCAAGGCTGCTAGTAGAGCATTTCTACCTATTTTCAGATCTACCTTATATTTGTGTGAGTTCGGGCCCGACAAACTACTCACGTAATCACTACTTACGTATACCACTTTTCAGTAACGCCAAACTCATAAGTCGTCTACCAACGGGTTGTCATCACCAGGGTTTAGACCTTTGTTTTAACCTCCCCACTCCACTTCACCATTTAAAAAAAAGGGAGGTTACTGCAATCACTAAAATTTTCGAATTCGAGATAAGACCGGATCTATACGTTTTGAGGTCTCAGGAACCCAAAAAAGTGGTTTTTAAAATGTGTCTGTATGTATGAACGTACGTTCGTGCGTACGTACGTACGTATGTACGTTCGTAAACACGCCACAGCTCAAACTACTCGACCGATTTGGCTGAAATTTGGTACGTGTGCATGTGAAAACCCAACTTAGATCTGAAAAGCTTTTGGAGCCAATCGTGCAACCAGAAGTGCCATTTTGGCACATCAACTTTTAAATTTTAAATGTAAACCCCCATTTTTCACGTCACCATAAGAAAGACGTTCAAATTCTGCATCTAAAAATGTATTCATTCTTAGTGCCCTTTTGACCAACAATTTAAAAAAAATTGATTTTTATCGGACTTTAAAATCGCGGTACAGCCCAAGCCCCTCAACCGATTTGGCTGAAATTTTGCACATGGGGATTGTATTACACGTCGAAGAGCTGAACAAATTTTGGATTCAATCGACCCACGGAAAGTGCCGTTTTGGCACACCAATTTCGAAACTTAAAATTATTCTCTCATTCACCCATCAAAAACAACTTTTTGAAAGATTTATTGTTATCATCAGAAAGGTCTTCAAATTCTGGTTTTAAATGAGATAAAGTTTATTCGCATTTAGTACCCTTTGGGTAGAAAAATCCAAATTTTGTAATAACACTGAAACCACGTTATAGCCCAAACTACTGGATCAATTTGTCCGAAATTTGGTACATGGAGGTTAGGTAACCCATTGAAGAGCTGAAAGGCTTTTGGGAGCAATTGGTCCACGGGAAGTGCCATTTAGGCATATCAACTTTAAAATCTTAAACACAATAAGTCACGGAAATCAAAGACCCATGCGTTGGGGAGGTTCCAGCTGCTTCTCTGCTGCCTTTTTTACGGTACCATTGGCATAGCGTCAATTGAATTTCACAACTACAACTGGAAAAGGTATAGCACCTATATTTATACCTACCCCTAGCAAATTGAAAGAAAATGTTTGTCCCCTTAAAATTTTTCCTGTTAATGTAAAGTGGGTAGATTTAGGTACTTGAGATTGGTCTAAAAATAAATGAAGGGGAAATACTTTATTTTTACGTCTATTTGCACAATGATATATAATTTATTTACTTGCAAATGATAAAAGTTTCACGTAATGGACTTTTCAATCTTATGTACCTTATTTGCCCAGCACTTGAGCTTTAAATCAACTAACTTTTCTCTTTTTTTTGTTATCTCTAACGGACTTTGTCCTACAAATACCTAAGAGCATCTCATATATAAATAAAATTTAAGTCAATACAATTCAATGCGTTAGTAAGTGCCGCCAAATCGGTAAGTTTCAAACTTAAGATATTTTATACCTAGGTACAGTCGAGAAACTAAATAATGCACTTTTTGTTGATCTGTTGGCCGGATAACTCTTTTTCTGCAGACGGCCCGAAGTTCCTTGATCTACCAACACAACCTCCAACTGGTGCCTGTCCTAATATCAGATAGAAAATCACCACTGTCGATGGTGGTGTCCCAAATTCTGTGTGTAACGCTCAAGACCCGAGTGCATGACTTACTTTCTCGACTGTGCATTATTTTATGGTTGCATGTCTGATCAAGAGTTAACTGTCGCCTTACATATTGATAGCATTTGTTTGAAACCTTTTGAAATGTTGGGCTATACCTACCAGCAGGAGCGCCTTTTCCCTTTTTCTCTTTATTTTCATTTCTAAAAGTTGGCACCCCTAACAAAGACTAGAACAGTTATTTGTGTAGTTAGGGTGCGAAATGATACTTTGGTGCACAAGAATAAAGTTTTTTTTACGAGGCGTTAGCCGAGCTGGAACCTTCCCATCGTGTGGATCTCTGATTTCCGTGTCTTGTGTTTAAAATTTTAAAGTTGATATGCCTGCTAGATGGCACTTCCCGTGGACCAGTTGCTCCCAATAGCCTTTCAGCACGTAAACGGGTCACCTAATCTCCATGTACTAAATTTTAGCCAAATCGATCCAGAAGTTTGGGCTATAACGTTATCTATATACTACTGTTACTAAATTTAGATTTTTCTACCCAAAAAGTACTAAATGCGAACGAATTTTGTCTTATTCAAAAGCCCCCGGAAGATGTACAGGGTGTCCCAGGAATCTACCATTACCGGCTTATACGCGAGTTCTGGGACACCCTGTATATCAATGCGGTTTGTGTCCCTTTAGATGTTTATCACGTTAATGTGTATGTAGGGGCGGCTGGTCTTACTGGTGGAATCGGGTGCAGATTTTATCAATCTGCACCTAGTAGTAGTGCCTCCGCAGACGCACAGATGTCTCAAAAAGGCGAAATGTTAAAAAAATGTTGTTACAGAATTAAAAAGTAGAAAATGGACAGAAGAAACACAAAAATTTTAAGGGTAGAAAAGTTAAAAGAATGACAATATAAAACGTAAATGAAAAGATTTGCCGGAATTAAAACAAAATTTGGCGAATTTTTAAAAATTATCACTCGGGCTGAAAAATTGCGAAAGGGGATGAAAAATCAAGAGGAATGAAATTTAAGTGCAATTAAGTAGAATTACGAAATATAACACGAAAATAATCAAATTATGCAATTAAAACTTTTGTGGGGGTTGTAATACGCACTTATACTTATCTATTGCCAAGGAGACTGGAAAATTGTAAAAGGCAAACTGAATTCCTAATGCGTTCAATTTTATTACCTACGAAAAACTACATTATGCGAATTTTGCAAAATTAGCACTTAGGGGGTTGAAAAAATAAGGGTGACGTGTACTTGCTTTTTGACCGATTTCTTCAATGTTTTTGAAAATCCAGGGTGGCCGCGACTTGACTTCTGGTCAAGTATGATACATGCTTTTACTTTAAAAAATTGGTAGATTACGAGACCGTTGAGGAAAAAGTAGGATTCTATGTTTAGAAACGATTTTTAGGCCACTTCCGGTTTAACCGGAAGTCCAAGAAAATTTTTAAAGGCAGTTTTGAATTCCCTGTATTTAGTTGTGCCTGAATATCAAGTTTCAAATGAAAATCTTAAGAAATAACGGAGATAACTGACCGTCCCGGGACTTTGTACTAACCCTGTATACATACAGTGTGTCTCATTTTAACTGGAACCACCCAAATATTTCGGTTAATTTTAACCGAATCAATGCGTTCTTTTTTTCTGCATGTAGATCTCCAAAATCTGCACCTGCATGATCCTTCACTTTTTTCATAGACCGAAATACCAGCCTACTGCGATTTAATAAAAAGGCCAAAAATGACGAAATCGTATTAGGCATTTTTTCATTGAAAAATTTTATAAGGAAAAGTTGCTCAGGATGGCTCCAAATGGGTAAATCCGAAATTTCAAGAAAAAATAAAAATGTTGAATTTCTTGAGGAAGAATCATAAAATAACGAAAACGTCAATATTTTTGCAACATAATGGGTGCTGTGAAATAAAAAAACAGTTGAAATGAATTGATTTGACGTTTGCTATCGGCTATGGATGGATAAAACTTAACAATCGCAGAAAAAGTTGAAATTATTAAGATAGCGTAAGATTTTCGTTTTTCTTAATTTCAAGGGACACCCCAACTAATCTGTTGCAATGTGCCACAAACAGCAAATATATGCGCTTTCATTGTTTTTTTATTTCGCATCACCCGTTATGTTGCAAAAATATTGACGTTTTCGTTATTTTATGTTTCTTCCTCAAGAAATTCAACATTTTTATTTTTTCCTGAAATTTCGGATTTAGCCATTTGGAGCGATCCTGAGCAACTTTTCTTTGTAAAATTTTTCTATAAAAAAAAATGGGCAGCTACGAAAGCGGCTAGAACCTCCCCACTTGCTGAATTATCCAATCCTATCACCCATAAATTTCAATCCAGTCTCTACCTAAGTGTTTTGGTAGTTTTTCAAAATATTTATTACTTATTGCCAAATGGGCACTAAATTTGATTGAATTTTTGAAAACAAAATTCGAAGACTTTTCATGTGCTGATAAAACAAATGGAGGTCATGGCTCAAATTTCATAGAGGACATGCCAAAAAGACACTCGTTATTGGTCGTTTGCCACCAAAATTAATTAAATTCTTCTACTTGCTATAGCTAAATTTTACTACTGGGATTTTTCAAAATTTTATGATTTTTTGATAAAAGGGCACTAAGTTTGAAGACATTTTTGGAAACGACATTTGAAAATATTTCATATTCTGATGAAGAAAATGGGAGTTTATTAGTCAAATTTCAAAGTTGATATGCCAAAATGGCACTTGCCGTTGGCCGATGGCCACCAAAATTAAATCAGCTGTTAGGCGGGTACTGGTAGCCCTTCTTACCAAATTTCAGCCAAATCGATTAAGTAGTTTGGGCTCTAGCGTATTATCTAATGTTGTTTCGAAATTTCGTTTTTTCTTATTTTATGCCAAAAGGGCGCTAAGTGTGAATACATTTTTAGAAACAGAATTTGAAGACCTTTCATATGCTGATAAGAAAAATTGGTGTTCATTAGTCAAATTTCATAGTTGATATGCCAAAAAGACACTTGGCGTTTGTAGATTGCCAACAAAATTAACTGGACTCACCAGAAGTCCAACACTAACCCCCGTTCCAAATTTCATTAAAATCTGTTCGGTAGTTTTCGAGGAATCTTGCTCACATACATACATACGTACATACATACATACATACATACATACATACGTACATACACACAGACATTTTTTAAAAACCACTTTTTTGTGATCCTGGGACCTTGAAACGTAAAGATCTGGTGTTATCTCAATTTCGAATTTTGGAGTGATTGCAATAACCTCCCATTTTTATATGGTTGTGGGGAGGTTAAAAATGCCTAATACGATTTCGTCATTTTTGGCCTCTTTATTAAATCGCAGTAGGCTGGGGTTTCGGTTTATAAAAAAAGTTGAGTATTACACAGGTGCAGATTTTGGAGCTCTACATGCAGAAAAAAAGAACGCATTGATTCGGTTAAAATTAACCGAAATATTTGGGTGGCTTCAGTTAAAATGAGACACACTGTATATCCGCTTGCAAAGAGTTAGGGGTCGTTGATAGCCTAGGGGTTGGTTTTAGATTGAAAACTCCTAAGACCTTTTTTCAATAGTTGACCGAAATCTATCGAAGCCCATAATTTTATGCCACCATTTACTTGATAAAGTTTCAAGTTTGATCCCTTAAATTTCGTCCCCCGGGTTAGATCTTAGTGAAAATTTGTTCATCCACCTACGAGGTCAATGAAAGTTTACACACCAAATTCTGCTTTGATAGGTTGAGTGGGTTTTGAGTTCTCGTATTTTTGTGTTTCTGCATGTTACTTATTAAGCAAAATTTCGAGTTGGAACCCCTAATTTCCACCCCACTTGTTCGATTTTACGAAAAACGCATCCCCCGCAAGAGTTCACCGATATATGTGCATACTTTGAGCTTCAACAGCTGTGTGCAACCCTTGCGGAGTTATCATATTTGTTGTGGTTTTCATCCCCTAAATTTCATCCCCCGAAATTAGAACCCCTTCACCTTCAACAGACTTGAGGGTCGAACGTGCATACCAAGTTTCAGCAAGAGACCTCAACTAGTTCTCGAGTTATTGCAATAAATAATTTTTCGGTTTTTAGCCCCTAACTCCCACCCCCTTGGTCCGATATGGCCCAAAAGCAATCCTCGCCGAGTATTTAGGGAAACACAACTGCTCGTTAGCTCAATCCGTTCTCATGTTGTCCGACGGACAGACTAGACGAGCGAGCGAGCGATAGAAGGAGCGATAGAGCGAGCGATAGAACGAGCGAAAGAGTGAGCGAGCGAGCGAATAATCAAAGACGAGAGTACCTCCGCATTCTGCTACGGCACTAAAAATGCTGTGAAGTGCGAGGTGTTACAAAAACAAATTCCCCGAGTTTAAAATATTCTGATTTTAAATTGCCTCAAAAATGCAATAATATTTGTGGCTACCGTAGCGTGTGTTATACAAAGCGTTCAGAAATAATATTGAAATTTTTCGGGCGGTCATTCTACAACTCAATCAGCTCATATAAACATGTGTAAAATCGCTACCGCCCTCTGAAGGCGGCGTTTAAAATTCGATTTTAGTGCCGTAGCAGAATGCGGGGGGTACTCTTTTTATTTAATTAATAAATAAGGAAGTTTTGGCACACTATCTGACATCAATAAACATCGTCAAATGTTACTAATTCGTTCAATTTTGTATTTTAATGAAAATTAATTGCCGTTTTTTGAAGTGCAGATGGATCTTTAAATCTATTTTATTTTCTATTTCGGTTTCCTAATGAACACTCTATAGCACCCAAACGCCGTTCTCTAATGTGCTCTCTTAGAGCACGGCTTTCGTTTACATCAGTCGTCGGAAGTAATGCATTACAAGTAATGCATTACTGTAATGACATTACTTTAGCTGGTAATGAGTAATTGTAATGCATTACTTTTTTTAAATAGTAATGGGTAATTGTAATGCATTACATTTTTTTAGTAATTGTAATGGAAAACCATTACTTTTTCAATTACTTTTTTTACCCTTAGTTGATAAACGCGAAAATAAAACTTTTATGAAAAATTAATTCTGTGAAATGAAATAACCACCACAGGAAGTAGCTAGGTACTACTGGTATCAGAGTTAACCCTAACCCAGCGGGGTTCTGTTTACCTATCGCCTACCAAGCAAACATTGATGCATTCTGAAGAGGTTTTCCTGATATTTTTAAGTATCGATATTCTCTGCTCCGGATTAAATATTTCTACAGAATTGAAATAATTTCCTAGCTGAAGAAAATAAAACTAACTTTAGCCATCTCAAGCAGTGGTAAATTTTGAAACGCAATTGTTATTCAAATTAAATTAAAATTAAATAATAAATTTACTGTTTTAAAATAATACATCTATAGTTTTTTTATAACGTGGCATTTTTTAAAATCTTACTTAGAGTTGGCCGTGTCTGGAATGACGTATGTTTCAATTTACTGCAGATCTCAAAATCTGTCGGCTACAATTAGAAATTTAAGAAATGTCCCGTTAAAAGTAATGTATAAAGTAATGCATTACATTTATTAAGTAATTGTAATTGTAATGCATTACTTTTTGAAAAAAGTAATGAGTAATTGTAATGCATTACAATTTCGACGAAGTAATGTGTAATGGTAATGAATTACTTTTTAAAAGTAATGTTCCGACCACTGGTTTACATCGTAACCTAGACAACGATTGTGTCCAACAATCGCCAATTTTTTTCTAACAGGTTATGAGTATCCTTAATAGAAAAAATTGTATAAAAAACGTGTTTCATAAGGCTCTTATCGCACTCGGATTTTGTAAAACTCGGGCTTTTCGCCCTCGTTATCCAAACATCCTCGTGCGATAATACACTGCTCAACAATTCAATTGGTCCACCCGGAAATTTGAGTCAAATTCAAAATGCCGTAACTCCTGAAGCAGTTGATCGATTTGAATGAACCTTTTTTGCGCGGATAGCCCATTTGATTGGCTACAACATGACATGTTCCGCTTTTTATGCAGGTCCCCCTTATTTGATATACAGGGTGTCAGAGCCGGGTACTGCAAAATGGCGAAAATTTAAACCACCCCCGATTCTGAAAGAAATTTTTCTAATTTATTTTGCCTGGTTGAGAAGACGTTTCAGTTCCATACCTCCAAACGTTTTTTTGAAACTTGCTCCATCTCCTCTAATTAGGATGCAGGGCCAAAAAAACAGTTTTTTCACCGATGGTTAATAGCGCCTTTACTTGTACACAAATTTTAATTTCCTGGGGGTCCTTGTATCGCAAGAACTCTAAATTGTCATAAATTCCAAATTATCCTGATATAAGATATCACAGAAAAGGAGGCCCACTGAACTGAACCCCAAATTATTCTGCGTCTGAAAGGATCTTTGATTAAAGACGGACCAAAATTGAAACAATGCCGTCATACAGCCATTCATCCTGAACATTTTAAGATACTCTTCGTCTGAATTGGATCACATTTGGCGGTGTTGATACCAGTACTTTTGGTGACGCGTTTCGGACAAAAAGCAGGCATTTCGCACATCTGTAATTTCGTGAAACCAAGGCGACAAAAATTTTGACAAAGCCTGAAGGATCGTTTCCCTGTCAACGAGATATGGCTCTTTGTTTTAATTTTCGTCACCTTGGTTTTACGAATTTAGGTGGCTGTATTTTGCCTGAAAACAGTCAGTTGAAAAGTTGGTTGGAGCACCGGTGATTGTGATCCAATTCAGACGAAGAGCATCTTAAAATGTTCAGGACAAATGGCTCTATGAAAACATCGTTTCGAATGTAGTCCGTCTTTACTTAAAGATCACTTAGGAAGCAGAATAAAATTGGGTCCATTTCAACGGGCCCCCTTTTCTGGGACGCCTTGTTTTAGATTAATTTTGACCTCATGGTGTCCTAGAGTAAAGTTTTTGCGATACAATGACCCCAAGAAATTATAAATTGAGTAGTCAAAGAGGCTATTAACTACCGGTGAAAAAACAGTTTTCTTGGGCCTGCACCCTAATTAGAGGAGATGGAGCAAATTTCAAAAAAACGTCTGGAGGTATGGACCTAAGACGTCTTCTCAACCAGGTACAAAAAATTAGAAAAATTTCTTTCAGAATCGGGGGTGGTTTAAACTTTCGCCATTTTGCAGTACCCGGCTCTGACACTCTGTGTATCAAATAAAGGGGACCTGCATAAAAAGCGAGAACGGTTGATCTTACAGTACAACAGAAGAGGCTTCATTATGTAATTTTAGTCAGGAAACCATATTCCGGTGAGAAAATGAGAAAAACATAGCACATAAAAAATTTGTTTGGGGAAAACTGAAGCCCCCTTATTTACCACGCCCCAGATTGAATCTGCTTTCTACAACACAACAGGTAGGTACACTTAACTTTTGAAAAGTAGTCAATAGATTCAAGAACTTTTCCGAGAGGAATATTTTGGAAACATCCTCGGACAGGTCAACCTTATTTTTTAACCTCCCCACTCCACTTCACCACTTAAAAAGCCAACGGAAGATGTATATCAATGCGATGTATATCTCGGGAGACGTTTATCAAGTTAATGTGTATGTAGGAGCGGCTGGTCTTACTGGTGGAATCGGGTGCAGATTTTATCAATCTGCACCTAGTAGTAGTGCCTCCGCAAACGCACAGATGTGTCAAAAAGGCGAAATGTTTAAAAATTGTTGTTACAAAATTTAAAAATCGAAAATGAACAGGAATGAGTAAATGAAAAGAATTACCGGAATTAAAACAAAATTTGGCGAATTTTGAAAAATTAACACTCGAGGCTGAAAAATTGTTAAGGGGGATGAAAAATCAGAAGGGATGAAAATGTACTGTAGTTAAGTATAGAACTAGCGAAAATCACACGAAAAAGAAGTGGTCTGGATAAATTTTGCTCTTTGAGGGTTCACATATCATGAAAGGGGTGAAAAATTGTGGATGGGTTAAAAATTAATGAAAATGACTTTGAATTATTAATAAATCAGAAGGAAGCAAAAAAAAAATAAAATGTATTTACTCCGCTTGCTTAGAGCTTAGCTGTTGTTAGTAGCGTAGGGGTTGGTTTTAGGTTGAAGACTCATAAGACTTTTTTCAATGGTTGACCGAAGTCTATCGAACCCCATAATTTTGTTCCACCACTTAAATGACAAAATTTCCAGTTTCAACCCTTAAATTTCATCCCCCTTGTTAAATGTTAATGAAAATTTGCCCATCCGCCTACAGTGGCGCTCTAAATTACCACATTAAATTTAGCCCTGATACATTGAGCAGTTTTTGAGTTCTCGCACTTTTGTGTTTCGGCAGGTTAAGGGGTTGTAGCGCCTTTAAGGGTCGTTTTTCGCGAATGATGAATAAGACCTTTTTTGTACCATCAATAGAAAGCTATCGAATGGTATTAATTTCAACCCTACATTATTCAGTAAAAATTCCTGTTTCCACCCCTAACTTTTATCCCCTTCGATAAATTTCTCCTAAAATTCACCCTTCCCTTCTCGAAGATGCAGTGTGTAAGATGTCACAGTTTCGCAGAAGATATTGCTTCTCTGTGTCAAATTACAGGGCTTTATGGACGTTTCGACCCCTAAACTCCAACCTCCTATTTCACCACCCCCACATGCCCTAAAGGAAGTTGTGTTTTCAATTTCACCCCCATAACCCAATTCGTTGAAAAATTCCGGTAATTTGTAGATTCATGTTTTCAACACCTCATGGTTTCACCCCTTTATGATTTACAGGGGTGAGTTTATTTTTCCGGTGTGACATAACTCCTTGCGTATTTACTGACTTCAGTTGTTCATAAATAAATCAATAGGGTTTCAGAAAGAATAAATAAAATATAATTATCCGCTTGCAAAGAGTTAGGGGTGGTTAATGGCCTAGGGGTGGGTTTTAGGTTGAAAACTCATAAGACCTTTTTTCAATAGTTGACCGAAATTTATCGAACCCCGTAATTTTAGGCTACCATTTACTTGAAGAAATTTCAAGTTTCAACCCTTAAATTTTATCCCCCTTGTTAGATATTATTGAAAATTTGTCCATTCGCCTACAATGTAACTGGAAATTCATTCACCAAATTCTGCCTTGATACGTTGAGTAGTTTTTGAGTTCTCGTATTTTTGTGTTTCTGCATGTTAGGGGTTGTAGCGCCTATAAGGGTGGTTTTTCTCAAAATATGAATGACACCTTCTTTGAATCATTAATGGAAAGCTATCGAATGACGCCAATTTCGACCAATACTTATTGAGCGGAATTTCGAGTTGCAACCCCTAATTTCCACCCCATCTGTTCGATTTTGCGAAAAACGCATCCCCCGTAGGATTTCACCGATATATGTGTGTACGTTGAGTTTCCGACAGATGCGTGGAACCCTTGCGGAGTTATTATATTTTTTGTGGTTTTCATCCCCTAAATTTCATCCCCCGAAATTAGCACCCCTTCAGCTTCAACAGACTTGAGGGTCGAACGTACATACCAAGTTTCAGAAAGATACGTCCACTAGTTCTCGAGTTATTGCAATTAATAGTTTTTCGGTTTCTCACCCCTAACTCCCACCCCCGTGGTCCGATATGGCCCAAAAGCAATCCCCGCCGAGATTTTCCAGGTATACACCCGTGTACAAAATTTCAGCTCGATGTCTACTTTCGTTCTAAAGTTATGCGGTGGACAGAGAAGACGGACGGCCGAGCGAGCGGACGGTCAAGCGAGCGAGCGAGCGAATTCACTAAAACTATAGTGCCTCGCATTTTGCTCCGGCACTAAAAAAAGGGAGGTTACTGCAATCACTAAAATTTTCAAATTAGAGATAACACCAGATCTTCACGTTTTGAGGTCCCAGGAACTCAAAAAAGTGGTTTTTAAAATATGTCTGTGTGTATGTACGTACGTACGTACGTTCGTTTGTAATCACGCCACAGCCAAAACTACTAGACCGATTTGGCTGCAATTTGGAACATAGGCATCCCGTAACCTAACTTAAATCTGAAAAGCTTTTGGAGCCAATCGTGCAACCGGAAATGCCATTTTGGCACATCATCTTTTAAATTTTAAATGCAAACCTCCATTTTTCACGTCACCATAAGGAAGACCTTCAAATTCTGCTTCTAAAAATGTATTCATTCTTGGTGCCCTTTTGACCAAAAATAAAAAAAAAACTGATTTTTATCGGACTTTAAAATCGCGGTACAGCCCAAGCCCCTGAACCGATTTGGCTGAAATTTTGTACATAGGGATTGTATTACACGTCGAAGAGCTGAACAAATTATGAATTCAATCGACTCACGGAAAGTGCCGTTTTGGCACACCAATTTCCAAATTTAAAATTATTCCCTCGTTTAACCCTTAAAAACAAGTTTTTGAAAGATTTATTGTCACCATCAGAAAGGTCTTCAAATTCTGGTTTTAAATAGGACAAAATTAATTCCAAATTTTAGGTTCCAGCCGCTTCTCTGCTGCATTTTTTTTGATGTGAATCCAGTGGTAGGTAGTCAGATATTTTGTAGCACTTCCGATTCAACCGGAAATTACGATTATTTTTATTTTTTAAATGGAATCATACTTTTTCTCAAAGAATTCGGAATTTACGATTTCTTCTAAGTGCATCTCACACAAAGAATGTTAATGCAAATTTACTCTGCATTATTTGGTTTCTGAAACGTTTTTTTTCAGCATAAATAATTGGGTTCATGTTTACAATGGAATTACTTTTCTTAAAGTCAACTAAATGAGGTACCTAATGGTTTATTGTTCCTGGGTACCAAAAACCTGTGCCAGTATTCTATATTATGACAATTTCTTTAAAATACCCGCTTAAAGGTTCAAGATAATATGAAGAAATACAACTTGTCGGTCCCAAGGCATTTTCGAACAAAAAACCTAACCATAGATAACCAATAAATTAGGTTTTCTATGAACCTAACTTTTGCGCAGAAGATTTTGATTTTACCTCGGATTTTACTTTGCGGTTAAACTGCAAATTTTATCCTGGAAGAGGAGTAGCCGATATGTTTTTAAAACATCCTAATTAATAAGGGGAGAATGATGAATTTAACAAAAATGAGTGAAAAATGAGTAATGACATTTGGCAAATGACAATTGAAAACTGCGCTTTTCACTCTTTACGAACAGTTGTACATTTGTGTGCGTAAGGAACGGCTTACCTACTTGTTTGTACATTGTACAAAATTGGCTATTTACAATACTGCCGTGTTAATTTGAAAGGGCGTATCTGAAAAATTTATGTGTATAGATTTCCCACAAAGGCCTCAAATAATTACCAAAGGGCTCGTATTTCGTTCTGCGGTGCGTTTCCCTGACGGGTCCGCTGCATTCAGACCTTATGGTCCATTATGCCCGCACTGTGACAGTTATCCATTTCCTACAGGAACCCCGGATCTGCAAAGACCCAATACTTCTGCTGTAGAAACTGAATAGCGTTAATCGGATGCTAGAAAAGCCACCCCGCTTTGCTCTACCACGGCGGCGGGTACTTCTGCTCTTTAGGGAGTTTGTTGAAGCTTCGTCCCGCGAACCCACTATAACCCGCAGGTCTTTTTCAGCCCTGCCGGATACACCTGGTTTCTTGGTGTCGAAGGCAGCTTAAAGTGTACCCTTAAAGGGTTCAGTTGAGGTATCAATTTATGTCCCTCTATGTTACAAACTGCAGACATCTTCTGTGTGGCCGACGGTTCTTGGTGGACAGCCCCATTAGCCACAACTGGTTGTTGGTGCCAGAGTCCCTGAGGGTCTGCCAGTGTCACGGTACCTGTGCAACTGTGGTATCTTTTTCAGTCCCATCAGTCACAACTAGTCCCTAGCGTCCTGCGCAGCACTATTATTTACCAAAGGGTTAAGTAATATTTTACAAATTGAACTTAGACTGAATGAAACAAGCAGGCAGCGTTTTAAAGCTGAAAAATACTGTCAAAAAAACACAGCAGATACGCCCTTTCATTTGAAAGGGCGTGTTAATTTTAACACGGCAGAATAGTGGTCCTAGAAAAAATACATTTCATCACTTATTCATGTTAGATAATGTGCAAAAACTCAGCGCTGTAGCCCAAACGGTTTCAAGTTTATTTAATAATAATCGAATTCTAGACGCCTGCGCCTCCTTGGGAGCCACATATTAATAGGAACTTTTTTCATACTTTGAGATGTTATTTCCGGACATCCTGTAAGCACAAGTAAAGAGTTCCTACTGTCCCATAGTATTTTTTCAAAGTACGTATTATCGAAAAGCAGCTTAATTTAGCCGGTGCATGTTATAGACAATGTGAATGCAGCATTTTAACCTCCCCAACCCCAAAATTTAAAAGAAAAGGGGAGGTTATTCTAGATACTGCAATCACTAAAGTTTTCGAATTCGAGATTTAGATCTGAAAAGCTTTTGGAGCGAATCCTACAACCGGCAATGCCATTTTGGCACATCAATTTTGAAATTTTAAATATAAACCCTCATTTTTGACCTTTAAATTCTGCTTCCAAAGATGGGAATTCATTCATATTTACGGTACCTTACAACCTAAACCTCTGGACCGATTTGGCTGAAATTTTGCACGGAGAGATTGTATTACCCGTCGAAGAGCTGAAAAGTTTTTGGAGGCAATCAACCTACGGCAAGCGTTTTTTAGACAAATCAATTTTCAAATTATACACTCATTTAACCATCCAAAACAAATTTTTGAATTGATTGTCACCATCGGTATTCAAATTCTGGTTTTAAATAAAATAAAATGCCATTTGAGAAAAAAAAATCGAAATTTTGTAAGAACATTACAAACCCTCAGCCACCTCTATGGCCAAATTTTAAATTAAATTAAGGCTTTTTGTGACACATCATTTGAACGCGTATAAAATTATCTATAAGCTAATGTATAAAATTTTGAAATCCATCCACTCGTTCAAAAGTTACATTGGAGGACATGAGCCTAGAAATCCTTCAAGTTTATGCTGTAACTTCTGAACACGTAGACGGATTTAAAAAATTTTCACATCAGCTTACAGATAATTTTATACTCGTTCAAAGAATGTGTCACAAAGGGCCCCAGTGTAATTTAAACTTTGACCACAGAGGGCGATGGAGGTGAACGGATACCAAACATTTTTACATCATTGATTTCGCAATTAAATTAGCCTTCAAATGAAGTATCACAAGTGTAGGGTTGCCATTAAAAATTTGGAAAGGCCTAGTCCAGTCGGCAAGTACAAACGGTAATGAAATAATTAGAAGGAAGCTGGAAAATCTTTTAATCGCTTCGTTTGGGTGCCAGTTATAACATACTAAGTTTCCGACCTCTCTCAAGGTGTGCTTCAGCCGCCACCTTGGAAAGAAGGCGGCCGTAGAGTGTTTTCACGCGAATATTTCAGTTTCAATTTGACTTGGGGAGAAAAGACGTTAATTAAAATTAAATTTTCTACAAGAAATGATATACAGGGTTAGTATAAAGTCCCGGGACGGTCATTTATCTCCGTTATTTCTTAAGATTTTACTTTGAAACTTGGTACCCATGTACAATTAAATACATGGAATTCAAAACTGTTTTTCAAAATTTTCTTGGAGTTATGGTTAAACCGGAAGTGGCCCTAAAAATCGTTTTTTTAAATAGAATCATACTTTTTTCTCGACGGATTCGGAATCTACGGATTTTTTAAAGTTAAAAACATGCATCATACTTGACCAGAAGTCAAGTCGCGGCCACCCTGGATTTTCAAAAACATCGAAGAAATCGGTCAAAAAGCAAGATTTTTCAAAACCGCAAGTACACGTCAAACTTATTTTTTAAAAGCAAATTCAACCGGCCAATTACATTTTTAAAAATTGTTTTTTCTATTTTGGCTGATTGTGAACATTTAATAAATTTCAAAAAAGCAAAAACAAATAAAAGGAAATGTAATTGCGCAGTTGAATTTGTATTAAAAAAATAAGGTTAATGTGTACTTGCGGTTTTGAAAAATTTTGCTTTTTGACCGATTTCTTCGATGTTTTTGAAAATCCAGGGTGGCCGCGACCTGACTTCTGGTCAAGTATGATACACGTTTTTTACTTTAAAAAATTCGCAGATTGTGAATCCGTTGATAAAAAAGTATGATTCCATTTAAAAAAACGATTTTTAGAGTCACTTCCGGTTTAACCGGAAGTCCAAGAAAATTTTTAGAAGCAGTTGTTAATTTCCTGTTTCTAATTGTGCTTGGGTACCAAGATTCAAAGTAAAATTTTAATAATTAACTGAGATAACTGACCGTCCCGGGACTTTGTACTAACCCTGTATATATTTTTTATGTGTTGCCATTGATATGCGTTCCAGCCCTTGAAGAAGGCCTTAAATAAAGGCCGAAACGTTGGCTATAACTTGAAGAGTTTTATTGTATTCAATAGTCCGATAACCCAATAAGAACAACGAGTAAAAAGTTAATAATTGACTCGGAGGAAATTTAACCCTTGGACCGCCTGTTACTGGAGGACGCTAATTGAGCGCAAAAAATTTCATCATCTGAAATTGACACCCCCTAACGATCCCTTTATCATGAAGAATAGCTTCGGCGCTACTCCTAGGTGCAGATTTAAATAAGCTGCCCCCACACACAATTCTTCAACGTCCTAGGCACGGTATCCTAGGTAAGCGTTCATTTTGAAGAATTCGCATAATTTCGTTTTTCTTCGGTAATGAATGAATGAATGAATAATTACACTATGGGGTTAACACTGATTTTGTCGAAACCACATTTGAGCGTTTTATGGTGAATTTGTGGTGCTGATTCCGAGTATGTCTTCAGTTATGCTAAATTTGTTCTGGCTTTTGAAATAGAAATGATAGTTAAATGTTGATTACACAAGGTAGTTTCAAAGTCTTGTTCCACAAAATTTACTTACTGTTTAGGACGCGTTTCGGAGTGTTACTCCATCTTCAGCTATAAAAGAAATTTAAATTAATTTTGTGGAACAAGACTTTGAAACTACCTTGTGTAATCAAACATCTGTTCCTCTTTGAAAAATGGACCAAGCTTTTAACCAAACAGTTAAACGTAATGATTGACTGCAAATCATTTAGAAAGGAAAGGATATGACTTTTCATCCCTATTCGCTATTTACCAACCCTCCCGATATTTCAATCCGAATTTCAATCTATCAAAAACATATAGCAAAATTGGCATATTTTCCGTGTTAGTATTGATTATGAATGGTATATTTCATTACCAGCTCAGAAACTAAGCTTTTCCCGTGCGCGCATGAGAAGTTCCTGTTGGAGGCGAAGCCGAACACGGAAATCATTCAAGCGCGATTTCTTCGATGTTTTTGAAAATCTGAGGTGGCCGTGACTGTACTTCCGGTAAAGTGTGATACATGTTCCTAACTCAGAAAGAATCGTAGATTTCGAATCCGTTGCGAAAAAAGTGTCATTCCATTTGAGAAAACTAAGTTAAGGCCATTTCCGGTTAAACCGGAAGTGTGAGAAAATAACTATACCCTCCATCAAGTCCGCATTACAAAAATTAAATTGACCTGTCCGAGGATTTTTGCCACAAATCAAGGACAAAAATTTAAGGAATTTTATTCCATACTTTACACTCGCACTGTATGTACAGGGTGAGTCTAGTTGGACAAATCAGTCGCTCTAGCGCTTAAGATATTCAAATTGGAAATTCAATTTTTGGATATGTTGTAGCTGAGATGGTCCCCTACGCATGGAACCCATAAAGAAAGCTCCAGTTTTATTCAAACCGAAATTATTAAATAAAAACGAAGGCCTAAAAAATTCTTTTTCTATATTGTTGAATTTTTTAAGGCTGTTTCGTTAGAGAATCATTTTCTCTTTATGGAAACATGATTTTTTGCAGAAAAAAGTTAATACACTGCCGATCAATTGAAGTGATGCACCCGAAAATTTGAGTCGAATTCAAAATGCCATAACTCTCTAAGGAGTCGAAGGATTTGAATGTGCTTTTTTTACCGGACAGCATATTTCATTGGCTATTACTCAGTATGTTGTACGTTTTACCCAAACCCCCTTTATGAGATATAGAGGGCGTCAGATCCAGGCACTAAAAACTGGCCGAACTTTAGACCACTCCCAATTCTTGGAAAAAAATGTCAGATTTTTTTTGACTTGTTTGCAGAACGCATCAGGTCCATCCCTCGAGACCATTTTTTCAATTCTCCTCTATTCTCTTTAATTGGGGCGCAGTGACAAAAAATTTGTTTTTCCGTGGACGGCTAATAACGCTCTTTCTGTATGGCAAATTTTAAATTTGTTGAGGGCATTGTAACCCAAAAACTTCACTCTCGAATACTATGACTTCGAAATTGACCTAAGTCAGAATGTCCCCGAAGAGGAGGTCGACTGAAATGGAGGCAAATTTATTCTGCCTACCAAATGATCTGGAATTGAAGACGCACTTAAGTTGACACAATGCCTTCATAGGCCTATTCTTCCTGATCATGTTAGAATGATCCCCGCTTTAATCGAATTACAATTAGCTTTGCTGATACCATTTCTTTGATTGACGGTTTTCGGTTAAAATGTGTCGCCTTAAATTCATGAAACCAAGGTGACGAAAATTCAAACACGGAGCCATATTTAGTTGATAAGGTAACTATTCTTTAGGCCAAGTGACAGTTTTGTCAAAATTTACGTTGCCTTGGTTTCATGAAAATACAGGCGTGCAAAATGACTTCATTTTGTCCGAAAACCGTCAACCAAAGAACAGATATCAGCATTTATAATTTTAATCGGATCCAAGCAAAGCGAATCTTAAAATGATTAGGATGAATGGCTCTATGAATGCATAGTGTCAACTTAAATTTGCTTTCAATTACAGCTCAATTGGTAGGCAGAATAAGTTTGCCTCCATTTCAGTGAGCCCCCTTTTCTGGGACATCTTGACTTAGGTCAATTTCGAAGTCATGGTATTCAAGAGTGCAGCTTTTGGGTTACAATACCCTCAACAAATTTAAAATTTGCCATAAGGAAAGAGCGTTATTAGCGGTCCACGGAAAAACGAATTTTTTGTCACTGTGCTCCAATTAAAATGAATAGAGGAGAATTGAAAAAAAGGTCTCGAGGAATGGACCTGATGCGTTCTGTAAACAAGTCAAAAAAAATCTGAATTTTTTTTCCAAGAATCGGGAGTGGTCTAAACCTCCGCCAGTTTTTAGTGCCTATATCTGACGCCCTGTATATCACATAAAGGGGGTTTGGGTGAAACGTACAACATACTGAGTAATAACCAATGAAATATGCTATCCGGTAAAAAAAGCCCATTTAAATCCATCGAGTCCTTACGGAGGTATTGCATTCTGAATTCGACTCAAATTTTCGGGTGCATCACTTCAATTGATCGGCAGTGTAATAACCGAGAGATAAACTATTTAAATAATAAAGATTTTTAATTATTTCCTAAAGAAAGCCACGCATGCCGTGATTTGAACAACTGAAAGGCAGTCTAGCTTATACTGCAGACTGTACCCGGAATGACAAGTGCGTCAGTTGGAAATGTCATTTGCTTTCGTTTGAGGAAAAATCAAAGGAAAAAAAATGCAGCAGAGAAGCGGCTGGAACCTCCCCAGCGCGTGGATCTTTGTATTCTGTGTAGATAGTAGTCAATTCAACAGAATTTTTTTAATCCTTGACTAATTTCGCAATTTTCTGACAAATACCGACATCACCTCGGACATCACCCATCACATTTGACAATATGTTCCTTTTAAAGTTAATCTTTTGCCACCTTTTTGACAATAACTGCCACTTTATGTCATCCACTGTCAGCCCGCTCCCTTTTAATGAGAAAGAATTTTTTCTCTATTTTCCACTGAAATGGCCGAAACTGTGAACACATTTTTAGAACCAGAATTTGATCGCCTTTCTAATGGCGACATAAAAAAGGAGGTCTTGTATTTAAAATTTTAAGTTGATATGCTTAAATGGGACTTCCCGTGGGCCAATTGCTTTCAAAAGCCTTTCAGGTCTTCAACGGGTCACCCGATCTCACTGTACCAAATTTCAGCCAAATCGATTCAGTAATTTGGGCTATAATGTATTTTTACTGTTATTATAAAATTTCGCTTTTTTGAACCAAACAGCACTAAATGGGAATTAATTTTGTCCTATTTAAAACCAGAATTTGAAGACCTTTCTGATAGTGACAATAAATCTTTCAAAAACTTGTTTTTAATGGTCAAATGAGAAAATAATTTTAAATTTGGAAATTGGTGTGCCAAAACGGCACTTTCCGTGAGTCGATTGAATTCAAAATTTGTTCAGCTCTTCGACGTGTAATACAATCCCCATGTGCAAAATTTCAGCCAAATCGGTTCAGGGGCTTGGGTTGTACCGCGATTTTAAAGTCCGATAAAAATCAATTTTTTTTTTATTTTTGGTCAAAAGGGCACTAAGAATGAATACACTTTTAGAAGCAGAATTTGAAGGTCTTCCTTATGGTGACGTGAAAAATGGGGGTTTGCATTTAAAATTTAAAAGTTGATGTGCCAAAATGGCATTTCCGGTTGCACAATTGGCTCCAAAAGCTTTTCAAATCTAAGTTAGGTTACGAGATGCCTATGTTCCAAATTTCAACTAAATCGGTCTAGTAGTTTTGGCTGTGGCGTGATTACAAACGAACGTACGTACGTACGTACGTACATACACACAGACATATTTTAAAAACCACTTTTTTGAGTTCCTGGGACCTCAAAACGTGAAGATCTGGTGCTATCTCAAATTCGAAAATTTTAGTGAACGCAGTAACCTCCCATTTTTTTTAAATTGTGATGGGGTTGGGGAGGTTAATAATGCAAAACTACGAGTTTTTGCCCTTTACTTTACAGATAATTAGGTAATTTTCATTGTTTGATGGATGTTTTGCTAAATTCGCCGAATACAAGTGTCTCGGGTTGGCACCCGATTGATGTTTTTTACATTGCCATTGGAGTCGAATGGTTCGACCAAGAAAAGCTATTCTCGTCAGCCAGAAAGCAATTGGCAATAGTTGCTAACAGTTTACATTGCTGTCATGCTGTCAAATATGGTGATTTTGTTGTTTTATTAAAAATTTAATATTTCTGCTGATAATTTTTTCACACTTACGAAATGAAGATTTATCATCGGATGTTGAGGGGTCCAGCAAATGTTGAAGACACTCAACGTGTTGATACAGGGTGCGAGATTGAAACTCCAAAATGCTATAACTTTCTTATTTGTAGTCCGAATTAAGTAAGCAAAAAACCAGATGAAATGGCTCATAAAACGCTACAAACTCAGAGTAGTTCTGTTTTTGACCAACTTCAACTTGAATGTCAACTGGTTGTCAACTTTTCATTTTCAAACGGACATTCCCAGTTTTTTTTGCTCAGTCTGAAAGCTAATTTTTTTCTGCATATTTTGATGTGAAATAAAGCGGGTTTGGTTTACAATTAGTTCTGAAAATAATTGTAACTTTTTGTTAATATTTGAATATTTTAATTTAAACATTTAAAATATGTTAAATTCTAACATGTAAAATGCATTTCGAGAATTTTTTCGCGGCACACTTGAAAATTTAGCATAAAAAGATTGAAATGTGGACAATAATTTTAATTGTTGTTCAAAATTTATTATAAACCAAAGTTACCTAATTATCTGTAAGAAAAGGGCAAAAACCCGTAGTTTTGCATTATTTTTTCACAAACGACCTCAAATGACATTTCCAACTGACACTTGTCGTTCTGGGTACAGTCTGCAGTATAAGCTAGACTGCCTTTCAGTTGATCAAATCACGGCATGCGTGGCTTTCTTTAGGAAATAATTAAAAATCTTTATTATTTAAATAATTTGTCTCTCGGAGATTATTAACTTATTTCTGCAAAAAATTATGTTTCCATAAAGAGAAAATGATTCTCTAACTAAATAACCTTAAAAAATTCAACAATATCGAAAAAAAAAAATTTTAAGCCTTCGTTTTTATTTAATAATTTCGGTTTGAACAAAACTGGAGCTTTCTTTATGGGTCCCATGTGTAGGGGACCATATCAGCTACAACATATCCAAAAATTGAATTTCCAATTTCAATATCTTAAACGCTAGGCGACTGATTTGTCCAACTAGACTCACCCTGTATATAAAGAAAAAGCCCATTACGAAATCAATCATTGATTCAGATTTAAAAATGCTAGAATTCAAATTTTTCGAGTAGGTAATTTGAAAAAAGCTGAATTTTTGACTACCCGTCTTTTGAAGGGGCTCTCTTATGAAGCATTTCCGGACATAATATTATGTCTATAAGAACTTTTTGACTTGGAAATTAACCGAACACCTTGAAATATCTGCACGAGGTTTAGGAACACCGTGTATATACAGTGTGTCTCATTTTAAATGGAACCACACAAATATTTCTGTTAATTTTAATCGAATCAATGCGTTCTTTTTTTCTGCACGTAGAGCCCTAAAATCCGCACCTGTGTAATACTCAACTTTTTTTATAAACCGAAACCCCAGCCTACTGCGATTTAATAAAGAGGCCAAAAATGACGAAATCGTATTAGGCATTTTTTTATCGAAAGATTCTATGAAGAAAAGTTGCTCAGGATCGCTCCAAATGGCTAAATCCGAAGTTTCAGGCAAAAATAAAAATGTTGAATTTCTTGAGGAAGAATCATAAAATAACGGAAACGTCAATATTTTTGCAACATAACGGGTGATGTGAAATAAAAAACAATGGAAGCGCATATGTTCGCTGTTTGTGGCACATTGCAACAGATTAGTTGGGGTGTCCTTTGAAATTGTTAAGAAAAACGAAAATCTTACACTTATCTTAATAATTTCAACTTTTTCTACGATTGTTAAGTTTTATCCATCCATAGCCGATAGCAAATGTCAAATCAATTCATTTGAATTGTTTTTTTATTTCACAGCACCCATTATGTTGCAAAAATATTGAACTTTTCGTTATTTTGTGATTCTTCCTCAAGAAATTCAACATTTTTATTTTTTCTGAAATTTCTGATTTAGCCATTTGAAGCCACCCTGAGCAACTTTTCCTCATAAAATTTTTCGATAAAAAAATGCCTAATACGATTTCGTCATTTTTGGCCTCTTTATTAAATCGCAGTAGGCTGGGATTTTGGTCTATAAAAAAAGTGAAGTATCACGCAGGTGCAGATTTTGGAGCTCTACATGCAGAAAAAAAGAACGCATTGATTCGGTTAAAATTAACCGAAATATTTGGGTGGTTCCAGTTAAAATGAGACACACTGTATATATAATTTTAATGCATTATACCTACGTGTTTTCCAAAATTTCGACCTGCTATAAAATTTCTGCGGTTGTGGATTGTCGCCCGATTCTCTAAATTCAAAACGAACTTTATTTTTATATATAATTTTTTGCTAAAAGTGAGATTTTTTTGTGTTTCAGGGAAGTATGAACCTTATTTACCGCAACAATTTCGTTTTGAATTCATGCCTCTTTTATAATTTCAGTTGCTTATTTATTTGTTTTAGCAGTAATAAGTAAAATTTAAAAAACAATAATATAGATTTTCTTTTTTCAGTCCGCCATGGCGAAATATATCCGCAATTGGTTTGCTAATAAAGAGACAGAAAAGCCCATAGAGGACCCTATTAATAAGAAGACAAGAAAGCCCATAGAGCAACCGAAGAAAGTTGCTCGTATTCGCTCTAATATTCCTAAGCGTTTCAAAAAAGGCGAAATCATCAATATTTTATTACTGGGTGGAACTGGTGTTGGAAAATCTACTTTTATCAACTCTTTCTCCAACTATTTGGTCCATGGTCCTTACGCAAATGCTGAGAAGAACGAACTGCTTAAGTTAACACAGATGACGATAGCGGTCGGCGCTCATGAGTATATTATAGGACTAGACGAAAATGAAGATGAAACAACTGGTGCTTCCTCAACACAGAATGTGAAAAGCTATACATTCCCTCTAAAAGAGTTGGGAGTGAACTTACGTCTTATTGATACTCCAGGTTTAGCTGACACTAGAGGATTGGATCAAGACGAGCTCAATTGTGAATACATTCTCGATTACATTGCATCAATGGAAGACCTGCACGCAATATGCATCCTCATGAGGGCAGGAATTGACAGAATTTCTGTAGAGTTTGAATACTGTATAAGGCAAATATTAATACGTTTGGAAAAATCAGCCTCTCAAAACATTATCTTTGTTCTAACAAATGCGAAAGGGAGAAATTACACGGGAGGTGAAACGGTGGGTTGTTTAAAAAGATTTGTGTCCGAAATTAAAAAGACCTCTCCGAACATTAATATTAATGTTGATGAACAAAGGAATATTTTCTGCGTCGACAACGAAGGATTTAAATATCTTACAGCTCTTCAAAATGGTTTTAAGCCTCCAGGGCGCAAATCTAAGTTTGAGGAAAGCTGGAATATATCGGCAGAAAATTGCTGGAAGTAATATTATCAATCTGCTAACTATTTTCATTAGTTATATGCTTCTTACAGGATGATCTTATATATAATTGGGGACGAAGATTCTGAACCATTGCAACCCCATAAAGTACAAAATAGCGTCAGCATCAATGAAGCTAGAAGAGTAGTCGTGCTGTTGCAAAAACCTTTGGCCGACATTACTCAGTTATTGAGCGCAAACGTTGATCTCCTGAAGCAACGGGACGAGAAATTAAACGATGTAAATCAAAGCTTAGAAGAAATTAAGAAAAACATGTACATTCCTCACATTAATTTTAAAGCTGTGGAGTTAACACAGCCAGTTACAGTTTGTGCTTCTGCAAAATGTGGAAAAATTATTAAGGTGAGCACATTAGTACCTACAATTATTAACAGATTTCACAATAATTGTGATGTTAGGTTGGAATTCTAATTGATGCCGTAAAATTTTAGATTACCGTAAAAAAGTTAGGCGCGTAACTTTAAGATGTCGCTGGCGGTCAAAAAAAGTAGATTTCTTTAATTTTACTCGTCATAATTAAAGAAGTCTACTTTTTTTGACCGCCAGCGAGATCTTAAAGTTAAGTTACGCGGCTAACTTTTTAATGGTAACGTAAATTTTACGGCATCAATTAAAATTTCAGCCTTTAGTTATTTAAGTATCAAGGGCGGTAGATGCATTTTACCGGCTGAGTTGAGGGTAATAGGTTTGGATTACAATTACAATATATATTATTAAATTTTTTACACGGTCAAATATGGTCAAAATAGTGATTAACGCAAAACATAAAATTCATTAGCCCTTATTCGGTAATTTCAGCGTCAAAAATTTTAACGGGCCCTATCTTACATTTTGATTGGTTCCATGCCGTGGCTTCCATAGCAATAAGCATGTTAAAACTATGCAATTTTCCGCTAACACAAGCAACTCCAGTCTGATTACCCTCTTGATTGATACTTTTTAACGCCTGCTAAATTTGGTTTTGGTTCCCCTGGTTATATGTTATACAGGGTCCTGCAACAGTGCGTCGGGCTTCCATAGCGCCTAAACCATCCGAGTTAGGAATTTCGTTCAGGTACATACTTAAACTATTAATGAAGGCGATTTCAGGAAAATATTTTTAATTATACCGGGTGATTCAATTTGGTATTCGCCCCCCGTAACTATTTTATTGCAACAGGAAAATATATAAAACCATATATATTTGTAAATTGCATGACAAACTCCATGAAGTCACGTCAATAAATCGTCAACATGATGACATTATGTCAAAATGACGATTGTCAACTTTTTTTCTTCAAATGACATGCTGTATATTTCTTAGCGGATTCTTGTAGACGTTTTTTTTCTACATTTAATTATGTAAAAAAAGTTCACAGTTTCACTAGAAAAATTCCGAAAAAAAATTTATTTTATTAGGCATAATTTGAAAGTTTCTTGTCAATAAACGTAGTGGGCCGTGGAAAAAATTGAATTATGGTGTTGCCTAATGTCGCCCTCACACGAAGGATCCTGTTTTTCAAAAATTATAATTGATTTACCTGTTAGATCGTTAATAGTAATAATGTTATTGTTATTCACTAGTTATAAGGTAAATGGGGTATTATTGTTATTAAAAGGGTAAGTAATAATAATTCTATGAGAAACTACGGTCCTTGCGATGTGAGTGACTTAGACTACACTATAATTCAATTTTTTCCATGGCTAACTACTTTTATTGACAAGATACTTTCAAATTATGCCTAATCAAATCAATTTTTTTTTCGGAATTTTTCTAGTAAAAGTGTAGACTTTTTTTACATAATTGAATGTAGAAAACAAATGTCTACAAGAATCCGCTAAGAAATATACAGCATGTCATTTGGAGAAAAAAAATTGACTATCGTCATTTTGACATATGTCATCATATTGAAGATTTAATTACGTCATTTAATAGTTTGTCATGCGATTAACAAATATATATGGTTTCATAAATTTTTCTGTTGAAATAAAAAAGTTACAGGGGGGCGAATACCAAACTGAATCACCCGGTATAGGGCGGTCCGAAAAATTTTAAGTAGGAAAAGTCGTCTTTTGTCGAGTCTTTTTTAAAATGGAATGCCCGATATGTTTTAGCATATTTGCAACGCCCTTAGAAGCCTTTATTCATCCCTAAAATATTACGGCTTTTGAACCTCTGGTTTGGGAGTAAACAAATATTTTCTGCTTAAAAAATCCCCATTTACGCAGGTACAGTTTTTATAAGAAAATAAGATGAAGACTTTATTACAGAGGCTTGAAAACAGCTCTGATTAAATTTTAGTTGTTACGCTATGTCCAGGGTGTCCAAAATTAATTTTCAAAATTTGAGAATTTTGAAATCATTTTTCTCAACTTTTTCAAATATAATACCCTGTATATTTTTAGCTAGCGTAATGTAGAATTCATAAAGGAACGTTTTTTGTCCTACAAACATATTGGTTGTTTTCATCCGTTTTCGAGTTATTCGCAAATATTACAAATTTTCTTGCTTGCAGACAAGTGTTAAGTACTTACAAAAAAAATAAATGTTCAAAATGTTCTCTATTTTGGTTCACGAACCATTTAATTGGTTCTTGAAAAGACATTTCTATTACCTTTAACATTTAGTATAAAACTAATTTGCCTACTCCTACAAACAAAAATACCAAAATTACAAATGCAGTTGTTAAGGAAGGGTAGTGGAAATGTCTTCATGAACAATTTAAATTGTTCATAATACTATACATACAGTATTAGCCTGAGTGCTTATGTTGCCATTTTAGAAGTTAACGTTGTCTGAATACAAGAAAACTTGTAATTTTTCCGAATAACTCGAAAACTGATGAAAATAACCAACATGTTTCTATAACAAAAAATATTCGCTTATAAATTCTACATTACACTAGCTAAAAATATACAGGGTGCTCTATTTGAAAAAGTTGAGAAAAACAGCTTCAAAGTTCTCAAATTTCGAAAATTAATTTGGAATACCCTGTACATAGGGTGACAACTAAATTGGAATCAGAGCTTTCTTCGAGCCCCTACAACAAGGACCCGCTTCGAATGTTTACTTAGTTTGCTGCCTTTGTGGATTGCAACACAACGCAAAATAAATGAATACTTCGAAACGGGTCGATTGTGCACGAAAAAAGGCGGTCTCGGAGACGGCAGGAACTTCTACGCCGCACTGCATTGGATTAATAACAGCAGCATTTATTAAATTTTTAAATATTTAAAATAAGAAAGTTGCTATGCCAAAAGGGCACTTCGGGTTGACTGATCGGCTTCAAAATCTAATCAGCTCCTCTCCCGCACAGACAATAAAATAAATTGTCACTAAAATGACATTTTTCGAAAAAATGGCACTAAGGTTTTCGGCTTGAAAAAAAATCAGTTATCAAATCCGGTAATAAAAATATACATTTATGCATAGTTTTTTTTTCACGGCACCATTTTTTGGTCAAAAGGGCCCAAGTGTGAATACATTTTTAGAAGCAGAATTTGAAGAGCATTCATATGGTAATGCGAAAAATGGGGGTTTGCATTTAAATTTTTAAAGTTGATGTGCCAAAAAGGCACTTTCCGTGAGCCGGTGTAGCCCAGATTCTAATCAGCACCTACAAATCTCCCACTGAATATGTGTGCCAAATTTCATCAAAATCAGTTCAGTAGTTTCGGCTGTAGCGTGTCCACAGACATACGGACAGACACACGGACAGACACACATTTTTCAAAAATAGGTTTTTTGGGTTCCTGGGACCCCGAAACGTAAAGATTTGATGTCAGTTCAATTTCGAATTTTTGATCGATTTTATATACTGCTCCGCCTTGAGCGTAGAAGTTAAAAATGTTCCGTAGAAGTAGAGACGGAACATTTTTTCGTGCACAATCGACCCGTTTCGAAGTATCCATTTATTTTGCGTTGTGTTGCAATCCACAAATGCAGCAAACTAAGTAAACATTCGAGGCGGGTCGATTGGGCAAGAAAAAATTTTTCGTTTTCGTCTAAAATTAAAATTTCAAAAAATCATTGTTAAGTACCTGAGAGGAATTGACCAACAAAAAAAATCTCAAGGGGTCAGACTAGCTTGGACTACCCTCCGCATCCGCTAAAACTTTAGCGATAAATTCTCCGGAGCAGGAAAAAAACAAAATTAATTTTCCCATGTTAAACGCCCATACTAGGGCAACGGTGAAACACCTGGTATAAGAGGGCGTTATAATTCATAACGCCCGCTTATTACTGATTTTTATTTATAAGTAATTGTTACAACTAAAAACAGAATACATAAAAATTACTCCTGCTGAACTCCTAAGTGCTCCTAAATTCTTCACACACAGTTTATTAGGATTTTCTATTGTACCATCTTCCAATATTAAACGGAAATGTGGTTCTCTCCTGTTCTTCAGTTTCTCCCACAGATCGAGCTTGCAAATCTAGTTATCAAAGCAACAAAACATCCATAATCAGAGAAGCCTGTAAACATTTATTTAATGCAACTAACCGTCAATGAACATTTATGCATCAGCAGATAAAGTTCCGTTAGGAGCACATTTCATAAATGCCAAAGCATAGCTTCCTGTCAAAACTTTCGACTCCTTTTTGGACCTTTGTTTCATAAATGACATTACCAAACAACCGGTTGCGGAAAATGTCAACGTAGTCTTCATTATTAACAATCAGAATGGATCTCAAGCGAGTTAATGAAACTAACGATTAATGAATAACGAATTCGCACATTAATAACGATTACGGTTAATTTGTTTGAATGAAATGTTTCCGCGTATCTTTCATAAATGTAGCCACCCTTTCCATTAGTTCATTTCAATTCAGGTAGAAAACTCCACTCAAACCGCTGCCGAACACTCGGCCGCAAAAAATCCGGTATCTTAGAATGTTACCGTGCTGGGTTGGAATTTCAGCCCCTGTTCATTTTCAATTACTTCGGCTGTACCTATGTCCCAAATTGTAAAAAAGGAATAAAATTAGTAAAACTCAGAGTAGGTAGAAAACATACCAATTCAACTCCCAATTCCTAAAAGTAGGTACGCCAAAATAATCACCGTATCGTTCACAACCAACACTGACTGCATTTCCGACTTCCAAAGTTGACAGATATTATGTATAACTAGTCTTCTTCGATATTATTACCAAAATATCTGCCGGAAAATAGTCAAACTTCTTCCAAAACGCACCTTCAATTCGCACAGCTCAAAATTTGAAAATAAATAAACAAGGTCCTTAGCAACGATCAGAGCTTATTGCTTCCCATCGGGCGTCATCCATCGGGCTGGATCATCGTCGCCCTCCGGGCGTTATCATCTTTATAACACCCTTGGTACATAAATAACTATTAACGGCAAAAATTAAATAAGGGATATTATTGACAGTTTCATGACAAGCGATACCGCCCGATATTTGGAATTACGGAGTTCCATATCCCCACCACAAACATGGCGACAGTCAGCAGTTTTGCATAAGCGTCTAGCCATGGCCGTCTCTAGTTCCAGGCCCTGTCCTTAACCATTTGGCATCGCTGCCGGAAGAGATTTAGTGTCAGTTTGACAAATTGTCATAGACTGTCATTGAAGTGAAACATTGCAAAAATTACCAAAAAATATTATATTTTTATCAATTTCAAACGATTAACGAATTGAAATTCAATACTTTAAGAAAGCCTCTAAGATGTGCCCTATTAAGTAAGTTTTAAATAACAAATTCTGTTTCTAGAGCCAGAGAAAAAGATTTTTTACAAATCCTTTTCAAATTCAATCGAGATTACATCAGCTTGCATGATTTCTAAGCATCTATATATAATATGTTTTCCGAGAAGGACCATAGCTCTTTTAGGAAACATTTTCTGCCGTATCTTAATATGAATTTTTCTTCCTAAAATGATGTAAGGAATCATCCTTCATCTTTATTTTCACTAATTAGGTAGATAAAACAAAGTGCTAATCACAAATTTTCGCCCCCAAAGCTAACTGGAATCATTTTACTCGAAAATGGTGCGCCCTAACTGAATTCAACAAGAGCACCTTTTTTATGTGGAATAGACCAGAGATTACGATTTTATTATTATTTGACAAAAAAACGGCCCACAACAGAAGAAAATGTAAAAAAATGTGTAAGGCCCCCCAAGAACGCACACCTCTGATGTCATTAAAAATGTGAAAAAAATTGAAGAGAAAGCTCTTTATAGCACAAACCATTGCTCTGAATTTCAAAATCCCATTCATATTTTTCGAGAAATTTTCAGAAAACTGATTTTTTGAGTACCCCTTTGAAGGAGCGCAACTCCCTTATAAAGCATTTCCGGGCATATGTCCATAGGAACTTTTCTTCCTAGAATGATGTAAGGAATAACATCCCGGAGTTAGGACTATGAATATAGGAACATCCTGTATACTTAACTAGTATTTTCTTTTTAGATTGAAGATCGAGAAGTATGGACTTACCCACAGAAATGCCACAATCCGTGTTACTTACAAAATGTACAGCGAGAAATAATGGGGAGTCCCGAATTGATAAGTTGTGCCGCCATGCACAGAGGGTCATGTAAGCTATGTGGATGTAGTTATACGGAACACATGCACATTTATTACGATGGTGAATTTTTTGAAGACAACTTGGAAGATTTGAACGCTATTGCATCAATTAGTACAAAGGAAGAAGGATTGGCAGCTGCACAATCCAAAATAGTGGAAATTAGGACACGCATAAAAGAATTTGAAGAAGAACATGAGATTATTGTCAATACCACCGCGCAGTTTATTCATTTTTTGCAAAACAACGCCATTGCGGCATTTGATGATTCTTTTAAAGTGTATTTGAAAAGTCTGATGAAACGGTATAAATAGATCTATTTTATTTCAAAAACTCATATAACTATTTTTTTCAGAGAAAACGGACGTGGAAAAAACAAGAATCTGAAAACCATAGAATGTTTGGAAAAGTTGCTGAAAAGACATGAAGAGGAAAAAGCAGCATATGATAAGAATGTGGCAAGGGTTCATCAAAAGAATTTCAATATTTCCTCTTCTCCCGTTACCCCTGAAACCATTTTTAAATCTATCGATCGCTTATTCACCCTCAAACATTTCGGTTCTCAAATTAGGGATGTTTATGAAAAGCAGAAGAAATGTCTTCTGCATGAACAAAAAAATAGGCCGGTAGATTACACTCATGCCAAGCCCATTTCGGTAACTAAGATAACTGAGCGTCAGGAATCCTCCAAAGTGATGTTTGTTAATTATTAGCACAATTATGATGATTATTTTATACATTAAGTATTGAACCAATCCAAAGCTAGATTTTGTTTACAGTAACCAAGCAACTCTAGGTTACAGTGATTATTTTATTCATTAAGTATTGAACCAATCCAAAGGAGCATTTGGCATACCAGTAATCCTGATTACAGTGATAAGACTACAACGTCAACTTGACACTACTTACTCAATACTTTAATTTATAAAATAATCTGTAAAATACGATTCGTAGTCTCTTGGTTGCCTTGTTGAGTCCTCATGGATGCACTACTTGTCAAATGGTAGATTTTTTTCGGCCAAAGAGGACTCGAACGAGCTCTCGTCTTCTTTTTAGCCTAAAAAAAAATGCAGCAGAGAAGCGACTGGAACCTCCCCATCGCGTGGATCTTTGTATTCTGTGTAGATAGTAGTCAATTCAAGAGAATTTTTTTTATCTTTATCGTCTGTGACTAATTTCGCAATTTTCTGACAAGTACCGACATCACCTCGGACATCACCCATCACATTTGACAATATGTTCCTTTTAAGGTTAATCTTTTGCCACCTTTTTGACAATAACTGCCAATTTATGTCACCCACTGTCAGCCCGCTCCCTTTTAATGAGAAAGAATTTTTCCTCTATTTTCCACTGAAATGGCAGAAACTGTGAATACATTTTTAGAACCAGAATTTGATCGCCTTTCTAATAGCGACATAAAAAATGAGGTCTTGTATTTAAAATTTTAAGTTGATATGCTTAAATAGGACTTCCCGTAAGCCAATTGCTTTCAAAAGCCTTTCAGGTCTTCAACGGGTCACCCGATCTCCATGTACCAAATTTCAGCCAAATCGATTCAGTAATTTGGGCTATAATGTATTTTTACTGTTATTATAAAATTTCGCTTTTTTGAACAATAAAAAAGAGCTAAATGCGAATTAATTTTGTCCTACTTAAAACCAGAATTTGAGGACCTTTCTGATGGTGACAATAAATCTTTCAAAAACTTGTCTTTAATGATTAAATGAGGGAATAATTTTAAATTTGGAAATTGGTGTGCCAAAACGGCACTTTCCGTGAGCCGATTGAATTCAAAATTTGTTCAGCTCTTCGACGTGTAATACAATCTCCATGTGCAAAATTTCAGCCAAATCGGTTCAGGGGCTTGGGCTGTACCGCGACTTTAAAGTCGGATAAAAATCAATTTTTTTTAAATTTTTGGTCTAAAGGGCACTAAGAATCAATACACTTTTAGAAGCAGAATTTGAAGGTCTTTCTTATGGTGACGTGAAAAATGGGAGTTTACATTTAAAATTTAAAAGTTGATGTGCCAAAATGGCATTTCTGGTTGCACGATTGGCTCCAAAAGCTTTTCAGATCTAAGTTAGGTTACGAGATGCCTATGTTCCAAATTTCAGCTAAATCGGTCTAGTAGTTTTGGCTGTGGCGTGATTACAAACGAACGTACGAACGTACGAACGTACAAACGTACGAACGTACGTACATACACACAGACACATTTTAAAAACCACTTTTTTGAGTTCCTGAGACCTCAAAACGTGAAGATCTGGTGTTATCTCGAATTCGAAAATTTTAGTGATTGCAGTAACCTCCCATTTTTTAAAAATTGTGATGGGGTTGGGGAGGTTAAAATCTACCATTTTGACTCGTAGTTGACAGCCATTCGGACGTCAAAACCCGCGGCAATCAAGAGACTACTCGTCGTATTACTATTGATAAGACGACAGTCATAGTTCAAATCAACTGGTAATCCTGTTTAATAAAGGACTGAGCTTCACAACTTATTATACTTTTATTTAATATTTTACAATGAGAATTCTCTATTGTTAATTGTCGCCTACTTCCATGGCCAACATCTTCCCCTTTTTCTTTTAGCTTCTTTGCAAATCTTGTTTCTTCTTAACTCTTGCCCATCCTTAAGTCTCTTTACCAAATATGAACGAGGATATAGAAGCTTACTAACAATTACTCCTGGTTCCCAATTTTTACTAAATATATCCTGAACAAGTACATTTTCTCCCTGCATTCTCCTTTGTTCTTCTGTGGTGCTCTATAGACAATGGCGAAATGATTCTTCTTAGAACATCGTCCACAGATGTTTCCTATTGCTGGACACATGCCCCTTGAGTTCTATTGTCTTTCAGGGCGTCTACAGAAATGGGCGTTTTCTTCTCCAACAGCTTCATATTTTTGTGCGCCAATTCAGCAGCTTTGCAGGTTTCTACAACACGATCCACAGTTCCATCAATACGAAGCAATTTTTCTTGAAGCGCCTTTGAAGCAATTCCCAAGACAATCTGACATTTCAATAGTTTTTCTTCTTGATTGTCAAAGTGGTACATTTTAATGAGATATTTTAAATCAGCATAATATTTCTCAAATGGCTCACCATCTTCTTGCTTTCTACTGAAGAACTTGAATACGTTTATAGTTTCATTCTCTTTAGGAAGGCAATGTTTTCCCAATACTTCAAAAATGGCTTTTATCTCTTCTTCTTCCCCTTCCTCATGTGACGGGGTGATTGATTTAAGCAATTTAACAGCATCTAGCCCCAACAGATTCTTTAGTCTGGCTACTTGCACTGCTTTGGGTTTCTTAACAGTTTCTGTAGCTAGAAAGTAGTTTTCAATTTATTCCTTGAATTGCCGGAAGTTCTCAGCCACATTTCCATTTAGCGATAATTCTTTTGGCTTATTGAATTCCATTATGACGTGTAGGTCCTATATCGACTGTGCCATGTTTAATAAAGGACTGAGCTTCACAACTTATACTTTTATTTAATATTTTACAATGACAATGACTCAAAGTAAACATTTAATCAGATTTAGAAAAAGATACGGTTACCAGATTTGTACAGAAAATTGTTGAGTAATTTTAAACTGTGTGGTATCCTGTTATAATTACAACAAAGTCACTCGCCGGAATGTAAATTTGTAGCACGTTATAATATTCTCCTAAAACTCACGAGCCAACAACAGGAACTTAACATTATTTTAAACACTGGATATAAGCAGGTCCTCCTCTTTTTGAGCTATTAGTTATTTCTTCAATAAGGAAATGTAATTGCGCAGTTGAATTTGTATTAAAAAAATAAGGTTGACGTGTACTTGCGGTTTTGAAAAATCTTGCTTTTTGGCCGTTTTCTTCGATGTTTTTGAAAATCCAGGGTGGCCGTGACTTAAGTTCTGGTCAAGTATGATACATGTCTTTTACCTAAAAAAATTCGTAATTCCAAATCCGTTGAGAAAAAAGTATGATTCCATTTAAAAAACGACTTTTAGGGTCCTTCCGGTTTAACCGGAAGTCCAAGAAAATTTTTGAAAACAGTTTTGAATTCCCCGTATTTAATTGTGCCTGAGTACCAAGTTTCAAAGTAAAATCTTAAGAAATAACGGAGATAACTGACCGTCCCGGGACTTTGTACTAACCCTGTATAAATGTTTAAATCTTGTTGAAAGTAAATAATTTCGCTTCTATTTTGTGACGTGGCAGTCAGTTGACAAGTGACTGACAACTGACAGCGATAATCCAACATTTTTAAACTACCTGATACGAATGTACTTTGGAGCTACTTCAATACTTTTAGGGGAAGTTAGGGGAATGGTGGCCCCCTAAGCATTTCTACTCATGTAATTAATATTTTTAAATAAATCGTTTCGGGATAATGCACAGAGCTGCAAAAACAGGTACTTTTTGATATAGTTTAGTAAAATCTTATGAAAAAACAGAATATTAATTTATAATAATTCGAGAAAAAACAATGGGGTGGCTCCCATTACCCCACTGCAATGGGGTAATTGTGGCAGGGGGCTTCGATTACCCCGTGTGAGTCACTACTCCAGGAGGCTTTCTCAGTACGTCGTTTATAAAGTCTAGGCATCTGAAAAGTTTTAATGGGTTTGAAATTTGGAACTTTACGTGGCTACGGGGTCATAGTGGCCGGCCATTCTATCCCCTAGATCAGTGGCCATCATAGGTAACCCCAAAAAGCATGATTCCCTTTAACTGGTGTTGAACAAAAAGTATTGTTCGCAACAAAACTCAGCTTTGGAAGACACTATCACACACGTCCTACACAAGTTCACGAATTTTTTAAGATTTTTTCAACGTGTGATTCACCGACTTTTTGGGCGTTGTAAGACGGCATGCACTTACATTTATCGTCGTTTGTCTCTGAAATTCCGTCGGGTAGTTGAGCTATTCATTCTTAGATCGTACTACTATGTGAAATCCTTAAACGTTGTGACATAAATTAAATATCCGGTGGCCAGCATTACCCCCGTGGCTACCATTCCCCTAACTTCCCCTAATTTATAAAATAATCATATATTATACCATAAGCAGTGAAAGTTATGTCGAATATTTTTGGTGTGGTCATCACGAATGGACAGTACGCTTGGAAATGAATAGCACGAATGCGATCATCAAACTGTTATAATTTTTATATATTATATTAAACGCCCAGTCCTTACGAATAACTGCTAGTTGCTCGTTCGAGGTGTGTTCATTTAGCTTAAAATTCCTATGCGTGCAGAATTCCAAAAAATGCTTCCAAATATAAGCTTATTGTGTTCTTACCGTGTTTGCAAGTTGATTTTCTATTTTCAGACTAATTTCTTCTCCACTAATATTGCCAAAGCGTTCCATTTCGTAAAAACTCGAAAATTCACACTTTTTAGACATTTGTTGATAATCAATAAAACTAAAGTTGCTATGACTTTTCTAAAAAAATATGAGTCTAGATTGAATTGTGCATTGTTATTTTGTATTGTTGGACCATCGAGAATCCGGAAACGGTTATATCACGTCGTCAAGGGTAGGTATATTCGCTTATCAATATCTGGTAACTACGTAAAATCAATTATTGTGATTAGCTAATTTAATAATGAATTATATAATCAGTTATAATATCACGAGTGTGTTCATTATTATCGTTTATACTGTATTGGACACGAAACGTCCTACGGACTCGTGGTTATCCGAAATAATATGTTGAGTCAATGCAGTATATTCTGATAATAATGAATACAAGAGTGGTATTCGTTACGATTACACAGGCTGTCCCAATTGTCTGTATTCGATCGATATCTCCATTACTATTAGAGATAGCGAAAAATTGTTAAATACAAACTTGCAGAGAGTCAAACAAGGCACATTTAAAAAATACAATCCTGTATACAGGCTGTCCCACTAAGGAGTAAGTACACAAACATATGTTTTTTTAAATGGAACACCCTGTATTTTATTGGATTCTATGGTGAATTCCAAGTAACATTCATTGATCATGTTTTCATCTGAGGCGAATGGTTTAGAAGATATTGGCAATTTTGCGGGAAAAATTACTTTTGCAGTACTTGTTTTGAAAAATCACCCCACAACTAATTTTCAATCTTTGGTTTTGGAAATTTAGCATGTCATTAAGGAAGGTTTGGGCTGCACTTAAAGCTCTTGAAAACGGTCTTAACTTCTTAAGTTCGTCTCCAGTAATATTATGAACCTACAAAAATGTAGAGATTAATATTTCGAAATTTTTAAATGGCACCACTGTCAAATGTTATAGTCATAAGTTGTAAAATTAAATTAGCTTTCGTTTAATATAAAATGTTCCTATATCCAAGTTTAGTATTTTTCGATTTATTCAGTAAAACACAATTTTCATCTTTTTTTTCCTGATGTTTTTAGACGGTTGGCTCTGACTGCTCTGACTACATTTCATTGTAGGTGTCAAATGTGATATCTAATATTTAAGGCTCCATTCCACAACTTGCCCAATTGTATTTGGGCTACAAACAGGACCTGCAATAAATTCTGTGTCTGTAAAAACAAAGCGTAATTATTATAATTATCACCAGAAATGCCCACTTTACCGAATAGGTTTATTTCAGCAACTAACATGTTTCGAACACAAACTGCTCATCAAAGCCAAATCATTGGAATTAAAATCACTTTATTTTAACAGAGTACTTACCTGTTGTTTTTTAAATAACAGAAAATTAAAAAAAATTAAAGTCGATAAGTAAGTATGTAATTAAAAAGTACCTACCCATTCTAAAAGTGCAGTTGTTATCTATTTATTTCATTTTGGTAAGCACCTAAGTGCTGAAAATGCTGCAACTTTTTTGAGTAGGTACATTCTTGCGTTCCATAAATGAACATTAAAAAAAACACTTGATCACAATTTCTGGTTAATTAACGAAGGATTCCGGCTGGCAGAATTTGTGACACCTATTGTGACATGTGTCCGAGCAGTCTTTCAAAAACATTATTGTAAGCTAAAAATGAATAAAACGAAAAATTCGAGACTTGTATATAGGAATATTTTATATCAAACGAAAGCAAATTTAATGTTACAGCATATGGCTATAACATTTGATATTGGTGCCATTTAAAAATTTCGAAATTTAAACCTCTACATTTTTGAAGGTTAATAATGTTACTGGAGACGAACTTAAGAAGCTAAGATCGTTTTCAAGCGCTTGAAAGATAGCCCAAAGCTACCTTAATGATGTGCTAAATTTACAAAACCTTTGGTTGAAAATTGGTTGTGGGGTGATTTTTTAAAACAAGTACTGCAAAAGTAATTTTTCCCGCAAAATTGCCAATATCTTCTAAACCATTGGCTTCGGATGAAAACATGATTAATGAATGTTACTTGGAATTCATCATAGAATCCAACGAAAAATTAAAATACAGAGTGTTCCATTTAAAAAAACATGTTTGTGTTCTTCTGCAACTTTGTATTTAACAATTTTTCGCTATCTCTAACATCAATGGAGTTATCGACCGAATACAGACAATTGGGACACTCTGTATAATGAATTTCAAAAAATGCTTCCAAATATAAGCTTATTGCGTTCCTACCGTGTTTGCAGGTTTAGACTTTCTATTTTCCGACTAGAGTCTAGATCGAATTGTGCATTGTTATTTTGTATTGTTGGACCATCGAGAATACGGAAGCAGTTATATCACGTCGTCAAGGGTATATTCGCTTATCAATATCTGGTAACTACGTAAAATCAATTATTGTGATTAGTTAATTTAATAATGAATTATATAATCGATGAAATACCCACACGTGAAAATATTCGATATGATTCGTCTAAAACTGTGCGCTGATTGGTCGGGTTTTAGTGAAATGACAGATAAGTTGAATAATCTGTAAAATATGATTCGTCGTATCCTGATTGCCTTGTTGACTTGTTAGTCCAGTCGGTTCGAGAAATAAAACTGCATTTCATTCTACAAAGGTGCCGTTTGGCACAGTTGTTGTACATGGGACCAATACAAGTGATTTCACCCTGTTCCGTTCCGGACTCATATACGTCAAGTGACCGGTCCTCCGCCACCCTTGTGACCCTAATGGGTACCATATGTTTAAGTTTCTTCTATGTAAAACACATTCTCGGATTGACTCTCAACCGAGACACATGTATTGTAACGCCAGATAAAATAAAGTTACATTTTTAGTGCCGTAGCAGAATGCGGAGGTACTCTTGTCTTTGCTTATTCGCTCGCTCGCTCCTCACTCTGTCCGTCGGATAACTTGAGAACGGATTGAGGTATCGAGCTGAAATTTGCTATACGGAATCTTGCCCAAAAAAGTAAGGCGGGGATTGCTTTTGGGCTATATCGGACCAAGGGGGTGGAAATTAGGGGTTGTAACTCAAAATTCCGCCTTATAAGTATTGGTCGAAATTAACGCCATTCGATACCCTTCCATTAATGATTCAAAAAGGTGTTATTCATGTTTTACAAAAAACCACCCTTAAAGGCTCTACAACCCCTAACATGAAGAAATACATAACGTCGGATAACTTGAGAACAGAGTGAGGTGTCGAGCTCAAATTTACTATACGGCTTTATACACTAAAAAGTAAGGCGGAGATTGCTTTTGGGTCATATCGGACCAAGGGGGTGGAAATTAGGGGTTGTAACTCAAAATTCCGCTTTATAAGTATTGGTCGAAATTAGTGTCATTCGATAGCTTTCCGTTAATGATTCAAGCAAGGTGTCGTTCATATATTGCGAAAAACCACCCTTAAAGACTCTACAACCCCTAATATGAAGAAATACAAAACGTCGGATAACTTGAGAACAGAGTGAGGTGTCGAGCTCAAATTTACTATACGGCTTTATGCCCTAAAAAGTAAGACGGTGGTTGTTTTTGGGCCATATCGGACCAAGGGGGTGGAAATTAGGGGTTGTAACTCAAAATTTCGCTTTATAAGTGTTGGTCGAAATTAGTGTCATTCGATAGCTTTCCGTTAATGATTCAAACAAGGTGTCATTCATATATTGCGAAAAACCACCCTTAAAGGCTCTACAACCCCTAATATGAAGAAATACAAAACGTCGGATAACTTGAGAACAGAGTGAGATGTCGAGCTCAAATTTACTATACGGCTTTATGCCCTAAAAAGTAAGACGGTGGTTGTTTTTGGGCCATATCGGACCAAGGGGGTGGAAATTAGGGGTTGTAACTCAAAATTCCGCTTTATAAGTATTGGTCGAAATTAGTGTCATTCGATAGCTTTCCGTTAATGATTCAAGCAAGGTGTCGTTCATATATTGCGAAAAACCACCCTTAAAGACTCTACAACCCCTAATATGAAGAAATACAAAACGTCGAATAACTTGAGAACAGAGTGAGGTGTCGAGCTCAAATTTACTATACGGCTTTATGCCCTAAAAAGTAAGACGGTGGTTGTTTTTGGGCCATATCGGACCAAGGGGGTGGAAATTAGGGGTTGTAACTCAAAATTCCGCTTTATAAGTATTGGTCGAAATTAGTGTCATTCGATAGCTTTCCGTTAATGATTCAAACAAGGTGTCATTCATATATTGCGAAAAACCACCCTTAAAGGCTCTACAACCCCTAATAATATGAAGAAATACAAAACGTCGGATAACTTGAGAACAGAGTGAGGTGTCGAGCTCAAATTTACTATACGGCTTTATGCCCTAAAAAGTAAGACGGTGGTTGTTTTTGGGCCATATCGGACCAAGGGGGTGGAAATTAGGGGTTGTAACTCAAAATTCCGCTTTATAAGTGTTGGTCGAAATTAGTGTTATTCGATAGCTTTCCGTTAATGATTCAAACAAGGTGTCATTCATATATTGCGAAAAACCACCCTTAAAGGCTCTACAACCCCTAATATGAAGAAATACAAAACGTCGGATAACTTGAGAACAGAGTGAGGTGTCGAGCTCAAATTTACTATACGGCTTTATGCCCCAAAAAGTAAGACGGACATTGCTTTTGGGCCATATCGGACCATGGGGGTGAAAATTAGGGGTAGTTACTCAAAATTCCGCTTTATAAGTATTGGTCGAAATTAGTGTCATTCGATAGCTTTCCGTTAATTATTCAAACAAGGTGTCATTCATATATTGCGAAAAACCACCCTTAAAGACTCTACAACCCCTAATATGAAGAAATTAGGGGTAGTAACTAAAAATTCCGCTTTATAAGTATTGGTCGAAATTAGTGTCATTCGATAGCTTTCCGTTAATGATTCAAACAAGGTGTCGTTCATATATTGCGAAAAACCACCCTTAAAGACTCTACAACCCCTAATATGAAGAAATACAAAACGTCGGATAACTTGAGAACAGAGTGAGGTGTCGAGCTCAAATTTACTATACGGCTTTATGCCCCAAAAAGTAAGACGGAGATTGCTTTTGGGCCATATCGGACCATGGGGGTGGAAATTAGGGGTTGTAAGTTGTAACTAAAAATTCCGCTTTATAAGTATTGGTCGAAATTAGTGTCATTCGATAGCTTTCCGTTAATTATTCAAACAAGGTGTCATTCATATATTGCGAAAAACCACCCTTAAAGACTCTACAACCCCTAATATGAAGAAATACAAATAGTGTCATTCGATAGCTTTCCGTTAATTATTCAAACAAGGTGTCATTCATATATTGCGAAAAACCACCCTTAAAGACTCTACAACCCCTAATATGAAGAAATTAGGGGTAGTAACTAAAAATTCCGCTTTATAAGTATTGGTCGAAATTAGTGTCATTCGATAGCTTTCCGTTAATGATTCAAACAAGGTGTCGTTCATATATTGCGAAAAACTACCCTTAAAGACTCTACAACCCCTAATATGAAGAAATACAAAACGTCGGATAACTTGAGAACAGAGTGAGGTGTCGAGCTCAAATTTACTATACGGCTTTATGCCCCAAAAAGTAAGACGGAGATTGCTTTTGGGCCATATCGGACCATGGGGGTGGAAATTAGGGGTTGTAACTAAAAATTCCGCTTTATAAGTTGCGAAAAACTACCCTTAAAGACTCTACAACCCCTAATATGAAGAAATACAAAACTTCGGATAACTTGAGAACAGAGTGAGGTGTCGAGCTCAAATTTACTATACGGCTTTATGCCCCAAAAAGTAAGACGGAGATTGCTTTTGGGCCATATCGGACCATGGGGGTGGAAATTAGGGGTTGTAACTAAAAATTCCGCTTTATAAGTATTGGTCGAAATTAGTGTCATTCGATAGCTTTCCGTTAATTATTCAAACAAGGTGTCATTCATATATTGCGAAAAACCACCCTTAAAGACTCTACAACCCCTAATATGAAGAAATACAAAACGTCGGATAACTTGAGAACAGAGCGAGGTGTCGAGCTCAAATTTACTATACGGCTTTATGCCCTAAAAAGTAAGACGGTGGTTGTTTTTGGGCCATATCAGCCAAGGGGGTGGAAATTAGGGGTTGCAACTTAAAATTCCGCTTTATAAGTATTGGTCGAATTTAGCGTCATTCGATAGCTTACCGTTAATGATTTAAAAAAGGTGTTATTCATACTTTGTAAAAAACCACCTTCAAAGGCGCTACAACCCCTAATATGCAGAAACACAAAAATATCAACTTATCAATGCAGATTTTGGTGTTCTAATTTACAGTGTCATTGTAAGTGATATGTGATTCGACAAAACTAAAATTTATGACGACCGCTTCTTGTTCGTGTAATTTTCAAAAGTTCCACTTTACTACAGTCACTTTTCACCCCCTTAATTTTTTATCCCCCTTCACAAGTTTGCAACCCCTCCAACGTTAGATTGGCCAAATTCGTGCAATTTTGTCTTTCTTCGGTAATATTTAATTATGTATGGCCAATTTTCATAATTTTGCCGTTTTAACACCACTGTGCGTCTGCGGAGGCACTACTACTAGGTGCAGATTGATAAATCTGCACCCGACTCCACCAGTAAATTCAGCTCGCCCCTACATACACATTAACAAGATAAACATCTACAGGGATACACATCGCATTGATGTATGACTTTCGTTGGCTTTTAATACATATGTGGGATTTCATTTATCACACCACATCAAACATTGGTCCTTCGAGCCGGATAAGTTCGGATATCGCGCAGGATACGTCCGGAAAGCGCGAACATAAGGTAGTTATAGTGTTCTACATCCCTCGACGGCGGTATCGGGCACAAGTGAGCATCGCCATAGCTCACCACCGACTCCAGCACAGCAGCCAGGGAACGAACAGACTACACGCATAAAGCCAGAATAGGGCACCACGGAAGATTGGAAAATCATCGCCGACTCAGCTAAAGGTCGTCAAGACGTCACATTGGTAAGTGGGCTTTCAATCCTTTTCACATATCATTAAATTTTCCTGCAATTGGGAAAAGTTGCGATTGGTGAGAGCGCCTGCAGCGACTCGTAGGCACATAAGAGCTCGCCATCACACGTTAATTTACATTTCTTCGGACAGCATCAATAATTGAACTTATACAATGCCGACTCCTGAAGAAAATCTCAAACTCCTAATAGCCAAGCGTGGGCGAGTGAAAGCAAAGGTAACTCGGCTCGCGACGTGGTTTAGGGCGAATAAAAATATTGCAAGTGTTACAATTTTACAATCGCGGTTGTCAGATTTCTCTCCTGTCCGAGGAGAATTCGACAATATTCAATTAGAAATTGAACTATTTGATACAAATACGGAATCATCTGAAGATGAAACTCACGAAGACACTCGGGTGCAATTTGAGGACTCATACTTCAGTCTTCAATCGGAAATTGCAGAATGCATTGAGGAGAAAATCCGTGCGAATTCGCGAAATCACGCAAAATATCCGCTAGCATCTCCTGCATCTTCTGACGGACAACCTCAAACATCAGCCACTCCAGTCATAAATATCCACAATCCACAGCCTATTTCAGTTCAATTAGCCCCGATTGACATAAAGCCTTTCAGCGGTCTATATACTGAATGGTTGGCCTTTTACAATACTTTTAATACGCTAGTGCACAATGAGGCTAGGTACAACAACATCCAAAAATTCCATCACTTGCGAAATGCCCTACGTGGTGAAGCTGCAAACACCATAAGCGCTTTAACCATTTCCGATATGAATTACGTTGCAGCATGGGCCTTGTTAAAGGAAAGGTTTGAAAACAAACGGCTGATAGTCCAGCATCATGTAAATAACCTTTTCAACCTACCTCAGGCAGTCAAGGACTCATCCAACTCCTTACGGCAATTATTAGATAACGTCAATATAAATTTAGAAGCGCTAAAATCACTTGATGTAAATGTTCGATCATCGGATGCACTGCTTATTCATATTGTCACGTCAAAGTTGGACTTTATGAGTCGTAAGGGTTGGGAGGAGTCCCAGACAACGACGGAGTTACCTACGCTCGAGCAATTAACAAAACACCTGACCCAAAGGTGTCATTTACTGGAGGCATTAGAAATTAACAAGGTAAACGCTGGACGATCACCGAGCGTAAACACGAACAACAGTGGTCATAATAAAAATCAAGGGTACAAATCGGGCCCTAATAAGCCACAATCAAATTTTATCGGTGTCAGCAAATCACCCAGCTGCAATTTCTGCAATAAGCCACATTTAATATTTCAATGTGCTGAATTTCTAAATTTAGCGGTTGCTGAACGCGAAGCTCAGGTACATCGACTAAAATTATGTACCAATTGCTTAAAACCGGCACATTCGCCTACGGAATGCCGGGCCAAAGGGTGTAAATTATGCCCACAAAAACATAACACATTACTACACAAAGGTAATGAATCTTGGGTTATTGGGGCCAGTCATCTTGAAGGCAAAGTTGGTAATTCAATATCTCTGGTCCATAAATATTTCCTGGGATCAAAGTGTCCCTATGATCACTCAAACAGCCTGGATCGAATTACTCGACGAGCTAACTGCCCTCAACAGTTTAGAAATTCCTCGAAACGTCTGTGTTAGCCCATATCAAGCTATTGAGCTCCATTGTTTTTCCGACGCCAGCCTGAAGGCCTTTGGCACGGCGGTTTACGTCAGAGTTACTAAGGCAGACGGGACCGCTTCGGCAAATTTAATGTGTTCCAAAAGTCGGGTCGCACCCCTGAAAACGGTATCGCTGCCCCGGCTAGAACTTTGTGGGGCGGTACTTGCAAGTGAATTAGGCAACATGGTCTCAAACACGTTGAAACTGAATATAGCGCAAATCTATTATTGGACTGATTCACAAATTGTACTGTCTTGGATAGCATCCCCCCCGCATACTTTAAACACATTTGTTTCTAATCGCGTGTCTCAAATTCAGACACTAACTAACACTAACACTAACCATCCGCGGTTAATCCTGCTGATATAATTTCCCGGGGAATGCTTCCTAGTCAATTAAAAGATTCCAGTCTGTGGTGGTCCGGTCCGATGTGGTTAAAAGAAGGTACAAACTCTTGGCCTAATCAGACATGCGTCACTATATCAGAAGATTTACCCGAAATGCGCAAAACAATTAATTTAGTGGCTACCTCTACTCCGGAATGGGACTTACTTACGAAGTTTTCAAAATTTACAAAACTGCAACGTGTTGTAGGTTGGTGTAAAAGGTTCATCGACCGGTGCATCCCTTCCCGCAATAAAATTAGTGGGCCATTGTCTGGTGAAGAGCTGGAAGCATCAATGGTCACAATTTTACGACATCTACAGGCTGGCGAATTTGAAGACGAGATAAATGCTCTCAAAGCAAACAATGAGCTCAAGCGGAGCAGTAAATTATTGTGTTTACACCCGTCTTTAGATGCAAACCAACTTTTACGGGTAGGCGGTCGGTTAGAGAACGGTTTGAATTTCCCGGAAAGTAAAAGGCACCCTTTTATTTTACCGAGGGGTCATCATGTAACCCGTCTAATAATAGAAGATGCACATGCTCGAAACTTGCATTCTGCAGCACAAGCCACACTCGCTGCAATTCGCGAGAGATTTTGGATAGTTTCCGGCAGAAGTGCTATCAGGCAAGTTTTGCGGAAGTGCTTCCGTTGCTTCCGCGTGAAGCCCAAAGGTACCGATCAATTGATGGGAAATCTGTCATCTTACAGAATTGAACCCAGCAGAGTTTTCTCCCACACGGGTATGGACTATGCTGGTCCAATAAATTTAAATCAAAATCGCGGAAGGGGTAGGCCAAAAGTGATTAAATCATACATAGCCCTTTTCATTTGTATGGCTACGAAAGCCATTCATTTGGAATTAGTTTTAGATTGTACCTCCGAAAGTTTCATTAGTGCACTGAAACACTTTATGTCAAGGCGGGGAAAACCATCCCATATTTATTCCGACAATTCAACAACATTTGTTGGCGCTGACAGAGAGCTGCAAGCGCTTAAAAATTTGTTTGAAAAGGATCAATTTCAAAGTGGGGTCATTGACAACTTGTTGAGCGAGGGGATCACCTTTCATTTCATACCACCCAGTGCTCCACATATGGGCGGCTTATGGGAGTCAGCAGTAAAATCAACTAAATATCACCTCAAACGTGTGATGGGTAATGCTCTGTTGACCTACGAGAAGATGTACACGCTCCTCACGCAAATTGAGGCTTGTCTCAATTCACGTCCTCTAACACCGTTATCCGGCGATCCTGCCGACTTGTCACCACTAACCCCAGGTCACTTCCTTATCGGAAGCCCACTAACCTCTGTTTCAGAACCAGATTTGACTACCTTAGGTATGAACCGATTGTCGCGATGGCAACGAATTACGCAAATTAAGCAGCATTTCTGGAAGCGATGGTCCTCCGAGTATCTAGGTCAGCTGCAACAACGTGGTAAATGGCAAATCGCTCAGCCTGGGGCGTTCCTTCCGAACACCCTTGTGGTTATCCGAGAGGACAACACCCCCCCGCTGGTATGGCGCATGGGTCGCATCATCGAAACCCATCCAGGAAAGGATGGTCAGGTTCGAGTGGTGACTATAAAGACTGCCAGCAGCACCGTTAAACGCCCCGTGACCAAGGTGTGCGTCCTACCCTTAGACTAACCGTGATAATGGTGCGCGGGTGCTTTTTTGTTCGCCTACCATGAACATTTTCGAAACCATTTCTTATTATCATTATTGTTCAATATACATCATATTATTGTAATGAGTTTTAATACTTTTCTTTGTTTTTCATTTGTTTTGAAACATGATGATTTCAACGTCGGCGGCATGTTCCGTTCCGGACTCATATACGTCGAGTGACCGGTCCTCCGCCACCTTTGTGACCCTAATGGGTACCATATGTTTAAGTTTCTTCTATGTAAAACACATTCTCGGATTGACTCTCAACCGAGACACATGTATTGTAACGCCAGATAAAATAAAGTTACATTTTTAATACATATGTGGGATTTCATTTATCACACCACATCAAACACACCCGCAGTGCCCAAAAAAATTTCCCTTAGGAACAAAATGGCGGCGGTCTTTTCTAAATTTCCGCGAAAATTGCTAATATCTTAACTATTATTAACTACTTGAGGAAGCAACAAATATTTTTCTTGTACCTACATTACAACCAACGTAGTATGAAGTATCTCATTTTAGTAATATTTTAGTAATGAGAAGTATCTCATTTTAGTAATATACCGGGTGGTCTTTTTATCTTGAGACCGCAAGACGCAATATCGGAAAGAAAGCATTTTAGAAAAAAATGTTTTGCATAGAAGTTTTATGACTTCGAGGGGGAAAATAGATGGCATCATCGCCATTTTGATTCAAGGTCAAATGAAGGTAAACTTCATTTTTTTAAATGGAAACATATTTTTTATTACAGATTCTTATTCCCCGTAAAAGAACAAACTACTCTCATTTAAACTATTTTTGGATCCGATGGATAGGTTTCCAAAAAAAAAATTAAGTTGAAGTTGACCTTCATTTGACGATAATATTTGGTACTCCTCAACGTTTAAGTAAAATAGATTCCAACTGCGAAATTAAAATTGGTAGTGTTCCCATTCAAAAATTTTCCACAGTTAGAAATCTTGGCATAATTTATGACTCCAGCCTTAAATTTGTAGAACAAGTTAACGCAGTTTGCAAATTTCTCCTTTTCGCGACTTTTTAAACATTAAAACTAAACGACTCCTAACTGATACATTGATTCTTTCACATCTTAATTGTTGTTAATGTTGCTTATGGCCCTTGTCTCACAGAGGTGGAGAAAAATCGATTACGGCTCGTTCAGAATTACTGTGTTAGATATATTTCTTATGTTCTTTTTGCTTCACATATTACACCCTACGTAAGAGATCTGCGATGGCTTAAAATGAATGAACGTCGTTTTGTTAATTTTACTTCTTTAGTTTTAAGAACTATGTCTACCTGTAAACCTGATTATTTGAAAGATAAGATCAAGCCACGTTCTAAAAATACTGTCACAAATAGGAATTTGCGATCAAGTGATTTTAATGTCTGTATACCACAACATTCATTGTCCTCTTTTAAGAGTTCGTTTTACCTTGCTTCGTTTTTACTGAATTTTATACGTCATGAGTTTGAGCCTGAGAGATCCGAAAGGGTGATTCTGGACTAGAGGCCTGCACGGGCCGATTTTTAGGGGCCCGGCCCGGCCCGTTACTCAGAAATCACAGCCCGGTATGACCCGATCTGAATTACGTACATATTGTGTCAGGCCCGGCCCGGCCCGGCCCGACTGATATATGGGCCCGGCAATGGCCCGGCCCGGCCCGGCAGCTTGTATGTATGCAGAAAAATTAGGCGTTCCTTAAAAGTGTTCACGATATTCATGATAACTTTAGTTTCAGAATCCAGAATATATTTTTTACATTACCATATTTCAAAATCTGAAAGCTGAATCCAGAGTCAAAACTGATTAAAGCGTAACGTAATATAATTTAGGATTTATTGTTGTTATCTAGAAAACTGAAACCTGCCGAGCCGACATCAGTAAATGCAACGCTGCGAAATCTCAGATCGACGTTTTTGATCAACAATTTGCCGTTTAAATGATCGTATATTTTAACCAAATATATTATTTTGAAAACGAGATTTGATTCGAATAATTTGCAATCGCAATAATTTTGGGCTTGGACCGGCCCGTTTCGATTCGTATGCAGGCCCGGCCCGGCCCATATCCACGATATTAATCGACAATATTAGACCCGGCCCGACCCGGCCCGTATGCGGGCCCGGGCCGGGCCGGGCTTTTTCCGGGCCGGCCCGGCCCGTGCAGGCCTCTATTCTGGACAGGTTGGAGGCGTTACTGCTTGGCGGTGATGACTTAAATATTGACCTTCGTTTGTTTTAATTTTGTAATGGTTAGTAATTATCTTTTTACTTTTGCAGTCGTGCTTTTCATCTTTTGATTTTTTCGTTTTAAATTCTATCATTGTTCTAAACCTAAGGGCAAAATAATACTCAGCTTTGCTGTTTTTGTCCTGTTGAGCTACGCTATGTTAATATTGGAATTATTGTTTTCATTTTATGTACCTATAATGTAGTTGAGCTCAATAAATGTGTTTATTTGTATTATTATTATTATTATTATTTGACGTTGAAAGTAAGCTTGAATCAAAATGGCGATGATGCCATCTATTTTCCCCCTTGAAGTCATAAAACTTTTATTCAAAACATTCTTTTCTAAAATGCTTTCTTTCCGATTGCGCCTTGCCAGCCTCAATTAAAACGACCACCCGGTACATTACTAAAATGTAATGTTCTTCTTGGTTGTAATGTACAAGAAAAATAGTTGTTGCTTCCTCAAATAGTATTAGTTAATAATAGTTAAGATATTAGCAATTTTCGCGGAAATTTAGAAAAAGCCATTTTGTTCCTAAGGGAAATTTTTTTGGGCACTGCGGGTGAAATCACTTGTATTGGTCCCATGTACAACTTTGCCAAACGGCACCTTTGTAGAATGAAATGCAGTATTCGACCATATATTGTCGCGAACCGACTGGACTATGTTGAGTCCTCATGGATTCACTACTCGTCAATGGTAGATTTTTTTTAGGTCAAAAAGACGACGAGAGCTTGCTCGTAGTTCAACCATTCGGACGTCAAACCTGCGGTAATCAAGAGGCGACTTATCATATTACTAATGAAAACTGTACCTATGGTCTGTCCGGGATCCACACGACCAAGATTCACGCTATTTCCATGGCGAATCATTGTTGACAACAATGATTCGCCAATGGAAAACTTTATGTCTGATATTTTATAGCCATAACATTACTTGTATAATACATCTTCGTGTTTGTCATTTACCTTGTGTATTGAAAACCTTTTATCAACGGCAATTTTTAACCTCCACAATCCACTTCACCACTTATAAAAAAAGGGAGGTTACTGCAATCACTAAAATTTTCGAATTTGAGATAGCACCAGATCTTCACGTTTCGAGGTCTCAGGAAATCAAAAAAGTGGTTTTAAAAATGTGTTTGTGTGTATGTGCGTACGTACGTACGTTCGTTTGTAAACACGCCACAGCCCAAACTACTCGACCGATTTGGCTGAAATTTGGTAAACTTAGATCTGAAAAGCTTTTGGAGCCAATCATGCAACCAGAAATGCCATTTTGGCACATCAACTTTTAAATTTTAAATGTAAACCCCCATTTTTCAGGTCACCATAAGAAAGGCTTTCAGATTCTGCTTTCAAAGATGTATTCACTGTCAGTGCCCTTTTTACCAATTACTAAAAAAATCGAGATTTTTATCGGACTTTAAAATCGCTGTAGAGCCCAAGCCCGTGAACCGATTTGGCTGAATTTTTACACGTCGAAGAGGTGAACAAATTTTGGATTCAATCGGCCACGGAAAGTGCCGTTTTGGCACACCAATTTCGAAATTTAAAATTATTCTCTAATTTACCCATCCAAAACAAAGTTTTTGAAAGATTTATTGTCACTATCGAGGACACCATCAGAAAGGTCTTCAAATTCTGGTTTTAAATGAGACAAAATTTATTCGCATTTAGTACCCTTTGGGTAGAAAAATTGAAATTTTGTAATAATAATAATAATAATAATAATTTATTTGCCTTTTTAATGTGTGATATAACATTTGAAGGATGTCAAAATACAGTACAATAGTACCTACATGTAAAACAACACGGGAAAAAATTACAATAATAATTCACATGAACAACAAGTATATTATACAATACAGGACCTACACTAGGTTAAAGTTTTTCCTAGATAATAAAATTAATAAAATATATTTTACGCTAGCCTTAAACTGCCTGAGGCTGATTTCTGGACTTTTAATGGCATCTGGCAAGTGATTATACAGCTTAATTGATGTTATTTTTGGGCCCTTGAAGACTTGGCTTAATTTGTGAGGTGGTAGGTAGATGTTATGCATTGAGCGCGTTGTGTATTTGTTTATATCTCCACATGTTGCAAACTCAGCAATATTTGCTCTCACACAGAGGTACACACTCCAGAATATATAAACTAATTACGGTTAAAATGCCATGCTGCTGAAAGTAGGACCTGCAGGAGGTCGTGACAGTCAGGGACAACATATAGTCCTTACTATTCTCTTCTGCATTACCAAGACTTTTTGGATCATGGAACAATTTCCCCAACATAGAATACCATACTTTATTATTGAATGCACACAGCCGAAGTAATAAACTTTTAGTGTTTCAAAATCAACAGAGTTTCTTAATTGCATAATACAAAAGTTTTTGCTCGCAAGGCCTTTCAGTAGTCTTTCAACATGTGTCCCCCATGAAAGATGTCCGTCAATGTAAATTCCAAGGAACTTAGTGGAGTCTGTTTCGCTAGTTGCAACAGAATTTAAGCTAACGTAGACTGGTGTGTCGATACTCCTTCTGACGGGAGAGAAGTTTATTATTTTTGTTTTTGCAACATTTAGTAACAAACCGTTACATTTGCACCAAGTATCCATTTGACTAACACACTTATCTGCTAATATATTCAAATTTTCTTGGTTTATTGCCGTGATACTAGATGATGTATCGTCAGCAAATACAGTTAAGAAAAACTCATTTAATGAGGATTTTAAATCATTTATGTAAATTATGAAGAACTTTGGACCTAAGATGCTTCCTTGGGGGACACCTGTGGCGGTTGATAATTGCGAAGAAATAAAAGCTTTACCATTGTTCTGGATTTTAACAGATTGTGAACGTCCCTGTAAATATGATTTGACTCACTCAAGGGCTTTGCCCTGAAACCACTTTATGGCCCAAACTAGTGGATTGATTTGCTCGAAATTTGGTAAATGGAGGTGAGGTGACCCGTTGAAGAGCTGAAAAGCTTTTGGGAGCAATTGGTCAACGGGAAGAGCCATTTAGGCATATCAACTTTAAAATCTTAAACAGAAGTCCCGGAAATCAAAGACCCACGCGTTGGGGAGGTTCCAGCCGCTTCTCTGCTGCCCATTTTTTAGTTCCTGTAATTGTTTACGATTTGTTGTTTCAGCGTCCCCATCAGTTTAATACGTTTCGGCAAAAAAAGTTGAACACTTCGACGGATATACAATGTTGGCAAAATTCTTTCCTGGATTTTTCAAGAATGAGAACGAGGATATATCCGATAATGAGTACAAAAACATAATAATGATGGGTGAGACTGGTGTTGGCAAATCCACTTTCATGAACTCTTTCGCCAACTATCTCATTCATGGCAGCTTTAAAAATGCCGAAAAGTCCAGTCTGCAGCTTCTTATGAGCCTAAAGTTTTCAGCTTCAGGCCAGGAATATACAGTAGGTGATGATGACAATGAAGAAGAAGAAATAGGTGCCTCCGCAACACAAAATGTAAAAAGTTACGTTTTTGAAACCAAGGATACCAAAATTCGTCTAATTGATACTCCCGGATTGGCAGATACAAGAGGTGTTTACCAGGACGAGAAAAACTGCGAATATATCTTGAAGTATTTGTCGAAACTCGAGGAGATCCATGCAATTTGTTTTGTCATGAAACCAACGGTGACTAGGTTAACACCACAATTCAACTATTGTATGAAGCAATTGTTGATGAGATTACAAAAATCAGCTTGCAACAATATTATTTTCGTGCTGACCAACACACGAGGGACAAGCTTTGAGGGTGGTGATACGTTACCCTGCCTCAACCAATTTTTGAAAGAACTAAGAAAAATTTCTGAAAATGCGGATATACTTTTAGATCGAGAAAGTAACGTTTTTTGCGTCGACAGCGATGGTTTTAAATATCTTGCGGCCAAAGAATGCGGACATCAATTGGAAGGAAATAGAGAGATTTACATCAACAGCTGGACAGTTTCTTTGAAGGAATGCAGGAGGTAGATGGTACCAAATATATTTACTGAAATTTCAATGTAGTAGAAACGATGGACCGATTTGTTTTGATTTCCCTGGCCAATTGAAAGGTAAAAATGTGTGAAATCCACCGTTCGATGTCTTTTGGCGCGTATACAGGGTGGTTCCTTTTGCACTGCTCACCATATTAGCATCTCCTCTGACTTTTCTCTAATTTAACCGACTCTGTAGCTCATACCATTTAGGTTTAGGAGATGCCAATGGTGAGCAGCGAAAAAGTAATAGGTACCCATAAATTCGTCTGGCAATAGCTGTGCCAGAACGATTCCCAAGGCCCAAAATCCGAAAATAAATAAAATGAAGGGAATTTAGAAGAACTGACGAAACAAAATTACCCATGATTCGTTTAATACAGAACTTACTTTAGCACAATTTATAAAATTGTTTCCACGATGTCGATGATAATTCCTAAACCACTCCGAATATTGAAGAAAAGCAAAGAAAAACTCCCTAAATAATGTTTATTTTCAAACACCACATAACAATTATTTAAATGACTGTGTTGACAATGCATAAGTATAACCATCATTATTTGCAGTTTTGCAAAGTGTCAAAGTGACACGCAACAGACGCGAGTAGAAAGTTTTCGATTTTTTCGTTTGAAAATAAAATATTGTATGGATTTAATAGCGACTGATGAGACGTGTTGCTTTTCAGGCAACTCGTCGAATCAGGAGCAACAGTTTCAAAACATTTCCACCGTTCGAACTTCGAACTGTATTCGGTGAGACTATACAACGTATATAATACATACGTTGACAATTTAATCCAGATTAGAAAGAACCAAACGATTTATTATAAAAATTAAACCACAATTATTATAAAAATTTGGCTTCTGTCATCCCAAAGCGGGGATATTTTGCTGCAACCCTGCAACTATCTTGTTGCCACCATATCACCAGATTTTCATGGTCTACTGGCGTGTAGAATAAGTTTGAATTTATAATACACATTGAATGATGCATTCCGTACATTTTTACCTTTCAATCGGCCACGGAACTGTTTTTGAGACTAGTTTTTCCACCTCGTATAATTGTCTCTACTTATGCGGTATTTTAGAATGATGAGCTATATAATGGGCAACAGAGAAAAAAAACCTTTACCACCACATCACGTTCAATACACAACAACCGTAAATAAAACAAGAAAGCTCATGGTCGTAGTTTCCAAGCCTTTAGCAGAAATAAAGCAAACCCTTACTGATTTCGACGATACGATAAAGGAATTTGATGCGAAAATTGCAACCCTCACCACGAATATAAGCGATGCGCGGAAAAAACTATTGAGTATCGCTTGTACAAATGTGAAGCAAGTCAAGCAAAATCAACCATTACTTGCTTGTACTTCGCCGACCTGTTCCAAAAACCCCGGACAAACATTCATTGTAAATGATAGATAGGTGCCATCATTGTACATTCTGGAATAATAGATTGTTTTAGGTCAACAATGAGAAGAAGTACCATTACGCACAGTTGTGCCATCGGCCTTGCGATTGTAATATAAGCAGAATTAGGTTGGACAAGATTGGTCATAGCGATCTTATGAAATGTAGCATAATGGAAGGAGAAAACTGTTCCTCATGCGGATGCCGCTTCTCCTGTCATGTTTACATCAACTATCTGACAGAGACCTTCGAAGATAAACTCCCGGATCCAATTGTACAAAAAGAAATTGATCAAAACGTACAAGAACTTAATAATTTCAAACAAAAATCAAAAAATATAGCGATGAGGAAAAATGAACACTTAAAGGAACAAAAAACGATAAATGAATTTACCCGGGAATGCGTAGCATACCTGCGGAATAACGCCATAATTCCTTACGACGATTCGTTCAAAAATTATATTTCGCACTTAATCCACTGGTGGGATATATTTTGGCCCAGTTCAGATTAATTATCAATTTGCTTTTAGTAAGAAAGGTCGTGGATTGGAAAACTGTGATGGAAGTTCTGTTGAAGACTTGGAGGATCTCTTGAGCCGCTATCAAGAAACAAAGGAAGCATTTGAAAATACCCAAAGAACTGATCTCGAGTTTTCACCTGAAATGCTTGAAACTTCCATTGGAAAGCTGTTTGGTCTGCCCAAATTTGGCAAGAAGATCAAAGAAATGTATGAGGCATTAAAGGGAGAGTGTTCAAACGACACTGACGAGATCGAAGATGATTATGTACACCCTGATAAAGTCTTCAATGTAACTGGCGATGAAATACGGCAAACTTTTGTTAATTACTAGTTTCATCGTTGTTAATAAAAGTGTGAAATATATTGAGGGAAGAATTAAGAATTAAGCACATTTCATTACCTACGAGTTTAGAAACTGGGCTTTTCATAAGTCGGCAAAACCAGGGGCAAATTAAGAGGACGGGGGCGGGGGATACAAATTTTTCGTGGAGTCTACCGCCTCCTGCACCCTTTTATTCTTATTACTCAGTCGGTAAAATTTTTGTTAGTCGGCATTTTCAAGTTTTTTCACCCCCCCCTCCCCCCCCCCAATGAACATTGCTTGGAACGCCCCAGAAAGCAATACCTAGGTGAAAACGAAAGCGAAAATATTATACAACTTTCAAGGTCATGCATCCACTTTAGAATCCAATCAATTTAGAATATTCACTGGGCCCCTGAAATTGTAGCTTTGGAACGCTCTGAATACCCCCCAATACGCCCCTGAATTCCCTCCAATACGCCCCTGAATTAAAAGGGTGTTATTGTTGAGCTGTGAAGGACTGTCAAATAATGAACAATCTGGGATTTCGGGATTTCCTGAGGGATTCCCGCACAATACCTAGATACATCTAGCCGTGAGAGACGTAGGGCTTAGACTGTTGAAATTATCATTGAAAGCGAAATCTGACAGTGACGTTATATCATACAATTTCAGAAATCTACGCCCTACCTCTCATATGTCTTGACATATGGTACTATTAGTCCGAGAGGCAGTGAACATTTTTGGTTGTAGATTACAAAAACAGAAGTTTGCCGTAAGTCTTGCGGGACAGGGGCTAATTTTTTTGTTTAATTTCTCAAAAATTGGTAACTCGGATACCTACCGTAAAAGATACGAAATTTTATTAAATTAGAAAAAAGTTGTGTTTTTCCGTACATTAAGAATCTGGAAAGAAATTGAAGATATCTGGCTTGGTTTCTGAAATATACTGAAAAAACTGAAAAACGTGATAGTTTAATCTAGAAGGCTTAAAAAAGTTTTCATCGCCTCATTTTATTCTTCGTGCAAGGTAATGTAGATAATTGAAGCTTTCAAATTTCATAATGATCTGTCGATTAGTAACCAATTTTCAGTCTTTTCAGTATATTTCAGTAACCAATTTAGATATCTGCGATTTCTTTTCACATTCCTAATCTACACTGAAAAATACAACTTTTTTCTATTTTCAAAAAAGTCGTATCTATTACCGTTTTCGAGATGTCAATTTTTGAAAAATTAAAATGGTCGCCATTAACCCCTGTCCCACAAGATTTATGGCAGACTTCCGTTTTAGTAATCTCCAGCATGAAAATAACTATAAAAGTGCTAAACCAAACTCGCTGAAAAGACATACCAAAAATGTTCACTGCCTCCCGAACTATACAGGGTGGGTAATTTTTCGATGCTCACCATTGGGATCTCTTAAACGGTAACAGATACGGGGTCGGTTAAATTACAGAAAAGTTGGGCTATTTCTTGGCGATTAAGAATCTGAAGAGAATTCCTCGATATTGTGATTCGTTCCTGAGTTATCACAAAAAATCTGAAAATTGCCAATTTAAAGAAAAATTAATATCTTCCTAACGATTAATGCTATTTAAATGAAACTTGGAACTTTTATGTTTTTGACAGCTGTCAATTGAATGGCGTTGACAAAAATTTCCAGGCCTTCTAGATTTTGAATAAAGACAGTCAACTTTTCTTTTTCTTATGGACGCCATATTGAACTTTAACACCGCCGGATACACAGAAAAATTAGCTTTTCAAAAATATAACCAACATGGACGTCTTTAAAAAAATATGAGAGAGCCCTAGTTACACGACCTCAAGACGTATTTTATTACTGTTGAATTCAATTGTTGTAAGAGATTGAAGAAGTTGGCCTACATTTTTGCAATTGTTTTTCATCTAAGTTTAGAACTAAGAGTGTTGTGTCGACCTCTGTGAGAGGTGGGGTCTACTAGCTTCCATGATGTCAAAGACATCTAAAGAAAACTAGCGGCTGACAAAGTCAGCTCCGCCCCGGGCTTCGACACTACTCCTGTTTAGCAACAGGTGGCGTGAATGCAATGATTCGATTGTGACAATGAAAAATTAAAAATTCTTCACTGCCACAATCAAAACGAAAGCGGCTGGTTTGAGCTCATGGTCTCAAACAGGGAACGACAGACAGCTGTTTCGATCTCTTGGATCTCATCAGTGTCGTGCACCCCGAATGAAACCACAAACTCAAACCAGCCAACCTTTAAACAGAAAATGCGACGAACTAAGAGTGTTGTGTCGAAAACCACGACCTCTGTGAGAGGTGGGGACTACTAGCTTCCATGATGTCAAAGACATTTAAAGAAAACTAGCGGCTGACAAAGTCAGCTCCGCCCCGGGCTTCGACACTACTCCTGTTTAGCAACAGGTGGCGTGAATGCAATGATTCGATTGTGACAATGAAAAATTAAAAATTCTTCACTGCCACAATCAAAACGAAAGCGGCTGGTTTGAGCTCATGGTCTCAAACAGGGAACGACAGACAGCTGTTTCGATCTCTTGGATCTCATCAGTGTCGTGCACCCCGAATGAAACCACAAACTCAAACCAGCCAACCTTTAAACAGAAAATGCGACGAACTAAGAGTGTTGTGTCGAAAACCACGACCTCTGTGAGAGGTGGGGACTACTAGCTTCCATGATGTCAAAGACATCTAAAGAAAACTAGCGGCTGACAAAGTCAGCTCCGCCCCGGGCTTCGACACTACTCCTGTTTAGCAACAGGTGGCCTGAATGCAATGATTCGATTGTGACAATGAAAAATTAAAAATTCTTCACTGCCACAATCAAAACGAAAGCGGCTGGTTTGAGCTCATGGTCTCAAGCAGGGAACGACAGACAGCTGTTTCGATCTCTTGGATCTCATCAGTGTCGTGCACCCCGAATGAAACCACAAACTCAAACCAGCCAACCTTTAAACAGAAAATGCGACGAACTAAGAGTGTTGTGTCGAAAACCACGACCTCTGTGAGATGTGGGGACTACTAGCTTCCATGATGTCAAAGACATCTAAAGAAAACTAGCGGCTGACAAAGTCAGCTCCGCCCCGGGCTTCGACACTACTCCTGTTTAGCAACAGGTGGCGTGAATGCAATGATTCGATTGTGACAATGAAAAATTAAAAATTCGGGGTGCACGACACTGATGAGATCCAAGAGATCGAAACAGCTGTCTGTCGTTCCCTGTTTGAGACCATGAGCTCAAACCAGCCGCTTTCGTTTTTGATTGTGGCAGTGAAGAATTTTTAATTTTTCATTGTCACAATCGAATCATTGCATTCACGCCACCTGTTGCTAAACAGGAGTAGTGTCGAAGCCCGGGGCGGAGCTGACTTTGTCAGCCGCTAGTTTTCTTTAGATGTCTTTGACATCATGGAAGCTAGTAGTCCCCACCTCTCACAGAGGTCGTGGTTTTCGACACAACACTCTTAGTTCGTCGCATTTTCTGTTTAAAGGTTGGCTGGTTTGAGTTTGTGGTTTCATTCGGGGTGCACGACACTGATGAGATCCAAGAGATCGAAACAGCTGTCTGTCGTTCCCTGTTTGAGACCATGAGCTCAAACCAGCCGCTTTCGTTTTGATTGTGGCAGTGAAGAATTTTTAATTTTTCATTGTCACAATCGAATCATTGCATCTAAGTTTAGGCTGATTTTGCAAATTATCCTACCTACCAATTTTAAAATTCTGACATCTGTCAAAAAAGTTCATGTTGAGTACATTTTTGAAAAGCCAATTTTTTTGTGTATTTGATGGTGTCAAAATTCAATATGGCGGCCACAAAAGAATCAAAAGTTGACTGTCGTTATTCAAAATCTAGAAGGCCTAGAAAATTTCTGTCAATGCCATTCAATTGTCAACTGTTAAACATAAAAAAGTTCCAAGTTTGATTTAAATAACATCAATCGTTAGGAAGATATTAATTTTTCTTTAACTTGTCAATTTTCAGATTTTTTGTGATAACTTAGGAACGAATCAGAATATCGGGGAATTCTCTGTAGATTCTTAATCATCAACAAATAGTGCAACTTTTCTGTAGTTTAACCGACCCCGTATCTTTTACTGTTTAGGAGATCCCAATGGTGAGCATCGAAAAATTACCCACCCTGTATGTAGACCGGAAAAGTTTTTCATGACTCTTTACATGCGTTTGTACGTTTGTAGCCAGAAACAAATATTGTTAAAACAGAAACAAACATTACAAAATAACACAATTAAGAACTAAAACTAAAACACACATACAGCCCAAACTATTGGACTGATTTGACTGGATTTTTATGAGTATTTATGAGTGGTGTTGCTTTTGCTGCAAATTGTCTGGGAAATGTTTTTTGGCTGGGGGGGATTTCACAGTCGGCAGTGGTGTACAAATTTTCGGCAGTATTAGTGGGAAATGTTAGGCAGTGGTTGCAAAAATTGAGCAAATTCGGCAGTGGTCTCTGAATTTTTAGGCTGTCGGGGGACTTCACAGTCGGCAGTGGCCTGAAAATTCGGCAGTGGTGTACAAATTTTTGGGGTGTGAAATGCCCCCCATTTTTGACATATTAAATTTAAAATTTACAAGCTTGCTTACCATACGAAGAGCCGAAAAGTTTTTGGGGGTAATTGCAAGCGCCGTTTAGCTCATCAATTTTCTAATTTTAAAAACTAACCGTTACTTAATCCACCAAAACTATTAGTTTTTGAAAAATTTAATATCAGCATTAGAAGAGTCTTCAAATTCTGGACTAAATAAAGAAATATATTCACAATTACTGCCCTTTAGACAAAAAATGAGATTGGATGAGACAGTGAATTGTAGAAAAGCTTTTTTGTAGAAGCGATCGGTCCACGGGAAGTGCCAATCAGACACAACGAATCTAAAATTTTAAATAGAATTGCCAAACAATGGCAATGTTTATAGACGGCAACTTTTAGGTACCTACATATTACAGGTGCCAGAGGGTTTAAATTACGTTGTAAAAGCATTACTATGTAGGTACACAAGGCTGGGCACACTAATCTAAAACAAAATTAACTTTTTATTGATATGATGTTTCACAATAATATTAACCACGAAAGTAACATTTTCTCATCAGATTGTTTAAGTTTGCGATAAATACCTACACGAATTAGCTAACAGTATAATTTTGCCGATATACATTAATTAAGAGCGTCAAGAGCAAGATTAAAGACTTATTGTATTCCTTCAACAAAGACAGTATCATCAAGCGTATGCAACCAGTTGAAAATCATCATGTTTCTTTCATATTTCGACAAGGGTTTGCCTCTCTCCCTTTCAACGTCCCTTATTGTTAAAGGTAGATTTTTGCTAGCCCTTTGTTTTGCTGCCCTGAGAACTGCAGCGTTAGTGCTATTTGGAGGCGGCGTTACAGGTTTCCCTGAAGGACTAGAGCCTGGCACTGTTAGACGGATTGAGCCTGCATTTGAATTTTGCGAACATTCTGTAGTAACGCTCGCTGTAGCCGCAGAAGGAGTTACTTCTAACCTATCTAAATTGAATTCGCTTTGAGAAAGACGTTCCAAGGCCTTGTAGGTTGTTAAAAGTCTTCGCCTGATGTAATTCTGGCGTACCTGGAATCAGATTTGACTGAGTTTGCGAAATTAAGTTATTGCTTACTTTTTTATTTACTGATCTAATAAAGTCGGCCGCTGTAAAAGCTGGTGGCGGTGGAGGGGTGGCTGCCAGTTGCTGAGTGTTGGTATTGGTAGAGCTTTGCCCCCCATGGGGTGAAGGCAATTGTGAAGTTGAGGCGATATCCCCCACGGCGACCCACGTGGAGCACGACCTTGAAGTATGGTCTAGTCTAGCATTTTCCAGAATAAATCCAGATCTTTGTAAAGAATTTAGGGCAAGCTCGGAAACGGCACTCCTTAGTCCTGGCACATTTGATCCATCCTCAGGAGACGGTAATTGACTAATGTCACTAGTACTGAAACTCTTCTGAAGACCTACCGCCGAAGATAAGGCCGCACAACTACGTATCAACTCAGTCTCTTCCTCGAACCAAAGAATCTCTGGAATATCCGCAGGCCTAAAGCAAACATTTTAGATAATTGGACGGGAATTGTAAACAAACCTGTCGTGAAGTCTAGTGTCGGGGTTGGGACTGTGCCCTCGGACAAAGTGGCCTTCGCATTTTCCAAAACTAAGAAGTCTTCGCCCTGCGAGGGCGTCGGAAGCCACAGAAGACACTGAAAATAGGGATAGATCTGTGGTGACCGACTCGTGGGAGGGCGAACGCAGGATCCGACATGCAACAGTTAGCACTGGTGTTTGTGGTGTTAACTGGTTTTCTGCGCTTTCTGTTGACGTCATTGTTCTCGGTGTTGACGTGCTGACAATTATTTCCTTAAGGTTTTACATGACTTCACTTTTTTTTGTTAAAATGCGACCGACTTTCACCGCGAACACCTTACATATACCCACCCGAGAAAATCAATAGGGGCGGACCAGCGCCGTAAAACAGATCGGTCTCTAAACTAAGCGCACATTCCTCAACATTTCAGCTTTCTCTATCTGAGCTTTAACTAATTTGGCACGTTATTAATGTCACTATCCAGCTATTCCTTATCCATAATGCGCATCCAGTTAGATGTCACTCGATAGATAGGTATCAGCTTCCCATCACTTCATTTTTAGTTTTGTAGTCCTACTTCTACAACCCCTATTATTTTCTTAGAGCTTACAGCTGGTTCGATTCATTGTTCATTGATCAACGCTTTTTCTTCCAGTGAATCTCGACATCCGACATCCCTTAGATCTTTATCTTCTCCCGAACCTACTCTTCCTGTACCTATTCTATTAAAAACTTTGCACCTAGGAGTAGTGCTTCTGCAGACGCACAGATGGTGTCCGGAAAATTCACCGCCGTCAATTGACGACTGACGGTGGTGAATTCACCACCATCAGTTCATCGCCGCATCAATTCACCGCTGGTTTCTGAGATAGAAAACCATCATTTCTACAAAAAGTTTTAGCTTTATTTGATATAAATACTCAAATGGCTGTGGCACAAACAAATATTTTTCCAAATTCTAAATAATTTTGTCTTCTTGAAATCAAAGAGAATGAAAAGGAAAATGATCGATTAGGATCAGATAAAGCCTAACTGACGTGACGGTGAATTTGTACGGCGGTGAATTGATGCGGCGGAGAATTTGTTTGGCGGTGAATTGAAGACGATGAATTGATTTGGCGGTGAATTTTCCTAAACTCCGCACAGATGTGTCAAAAACGCGAATTGTTAAATACAGCATTAAAAAACCTGTGAATTACGATGAGAAACCTTACAGTGTTTGCAGTAGAAAAGGAACAAAGAAACACAAAAATTGTGCGAAGTCTGTAGAATTAACACTACAGGGAAGAACAAATTTACCCATCAGTTAAGTAAAAATACCAAATACTAATTTTCAACCCCCTAAGTGTTAATTTTGCAAAATTCGCGTAATTTCGTTTTTCTTCGGTAATAAATTGAACTCATTTAGAAACAGTTTACCTTTTACAATTTTCCGGCCTCCTTTGCGATACAGGGCGGTTCTTTTTTCACTGCTCACCATTGGCATCTCCTAAACGGTAAAAGATACGGAGTTGGTTAATAAATTTTCGCTCCTAACGTCGCTCAAATACAGCGTGTCCCAATTGTCTGTATTCGATCGATATCTCCGTTACTATCCGAGATAGCGAAAAACTGTTAAATTGAAAGTTGATCAAAGATTACATATTTTAAAAATACAATCATGTATACAGAGTGTTCCACTAAGAAGCAACGACATAAACATAGTTTTTTTTAAAATGGCACACCCTATATACGAATTTTTTGTTATATTCCTTGATGAAATCTAAGTAACATCCATTAATAATTTCTTCTTCTAAAGTTAATGGTTTAGAAGATATTGACAAATTTGTGTGAAAAATTATTTTTGCAGTACTTGTTTTAAAAAATCACCCGTCAACCAATTTTGAACCTTTAGTTTTGCAAAATTGGCATGTCGTTAAGGAAGGTTTGGTCTATCCTTCAAGCTCTTCAAAACGGTCCTATCTTGTTAAGTTCGACTCCAATAATATAATGAACTTTGGAATATTTAGAGGTTAGAATCTCAATATTTTCAAATATCACCGCTATCAAATGTTATAGCCATCGGATGTATAAATAAATTTGCTTTCCTCTGATATAACATATCCCTATATCCAAGTTTCGTATTTTTCGTTTTATTCAGCAAAATATGATTTTTAGAAATTTTCATATTAGCATAATGATGTTTTTTGAAGGCGGCTCGGACTGTATGTCATAGTAGGTGTCAAAAATTATGTCAGTCATAATCCGTCATAATCCTGCGTTAATAATAATTGTGATACTTGTCTTTTGCATGTAATTGGAGTAATTAATAATGAACCCATCAAGCCAAAAAATTATGGTTTTCGTTTTGGTCATAAAAATGTTCCATTATCATCCCACCTCTATGACCATTTTTCTTCATGTATGTACAATTTCAAAAAAATTTAAATTCTGATGCATTTTATTTAAAAAAGCAATACTGTTACTGTTAATTAGTTGTTAAGATACATAAGTGATAATCCCACAGGCAGAATTATTTTTTACATGCAAAATTCATTAATCCTGTGTTTGTAGCTCAAAGACAAAGAGTGAACAAGATTCCAATCAGAGCAAATTAAGGAAAACAATCTCAAAATATTAGGTCTATGGAAATTGCAATTGCTGATAACATTTTTGATGTATACAATAACATGTAGCCATCAGAGCTACCCTCTAAAACATCACGAAGATATTAATAAAAATTATGTGTTACTGAATAAAACCTCTAATAAAACGAAAAATACGATGGCCGATGGCTATAACATTTGATAGTGGTGCCATTTAAAAATATTGATATTTTGGTTAGAAATATAGTGAACCCCTACAAAGTACCCTCTCAACACATTTACCAACTTTCATCTCGATATCTTCAATAGTTTGAATCATAGCGCCTTCAGACTCAGTGACAGACATGCAGACAGACACGCAAAACGCACAGGTAAGCATTTGTCAATAATTCTTCCTTTGAGTTCTTCGCGAATCAGTTTTGTGCGTAACTTTACAAACATTTTGCGCTGACACGTAGTGTAGAGGTAAAGAACATTATGGGGCCTAAACGGCAAATCTTTAAGAAAAATGCATAGACCTTTCTTGTAGAAAATTTTCTGTGGAATAATTCTTTTAATAACACATTTTGCTCTAAAGTCCATATTAAGTTTATATTAAGCGATATAATTGCAAGAAAACGAATTTGGCAACCATTTTTCAAAGATGGCGGCCAACACCGATGTGGTAGTGGTGCAAAATTAAATATGTCCTAGAGAACGTTTCTAGGACGTTTTTAGGCGCTCGACAAACATGAGAAATTATAGTAGGGTGCTCGCTGGACTTTATCTTTCAACCTATGGGCACTTACGAGTGAAAATGTATGGAGTATAAATTCTGGTTTCTAAATGCTCTTGGTATGCGTAGGTAACTTTTCTTCCTACACTAACTGAAAATGACATTTTCGGGGCTCAGGAGGGCTGCGAAAGGACCGCTTCTCACGGCTAGTCGTGTAAAAATTATACTAACGGCTAGGCGTGTAAAATGGACAATATGGCGACGGCGATTGGCGTATGAAGGAACACAGCACGCACGATTTTGCCAAATTTAAATTGTAGGACTTGACGTCTAGATTTTCTTGATCTGTCACTTGGGTTCTCAAATTTCAAAATTAATTATTTATTTATTTTTAACTGGTGTAGGAAGAAAAATGTTGTATAAACCACAGCGAAAAAGTGGTTTAACGCGTCTCAGGAAATGGCCAGTCTCGCCTACGCCTCGACTGTCCATATTTTCCTTCGCCGCGTAAAACATCACTTTCACGCTTTGGGTTATAAACTACTATTAAACTAGGGACTTTGATGTTTTGTTTTGACATTCTCTACAGTCGTAAAATGCTTTCAACCACGACCTTCAACGGCAATTATTTTGTTTTTAGAGCCACCTACCTAGGCAGCTAGGCTACAAACGATGATACAAAAAATATTACTTTTTGTAACAACCCAACCCCATCCCTACTTACGGTACATCAAGAATATTTCCCTCCATTGTCACAAAGCCAAAGCCTTCACATTTTGTTTAAATGTTGCAGTTAATTGCGCAACACAAGTCACATGTGTTTACCAAGGAGTTTCTGATCTGAACACCGTGCCGCCGCCATTTGTTGCGTCTGGTCAAGGTCCACTGGGTTGCACGTTGCACCCGCCACATTTTTAAATTCACTTAAAATTCGAAATCTACAATAATAGGTATTCCAGTCGCTATTAAAGCAACAAAATCAAACGGAAAATATATACTTTTTCAGTTTAAACTTAGAAGAAAAAAATAAGTAGCAGGTACCATTTGAACCGAGATTGGAACAAAATTTGAGATCAGAAATATGTATGCCAAATTTTATTTCAATACCTTCAGTAACTTGGGCTGTAGCGTCTTTCCTTTACGATGTCTTGCCAAAAAGACCCTAAAATGGTATTTTTTTTCGACCCGAAAAAAATCAATGCTTTTCGGTGCTCACTATTGGGATCTCCTATAATCCTAATTATTAAGTACATTTTTGAAAAGCCAATTCTTTTGTGCATTTGATGATGGTGTCAAAATTCAAAACTTCACTGTCGTTGTTCAAAATCTAGAGGACCCAGAAAATTTCTATTCGCGAAAATCAGCTGCTAATAGATGGCATTGCTAAACCACAAAATGGCGGTCTCACCCCATTGGGGAGCCGGAAGTGAGAATTCTAGCGTGACGTGCCTGACAGTGTCAGTTGGTGACATCAGTGACATCGATTTTTTAAAAGCCAAGTTTTCCTGGATTTACAATGTTCCACTTAAGTACACAAAACGTAAAATTCCACAGAATTATTCCCAAAATTTCGAGCCAGCGAGAGGATGTCTCCTAACAAAACTACTACCTAACCTCGCAACTGACTGACGTAAGCCGAAATTATGATGACGGACGTTTAACAGTATTTCCGTATCCTGTCTCTCAGTGTAATTAAAGTATTGCCACCAGATGTCAGACACTTTGCTGATTTTCGCGAATAGACACTATTCAATTGACAGCTGTCAAAAATATAAAAGTTCCAAGTTTCATTTAAACAACATTAATCGTTAGGAAGATTATACCGGGTGTATCGTTAGCTCCTCTTAGGTACTTAACAACGATTTTCTGAATATTGAATTTTCAACGAAAACGAAAAAATTTTTCGTGCCCAATCGACCCGCTTCGAATGTTTGTTTACTTAGTTTGCTGCCTTTGTGGATTGCAACACAACACGAAATAAATAGATGCTTCGAAACGGGTCGATTGTGCACGAAAAAATGTTCCGTGGAAGTAGAGACGCAACATTTTTTCGTGCACAATCGACCCGTCTCGAAGTATATCCATTTATTTTGCGTTGTGTTGCAATCTACAAAGGCAGCAAACTACGTAAACATTCGAAGCGGGTCGATTCAATTTTCAAAAAATCATTGTTAAGTACCTAAGAGGAGCTGACGAACGAAAAAAATCTCAAGAGGTACCAGACTAGTATGGACTATCCTCCAAACACGATAAAACTTTTCCGAGAAAATCCTCCGGAGCAGGAAAAAAATAAAATTCATTTTCCCATGTTAGTTCCCTATACGGCGGGGTCTGTGATACACCCGGTATAACTTTTCTTTAAATTGTCAATTTCAAATTTCATCTCGATACGACGAATAGTTTGAGCTGCACGGACATACCTAGACATTTTCAAAAACCACTTTTTCGGATTTCCAGGACCCTAAAACGTAGATTTGATGTTTTTGACGATTCGATTCTTCGGCCGATTCTAGAAATAGCTCCGCGAGCGTAGAGGTTAAAAAAGAACGACGAGAGGATTTTATAGCAAATCTATTATCAGATGGTCGAAATGTACATCCCGTTCTTAATCGAGACAAGAACAACAAATCTACAACTATACAAGAAAATAATAAAAACTTCTATCACACGCGCATTCACACCAACAGTCTCTTATAAACACCTCAATTTATTCCAATAGCGGTAGCGACAAATAAAATAACACAGTCGCTTTTTTATATTTGATGTGCAAGGTACAAATTCGCAAAAACGGTACCCGGCTTGCTAGAATCACATTATAACTAACTCAATGTCTTCAGTTAACTACAACCACTTTAATTCTTCTCTTCTTTCTTCTCTTTGGGTTCTTCTGTTTGTTCCGTTGACCCGCTGCTGCCGCTGGCACTTTCACGATCCGCCGCCATCTGAAAACATCCCCTTAACAAAAATTATCTTTAAGCAGACGCTCACCTTTTTGTACGCCATCTCGAATAATTTAAGTGAAGACTGCTGGAGGGTGCCGGTGGTTTTGCGAATCTCTTCTGGGTCGGAATCGTCTTTCTTCGATAACAGTTCTCTAACTTTAGCGATTTCTTCCCTAAGTTTATCACACTGGAAATAATAAAACTAGTTAAAACAAAGAAAAATAACCTTTAACTAAATACCTCTTCTTTAGGTAACTGGTCTTTGTATTCTTCCATTTTAGATTCAGTATCGTGTACGATTCCTTCGGCTTGATTAATCGCTTCGACGCGTTCTTTCTTTACCTTGTCGGTTTTTGCGTATTCTTCAGCTTTACGGATCATGTTCTCTATTTCGTCCTTGCTCAGACCGCCGGAGGACTGAATCACAACTGCAATACGAATAGTAATTGTTTAACAAGTACAAAAAAGTTGCACGTTGAATATATAATTTCTTTTCGGGTACATAAAAGAAAAAATCCGCTTTTTAATACTTGTCTATGTGCCAAAATTCTCACTTTTAACCCCTATTTCCAAATCTTATCGATTCATGTCATTTGGATAAGAAAATGAATATTTGTTACGGGGCTGATCGCTACAATATTTCATAGTATGTCGACTTCCTACTGGGAGGAAATGTGCCACCCTGTGGCCCTTTTAATTGTAAAAGCTGAAACTTTGGGAAAAGAAAGCTTAAGGTTGTAGTAACTTATTCCCAAAGTCGTCAAAAATCGAAATGTTCCGAGATATTTTGCTCCCTAACAGCTCTAATCAAGCTAAACATTCTGAGTAAATTTCAGAACGTTATCTGTAGCCGTTTAGCCACAAAAACCATTTTCAAAATGCATTGGGCTTAATGGAGCTTCGCTACGTTCCGAGGTCGATATCTCCGTTAAATATGTCGAAACACCGCCTTTTACATTTTCGAAAACCATTTTTTTGTGTGCCAAATTTCATCCCGACATGTTCACCAGTTTGAGCTGCAGCGTGCTTACAGGCAGACAGACAATTTTCAAAAACCACTTTTGGATTCTCAGAACCCTAAAACGCAAAGATTTGATGTTTTTCGATCGATGTTATCAACTTGCTCCGCGAAGCGTAGAAGTTAAAAAGTTCTGCTTTTTCATGGTGACTAAGAATCTGCAAAGAATTCACCGATAACTTGATTTGTTTGTCCACGTGACTTTACGCTTTTTATTTTTGTTCAATTGATGTAATTGTTTTTCACACGTCCGTCATAAAGATAAAAAAAGGTGATGTACTTTGCGTTGCTTTTTCATAAGTTTGCGCTTATTTTACAAATTATTCCTATCAGCTTTCAAATTTTGACGCTGATTATAAAAAGTTTCTGCTTTCTACATTTTTGAAAAGTATTTTTCTTTGTGTATCCAATGGCGTTAAAATTCAATATGGTGGCCATATTAGTATATTTTTTGACGATCAGGCTGTATGAGCTTTTGAGTGATCTACTCTTTTAGTTTGTTGCAATAACGCTACACTGAAAACTGACGTACAAAGCGAGTAAACAAAAGTGACATTTGGCAGTTGACAGATTACATTCAGTTAACCCAACCCAAAACTATGCACAATACAATTTACACTTAGCATTACTGATCATAGATGGCGCTGACCTTGTGAATATTGTAAGGTCACTAGATACGCATCGCTGCGCTTGTAAGGTAACGCCATGCAGCAGACTGGTGAGCGATGGGCATACAGGATCAAACAGACGAGTAGCCAAAATGTTTGGTCCGAGCTAAAAGGTGCAAGATTCTCCTTGAGGTAATGTTTCGTTGACATTTTTCTCGTTTTCTAACGATCCGCAAAAGGGATCCAGGTGGACTTCCACCTCGACCATTATGGTTTTGACATTTCGAAACGTCGATCTTTTGGACGAACTTTCGTTGAAACGGTGAAAAAATGCGTGTCTTGCGTCCAATCTTTACAATTTGTGGACGTTGAACGTTCCCGTAAAGTGTGTGCGACGTATTTAATTTGTTTGGAGCAGTTGGGAGTGAATTACGATACCTTGGGAGCCCCATTTGCGTGAGGTAGGTACCCTACATTGTTGTTCGCGATTTCCATTGGCTGTATCAGGCCCTAAATTGCACTGGGAGATTAAATTGCACGTTCCAGTGGTCGAATTCCATCGCAGTTCCACGAATATTAATTAAAAATCAAGCATAAAAACAAAGACGCTAGAACAACTTTCAAGTGACAGTGCATGGTGTTGCATGGCGTGTCAAGTATACCAACCATAAGTCATAGAAATCCCCAGGTATGTGATCTTTGTCTAGACCTCTCTTACCGTTCGGATGCAAAATTTCTCGGAACGGAATATCGACCTTAAAGTAACGCTGTACCTAATTACCTTACAATATTGTCTATTGACAAATTCAAAGTTTCATTGAAATATCATCAACCATAAGAAAGATACTGTTTTTAGAAAACGCGATTTTCAAGTTTTTTTAACAAATTAGCAAAGAATCAAGATATTGGAGAATTCTTTACATATTCTTAAGCACCTTGCTAAACGTCTTATGGTTTCCGAGATCCCAAGGGCGGGCAACCAAAAAAGCACCACCCTCTATAACAATTAAAAAAATATTTCAGTGCTAGTTCCTACATGATACACATGATAGTGGTTCCGATAAAAATATGAAAGGACCAGGATTTAAAAAAACAGCAAAGAAGAAAATAATAAGTAAGCAAAAAAGTTTTGTGAAAGCGTAAATAAGCACTAGACTTTCCATGTGTTGATAAGAAAAATTGGTGTTCATGAAACAAATTTCATAATTGATATGCCAAAAAGGCCTACACTAATCCCCTACCGAAGTTTTCGAGAAATTGTGCTCACATACATACATACGTACGCACTCAGACATTTTTTAAAAACCACTTTTTTGTGATCCTGCGACCTCAAAACGTAAAGATCTGGTGTTATCTCAATTTACAATTTTGGAGTGATTGCAGTAATTTGTTCAGCTCTTCGACGTGCAAAATTTCAGCCAAATCGGTTTAGGAGCTTGGGCAACTTGAAAGACCGATAAAAATCTCTAATTTTGTAATTTTTGGTCAAAAGGGCACTGAGAGTGAATATATTTTTAGAAGCAGAATTTGAAGGCCTTTCCTATGAGGACGTGAAAAATGGGGGTTTGCATTTAAATTTAAAAGCTGATGTGCCAAAATGGCATTTCCAGTTGCACGATTGGCTCCAAAAACTTTGCAGATCTAAGTTAGGTTATTAGATGCCCACGTACTAAATTTCAGCCAAATCGGTCTGGTACTTTTGGCAACTTATTTGGGTTCCTGAGACCTCAAAATGTGAAGATCAGGCGATCTACAGGGTGGATAGTTTTTCTATGCTCACCATTAGTATCTCTGAAACCATAATAGATTAGTGCTGTCAGGACCCGTTAAAATAAATACCCGAAACCGTATTTCAACGAGATGCATTATTTTATTACAGTTTATTGTCCGCTCTGCAACTTAATATGCCATGAAGATAAAACAAATTTAGTTTTGTTGATATTATATTAAATTGCGGTCCGAAAACTATGAGAAATTGTGTTTAGCTTTGGTCGGCGAAAATTGAGAGTAAATATAAAAAAACATAAAGAGCAACTTGCTCTCTCGAAGCGCCGAAAGCGAAAACTTTATCTTATCATGAGCAATTAAAACCGAAATCCGAGAATGGTAAACTCGGTTGCAAGAAATCCGGGTACCCGGAAATAAATTACCCGGGTATCCGAGTTCCGGGTATTCGGGTCCTGGCCAATCCGGTTCTACCCGGTCGTCTGACAGCACTATAGTAGATAGAGAGTAGTTTAAATAGGAGAAAAGTTGCACTATTTATTGGTAATTAAGCTTCTGAAGAGAATTTCCCAATATTTTTAATAGTTTCTGAGTTATCACAAAAAAACTGAAAATTGCCAATTTCTAATGTTTGATGTTATTTAAATGAAACTCGCAACTTTTATATTTTTGACAGCTGTCAATTGAATGGCACTAACAGAAATTTTGTAGGCCTTCTAGATTTTGAATAACGACAGTCAACTTTTGATTCTTTTTTGGCCGCCATATTGAATTTTGACACCATCAAATGCACAAAAAAATTAGCTTTTCAAAAATGTAGTTAACAAGAACTTTTTTGACAGACGCCAGAATTTGAAAATTGGTATGAATGGTCGTATAATGCGAGTGCTCTAATTGATTTCATCAGTCAATTTGACGTTCTCACTCCTTAGATATCGGTGTTTTCTTATTTTGTTATTATTTGACGGACTGCAAGATAGAGAATTATCAGATGTAGCATTTTTTTCTAATGTTTCGTGTCATCACAGAATTGTGCAGTTTGGGGCTAGACAAAGAATAGCAATAGTTCTCCTTAGGCCTTATTCCACTGGCATTTTTCTTCATTGAGGATCATCATCAACAATCCTAACTAAACCTCTTCAATGCCACATGAAATAAGAAAATACGAAGAACAAGAAATAATGTTCATTATAACAAAAATGTCAATGGAAAAGGGCTTCTGGGAAACCGTTTAAAAAAAAGTGCTTCAACCCTACCTCTGGGTGGAAGTGGAAGCGGCGAGCTATTGATAGTAGGAATACCAGTGATCACTCCATCAGGTTTTACAGTGAAAACTAATAAATGCTCTGCAGTTAGGCCAAAAAGACGACGATTCTTATGTATCTATATCTACTTATTACTAAAAACACTGAAAATCAGTTGTAATCGCAGGGTCTACGCTCCTCTATTGTTACAGTCCAAGGGGGCTTACTATACCTATACTATTGCCATATGTATTCAACCGGTTTTTGGGATAACTGAGCACAAAATTAAAGTGGTTTTCAAGTTTCCTGCAATTTTTAAAGTCTGTCGCGCGAAAACGGATGCTTGCAGCAGAATCATAGAGGTAAAGCCGCGTCGCATATTAACGAACGCGGGGGTTGTGTGTCTCGGACTTTTTTTCTGTTGGTTTGTAAACTGGATTTCACATCCGTCAAAACTCCCGTCATCTCTGCCGTCACTCTCTGTCAGGTCAATAAACAGTAACAATGGGGGCTGAAAGCTTAGACCATAGAACGTCTGCCGCTTCGCATTTAAATGGACCGCTCTTCCTAGTCGTTGAAACGCACCAACATTGTAAAGGATGGAAATATATCTGTCTTTGGCCATCTCTAAGGATGGAAGATAGTGCACGGCCATCTCTAAGGATGGAAACATATTGGTTTACCACGTGTGCGCAAAGGATGGAAATAATCGGACGCTGTCCTAACGTTGGTGTGTTTTCCTTCCAAACGATAAGATCATTTTTAGCGGTCCATTGAACGCGAAGTGGCGGACATTCCACGGTCTAAGGCTGAAAGGGATCTTTGTTGTTAATTATTGTCCATGACAGAACTGAAATCCCGTTTCCAAACCAACAGAAAAAAAGCCCGAGACACACAACCCCCGCGTTCGTTAATATGCGACGGGACTTTATCTATAAGACCGCTTTTTGTGAACAATTTCGAAGAAATATTTTCATTTCTTACAACGGCGTAAAATTTTTAAGAAGAGAGCCAGTCCACAGCAAATCAGCACATCTGTCCATGAATTGCAGCATTGCCATATTGTTCATACGCATTAAAAATTCGTGCACCGAAACCGTTTTCGATTACACATTTCGAAATGTCAATAATAGGAGAACGAATGCGAACACGCTTTTTTACGTTCGCAAATCATACATGCGAGTGGAAAAATGCACTTGTCGAGTCCGTCTTATCTCAAATCCGAAAATTTTAGCGATCGCAGTAACCTCCCTTTTTTTTAAGCGGTAAAGTGGAGTGGTGAGGTTAATTAATAAACTTACTCTGTTGCTCCTTTCCTGTTCCTTTGTCCCTCGCGGAGACATGTACGATACCGTTGGCGTCAATGTCGAACGTAACTTCAACTTGTGGGACGCCCCTCGGCGCCGGCGGTAAACCAATCAAAGAGAACTGCCCCAAAAGTTTATTGTCCGCCGCCATCTCGCGTTCACCCTGATGCACTTTGATCTCCACCTGAGTCTGTCCGTCGGCGGCCGTCGAGAAAACTTGACTCTTTTTCGTCGGTATCGTCGTGTTCCTCGATATCAATCGGGTGAAAACGCCACCCAACGTTTCGATGCCGAGCGACAGCGGAGTGACGTCGAGCAGGAGCACGTCCGTGACGTCACCCGCCAAAACTCCACCCTGTATGGCGGCACCGACAGCCACCGCCTCGTCGGGATTGACGGCACGACTAGGCTGCTTCCCGAAAATCTCCTGAACCGTACTCTGCACCTTCGGCATTCTGGTCATGCCGCCCACCAAAAGAACATCCCCTATCTCGGCCTTGGACACTTCCGCGTCCTTCAACGCCTTCTGGCAAGGTTGGACGGTCCTTTTAATCAAATCACCGACGAGACTCTCGAATTTCGATCGAGACAGTTTGAGATTCATGTGTTTGGGGCCCGAGGCGTCCATGGTGAGGTAGGGTAAGTTGATGTCGGTTTGAAGGGCGGACGACAGCTCGACCTTGGCCTTCTCGGCCGCCTCCTTGAGACGCTGCATTGCCATGGCGTCTTTCGTGACGTCGATGCCCTGCTCCTTTTTGAATTCGGCCACCAGGTGGTTGACTAAAAAGTTGTCGAAGTCTTCGCCGCCCAGGAAGGTGTCGCCGTTGGTCGATTTTACTTCGAAGACGCCTTTCTGGATCTCAAGGACGGAGATGTCGAAGGTGCCGCCGCCCAAATCGTACACGGCGATGCTGCAATGAGATCTAACTTTAAAAGGGTACCAAGAAAAAAATGCTGCAGAGAAGAGGCTGGAAACTCCCCAACGCACAGTGGTTCAGACTATTACATTTCGCGGCTAAAAATCATAAAAATTGAATCAACGGACGGAATAGCCCTAAGTATTTCATATTTTAATAATCAATCATTCATAGGTCTCTAAAAAGGCAAAACAAATCGCAATTGCTTGGTCCTGTCATTGGATTACTATGATCCGGTTTTTCCATCTTCGATAACCTCCAGTTTACTTAACCAGCGGTTAGTTGCTAGGATGCAGCCAATCAGAACACTCGTTGCTATGCGACAAGCCAACAAATATACATTTTTTTAAATTGAGGGATTAGTGCGGCGTAAGTTTTTTAAAAAAATCACTTTCAGGCCTCCCACGTCAATTTTTCATATTTTTTTTTAGGAATTTAGGAGATTTTAAAGCAAAATTTGAGGAGAATTTTAGGAGTTTTTACCGGATGATTCAGTTTGGTATGCTCCCCCTGTAACTTTTGATGACACGCTGTACATTTCTTAGCGGATTCTTGTACACATATTTTTTTTACATTCAAATATGTAAAGAAAGTTTACACTTTCATTAGAAAAATTTCGAGAAAATAAATAATTTGGCGATTTTGTCATACGAAAAATGAGTTATGGTGCGAAGTGTCGAACTAACGTCACTCTCATTGTAGCACCACTATAGTTTCTCATGGGATTTCTCAAAAAATAACATTATCCTTTATGCGTTAACACCACATTTGCCTATTAATATTGAAATGGTAAATAAAATACTAATTAAAAATTAAAAACACCTTTCTAAGAATGGGTGCGACATTATACAGTTCATTCGCAAACCATTAGCGGTAAATACAACCGACAACGCCGCTTTAGTAACTTTAGGGACATACTTTGACGTAGAATATAATTTAAGGTTATATCACCCTGATTTGACAAATTCGCGTGGGGAAAGATTTATACCTTGCTTTTCGTATTATTGCGGAATTATCACTGGTGCATTATGCTATGTAAGTACCTACAATAATTACTCCTCAAAAGTGTGTTCGTTATAGAGGCGATTTTATCATAAAATTATAAAAACTCAAAACCAACAGAGAACACTAATCTTTTTAAACATCCTACGTACTCCGGTTCGGCAAATTCTTCTTCACTGATGGACGAATCTGACTCTGGCAGGTTTATTATTATTGATGGAATGGCTTGCACACTACTTACAACTACCCATTGCTTTGGCCCAGTCACTTCTAATCAGTTCCTGATGGCAATGCCTAATACAATTCTGCTCTTACCACAGACATTTTTGTCTCTGCTGTTAATAAATTTCTCTCCTTTCTGTCCATAATAAGGGAGAAACAGCATTCGTTGACATTCGTTGCAAGATCGTTGCAGATTTGCTATTGCAAATTTTGAAATATGCAGCATGGGTAACATCAAAACTCGAAATTATAATTCACGATATCAAGTGTCCTGCTGACCCCTGGTTTTGACAGCCGAAACTGAATTTGAGGGGTTTAGACGTCACTGCGCAAGTCAAAATGCGTGTGATAATCGTAGCGTAAAGGAGATGTGCCGTCTTTTTTTAACGCACGGTAAACAAGGAAGACGACGAGAAGTGTAGAGTGCGTGATTCTTACAGCTATTACATGTGACATTTACCGTGTTTAACCTAAGATTTGCTTAACAATTTGTTGTTTTGAATGTTATGTTAAAATCCGATAATGAGTGAATGGACGAAGAAGTGCAATGTTATCCCAAGTGATTTCCGCGAAAATAGTATACTGGCATATGCCGGTTCCGAATATTTTAATAAAAAAGGAATTGTGGAAGGTTACAGACTAATGAAAAGTCAAAAAGTCGTTAAAGTGGGGTTTCAAGAGACTGGGACCAATGTTGCTGTTGCGGGGAAAGTGCGAGCAGCCATGAAGACTACAATATATTCTTCTTCAGTGAATATTACAAAAGTTGGTGGAGAAGTGATCGATGCACATTGCACTTGCAAAGGGGGAACAATAGGAAAATGCATTTTTCAACTGTTTTAAAAAACGTAAGACCACAATTATTATTACACTTTGCAGGTTAGTTGCTGTTTCCTATCACTGTGACGTAAATGTCAAATTTAAATGAAACACGGCTGTCAACCTACAACTTCCAACAACCGCGCCACGCTAAATTCCCTTGATTGCCAAAAACTTGAAGCATGCGCATTAGGTTCACTTGATATTGTGAATTAGGCGCTTTTTTTACTTGGCCAACCTAGCCCCTCTAGCGGTGGTTCTTTAATAAATGAACAGAGTTTAGTCAACTGAAAATTATTAAATTATTTTTTCCATGGATAATTTCGTTTATTAACAACAAAACTGCCAAATTGCTTTATCAAATTTATTTTTTTTCGGAATTTTTATAATCTACAGTGTGTCTCATTTTAACTGGAACCACCCAAATATTTCGGTCAATTTTAACCTAATCAATGCGCTCTTTTTTCTGCATGTAGAGCTCCAAAATCTGCACCTGCGTGTTACTTCCCTTTTTTTATTCACCAAAATCATAGCCTACTGCGATTTAATAAAGATGCCAAAAATGACGAAATCGTATTAGGCATTTTTTTATCGAAAAATTGTATAAGGAAAATTTGTTCAGGATGGCTCCAAATGGCTAAATCCGAAATTTCAGAAAAATAAAAATTTCTTGAGGAAGAATCACAAAATAACGAAACGTTCAATATTTTTGCAACATAATGGGTGCTGTGAAATAAAAAAACAATTCAAATGAATTGATTTGACGTTTGCTATCGGCTATGGATGGATAAAACTTAACAATCGCAAAAAAAGTTCAAATTATTAAGATTTTCGTTTTTCTTAACAATTTCAAGGCAATGTGCCACAAACAGCAAACATATGCGCTTCCATTGTTTCCTTATTTCACATCATCCGTTATGTTGTAAAAATATTGACGTTTTCGTTATTTTATAATTCTTCCTCAAGAAATTCAACATTTTTATTTTTTTCCTGAAACTTCGGATTTAGCCATTTGGAGCGATCCTGAGCAACGTCTCTTTAAAAAATTCTTCGATAAAAAAATGCCTAATACGATTTCGTCATTTTTGGCCTCTTTATTAAATCGCAGTAGGCTGGGGTTTCGGTTTTTAAAAAAAGTTGAGTATTACACAGGTGCAGATTTTGGAACTCTACATGCAGAAAAAAAGAACGCATTGATTCGGTTAAAATTAACCGAAATAGTTGTGTGGTTCCAGTTAAAATGAGACACACTATATAAAGTATAAACTTAATTTTGACACGTCATTAAATAGACGATTTATTTTAATGACGTCATTTAATAGTTTTTTTCCTGCAAAGAATATGGAGGAAGACAGAAAACTTTGGAAAACGTTTTTACATCATAACACAGAATAAGTTAATTTTTTGGGAGAACACCTTACACCACGGTGTGGTAAAAAGGTGGTGTGATTACATAAAATACGTATTTTTCTGTTGAAATAAAAAAGCTACAGGGGCGGTGAATACCAGACTGAATCACCCGGTATAGTAAGCGTCTTGGCAATAACAAAAAAAAATCATTTTTTACGAGGTCTTTACAAAATAAAGTTCCGACACTTTAACGCGGAGGTTGTGTGAGTGAGATAATCACATTCGTAATTATAGTAGGGTGCTCGCTAGACTTTATCTTTCAACCAAGGGGCACTTACGAGTGAAAATGTATGGAGAATAAATTTTGGTTTCTAATGCCCTCGGTATGCTACTGTTAAATTCGTCCAAGGGTCGTCCTGTGACAAAGGGCACAAATCAAAATTTTCCAACTAACGCCGCCACGTGAAAGTTCGTGTAGAGAAGTACCTTTCCTGAAAAATTCATGGTGATGTCTGTGCGGATTGTATTTTTTTATTAATTTTGAAAGGAAAATATCTCCATTGATCCATACGGGGCCACGGACCTTTGGAGGCGATTATCTCGGTTCGAGCATCGGCAAAAACGCATCATTTTTAGGGGTATATTTCCTTTCCAACACGATTACTCCAAATCGGGGCGGTTAATCGAAACTAATTATTCTTAATAAAAGATGTGCTATTTTATTTTGTTGACGATCGTCTTTACAGAATATTTTTAGCGCAATCAATAAAGGAGTTAATTGTCTAAATCTGAGAGGAAGTAAAAAATTCATGCCGCTGTAACGCTCGGGTTTCCGTGCCCCCACCACTACTTTCGCTGCGTCCCGCCACTCCGCAACCCCCTGAGACGTCCACATCTACAATCTTAGAGAATATCCTGTATTCCTGAAAATAATGGAAATAAGACTTGGAACTCTTGAAAAGCACTTTTTATTTCATGTAGGTAAGAAAAACAATAATTTTTAATTTGAAAATTCTTCGTCGTCCTTCTCGTTGATCGGGGAACCTCCGTGATCGGGGGTCTTCCCTCATTTGAATTTCCTTCATGTTATTTTTACAGGATCGGTTTTCCCATACCGTGGCATGAAAAAATGCAGGAAACCTTATTTTTATTGCAAATGCAACTCTTGCTTATGCAGTCTTTAAAAATATTTTTTGGACAAATTAGGACAATAATATCTGAAATGGTTTTTTGGGACGGCGGGCTATGTTTGAAGAGCTGGCCCAAGACTGTCACCCACGTCGTTTTTCCCATCTATAACCCTCAGGTGACGGAAAATTAGGTCGAGAATTTAATTAATTCAACCAAATTTTGGTCTGAAAGAATAGAACTCTCAAGCAATGCCGCTTCAAACTGTCTTCGGTTGGAGGCAGTTTTTCTAGCGACTTAGTTAACGCAAGTAGGGCCCGTTAAATCGTTGATAGATATTATTACTTCATCGTTGTTGGTTCAACACAAAAGTTTCCATATTTTTGAACGAGTTTTTGAATTTAATGTTGTCCAACTCTTGGTCTAACTTTTCGTCAAATCCTACATCGCCAAGTAATTCACATAAGTTTTTGTAAATTTTCCATCAATTTAGCGTCCCAACACCTCTGAACTAGCTTGTAGCATCAAATTCTGTTAGGGCATGAAATATACATTTTTTGGAAGTTTTGCTTCCGGAATGTTTCTTTACTATTTCCAGTTCTCATCCAAATCTCTGTATATAAATTCTCTGTCGACTCGAGATACTGATACAGACTTGCCAGTTATTCTCGTGCATTTTAAAGAATATCTCCAGAATACTCCAGAGGTTTGAATAAGAACTGGAAATAGTATAAAGATACATTCCCGTTCAACCCACAGTCCATCAAATTAATTTGAAAGAAAAACTACTAAGCGGTTTTGGAAAGTTAACTTGCTGGGCTGGAAAATTTACCAATAGGTACTTCCGGGAGTTGGTGGGATTTGAGGAAACATAAAACCGTTTCAGATACATCTATTATTGTATTAATTTGTCCACAGATTATTTTTAAAGACTGCATAAGCAAGCATGCAATAAAAATAATGTTTCCTGCATTTTTTCATGCCACGGTATGGGAAAACCGATCCTGTAAAAATAACATGAAGGAAATTCAAATGAGGGAAGACCCCCGATCACGGAGGTTCCCCGATCAACGAGAAGGACGACGAAGAATTTTCAAATTAAAAATTATTGTTTTTCTTACTTACATGAAATAAAAAGTGCTTTTCAAGAGTTCCAAGTCTTATTTCCATTATTTTCAGGAATACAGGATATTCTCTAAGATTGTAGATGTGGACGTCTCCGGGGGTCGCGGAGTGGCGGGACGCAGCGAAAGTAGTGGTGGGGGCACGGAAACCCAAGCGTTACAGTGGCATGAATTTTTTACTTCCTCTCAGATTTAGACAATTAACTCCTTTATTGATTGCGCTAAAAATATTCTGTAAAGACGATCGTCAACAAAATAAAATAGCACATCTTTTATTAAGAATAATTAATTTCGATTAACCGCCCCGATTTGGAGTAATCGTGTTGGAAAGGAAATATGCCCCTAAAAATGATGCGTTTTTGCCGATGCTCGAACCGAGATAATCGCCTCCAAAGGTCCGTGGCCCCGTATGGATCAATGGAGATATTTTTCTTTCAAAATTAATAAAAAATACAATCCGCACAGACATCACCATGAATTTTTCAGGAAAGGTACTTCTCCACATGAACTTTCACGTGGCGGCGTTAGTTGGAAAATTTAGATTTGTGCCCTTTGTCACTGGACGACCCTTGGACGAATTTGACAGTAGCATACCGAGGGCATTAGAAACCAAAATTTATACTCCATACATTTTCACTCGTAAGTGCCCCATAATTCCTAAACTAAGCGACTTTTCTCCTCGCGAGCACCCTACTATTATTGTAAAATTAAGTCAAGCTAGCCAGAAAAATATAGGAATAAATTTCCGCCCCACATTTAACATAAAATTCTTCAGACTTCCTTATTTAGGACTTCGTTATCATTTTTAGGAGAATTTTAGGAGGATCAAAGATTAGCTGCCCCCTTTTGACCTTTTGCTTTATAGGCTATATTTAAATAAACAGTATGAGAAGGGATACGTCCAAAATAAGATTTTAATAGCTATTATTTGTAGGTACTACTTGTGGTGAAAGTACCTATCCTAAGTTTTTTTCATGAGTTTAATGTTCGATGCACGACGCAGAAGGCGAAATGTATCAACCAAACGAGTGAAAAAAACATATTTTTTCATTACGTGATGCACTCGTAATTTCATCTCTCATTGACCCCCCAAATCGATTTAATTTTTTTCAATATATTTTCCGGTTTGACCGCCGCTTGATTGACAAAACCTCCAAGTTTCATAATTTTAGGAGAAAAACAATTTTTTCAGTCACCCTAATTGACTCCCCAAATTGATTTAATTTTTTTTTTAATTCTTTTCGGTTTAACCGTCACTTGATTGACAAAACAAGCTTGAAACAAGTTGAATTGAATTGGAAACCTACAAGTTTCATAATTTCAGGAGAAATAAACCATTTTCTCAGAGCCCCTCATTTGGCCCACAAACAGATTTAATTTTTTTCAATATTTTTCCCGTCATTGTTAACATACTTCCGCTCAGCATTGGAAGTTTCAAATTTTTGGCGGTTTTTTAGGGATTCTGAACCACTGTACACCGCGTGGGTCTTTGATTTACGTGACTTGTTTTTAAAATTTTAAAGTTGATATGCCTAAATGGCACTTCCGTGGACCAATCGCTCCCAAAAGCTTTTCAGCTGTTCAACGGGTCAACCTCCATGTACCAAATTTCGGACAAATCGATCCAGTGGTTTGGGCTATAACGTGGCTTCAGCGTTATTACAAAATTTCGATTTTTCTACCCAAAGGGTACTAAATGCGAATAAATTTTATCTCATTTAAAACCAGAATTTGAAGACCTTTCTGGTGGTAACAGTAAATCTTTGAAAAATTTGTTCTGGATGGGTAAGTGAGCTTGGGCTGTACTGCGATTTTAAAGTCCGATAAAAATCTCGATATTTTTAGTTTTTGGTCAAAAGGGCACTGACAATGAATACATCTTTGGAAGCAGAATCTGGAGGCTTTTCTTATTGTGGCGTGACAAATGGGGGTTTGCATTTAAAATTTTAAAGTTGATGTGCCAAAATGCCATTTCTGGTTGTAGGATTGGCTCCAAAAGCTTTTCAGGTCTAAGTTAGTTATCACATGCACACGTACCAAATCAAAATAATGGTGTAAGAACATTTTGCTGATGATTTGATTAAGGCAAGATTGTAAAAATAACTCAATTACCTTGTTTTGACTTTACGAAAAAATTACGCAACAACCCTTTTGACAAACATTTGACGGATTTCTAACCTAAATGAAAATCCCTCTTACACAGCTGAGCGTTTGGGGTATTTATAGAACGGGTTCCGACTGTAAAGTCCCGTCGCATATTAACGAAAGTGGGGGTTGTGTGTTTCAGGCTTTTTTTCTGTTGGTTTGTAAATGGGATTTCAGTTCTGTCAAAATTCCTGTCATGGACAATAATTGACAACAAAGACCCCTTTCAATCTCCATTGTTACTGTTTATTGACACTGACAGTGAGTGACGGGAGTTTTGATGGATGTGAAATCCCGTTTACAAACCAACAGAAAAAAAGCCTGAGACACACAACCCCCGCTTTCGTTAATATGCGACGGGACTTTATGTACTTAGCATCTGTTTAACGTTTCTCAAAAAGCTAGCTCTAATTTAATCGCTTATAATACCGCTAAATTTTGAAAACATTGTGAAAGCTTGTTGCCGGTGGTAAAATAATGAGAACTAAATTGTCATTTATCATCTGATTAAATTAAAGCCTGAAATCTTTAGCTCGAGGACTTTAATATTTGATAATAAACGGCAATTTAGTTCGAATTGTTACAGCGACAAAGCTTGAGTACTGAATTATTTCTATGAGTGTTTCTAAAATTTCACCGATTGCAATAAATAGCGATGCACGAGCGGTATTCGATAAGCTTATTTCGCAAATTAGACTCTTTACTTTGTTTATTATGATAAAAATATGATTTTTTAAACCGGAGTGAGTGCCGCATAAGATGTTTGTGAACGAGCCTTTATGGCGTTAAACGTCAAACCTGGGGTCAAAATAAAGGTCATTGAATTTTTAAGTTAAATCCAAGAAAAATAGTGATTGGTTTATGTCTATTTGGAAATAATCGTGATTAAACAGCATGGTACATTTAATCGCTTATAATACCACAAGTGCATGCTATTTAATCGGTTAAATTTTGAAAATGGTTACGAAAGCTTGTTGCCGGTGGTAAAACAATGAGAACTAAATTGCCATTTATTATCTGATTAAAGCCCGAGAGCTTTAGCTCTAGTTCGAATTGTTTTACCTAAACGACAACAAAGCTTGAGTAATTATTTCTAAAATTTAACCGATTACAATAGCGATGCACGAGTGATATTCGGTAAGATTATTTCGCAAATTAAACTCTTCATTTTGTTAAAAGAGCGATTTTTTTAAACCGGGGTCAAGAGCCCAATAAGATGTTGTGAACGAGCCTTTATAATTCATTGACGTTTGAGGTTAGGAAACGTGCAAACAAAATGTCATTGAACTTTGAGATTATATCCAGAAGAAATCAGAGTCCTTTATGTCCAAAAACACTTAAAATATGGTTTGTGGAAGGAAGACTTTAAATGCGTGTAGGATATGCGCCTGGTGGTCATATTTATGGACCTTTATTTCCCTTAACTGATTTTACGTGGTACGTAGTTATTTTCAGCAGTGAAAAAATTGTGTTCAAAATCAAGTAGTCAAGAAAACGATTAAATGACTCGTGCATTAATCACCCTTAAATGAATTCGATTGGATAGAAATTTTAAAATGAGTCTGATTGATTGGTTTAAAAGGTAATTTGGAAATAATCAGTATAAAACACAGTCATTGGTTCAATTTTGAAAAATTCAACAATGTGATTTGTTAAACAAGTACCATAAATGATGAAGAGGTAAATATTCATATATGATAATACTATAAAAGTGAATTAGTAAATTAGCATCTAATTTCAAGTTCTGGGAAAATTTGTATCTGCCATTATTGGTTGGTCCCTCTGTGACTTCTGGGACACCCTACTCAACAAATTTAATGGGCCTAATCAATAAAATTTAGCAAACGCTTTTGCTATAGTTTTGTCCTTATCCTCTGCAAGAGTAATTTGAATTTGTGTCCCTTACTAATTCAAGTAAAAGCTTTTGCTGGAACTTTATTTATTGTGACTGGGAAAATAAGAGAACTATGGAATCTGAGAAGTTGAGAATGATAAACCTATAAAGGAAAAGTGTGACACAGAGCGCGGGAGAAAAATTTTTATGGAAACAGCAAACAAAAAAGCAAAACCTGACGAAATTGGCTATTTAAAGAAACAATAGCATTTAAAAGGCATACATAATTACAAAGAGGTACAAGTACAGGTACTCAAATAGATACCGACACAAATATTATTAAACTGTGAAATAACTGCAGGGTTGTAACAAAAGATGATTATACCATCATACATAGGTGGCTTTGATGCTTTTATTTCTACAGCAGTAAATGCGTTACATACACATCAGTTTCTTTGTTTCTAAAGCCACTTATGATGGTACAATCATTTGTAACAACCCTGTATAATAACACTAACCACTTTTTAATGAGACACCTTATACTATTGGCATCAGGTATTACCTAGGTATCTAACTCTTTTTAAAGAGGGCCAATAACTTTAAAAAGCATTGCAACTGGTTATAAAAAGACAATACTTACATTTTGTCTTCAGTCTTGTCCATACCATAGGCTAAAGCTGCAGCAGTGGGTTCATTAATAACCCTCAACACATTCAATCCAGCTATTTGCCCGGCATCTTTTGTAGCTTGCCTTTGGGAGTCATTAAAATAGGCAGGTACCGTAATAACCGCATTCTTCACTTTAGTGTTTAAGTATGCCTCAGCTGTTTCTTTCATTTTCATCAACACAAAAGCTCCAATCTGGCTTGGAGAATACATTTTACTATCACCCGCTTGAACCCAAGCATCACCATTCGAAGCTCTCACAATCTTATATGAAATATTTTTCCTAAAGGCAAGAATTAGAAAAAATTACTAGAAAACCCTGAAACTACATACATGTCCTTTTTAACTTCCTCGTCGTCAAATCTCCTACCAATGAGACGTTTCGTGGCATAAAAAGTGTTGGCTGAATTAGTAACGGCCTGACGTTTCGCTGGCATGCCCACCAAACGTTCGCCATCTTTCGTAAATGCTACCACTGAGGGAGTCGTTCGGGAGCCTTCGGAATTTTCAATTACTTTAGCTGCCTTGCCTTCCATAACAGCAACGCAGGAATTTGTTGTCCCCAAGTCGATGCCAATGACTGCACCTTTGACACCTTCGGATCTACGAAAGACAAATTAGCGAATAACCAACCCTTCACTTGTGACTTACTTATAGCGTGCCTGGACATCATATTTGGGGTGCAACGCAAAGCAGGGTGAAGACTGAAACAGATGGTTACGTTAAAATGTTAAAATTTCGTGTGACGCAACATTTTAATCCACCGGTCTATTATAACCTTACTTTTCTTAGAAACAATTTTTTGGGCTTAAAACTTAAAACTAGGGCTAACAGCACGAACGTGACGTTTTAATTTGCAACTAGGCAGAAAATAATCGATATAATTTGTCTAAAACAGGAAAAACACAAGAAAATTGCTACTCACGTTGTTTAACAAATGTCCGTAATTTCGCTTTCCTGTGATGTCGTATGTTAATTTTGAACACTCGAAAGCCTTACGGCTAAACACCCGAGCAGCGGACAGCATTTTCAACAAAATCTAATTTTTTCTTCCCAAAATTATTCTTCGAACTTCACGTGCGTCAAGACAGACAGAAGATGGTAGAAAAGGACGGGTGAAGTTTTAAAAAAGATAAGCGATTGCGATGTTGTCAGATCAAGGCCAGAAGAAGTTTTCTGGAACAAAATGAATGAATTGTGGATTGTTATTGCTCAAAAAAAATCTTCTCTGGGTAAAACTTTCAACTTACCGGTCACTTGGCTTGGGCCATTATTTAATATAAATATTCCGGTGACAAATTCCAAATTTTTTAAATTGCCGTTGCTGAAGGTGACAACACTGTATTGTCAAAGAAGGCAACTGTTATTTTCCCCCACTAGATCTCGCCTCTCTCGAGAATCCAGAAAAGTCTAGAATGGGCGGCAAATTCTAACATGTAAAAATGGAGCAAGGAAGCGGCTGGATACCATTCATCCTCCTTTAAAAGAGGGTGTATAAAGAGTTGCCTAAGTTTGGTGCCAAACATGGCGAATGTGACGTCACTCCGACTGGACCTTATATGTTCGTATTTGATATATCTTCATATAAACGTTGCAACATCGCGAATAAGTAACGAAACAATAATGAGCGACAAAAACAGACAAAAAAAAAGGCAGCAGAGAAGCGGCTGGAACCTCCCCAACGCATGGGTCTTTGATTTCCGTGACTTATTGTGTTTAAGATTTTAAAGTTGATATGCCTAAATGGCACTTCCCGTGGACCAATTGCTCCCAAAAGCCTTTCAGCTCTTCAATGGGTTACCTAACCTCCATGTACCAAATTTCGGACAAATTGATCCAGTAGTTTGGGCTATAACGTGGTTTCAGTGTTATTACAAAATTTCGATTTTTCTACCCGAAGGGTACTAAATGCGAATAAATTTTATCTCATTTAAAACCAGAATTTGAAGACCTTTCTGATGATAACAATAAATCTTTCAAAAAGTTGTTTTTGATGGGTGAATGAGAGAATAATTTTAAGTTTCGAAATTGGTGTGCCAAAACGGCACTTTCCGTGGGTCGATTGAATCCAAAATTTGTTCAGCTCTTCGACGTGTAATACAATCCCCATGTGCAAAATTTCAGCCAAATTGGTTGAGGGGCTTGGGCTGTACCGCGATTTTAAAGTCCGATAAAAATCAATTTTTTTTAAATTGTTGGTCAAAAGGGCACTAAGAATGAATACATTTTTAGATGCAGAATTTGAACGTCTTTCTTATGGTGACGTGAAAAATGGGGGTTTGCATTTAAAATTTAAAAGTTGATGTGCCAAAATGGCACTTCTGGTTGCACGATTGGCTCCAAAAGCTTTTCAGATCTAAGTTGGGTTTTCACATGCACACGTACGTACGCACGAACGTACGTTCATACATACAGACACATTTTAAAAACCACTTTTTTGGGTTCCTGAGACCTCAAAACGTATAGATCCGGTCTTATCTCGAATTCGAAAATTTTAGTGATTGCAGTAACCTCCCTTTTTTTTAAATGGTGAAGTGGAGTGGGGAGGTTAAAAAGTCGAAAAGACACCAAAAATAGAGCAAACAAAAAAAAATGCAAATGAAACCCTCTAAATATTCAAATACATCATTGCCTTTGGTTCTATAGTAGTTTAATTTAACTTATAGAATGCTGTTTACGCTATTTTGGTGCCTTTTCTACTTTTTTTGTTGCGTTCTTGTTAAATTATTGATTTAAAATAAAAAAAATTGTTTCCGAGATCTCTGTCATTTCATACAGGGCGTTATTTTTAAAATTTAACACCTTGAATGTCTTTGGATGTAATAAAGATATTGAATTGAAATAAACGCTGACCAATCTTGCACGGAGGGGGACACTTTGCGCGTATATAGAGGGAATTTTTTCCACTTCTTTAACCGAAAATGACCTTAACTTTATTTTTTCTAATGGAATAACACCTTTTTCTCAACGAATTTGGAATCTAGGATTATTTCTGAGTTAGAAACATGTAACATACTTGACCGGAAGTGAATTCACAGCCACCCTAGATTTTCAAAAACATCGAAGAAATCGGTGAAAAATTGAGATTTTCGAAAAACGCAAAAACACGTAAACTTTAATTTTTTGATGCAAATTTATCTGCCCATTAACATTTTCTTTTTGTTTACTTTAGAGATTTTGACAGATTGTGAAGGTAAGAGAAAATTTGATAAATAAGAGAAATCAAAAAATGAAATTGCTCAGGCAAATTTGTTTCAAAAAACTAACTTAACGTGTTTTTGCGTTTTTCGAAAATCTCAATTTTTGACCGATTTCTTCGATGTTTTTGAAAATCTAGGGTGGCCGCGTGAGTGCACTTCATCATAGATTCCGAATCCGCTAAGAAAAATGTGTCATTCCATTTGAAAAAACAAAGTTAAGGTCATTTCCGGTTAAACCGGAAGTGGAAAAAATTGCTTCAATATACGCGCAAGTGTCCCGCTCCGTGCGGGATTGGCCAGATTTTATTTCAATTCAATATCTTTATTGCATCCAAAGATATTCAAGGTGGGAAGTTTTAAAAATAACACCCTGTAGAAAAAATTAGGTGGTAGGTACACCAAAAAAATTCTACAGCCAAAATGGCAAGCTCTAGATCCACAAAAGTCTATAATCTGCTGAAAAGCACGTTATTTATTAACGCCACCGAAATATTCAAACGGTGTTCCATTTGAAAATTTTGAGGAAAATAAAACTTTGCAAAAAGCTTTGACCCTATGGTAGGGGTACCTACCTTATGTACCTATTGTTTATCAAAAATTTTTAAATAGATGAAGCGTTGGTAAAAATAGATTTTAGGCAATGTTAACATATCTTATATTAAGTACCGTCAAGAGCCCTATCTTTGACCGGCTTTTTTTTTACTTTATTTACAAGAACAAATATTATACCTACAATACGTGAAAAAAAAGTGTAAAATGATGAAATATTTGCTGGTAAATCTCAAGGGCTATGTTCAGTTCTCCCATACGAGACTTTGAACGTCAATAAAACAATAACCGAAAATCGCAAATATATTCTAATAGCAGCAACTGGGGGGCTATGTATAGTCCTTTAGAACAGATGATTAAGACTTTTACATTTGAGAACATTTAACTCGGATTTTAAAAAAATATTGAGGTTTTACCGGTGAGACGAAAAAAATTACTTGTAAACCTTTTTACACGTTCAAAAACGGTAAATTTAAACAAAAGATATGGAAAAGCAGAAAATTTACTATTAAACATATTAGATAAGTGGTAACAAAAATAATTCTTGCAGCATGTATCCAATAATAATAAAGATAGGTACGAAAAACGATATAGGTAGGTACCTATAACTCTAAAAAAGTATCTAGTACCTAGGTGAAAATATCATCTAAAGTCCCGTCGCACATTAACGAAAAGCGGGGGTTGTGGTGTTTCAGGCTTTTTTTTCTGTTGGTTCGTAAACGGGATTTTCAGTTCTGTCAAAATTCCTGTCGTGAACATTGAACAATAATTAACAACAAAGACCCCTTTCAACCTCCATTGTTACTGTTTATTGACATTGACAGTGAGTGATGGGAGTTTTGACGGATGTGAAATCCCGTTTACAAACCAACAAAAAAAAAGCCTGGGACACACAACCCCCGCTTTCGTTAATATGCGACGGGACTTTAGAAAACATCTTTTTTTGACATTTCGGTCAAAGTTAGTTTACGAGTCAAAGATAGGGGTGTCGACGGTACATAATATAATAAAATATTACTATGTACACACCGTTTTTTGTACTATGTAAAAAGTGCCCCACTGACAGTCAAATGTACTCCACCTAGGGGGCATATTTGTCAATTTTCGCCAATCAGATGAAAAATATTTTTAATACAAAATATTGCAGAAACAAAAGCTTTAATATTATGAATAATTTGAATTTGATCAATTATATTACTATCAGCACACCTACATAAATATTTTTTATGTAAAAGATAGTAATTTATTTAAAGACAAAATCTGAAACAAAGCGATGTCAAATGTGCCCCGCTCTCCCCGACCTATGAAGTTATCAACATGTGGTAAAAAATAGCGATTTTGCACGCGGATTACATAGGCACGGTTTAGACCTCTGGTCAGGTCAGGTCACTTCAGCACAGATGATTTTTGTTTGGAAAGTGACCCTTAATCGCACACAATGGCGGGATTTCAATATTCGCGCGCAAAATTTTAGTCATTCTCCTTAATGTGCCTTACGATACGAAGACAAATTAACTTCGGAAAAAATTAACAGATGGAAGAGCAGTCATTAAGCTATTTAATGAGTATTCCAAATTTGTTATTTTGTTGAAATAAATTTAAGAAAAAAATGAAGAAATCTCATATTATCACGATTTCTTAATTTTTTTCTTTAATTTAATTCAACAAACTAACAAATCTGGAATAGTCAATAAACAATGTAACAACTGATGCTCTTCCAATTGTAAATTTTTTCCGAAGTTAATTTATCTTCGTAAGATATATTTTTGTGAAATTAAAAATACACAGGATTAAATGAAAGAAGAGTGTATAATTGGTTGCATTTCGTTGAATCCCTGCCATCCGTGCGCATCCTTAAGTGCGTTCGGCTTGAAAGCTACGTGCACTCCTCGTCCGTCTCTTTTTGATCTTATGATTTCATATTTGACTGTCGCATTCTTCCTTTTTGGCTTTTGAAATCATCAGATCAAAAAGAGACGGGCGAGGAGTGCACGGAGCTTCCAAGCCGAACGTACCTCTTTTAGGTGAAAGATGAAAGTTCAAGAAAGGCCACCCAAGTAGGCCAGCTCATTACTAGACTGTGATTGGTTATTAACCGTAACGTGCTTTTAACGCGAGCCAATAGGAGAGCACTATTGTCATGTGTCGACCGTCGAATGTGACACTTGTGACAGATGACGGCAAGTTACAACAAATAGCTCCATGTTTCAACAACATTCTTTAGTTCTTGGTTAGAACCATTAGAACTTAATATTTGCCCCTGAAACCAAAGTCCAGGGTGTACAGGTTTAGACCAACCCAGACGATCTCTAACCGAACTTAATCAAGTTAACAAGGTAAAGTAAATTAGTAAAATACAACTCTTTAAATTACTGCTAAAATTGTTGTTAATTAGAATGGCAATGGCTGGAGGTAAGTTGATAGCTTAAGTCCAATAATTTATCCACTTTGAATCACTGAAAGACTACTAAAAAATTATCTTACAGCAACAATGGGAAATGCAGGGTCAACCTCTGAGCCCTCTGCCTGGACAAAGACATATAATGCAATAAAAACAAAACACGATGCAGCTTATCAGGTGATACAAGCAGCTATTAACTCTGAAGAACAAGAAAGACCTGATTTGGTAAGTCCAATTCTGAGGGTTTTCTTAATCTCCTCCAGGCTCTAGATAGATACAAAGAAGGCATTCGGTTAATAGACGAAGCTCTCAGGGTTCAAGTAACATGCCCGGAACACCCGGACTTTAAGTGGGAAAAAGCCTGCGTGATGATCCAGAAAATGAAGAAGACACGAGCAGAAGTCTTGATGAGAATTAATAGTATACAGAAAAGCAATGAAGCTGCTATGCCGGCTGAAGATCCACCATCTTACGAAGAGGCAGTTGCGAGTCCTTCCACATCCGCTCCTCAGACTTACAGCGACTTGGCAAATGCCTTAAGTCACATGCGGCTGGATCCTAATTTGCAAATGGAAGCTGAAGTTATTTATATTTATGAGGGGGTGAAGCTTTATTTCATTTCGGAGGGTGGGGAAGTTTCCTCGACTCTCAGTCCTCAGACTTTAAAAATTACGCTCTTGGAAAGTAAGAATTACCTACTTTTTCACACAGGGCCTCTCAGAACGTCACTGCAGTATTGAATATACAGTAGGTCCCAAAAGCGATTTTTCGCGTTATTTCCTAGGTAACAAGATACTAACGGGTGTCCTAAAAAAACCGAACGAAATATTTTTGGTAATAACTCGTGCATTTCTTACCCGATTTGGATGAACCTGGCCTTAAATTGAAGCCAAGGAATCAGGCTTTCGAACTGTCTAAAAAATTACGACAGATGGTGCTGCAATAGTTCTCTTAGTGATACTTGTCTCAAAGGTTCATTTCAGGGGCGTGGGGATTGGTCAATTATCAACCAATCGTTATGAGACTCACATAACTTTGAAGGGCGTTCATTTTTCTTTAAGAATCTTTTCAGAACTTAATTTGGTTCACGCATTGACTTTCTGTGATTATTTCAAAAATATGTGTTTTCAATTTTTTTCATGCAGAATGACCATGACTAAAGTAACAGTGAAGCAACAAGAGCTTAATTCTCAGTAATAGCCTTTAAATTTCCTCCAATTCGCATCCGCTTGGGTTTTTCATTCAATTAGATCCACTATTACTGAAAATTAAGCTGAAAATGCATCACTGTTACTTCAGTTATGGTCATTAGGCGTGAAAATAAGGGAAAACATATGATTTTTAAAAGATCACAGAAAATTTATTCGTGAATCATAACGAACTTCTGAAAGACGCTTTTTGAAGAAAAGTAAACGTGCTTTAAGGTTATTTTTATCTCATAACCATTGGTTGACTGACCAATCCCCATGCACCTAAAGTAAGCCTTTAAAACAAGCATGGCTAAGGCTACTACGGCAGCGCCATCTGTCATGGTCTCTTGAATGAATCGATAGCCTGATTCTTTAGCTTTAATTTAAGTCCACGTTCATCCAAATCGGTTGAAAAAGGGATGAGTTGTCCCCAAAAATATTTCGTTCGGTTTTTTTTAGGACACCCGTTATTAATGAAAATATAAAATATCTGGAAAATATCTATTGTTGTATTTTGTTACCTAGGAAGTAGTGCAGTTCATAAGGTAATTTAATGTTGTACTATTTCCTAGGTAACAAGATACTATCAATGAAACTATCTACTGTATTTTGTTACCTAGGAAATAGTGCATGTAAGATCTAAACTTCCTTGTGAACCAATTCAAGAGCTGCAATCCGATTCGTCCTCTTAAATCTCTCATAACAGAAGAATTATAGACAATATTCAACGTCAGTTATAGGCATGCGCGAGGCATTTTGAGAGTTGTATTGCGATGCCACATAATAATACCAACACATAAACTCATATTTCCCTGACTGCCACTAACTTTTCAGCGATCAAGCGGTATGAGCTCTGTCCCTCACTTGCGTGAAACAAAAGTGACATTTGACATGTGACAGTTTACATTCAGTTAAGCCAACCCAAGACTATTCAGAATCCAATTTACACTTAGCAATACTGATCATAGATGGTGCTGGCCTGGTTGAAATAATCAGTTAAGTTGGCTAAACTGATTCAATAATTAAAATCAAGAGTGTTAAGCTTCTGTCCTCTGTGGCTTCACTGTCAAAAAGTGACAGATCGAAATTATAACAGCTACCATATGAACGTCACTCTAAGTTTCTAAGAAGGCGTACAAGGGCCAACCTTGCAATTAAGCTTTAATTGACACCTTAAACTTAATGGCACTCTTGCAATTGGTTTGACTCTTTAAACTCCCCACTAAACCTTATCTGACGTTTGAAACTTGAAATTTTAATTGTCAATTAAGCTATACCTAATGGCAATTTTAAAGTGTCTATTAAGACTTACCCACATAAGTTTGAAGTGTCAATTAAGCTAATTGCAAGTTTAAGGTGTCAATACTGTCAATTATGGCTTCATTTTAAATTTTAAGTGTCAGTTAAGCTAATTGTAAGTTTAAAATGTCAATTAAAAGAATTGCTTCATATGGTTTGAAAATTGAATTCACCCTACGATGTAATGATGTAAAAAATTGGTGCGCGCCAATCGTTAGTTATGAACTCACATGGGCGGGGGGGGGGTGGCTCGTGTAGGGGGGTGGGGCCAGCCCCAAATGGTATTTTATTTAATGGGACACCCCGTACATACATTATTTGCATTCTTTAATTTTTGGTTTCTACGTGTGATTCTCTGTAACTTGTGTCAAGTGTGTCCTAGATAAATAGACTTTGTCGCATCGTTGTGTGGGACCGTTCTGAGACACCCTGTAGCACTAAATAATGTTAATTAATGCGCACGTCTTTTACATTACTTTATTTATTTTTGAACGTTTTGTCTAGATACTACAATATCGCATCGATAACATTGTATGCCTACAAATAATAGGTATAATATAATAATATTGCACTTGCGCAATGTTATCAGACAATTATCTTGAAAAATGGGAGATGTCCATCTTGAACTGGGCTGTGTAGAATTAAATGAGGAGGAAATAACTCAAAATCTATCCCACGAGTACCTAGGTACACTTTATTAAAAGTTTTCTCGTGGGATCGATTTTGAGTTATTTCCTCCTCATTTAATTATCTGGAAAATGATAATAATATGTAGAAAGATGCAAACAATTTTGACAATCAACAACAACGGTAACTAAATGGCTTCCTGGTGAATTTAATGATTCCTTTTATTTTTCAAACATTTTCAGTAATGTTAACTTGCGCATTAATCTTCCGAATATTCGTGCATTTATTGCATCAGACAATTTTTTCTAGTGCGTTCCAATAACTTTATTAGCCCTCGCCTTCCACTCGGGCTAATTATTACGATATTGAAATGCATTCGAAAAAAATACCGATAAGCATTAATGCACAAGGATATATACTACATGTGACGCTATCATTTTTAGATGAGGGTGAAAACGTGCCTAGGGCTATTCTACAGATTGGTGATTGGATGTATCCTCTGATTCCTGGAGTTTCTCCATGTTATCGAGCTGAGTTTGGTGCATTTATCTTGCCGAATGTTTATGTAGATACGCCCGGTAATAAATACCTACCATTTGTTGTCCAGAATATTTTTTTAATGAATTTTCAATTTTAGGAGCGTCTATAGGAATTATTTTGCCGCCAGATGCTGATGCCAGCGCTTACGAATTATTGGAAAGTGTCTTGTATGGAATAGTTGGTGAAAATAAGGCAATTTTGTCACATCAGGAGGAGCTAATGAGTGAAAAAATTTCATCGGGGATAGTTGCGGGTAAATATGTACAAGTTTACATCTATGTATACATGTATTCATCCGTATTTCGTACTCCTGAATCTTAGAATGTCGAGATTTCTTCTACTCTTTGCTTATTCTCTTCTTCTATACCAGCGGCGCACCCAGAATTGTCTTCGCCGGGGTTCCATTGTGAAAATCTTATTAAATTTGGAGTACCTAAAGATAAATTCCCACATTTGACTTTAAATGTTTTTAAAATTTCAGTTCGGGTGGATCTGATCCCCCCCCCCCCCCTTGGGTACTCCACTGGGTTCTACGATTGCTACGTATTGTTTGGCCATTTTTTTAAAGGCAATGGACCTATTTCTTGAGTGACGTCACACGACGACCATTTGGAGGCTCAAAATATATTTCTCCCTCTCCCGCCCATTAAAGAAAAGAATATCGGTCTCTGTCGATCGCCTCCAATTGCGCGCGAATCATATTGTCATCCTTTTTTAACGCATTCAGATTTAAGCATAATGTGTACTCTTTTCTCTCAAGACTACAACATAATTCAAACTTATAGAGTAGAAACCAGATCTATAAATCCTCTTAACCGTCTAATAAACATGGAATTGTGGGAAAAGTAACTTTTGCAAATGTTACATTTTGTAAAAACTCTCACCAGATGTCGCTAGGGTTTTGAATAACTATGCAAAATAGGAGTATGTAGGGTTTGTTTCCAAATGCAAGTCTGCGTTTTAAAACATAGCAACAAATGTCAAAAACTTTGAGTTGCAAATATTTCAGTTATTCAACGTAACCCAAAATATGCCTTATGCCATGTTGTGGGATATTTAATTCTCTACAAAAAAAGTAATATACAATTTTTTGCATATGACCAATGGTTTTGGCGCTACGACTGGGAGAAATTCATCGCTCGACTCTCCAGTGCGATTTGAATTTATCTTCATTATAATGCATTAAATGTACATACTTTGCATTTACAAACAAAACATATTCTGTAAATGCTAAGTAGGCTGCTAAGTATGCACCGGAGTCGAGCATGCACCATTATAATGAGAAAAAAGCAAATCGCACTAGAGTCGTACGAAAAAAATGTATATTACCTTTTTTGTAGATAATTAAATATCCCACAACATTGCATAAGGCATATTTTGGCTTAAGTCGAATGGCAACTGAGATATTTGCAACTCAAAGTTTTTGACATTTCTTGATTTTCGGGTGCTTTCAGTTTTCCGTTCGGCCTCCAAAGCAGTATAGGTACCAACCTCACATGGACTTGCGTCGATCCTGAAAGTTTCATCAAAATCGGTCAAGTCTCTAAAAAGTTATAGCGAAAAATCGCACTTTATTACATTTACCTTTCGGCTTATAATGAGCCCTGTCCTTAGCCCTTGTTACATTATAATTATTCTATATACAAACAATATTTAAATAAAATTAAGATCCTTCTTCTCCCGCCTATTTTCCACTTCTGTCTTCTCTTCCCTCCCCTTTCCTTATTTCTCTCTGGTCTCTACTTCCCTCATCCATTCTAGTCCTGTTCCCCTTTCGTTCAATATCCATTTTCTCTCCCGTTCCTCTTCTCTCATTCCTTCGCACTCTCTCAGCATAATGTTCTATCGTCTCTCTTGCCTCTCCACATACTCTGCATACTCCCCCTTCCTCTTTCAACCAGAATCTGTTTTCTCTCCTCATTCCCGCATCTAAATCTGGCTATCATTATTTTCTCTTTCGCACTCACTCTGTCCAAGTAACTCGGCACATATGATGTCCTTATAATTTGCATTATACCTTGATTCTTTTATTCTTGACGTTGCAAGTTTCATCAAAATCGGTCAACTCTCTGGAAAGTTATAGTGAAGTATCGATTCGATCGGTCGGTCGCTCAGGCGCATTCCGCGTCAATTTTTTTTGCCAACGCAAGATGAATTATGTCTCAAAATGTCCCTAACAAGCTAACTGCAAAAGTATCGAGTGTCCCAAAAAAAACCGGACAAAATAGTCTTTGAAATAAGTCAGCCATTTCTTAATCGATTTGGATATACTTGGTCTTAAATTAAAGCTAAAGCATCAGGCTTTCGAACTTTACAAGAAACGTCGACAGATGGCGCTGCTGTAGTAGCCTTATTGACACTTGTCTTTAAGGCTTATTTTAAGTGCGTGGGGATTGGTCGGGCAACAATCAATGGTTATGAGACCCTAATAGCCTTAAAGATCTTCCTTTTTTCTTCAAAAATCTTTTTTCGGAAGTCCATGCGTAAGCATTAATTTTCTGTGATTTTTCTAAAAAAAGTGTTTTTGCCTATTTTCATGCTTCCATAACCATGACTAAAGTAACATTGATGCGCATAGTTCAGTTGCCCCCCACTGGCATCCGCGCCACTGCTTTCACCATATTCGTTCAATTATAACTGAAAATTAAGATTTATATGCATTGCTGTTGTTTGGTCATGGCCATTAATGCGTGAAAATATTCAAAAACACATTTTTTTAAAAACTTACAGAAAATTAATGCTTAAGCCAAATCGACTTCTGAAAAAGTATTTTTGAACAAGAAAGAAAGATCTTCAAGGCTATTCGAGTGTCATACCGATTGGTCGTTGACTGACCACTCCCCATGCAGCTAAAATAAACCTTTAGAGCAAGTATCAATAGGACTTAATAGGACTACTACGGCAGCGCCATCAGCCGTAGTTTCTCATACAGTCGAAAGCCTGTTTCTTTGGCTTTAATTTAAGACCACGTTCATCCAAATCGGTTAAGAAGTGGCAGACTTATTCCCAAAAATATTTTGTCAGGTTTTTTTTGGGACACCCGATATATCAAGATTAAAACATAATTGGTGAGATAAATAGGCAAAATTTGAGAATTTTCACTGTTGAACCAGTTCTTCGGCCACATGTTAAATAAGGTGTCCCGATCATTTTAGAAAAGGCTTAATCTTTTTTTTTCGTCTAATTGCACTGTACTAAAATGCATTGAACAATATTTTGACGTAACGTTGCTAGGATGACGTGACGTATAATGTGATTAAACCTTTATAGGGAAAATGTGCAGCCTCCCCAAATTTCAGAATCGTATTAATTATACTTCTCGAATAAATTGAGAAAAACTGAATTTTGCGGGACACGTTCAGGGGGTGTAGCTCCTTTAGGAGACAAAACCGCACCAACGTTCATAGGAACTTTTTGACTTGTGTTTATTTGGGGAATCAACGGTAGGAATTTGTACACATGTTTCTGAAACACCCTGTAAACTTGAATCTATTTGTCCCATCGACTTTGATAAATTCAAATTTCGACTTTTATCCTTAAATGAGCAAATTTTTAGGAGCCACCTATCTTTCAAAAGGTCTAGTGTTTGGCGCAGAGAAGATTGGAGGCCTAATCCACAAAACCACCCCAAAGTTGATCAACAACATTGAATCTTCAGAAGAACCGGCCAGAATACCCCCTCGGGTTACAAAAGGGATGCAAATGGCAGAATCTTGCACCAATAAGGCAGTCGAAGTTACTGGTTTCGTAGGTAAGTAGATGCGGGATCATGTACAGGGTGATCAATCGATTTTGTAACCCCTTTAAATTTGAATATCTCCGAGGTCTTTTAAGATAGAGACTTGAACCAAAAATGTATGTCTGTATGTTCGATGTGAACTCCAGACCATTCGTTTTTTGGTTCAATTCTCTGATATTCAAATTTAAAGCGGTTACAAAATCGATTGATTAGCGTGTAGGTATGTTCCTAAGTATCAACTAAGGTATCAACCTCAGTTCCTGACTTTCTTTTTAAAACGCGACTGGGTATTTTGGGTACAAAAAGCTAAAAGTTAAAGCGTGAAATTGTAATATAGAGCAATTCAACGTAAACACCTTTAATTTCCGATAAAACGTGCCTTTCATTTACATTTACATTTACATACATTTTAACTTCTATTCTAAATTTATTTCTGTTTAGTTGTAATATTTACGAATTTTGCGGAAAAGTAGAAGTTTCTAATTTTTTCCAGCCGAACAAGTTGGGATAGCCACAATGAAGCTCGGTCGATTCCTGGCACCGCATATTAAAAAACAAGGCACCCGTTTGTTGACTTCGGGGTTTAAAATGTCAGAGGAAGAGGCTACGGCCAAAGTGCAGGGAGTGATGACAGTAGCTGCGGGGGCTGTGGAGGGGTTTTCCACGGTTTACCACGGACTGGAAAATTCTGCTGTTATTTTGGGCCGTAGTATTAAGGACAACACTGTTAAAGTGGTCCATCACAAGTGCGTTATTTAATATAATTTTTGCTTGTATGTACATAATATGTAATTTATTTTTATTTTTCAGGTATGGCCAGCCAGCCGGAGAGTTTGCAGGTGATGCTTTGAACACCGTTGGAAATGTGTACTATATTAATCAGAACACGAAAATCATTAGACCCACACACTTTGCAACAAAAACTGTAAAGGAGGCTGGAAAGGCGGTTATTTATAACAGTAGTAGTAATAGGGTAAACCGGGGAGCGAGCACGTCCAATTTCCCCCACTCTCCGCCAGGAAATGGTGTTTCAGATATTTCTAAAAACGAAAAGAATTGATACTAGTTGATATTTTATTAGTTTTGGGATCTTTACGTTGGTGTCCTGTGATAATATATTTTTGTTTATTGTTTATTTTATACCGGTTTTCATAAATAAGAACTTTTTTATTTATGTTTGACTAATGCCTTTTTTATCATTGCCATACTTCGATCTAAATTAAACGCTAACAAATTCTCGACACTTAAAAAATTATATTTTTCACTCGTTTGCGTGAAAGAAAGTGCAGTTGCTAAGGTTTTGTTGACATTGTTGCTATAGATACAGTATTCTATACCACTAATAGCGAGTGAAGAAAAACTTCCAGTTTAGTAGCCCTTGCCGTGAAGAGACGTAGGGCGTAGATTGCTGAAATTATTATTCAAAGCTAAATCTGACATTCTGACAGTGACGTTATCATATAGTTTCCTTCCGCAGTCTATACGATATGTCTCTCACGTCGTGCGGCAAAGATTCCATCTCGTGAGAGGAAGTCAAAAGATCAATTATTATTATTTACAACGTGAATATCTATTTTACAATTCACGCAAAAAAATCTTAAAATAATTGTATAAATCGAAAATAACTGATTTTTTTTCGTTGCCCCACCATTAGGAACTCGGAATCCATAAAAGATAAATAAAGGGAAAAGTTGCGATATTTCAAGGTGATTCAGAATCTGCAAAGAATTTCCGATATTTCGTTCCTGAGTTATCCCGAGAACACTGCAAATATCAGTTCTAAAGGAAGAATCATTATAATAATAATATATAGGTACCTAAAGTCCCGTCGCATATGAACGAAAGCGGGGGTTGTGTGTCTCAGGCTTTTTTTCTGTTGGTTTGTAAACGGGATTTCAGTTCTGTCAAAATTCCTGTCATGGACAATAATTAACAACAAAGACAGACCCCTTTCAACCTTCATTGTTACTGTTTATTGACACTGACAGTGAGTGACGGGAGTTTTGACGGATGTGAAGTCCCGTTTACAAACCAGCAGAAAAAAAGCCTGAGACACACAACCCCCCGCTTTCGTTAATATGCGACGGGACTTTATACATTATATTCCTTTAGAATACACCAAAAAATAGCTTTTCAAAAGTGTTAATCAGCATGGCAAAGTTTTTAAAAATTTTCTTGGACTTCCGGTTTAACCGGAAGTGACCTTAATAATCGTTTTTTTTTTAATAGAAACCCTCTTTTTTCTCAACGGATTCAGAATCTACGATTTTTTTTAAGCTACCTGACCAGAAGTCAAGCCATTTTAAAAAATCTAATTGCTATTTTGGAGATTGTGAAAATTAAAGAAATTTGAAAAAAGCTTGAAAAATGTTGTTTCTTGGCCGATTGCTTCGATGTTTTTGAAAACTAGGGCGGCCGTGACTTGACTTTTGCTCAATGCATGTTATTTTTGACTCAGATTCCGAATCCATTGAATTTACTTGTGCGTTGGTATAACTAATTAAAAACTAAAATCTTAAGAAATAACCGAGAAAATGGACCATTCCGGGACTTTGTACTACCCCTGTATATCCTATTAAACACTAAAACCGTTGATGTACCGGGTGTCAACGAAACCAGGCTCACCCCCTTTTTTCTCGCATTCATTAAAATATTCCAATAAAATTTGGCACACATACAGGGTGGGTAATTTTTCGATGCTCACCATTGGAATCTCCTAAACGGTAAAAGATACGGGGTCGGTTAAATTACAGAAAAGCTGCGCTATTTATTGATGATTAAGAATCTGAAGAGAATTCCCCGAAATTTTGATTCTTCCCGAGTTATCACAAAAAATCTGAAAATTGCCAAATTAAAGAAAAATTAATATCTTTCTAACGATTGATGTTGTTTAAATGAAACTTGGAACTTTTATATTTTTGACAGCTGTCAATTGAATAGCATCGACAGAAATTTTCTAGGCCCTCTAGATTTTGAATAAAAACAGTCAACTTTTGATTCTTTTATGGCCGCCATATTGCATTTTGACACCATCAAATGCACAAAAAAATTGGCTTTTCAAAAATATACTCAACATGAACTTTTTTGACAGATGTCAGAATTTGAAAATTGGTAGGAATAATTTGCAAAATCAGCCTAAACTTAGACGAAAAACAATTGCAAAAAAATACGCCGACTTCTTCAATCTCTTGTAACATGTGAAAACAATTGAATTCAACAGTAATAAATTTTTTTGTGTATCCGGCGGTGTTAAAATTCAATATGGCGTCCATAAGAAAAAGAAAAGTTGACTGTCTTTATTCAAAACCTAGAAGCCCTAGAAAATTTCTGTCAATGCCACTCAATTGACAGCTGTCAAAAATATAAAATTTCCAAGTTTCATTTAAATAACATCAGTCGTTGGGAAGATCACAGCCGCCTTTACAACAAGCCGTGAACAAGGAAAAGTGGCAACACCGCGTGTGGGGTTACATGTGGTTCTGTTTACAATGGCGTGCAATGGTGAACGACGTAAAGAGTGAATTTCAAAGCGAAATATTACACCTAACTGAAGGATTTTTGAAGTGTTTTTAACAGGACAAGTGCCCAGTAAATACAGTCAATGTTGTGTTGAACTGTCATCAAGTTTACTTGTGGTTTTCGAGTGTTTTCTGTTAGTTTTCTGTTGACTAGCCTGGCGGCAAATAAACGGTTGGTGCGAGTTCATTTTTGTTCGGTTTTCCAATTTTCCATTACATTCTTGTCTGTTTTTTAAAGTCGAGATTGTAATGTTATTGTGTGTAATTCTTGTGAGTGTTGTCACGTAATAATTTTCTAGTTTTAAGTCATTTTTTGAAGTTTTCCGGGGCTCGTTCCGGGGCCCCAGTGACCCAGTGTACAGAACGTATTTGAATATATTTTTTTCGTATTCTTGGGGTGCTTGGGGGTATTCTCAAGGTGTCTTTGTTACTTAATTTAATTGGATTGCATATTTTTATAGTTCCGTTGATTACCTTCATTGGCAGGTAAGTTATTATTTATCCTTGTCTTATTTCAATAGTGTGATAGTTACTTAACTGTATTTAAAAATGCCCCGAAGTTGTTGTGTGCCGGGCTGTAAGTCCAACTATAAGAGTGACTTAAAAAGTAAAGGTCAAGTTACCACGACATTTTCCTTCCCTAAGAACGACGAAATATTTAAAAAATGGATTGCTGCCATCCCACGAAAGGATTGGAGTCCTAATAAATCTTCTGTTGTTTGTGCCTTGCATTTTCCTGAGGAAAGTATCATAAAAACGGATTTTTTGCTTTTACCTGACGGCACGAAGGAAATAATTCCCCTTAAGAGACCTAAATTGAAAGAAAATTCAGTACCATCAATTTTTCCTAACTTACCGTCCTACTTAAGTAAACCGTCAACTTCTGAAAGAAAAGATCCTGAAATCAGGAAACAAGAAGTATTTAAACGTGAACAAAAATTGGTTGATAGCTTTGAAAAGTCTGATATGATAACAGACTTTATGGAGCTCATTACTGCATATTCAAAAAAAATTAATGTTCCAGACGTTTGGAATATTAAGGTGCAAGGTTCATCAAGGATTCATTTTTATACTTTCAGCAATTCTTCTAATAATTGTCTAGAAGTCGAAAATCAAATTACCATCGATAAAAATATGGCAGTTCAAGTTTTTATAGGGGGTAACTTGCTAAATTTTAATGATCTTAAATGGATTCTTCCTTATGAATTGAATTTAAGTAGATGGTCCCAACTTCAGAATTTATTATCTCGCTATAAAGATAAATCCTCTGCTACTATTGTTTCTTCGCCAATTTTCTTAATAGAAAAAGCGGTAGAATTTCTAGATCGCGCATTGTGCGCAGTTAATTCTGAGGTTCGTCCTGAGGAAACGGAAAGCCAAGAAAATACGTTCCCATATGCGAAAAATTTGGAAATTATCATTGATCAATTAAAACTCATTCTTTGTAAGAAAAAGAGATACTCTTCGAGTACTGTTGTAATGTCTTTTATTTTATACATTCATTCCCCTAAAACCTATGATGTTTTGAAGGATTTCTTTGTTCTTCCCACTAAAAGATACCTACAATATTTGTCTTCTAACATGAATGTTGCCCCCGACTGCGTCTTAGAATCCAAAAATGATCAACACTATCTTACCAATATTTCACGTTCACTGACCCATAATGGAAAAATTGTGGTTCTATTAATTGACGAGATTTATATTTCAAGTAGATTGGACTATAGAAGTAAGACTGTGTCAGGAATGTCTTCCAACGACGACGCATTTGCGAAGACAATTCTTGCTTTTATGATTTGTTCAGCATTTGGAAATTTTTGTGAGATAGTCAAGCTAATTCCAGTACATAACATTACTGGCAAAGAAATGGTTCCCATTACCAATAATGTTATTAATCTGGTTCAAAATTGTGGTTTCCAAGTTCTAAGTATTATCACTGACAACCACAGAATAAATCGTTCTATGTTTACAATTTTGACAAACAATTCTGATTCCTATTCATTTCCTAATCCAAAATTTCCAGAGAAAACAATTTTTACCAGTTTTGATTTTGTACACCTTTTTAAGAACATCAGGAATAATTGGTTGAACTTAAAGAACCTTGATACTACATTTGTTTTCCCGGATTTTGACACAGATACAACAAAGTATGCAAAATTTAAAGACATTAGAGAAACATATCTCAAAGAAAAAAGCTTTTTAATTAAGAAAGCTTACAAACTGAATTTTAAAACCGTTTATCCCAATAACTTGGAAAGACAGAAGGTATATTTGGCAGACAATGTGTTCCATGAAAGTACAATAGCTGGTTTACGGGATTATGAATTTTCAGATACTGCTGATTTCTTAGCAATTATCCGTCAATGGTGGGATATTGTAAATAACACGAGTGTGGTAAAAGGTATTATCAAACGAAACGACTGGTGTAAACCGTTTTATAGTTATGAAGATTCTAGGGTTGACTTTTTGAAGAAATTTTTAAAGTGGTTAGATTGTTGGAAAAATATGGAGAATAATGGACATTTAACGAACGACACACACGAAGCTCTTTATCGATCAACAGCTGTACTTTTGCACATTATACAGTATTCATTTGCAAATTTTTCCATATCATATCTATTGCCTGGGAAATTTACAACAGACAAATTAGAGAAACGTTTTGGCCAATATCGGATTCTGTCGGGTTGTAATTACAACGTAAGCCTAAATGCTGTTGCCGGTGCAGAAAAGAAAATTCGGGTGAGACACATTCTTACTAAAATAACCTCTACTTCTTCCTTTGCTGATATACAAAAACTATTTAGTTTAAATTTTAGCGGGTCTGTTTTGCCTGAAACCGTCTCAGATGAGAATAATTCCGAGGCGATTCCATCAGACATTGAAAAATTTTCTTTCATTTTAGATTCAGATGATTATTTGAACCTCTGCAACTTGGATGAATCTGCCAAAATCTATGTAGCTGGCTATGCGGCCCACTCAGTTTGTGAAAAATTGGAGTGCTCTATTTGCTTATCAATTGTACGTGACAGCAAAGGTACTTTCACGGACAATAATTATTTTGATCACCTCCAATGTGGCGGCCTTTCTGTAGCTACAGAATCTGTTGCCAATTTACTGTTCCATATGTATGCTATCTTAGAATACATAATTAATGACGAGGAGTTAGAAAAGCATTTCCTTAGAACTGTCAATCAAAAAATAATTTTAAGTTATCTCGCGGAAACTAGCATTCGCCACGATTTACAGGAGTTTTTCGAGCAGTGCGTATGTGGCAGAGAATATCAAAAAATTCTTAAAATGCTTTGTTCTATCTTTTCCAACATCCTTCTCAATAATTACGTAAAACAAAAAAATTCAACAAATGCTGCAGCAACACCGGCAGGGAAAAAACGAAAGCTGACTACATTTAATTAATTTCTAGTTAAATTTTCTTTAATAGCTTTTACTACCTCTTTTTCTCTGGTGGCCCATAAAATAGAGCATACAATTTCAAGAAATAATTGCGCCATCTTTTAATTATTGTTGCAAAGATTTAAATAAGAAGCGCGATGTCGGCGCTACGCTGTGGATGGATGTACGCACAACCGTACGAGGTAGCCCCACTAGCCTGGCGTAATGCGCAGTTGCCACGTTGATGTTCACGGCTTGTTGTAAAGGCGGCTGTGGGAAGATATTAATTTTTCTTTAAATTGGCTTTTCCATATTTTTTGTGATAACTCAGGAACGAATGTCAATATCGGGTAATTCTCTTCTAATTCTTAATCGCCAAGAAATAACGCAACTTTTCTGTAATTTAACCGACCCCGTATCTTTTACCGTTTATGAGATCCCAATGGTGAACATCGAAATATTACCCACCCTGTATACAGGATGTACACTATTTGATGGGATCTCGAAAACTATGAGGGCTGAAGAGTTGGTTAAATTAGAGAAAAGTTGCGCTTTTTTTTAAGGCACGTACCTATTTAAATAAGAATGTGTTTAAATTTGAAATTAAAACAAAGAAAACATTGAATAAAAACACGTTATACAGGATGGTGCAAAATAGGTTTAAATTAGAAAAAAGTTGCACCTTTTGGAGGGTGATGTAAAGAATAATTCTTCGATATCTTGATTCGTCCCTGAGTTGTCCGGAAAAAACGAAAAATTGACATTTTAAAGAAAAAATTTAACATAATATCTTTGTAACAGATGAAACAAATGAAACTTGGAACTTTTATATTCTTGACACCTGTCAATACAATGACATTGACAGAAGTTTTCTAGGCCTCCCTTTTTTTCTTTGTTTTTCTTATCAGACGTACAGAAAAATTAAAAATGTAACGAAACTGGGCTTTTTCTGAAAAAAATATCTCAAGGCTTGAGTTACTTGATGCCAAGACGTGTTTTATTAGATATACCGTTAAATTCAATTGTTTTCACATACAAGAAATTGAAAAAATCAGTGTAATTTATCCTAATTGTTTTTCTCTTAAGTTTAGACTTGTGGTTTAGACTGATTATACAAATTATTCGTACCAAATTTTAAATTTTGATGATATGTGAAAAATCCATCTTGGTTACTTACATTTTTGAAACTAAGCCAATTTTTTTTATGTATGCCATGGTATATTAAAATAAAATATGGCGACCTTAAGAAAAAGAAAAGTTTGTTTCTCGTTGCTTAAAACCTAGAAGGCCAAGAAAATTTCTCTTGACGCCATTGAATGGACAGCTGTCAGAAATATAATAGTGACAAATTTCATTTGATGATTTTGAACAGCATCAACTGTGGAAGCTATGAATTGTTCTTTAAAATGTAAAGATATCGAAGAATTCTTTATAGATTATTAATCACCTTTAAAAAGCACACATTTTTCCTAATTTAAGTCCAGTGTTGTTAAAAATACTTTTTTCTAAGTATTTAAATACAAATACTTTTCTAAAAATGTATTTCAAATACTATTTAAATACATTTCTAAAAATGTATTTCAAATACTATTTAAATACATTTCTTACAGATGTAATTAAATACAAATACAAATACATTCAAAATGTATTTAAATACTCACAAGTCAAAAAAATCAAACTTGGTCTGTAGGTCTGTAAGAACTAAAAAGCCAATTATTTTTCTTTAGCTTTACAAAAAAAAAGCGCCACAAACAATTTAACACACTTGACGGATTTCTAACCAAAGAGAAAGTCCGTATTACCCAGCACTCCCGTCATCCTTTGAACGGCAGCTGAATATTACAGTAGAAACCAAACCTATAAATGTGATAAATACAGGTCTGGTTTCTTCTGTAATGCAGACTACTCCCAGAATTCTGGGACAGCCTGTACGTATGTATTTCATATCATATAAGCAAGTCACAGATCGAGTGGTCTGTGTAGGCGCAGGCGCGGGCGCTTCCTTCATCGATTGACATCTGTCAGATATTTCACGTTTTGAAAATGCCAAATTTTAGTAAATCGGCCCCGTTGTTTATCTAATTTTTCAACAAAAGGCTCGAAAACCGCCGATTCTCACTCCTCGTCAGTGGACTTCAGGTAAGTGTGAAAGAGGTTCAGGTTTTCGTGAGATTTCTAACCTACAAATTCCAATCATAGTAAACAAGCAAGAATCACGTTCATGATCCGCCAAATCAACTCCATTGCAGCCCTTAGAAATATTCGCAATGTTAAGGATAAATTGAAGTTAATATTTGAAAGCAACAGATTCATTGGAGTCCTGCGGAACAGGATCCGAGCAGTACCCCGCTCTCTCAAGGACCAGTCCCAAAATCTCCTGAGAGTGTGGACACACCAATGCGAATGTGTCGTAGCTCAGCGACTCCGCAGAGGCCAACAGATGTTTTCTTTATACTCGAAATTATGGGAGGAAAGGGCGCTCCGTGATTTTATGAAGCAAATGAGGCAGCGAATCAGTGCTCGAGGGAAAGATCTTGTTATCGGGGCGTTAGGAATCACCTACGACTGGCCGAAGAATCGAATCACAGACGATGAAATGAAGAAACACAAAGATGAGTTCAGCTACATCCAAAAACTGAAGGAGGCAACTGTATGCAACAAGTGCGACAAAAATTCCCGAATTTGTACGTGTGACAAGTCCAACAACTCCAGGCCCAAGTTGAGTTCTTTCGATGATTGGAAATTGTTTATAGAGAAGAATGACTTGGTGGTTTGGAGGAGGTTACTTAAGTCAGGGCATTATGAATATAAAGTCTATGGATCATATCCTGATGTTTCGGCTGAAGATTTTCTCAATGTTCAAATTGACACCAATTATAGAAGGCAGTGGGACACGACTGCTGTAGTTCTTAAACTCATCGAAGGTGATCCTGAGGCTACCTCCAATGGTGAAATTATCTATTGGGAAATGCTTTGGCCGGTATGTTCTTATGTCCACTGATCTTGCACAATTTATTACATATTTGTTGGATATACAGGGTGTCCCAATTGTCTGTGTTCGGTCGATATGTCCATTACTATTAGGATAGCGAAAAATTGTTAAATACAAAATTGCAAAGGGTCAAACCGAGGGGTATTTCGCAGGGGAATTTTGGTGTACCAGCTTTGGGAATTAGAGGAATTAGTGAGGAATTACAAGGAATTAGTGGAAAATTAATAGAAATTGGTAGGCAATTAGCGAGGAATTACAAGAAGAATTATTGTGTACAAACAGCGTGTACAATTCCGGTTTAATAACTAAATCACAATAAATAAATCACCAAACTGGTAACTGCCTCAGGGTGAACCCTCAAACTGCGCATGACGACTATCGACGACGCGTGCCATCCCTGCGATCTGCATACTTGTAAGCAGAAAAATGTTTGTTAAAAATTGGCAGTTTCGGAGACGGTAGAAACCTCAGTAGAAAGTTCTACTTTTTCACAGAATTTGTAAATGTAGCAATAACTTTAACAAAGTCAGAATCGGTGAGTCGAGCGCGTCGGATGGGTGAACAGTCGATCGTGATACTGTGTTCATTTACTAAACTTTAAAATACAAATGTTTTTCACCCCTAAAATGACATTTTTCGAAAAAATCGTACTAAGGTTTTCGATCCGGAAATGCAACCGCTATCGAATTGGATAATAACAATATGCCCTTTTCTTAAGAAAAATTCAAAAACGGAAACTGTTGCCCTAAAATGCCAATTTTCGAAAAAATAGTACTAAGGTATTCGATCCGTCAATGCAACAGCTATCGAATCCAATAGTAAGAAAATGCTTTTGATAAGAAAAAACGGAGCATTTCGGCTAAAATTACATTTTTCGAAAAAATATCACTGAGGTTTTCGGCTATTAAACAGCTATTAAATCCGGTAATAAAAATATTCAGTTATACATAGTTTTTTTTTCACGTCACCGATATTTGGCCAAAAGGGCACCAGGTGTGAATAAATTTTTAGAAGCAGAACTAGAAGAGCTTTCGTATAGGGGGGGGGGGGAAGTGAAAAATAGGGGTTCGCCTTTAAATTTTTAAAGTTCATGTCTCAAAATGGAACTTACTGCGGGCCGATTTAGCCCAAAACCTTTTCAGCTCTTCCGAAATCCATAAGATGACCACGTTCCAAATTTCAGCAAGATCGGTCCAGTAGTTTGGGCTGTATCGTGTTTACAGACACAGACATTTGCTCAAAAGACACTTTTTTGGGTTCGCAGTAAAGATTTGATGTTTAGAAGAAGTTAAGAATGGTGAATGGAATAAGTGATAAGTGGTATTTAGCCCTACATTATCCCCCACAAGATACAGATATAATACATAAGGATTTTATTATTTAGGTCCGTTAATCTCATCGGAAGTGGGCCATTTGACAGAAATAACTGACATTCTCCACATTAGGACAAAAATGTCGACTTTAAAGTGGATTTTGCCCAATCAGAAGCAGATCTTTTGAAATGTTACACTCCAAAAAAAAAGGGAGGTTACTGCAATCACTAAAATTTTCGAATTCGAGATAAGACCGGATCTATGCGTTTTGAGGTCTCAGGAACCCAAAAAAGTGGTTTTTAAAATGTGTCTGTATGTATGTACGTACGTTCGTAAACACGCCACAGCCCAAACTACTCGACAGATTTAGCTGAAATTTGGTACGTGTGCATGTGATAACTCAACTTAGATCTGAAAAGCTTTTGGAGCCAATCGTGCAACCAGAAATGCCATTTTGGCACATCAACTTTTAAATTTTAAATGCAAACCCCCATTTTTCACGTCACGATAGGAAAGGCCTTCAAATTCTGCTTCTAAAAATGCATTCATTCTTAGTGCCCTTTTGACAAAAAATTTAAAAAAATTGATTTTTATCGGACTTTAAAATTACAGCCCAAGCCCCTGAACCGATTTGGCTGAAATTTTGCACAAGGGGATTGTATTACACGTCGAAGAGGTGAACAAATTTTGGATTCAATCGGCCCACGGAAAGTGCCGTTTTGGCACACCAATTTCGAAATTTAAAATTATTCTCTAATTTACCCATCCAAAACAAGTTTTTGAAAGATTTATTGTCACTATCGAGGTCACCATCAGAAAGGTCTTCAATTTCTGGTTTTAAATGAGACAAAATTGATTCGCATTTAGAACCGTTTGGGTAGAAAAATCGAAATTTTGTAATAACACTGAAACCACTTTATAGCCCAAACTAGTGGATCGATTTGCCCTAAATTTGGTAAATGGAGGTGAGGTGGCCCGTTGAAGAGCTGAAAGGCTTTTGGGAGCAATTGGTCACGGGAAGTGCCATTTAGGCATATCAACTTTAGAATCTTAAACAGAAGTCCCTGAAATCAAAGACCCAAGCGTTGGGGAGGTTCCAGCCGCTTCTCTGCTGCCTTTTTTTTTATTATGAAATCGGCCCTAAGTACAATAACCATTTTAACAAATCCAATATCTTACTGTTTTTTAAGAGTTCCTAAAGTGTTTCTTGTACTTAACGTATATTCTAGGAGATGTTATGTCTCGAGTTATGCATTTGTATATTTCTATTCAATTATTTTCTTATTTTTTGCGGTTTGTTGATAAAATGTTTGCGTTTTTTACTGATTTTTAACTTCAAAGCTCAAATATACACATTTTTATTCTTAGATGATTATTATTATTATTCGTTACTATATTTTCGTCCGAATTATCAGGCATTCAGCTCAGCAGTCAGCTGTAAAAAAATTTACGAATTTCGGGGAAACTGAGAATATCAGGGACATACTCTCGTACATACTTATTGGAATTAGCGAGAGAATTAGGGAATTAGAGGAATTGTCAATAATTTGGGAATTAGTGTACAAAAATATTTTCTGCGAAATATCCCTTGGGTCAAACAAGGCACACTTTAAAAATACAATCCTGTATACCTATAGACTGTCCCACTAAGGAATGACAGTACAAACGTAGTTTTTTTAATTTTAATTTTTCATTGGATTCTATGATGAATTCCAAGCAACATTCATTAGGTAATCATGTTTCCATCTGAAGCGAATGGTTTAGAAGGTATTGGCAATTTTTCGGAAAAAATTACTTTTGCAGTACTTATTTTGAAAAATCATCCCACAACCAATTTTCAACCTTTAGTTTTGGAAATGTAGCATGTTATTAAGGAAGGTTTGGGCTATACTTAAAGCTCTTGAAAATGGTCTTAGCTTCTCAAGTTCGTCCCCAGTAACATTATGAACCTTCAAAAATGTAGAGGTTAATATTTCGAAATGTTTAAATGGCACCACTATTAAATGTTATAGCCATAGGCTGTAAAATTAAATTTGATTTCATTTAATATAAAATGTCCCTATAATAATATCTAAGTTTAGCATTTTTCGATTTATTCAGTAAAACACAATTTATATCTTTTTCTTCCTGATGTTTTTAGACGGTTGACTCTGACTACATTTCATTGTAGGTGTCATATGTGTTATTAGTCGAATTACAATTTCTATAGATCAGGTTGCATTTCATAATTTGCCCAATTGTCTTCGGGCTACAAACAGGGCCTGTAAGTAATAAACTCTGTCTGTAAAAACAAAGCGTAATTATATCATATAGAAACGCCCACTATACCAAAAGGTTTATTTCAACAGCTAACATGTTTCGAACACAAACTGCTCATCATCAAAGCCAAATCATTGGGATTATAATCACTTTATTTTAACATCAGAGTACCTACCTGTTGTTTTTTAAATAACAGAAAATAAAAAAAAATTAAGTCGGTAAGTAAGTAATTAAAAAAGTACCTACCTATTCTAAAAGTACAATTGTTATCTATTTATTTCATTTTGGTAAGTACCTAAGTGCTGAAAATACTGCAACTTTTTTGAGTAGGTACAGTGTCTTCTTTCCATTAGGTACCTACTTTAAATTGTCATAGCTCCTTTATTACTTGAGATATTCGCCTGAACTAAAAACAGGATAGTAGACCGTACTCCCAAGTTTTGTTCTGGACCTTACTCTTAGCGATAGTCGTCGGATCTTAAGCGCTGTGGATGCAACTTGCTTTTTTTAAATGGAGCACCCGGTATAATTTTGCACGGATCGATAGAGAATTGTTTTCTGATTTCATTGATATAGGGTAGTTGATACCTGGGGTTGAGAGTTTTTGAGGAAAAAAATTCTGAACTACGAGAAATGTCTGAAGTAAAATGGCAATAATGTTGAAATTTTTTATTTGTAATGCTTTAAGGTGAATAAGTAAGTTACTTTCTTTGTTACTATTGAAAGTTTTAACTTACTTATTCACCTTAAAATATTACAAATTACAAATTTCAACATGATTGCCATTTTCCTTCAGACATTTCTCGTAGTTCAGGATTTTTTTTCTCGAAAACTATCAACCCCCCAGGTATCAACTACCGTACATCAATGAAATCAGAAAACAATTCTCCATCGATCCGTACAAAAATATACCGGGTGTTCCATTTAAAAAAAAGCAAGTTGCATCTACAGCGCTTAAGATCCGACGGTGATCGCTGAGAATAAGTTCCAGAACGAAACTCGGAAGTCCGGTCTACCATCCAGTTTTTATTTCATGAGAATATCTCAAGTAATACAGGAGCTATGACAATTTAAAGTATGTACCTAATGGGGACATGACATCTGTCATTTTATGTAGGGACTGACTGTATGAACTTGAACTAACTTTAAACAAACATCCCTTCGACAGTTTGCGCTTCACTAGTTTCCATAGCCTCCTGTTATCACATATTTTCTGTGTTGCCAATGGGAGTTCCAATGAGGGACATTAATACCTATACAAAAAAAATGTTCTTTTCACTCGTCGTCGTGAATCAAATTTCAAACTCATAATACCACATACAGGGTGAGTCTGAAAGACTCCACATCCTTTATACCACAGAATCTACTGTTCAAATGATGAAGCTTGGTGCAAAAATTATTGGTCAATTGTGATTCCTCTTGATGTTATAAGCCTTCAAAGATCTTCATTATTAAACATTCTTTTTAAATATCTACCGAAAGGTGTATCGTAGGATTTTGAATTTTTGCACAGCATTGTTACAGACCAAGATGCAACTACTGATGGTACTTAAGACATTGTCCAAAAAGCGGATCCGTGTTATACAGGGTGGCCCCGATGTTATTTGCCCTTGAACTTTTTTATGTTTGAAAATATTGCTAATTTGCCTATGCGGCCGTATTCCCCGTTCAATTATAGAACTTTTTTGGTTCTTAAAATTTTTCGAAAAAACTAACCACTCACGAGGAAAATTGAAAAAACCGAAAACATGATCGTCGTGATAAACCTACAATTTCAATAAAAATCAAAGTGTACGTTGACATGCATCACATTTCAACTGTTTTTTTGCATTGAAGGTGTTGTCCTACATCTGTGCCCAGAACCATTGCCCACAACTGAAAAAAAAACATTGATGGTAATTTCACTTTTTTATGAGGTAGACTCATCATTGGTTTTAAGGTGATTACCTGCATCATGTTTTCGGTTTTTTCGTCGCGCTCTATGCCACAACCGCCCGGCATAGAACGTATAACAACGTAGCTCGTATTATTATTCATGTATGTCTGCCTTCGTTTAACCCAACGTATAGGAAATAAAGCGAGAATGGCAGTGGGCGGTACTCTCAAAGGCGCTCTTTAGAGATCCGCTAGCTACCGCTACTAGAGATTATTTTATTCATTAAGTATTGAACCAATCCAAAGGAGCATTTAGCATACCAGTAATCCTGATTACAGTGATAAGACTACAACGTCAACTTGACACTACTTACTCAATACTTTAATTTATAAAATAATCTGCAAAATACGATTCGTAGTCTCTTGGTTGCCTTGTTGAGTCCTCATGGATACACTACTTGTCAAATGGTAGATTTTTTTCGGCCAAAGAGGACTCGAGCGAGCTCTCGTCCTCTTTTTAGCCTAAAAAAAACTACCATTTTGACTCGTAGTTGACAGCCATTCGGACGTCAAAACCCGCGGCAATCAAGAGACTACTCGTCGTATTACTATTGATTATCTGCATCATGTTTTCGGTTTTTTAAATTTTTCTCGTGAGTGGTTAGTTTTTTTGAAAAATATTAAGAGCCAAAAAAGTTTTAGAATTGAACGGGGAATACGACCGCATAAGCAAATTAGGAATATTTTCAAACATAAAAAAGTTCAAGGGCAAATAACATCGGGGCCATATAATAGAGCTCTGCTTTTTGGATAACGTCTTAAGTACCATCAGCAGTTGCTTCTTGGTCTGTAACAATGCTGTGCAAAAATTCAAAATCCTACGACACACCTTTCAAAAGATATTTAAAAATAACGTTTAAAAATGAAGATCTTTGAAGGCTTATAACATCAAGAGGAATCACAATTGACCAATAATTTTTGCACCAAGCTTCATCATTTGAATAGTAGATTATGTGGTATAAAGGATGTGGAGTCTTTCAGACTCACCCTGTATAATGTGGTATAGTTTGTCAAGAAATAATTGAACAGCCATAAAGACAAACCTTTTAACTTAAGCCGACCGCCCGTTGAGGTTGACAATGCAGGGGAATTCCCTCCATAAATCTTTCTACACAGCCCAAGTGTTTAACTACGAGAGCGCCGTACAAGATTTTATGAGGGAATTCCCCTGCATTGTCAACCTCAACGGGCGGTCGACTTAAGTTAAAAGGTTTGTCTTTATGGCTGTTCAATTATTTCTTGGCAAAGTATACCTGTGGTATTACTTTCACTGAGTTTCACTACAAAGCTATTTTGATGCCAGTGAAATGAAATATTCAGTAAATGTACAACGGAGAATGAACATAACTAACTACCTTTTTAATAATTTTAAAAAATTTCGATACCCATCGTAAAATAATCCACATTTATATTCGTATCGTCTTTTTCAGAAATTATTCGCAAACCGCGATTACGTGTTCATGCGCCGATACCTGGTGGACCAACACAACAAAACCCTATATCTAGTCAGCAAATCGACGGAACATCCCAACTGCCCCAAAGAAAAAACGAAATTTCGCATCGAAGATTACTGGTCTTACATGGTCATCAGACCGTACAACCAACTAAATGTACCCGGAATCGAGTTCAGTCTCACATATTACGACAATCCGGGTGTGAACATACCCGCGCAGGTCACCACGTGGGTCGCCATGAAAGCCATGCCCGACTTTTTGGAGCGTTTGCGGGAGGCGTCCAAAAAATACAAGAGCTATTGCCAGCTGCAGGGCGTAAAGTGCGTTTGCAACGTCATGGACACCCCCGTGGAAGAAAACGTTCTAACCTGGGAGTACATAGACGAAGATCTCATAACAGACAACACGATTTATGAAGCGAGCTTTAAAATTAAACGGTCTGACGATGGCAAGTCAACGCCGACGAAAACACCACCAGAGGAAATAAAAGATCCACCTGCGTCTCCACCTGAAACAAGCAAAGAATCCCCCCCGGATACATCGGGAAGTAATCCGCCAGAAAAGACTAGTTATTGGAGGTATTTACAACCAACTTATTATTTTAGTTGATTATTGCGTTCCGTAGTAAAAAAATGTTAAGACTGTGTGCACTTCGTGCACTAGAATGGTATTTGTATGAATTGCTAATTTTAAGTGTTGAATAATTTTTGTACTTGTACATTGTGTCAAATGATGGTTTTTTGTAATTACCGCAAATATTTTGCAGTCTATATATTAAAACGTTACACAGTTACTTCCCTCATTTCACCCAACTTTCTTTTTCTAGACGCTCGTTCTTTTACAAGCTAAAGAATTTCTTTAAGAAAGATACTAAAAAGTCTATTAAAACGTGTGGATAAGAGATCCAACAGTGAGTCAATTCCCCGGCCATTCTTTAATGTTCACGTTTCCTTATTTTTCAGTTGAACTGGAGAAAATTGAAGAACACGCCGACAATATTGGGATAATCCTGAATTAAATATGTTAAATGGTGATTGCGGAAATAAGAAGTCGTTTGGTACGTTTTAGAAGCCCTATAATAACTTAAGAAACTTGTGATACATAAAACTCAACCTACAATTCTTGTGTTTCAGTTGAATCCACTTCCATTACTTCTTCTTTCTTGATTTCTTTCTCCCATCTAGTTTTGGACTCTTCGTGCTTTTTCATATCTATATCTTTTTTACTACTGTTTTGTTCTTCCTTTGCAGAAGTGTTTTTTAAGACTGGATCTATCTTATCCTTTATATCTACTAGAGTCGTTTGGTATAACTTGGAATACGCCTGCAACATTAAAAATAAATATGTAAGCCCTAGCAGCCATTACTCGTAATTTTTTTAGTGCCGAAGCATATGCGCAGTTTTGGAGAATTCGCTTGCTCGCTCGTCCGTCTACTCTATTCATCGCATATTTTGAGAACGAGAACAGATGTCGAGATGAAAGTTTGTGTACTCAGAATTATAGGAACGATAGTTAATCACAGCTTCCTTACGTGAACATAGGACAAAAAGTAAGAATAAATTTTTGTCCTTAAATGGATTATGTGGAAGCAATGTTCCCCAAAAATCTGTTTTTTCGAATTTCCTTAAAAAGTATTGAATTTGATGTTGGAATTTACCCCTTGATTCTGTAACGTTTAATATCAATGTTAGGCACTGTTATAATGACAAATGACAGATATACGGTGCATTTTCTGTCATTTAACATTTTAACAGTGTGTTAAAAGGTACAGAATCGCCCCCTTAGAACATAGCCTAGTGGGCTTCATTATGGTTAATTTTTAAATTTTTAGTAACATCAAAAGCGTGCGTTCTTGGGGGGCCCTACACATTTTTTTTCTGTAAGCATTTTTGACAAAGTAATAAATAAGAAGACTATCATCGGCAATCCACAATTCACCAAAAACTACACTTGTTGAATGTGGCTAAGATGCACCGTTTTAGTTAGTTAAATGATTTACTGCGGAGAATTACAAAATAAATCCAACTAAAAACTTTAATTGTTCTACTTGTAATCATGCAGCATCCTTTTAAATTTTATAATAAAGCCTTGAGAACATAATTTTTTTTTAACTCCGATTTTTGAATTTGGGGATAATTCAATTTCAGCGTTATTGTATCATACTTAAATGCCATCAAACGTAAGGGTCATAAATTCTGACGGAGTGTTTGTTGTATCTAAAGGTTGGACATCCCATTTAAGTTTGATTCCAAGTAAATAAAATGATAATTGCAAAAAAATTCTTTTCAATTTTTTTGCAACAAATCTATAAGGGCCATCAGTTGACTGTAAAACCGTGCAACTTAGCGATATTTAGCAAAAGTACTTTTTCCGTATACTATTCTGAAATATATTAAATTTCCAAGTATTTTTTCTAGTGATGTAAAATAGCGTGCTATTTATTTTCCGGTGATATATAGCAAGATATATATCCTGCTATACAGGGTGAGTCTAGTTGGACAAATCAGCGTTCTAGCGTTTAACATATTGAAATTGGAAATTCAATTTTTGGATATGTTGTAGCTGAAATGGTCCCCTACGCATGGGACCCATGAAGAAAGCTCCAGTTTTATTCAAACCGAAATTATTAAATAAAAACTAAGGCCTAAAAATATTTTTTTCGATATTGTTGCATTTTTTAGGGTTATTTCGTTAGAGAATCATTTTCTCTTTATGGAAACATAATTTTTTTAAGAAATAAGTTAATAATATCCGAGAGATAAATTATTTAAATAATAAAGATTTTTAATTATTTCCTAATAAAAACCACGGGTGCCGTGGTTTTAACAACTGAAAGGCAGTCTAGCTTGTACTGCAGAGTGTACCCAGAATGACAAGTGTCAGTTGGAAATGTCATTTGGGGTCGTTTGTGGAAAAGTAATGCAAAACTGCGAGTTTTTGCCCTTTTCTTTACAGATAATTAGGTAATTTTTATTGCTTGATGGATTTTTTACTAAATTCGCCGAATACAAGTGTCTCGGATTGTCACCCGATTGATGTTTTTGACATTGCCATATTGAAATGGAATGGTTCGACCAAGAAAAGCTATTCTCTTCAGCCAGAAGGGAATTGGAATAGTTTCTAACAGTTTACTAAGTGAGTACATTGCTGTCAAATAAGGTGATTTTGTCGTCTTATTAAAAAGTTAATCCTATTTCAGCCGATAAGTTTTCACACTTACGAAAAGAAGATTTATCATCATCGGATGAAATCAGATGAAATATGAATTGATGCAACGAAGGTGTATGTAGCAGTCACATCACATGAATCGAGATTAGGAACAAGTAGATTGTCGAAACAAAATGGCTTGATTGTGGCTAGGGAGTTATTTCGAGCGGTGGTCATCAAAGATGCTTGCTTGCGAACATCCAGAAATCACAACATGAAGAAAGAGAGCACAGGAGGATGTTGAGTAACATCGAATTAAACAATCATCTATTATTTCAAGTGAACGTTAAAATTGGACGGAGACTATTGTCACCACATTGTTATTTATTTATCAGTACATTTAATGTTGCAACATTTATGTAAACCTCTCTCCCTTGTAGTCCACTGCATTTTAATCTAAATCACGTTTCGTTAAGATCGAGGTTAGGGGTATATTTTTTCTGTTAAAGTTTGTATTCTTATTAGAAAGTGACGACAGAGGCCTAATGTTTATTTGAAATTTTGTCTGTTTTATGGGATGTAATAAAATGTTTATACTAAATTTTAAATCGTCGTAACTATTGCCAATTCTCTTCTGGCTGACGGGAATAGCTTTTCTTGGTCGAGCCATTTGACTTCAATGGCAATCGGGTAACAACCCAAGACACTTGTATTCGGCGAATTTATCACAAAATCCATCAAGCATTAAAAATTACCTAATTATCTGCAAAGGAAAGGGCAAAAATTCCCAGTTTTGCATTATTTTTCCACAAACAACTCCAAATGACATTTCCAACTGACACTTATTGTCATTCTGGGTACAGTCTGCAGTGTAAGCATGACTGCATCTCAGTTGTTAAAACCACGGCACCCGTGGTTTTCTTTAGGAAATAATAAAAAATCGTTATTATTTAAATAATTTATCCCTCGGATATTATTAACTTTTTTCTGCAAAAAATTATGTTTCCATAAAGAGAAAATGATTCTCTAACGAAATAACCCTAAAAAATGCAAGAATATCGAAAAAAAAATTTTTAGGCCCTCGTTTTTATTTAATAATTTCGATTTGAATAAAACTGGAGCATTCTTTATGGGTCCTATGCGTAGGGGACCATTTCAGCTACAACATTATCCAAAAATAGAATTTCCAATTCCAATGTCTTGAACGCTAGAGCGACTGATTTGTCCAACTAGACTCACCCTGTATATCAGCAGGAAATTGCTAAAAAAATATTTAGATTTAACCACCATCAAAGACACTTTTGTCACTTTCCGAGCAATTTGATACCAAATACGTCAATATTAATTCTATATTTTTTATTTAAGTTTTTTAGTCATTTTCACTCTATTTTACAACATTTCGGTAGAAGACAACATCAAAAAGTGTTCTAAATTATTGTGGACTGCGTTTGCATTCCATTAAATTATATTTTTCCATTTGCTTTGGATTACCCAAGTAAAAGATTTCTTGTGTGTTTCTTATACCTATTTTCTGAAATGCTTGAGTCCAAAAGGTGTTAATTTGAAAGACACTTCTCATGATACTAATCAAAATTTACAACTTTCTCTTCACTTGTTAGGTTATGTTACTCCAACTAATAATGAAATGCTAAATATCTGTTATAAATGATAAATATATAGCAGATAAATATCAAAATGTGATATACATCATTTTGCTAAATATAATCATTCACAACACTAATTTTTTCATTTAGAAAAGTTAAACTTTTCTACATAGCAACACTTTTCCACATAGCAACACTTTTCTAAATATTTTCAAAGGCATTATTTGTTAATTTTTATTTTGTTGTTTTCCGTTACCATGTAAATGAAGTTTCAGAAAGTATTTGACCTTGCACCTGCACAAATAATTTTCTATTTCTCATTTTTGATTTTCAATGTTACCGCCATTCAGGATAGTACACGGAAAAATAATGTGTACAACTCGTGGAAAAAATTCTTTTCCAACCTCGTTTCAATTAATACACTCGGCTTCGCCTCGTGTAAGTAATACTTTTCCTTACTTGTTGTACAAATAACTATTACCTAATTGCGTTTTGAACAGTTGGATTTTACACAATTAGGTAAAATGTTGTACAGAATACGTCATGAAAAGCCTAAATTGTTTGACTCGCATAATGTTGCAAAACTCGCTATCGCTCGTTTTGGCAAATATTACGACTCGTCAAACAATATAGGACTTTTCATAACTAATTACGTAAATAACTATTTAATGTATCGTGGAACGCCGTTGACATTATTATTGTTGCTTTGCAAAAAAAACGCATAGACCACCAAGAACGCACGCCTTTGATGTTAGGTACTAAAAATCTGAAAAAAATTCGGAATGAAGACTTTTATGCCGTCAAGTTATGTTCAAACTGATATTAGTTATACTTTTTCAGGAAATTCGAAAAAACTGAATTTTTGGGGAGGGCGTAGTCCACATAATCCATTTTAGGACAAAAATATATTCTTACTTTTTGTCTTATTTTCACGTAAGGAACCTGTAATTAGCCGTTGTCCCTATAATTCCGAGACACCCTGTATAACTAGAAATCTCAGCGAGGATTGTTTTTTGGGCCACATCTGACCAGTTAGTGGAAAAAAAAAACGAAAAACTAGTAGTTACCATAACTCGAGAATCCGTGAAGGTATCTTACTGAAACTTGGTACACACGTTCAGCCTTTAAGCCTGTTGAAGGTGAGGGGGAAGAAATTTAGGGGTTGAAAAATATAATGACCTCGGCAAACGTTGCACGCAGAGGTCCGAATCGACAATCGCACATATTTATATTATCTTGTGGTGGATATTTTTTTTTTTACCAAAATCAGTTTCATAAGGTGGAAATTCGCGGTTGTGACGCGAAATTTTAGTCGACTAGTATATTTATTCAAAAAAGGTCTCGAAGCATAATTTGGTAAGTAACCCTTAAGGCCGGTACAACCCTTAACATGCAGAAAAACAAAAACGCGAAAATTCAAAAACTTTCAATACGTTTTCATTATGATCAAGGAGGTGAATTCTAGGGGTTGAAACTGGAAATTTCTTCAAGTAAATGATAGTATAAAATTACGGGATCCAATACTTTGACGGCCTTCGGACCTAGGTGGACGCTCCTTTTGAGACTCGATAGTTTTTATATTATATTAAAAATTGTACTTCCCGTTTGTTGATTTATTGTTCTTGTCTGTTTTATACTCCTTTTTTTGACGTTGTCTATGTTTCAATTGAAATCTACAGATATCAATAAATTTATTATTATTATTATTAATAGATTAAGGCTGGTTAAAAATTGAAAAAAGATGTTATGAGTTTTCAACCTAAAACCAACCCCTTGGCTAATAACATCCCCTGATATACTAAATCACCCTTATAAAACACAAAGAGGTTGACGTTGCACCGTGAGGGGTTGAAAATATAAACTTCTAAACAATCGTAATTTCTCAACGCATTCAATATTGAACCAGGGTAGTGAAGTTAAGACGCAAATTTCTTTTGACTTGGGGGTGGAAGGGGGGTGAAAATATTTCACAATTTTAGGCGTTGAAAGTTCATGAAACGTAATTAATCGCAAAGAAGTAGTATTATCGCGCGAAATTAAGACGCAGAATGCATTGTATTCGGACCTCGAATTAAAATGGATGAATTTTTGGAAAAACCCAGAGAAGGGATGGAAAAATTAGAGGGTTAATATTCGCGCTTCTTTCGGGAATTGTGCTAAACTAAAGCGAGATTCTTTCTCCCTCGCACATTTTCTTGTTTTATTAAAGTCCTGGCTGAATTTAACAATTCCACCTCAATAGCACCTTAGAATACAAAAAAATATGTTTATGTATTTTCGTTCAAAGTATGCTCCTGGGTTCAAGTATGGTTATATTCTAAAAAAAAAACTGTACACGACCTATTTCATCACATTCTAGGGTGCTATTGAGTAAGAATTGTAAAGTTCCGTCAGCACTTTAAGAAAATAATTTATTTGTTAAAAATGTGCGAAAGAGAAAGAATTTTGCTCAGAACAGCCTTAATTGTACCAAATTTTCTTTCCCCTTCGCAGTTTCCCAATCCCCTAAAAGATACAATTCATTCATTTTTTGTTTTCGTCGCTAATTATACTCAAATGTATGAAATTTTCAAAATTGTAACTTTTTTTTCTTTATTTTCGGTAATTCCATGAAATTATTCTAGTCGATTTCTCAACTCTCTCCACCATTTTCCATCACTTAAGGGCTAATTTTCAAAATTTGCACATTTTTGCTTTCTTTCGGCAAGTTTGTTAATTTATTGTTAAATTTTTAATCTCTTCATTTTTCATGCCCCCTTTCCACAATTCATTTATTTTGCGCCTTCCTTCGCAAAATTTTACCCCTCAAACTCAAATTTGCTCAATTCGCTTATTTAACGGCTTCTATTGGGTGGAATGAATAAAGTGTTACAAGATACTTACACTTGCTTTGTTAATGGATAAAAATACAAGTTTTTCTTGCATAAGATAGGGATAGAACTATAAGCAAAAGCTTGGTTACCGTTTATTCATACCGGCCATTGTTTAGATCGCTTCCTTTATCATGAAGCATTATGCTTCGGCACTACTACTAGGTGCAGATTTAAATAATCTACAACCAAAACCACCGTGTCCACGTAGATATAAATCACTCACGGTTGATAAACATCTACAGGGATACACATCTTTTACTTTTAACTTCTACCTTCCGCGTACCTAACAAACCAAGTAAAGCTCGTGTAATGATTGACATTACCAAAAGTTTGACATTAATTTTTATGGTAGATTTTGCATCATATTTTGTCTTTGAACTAAATTCACTAATAGGCACACTTCAAGCATGGAGTTGAGCAATACGAAAAATATCGTTCTTGTCATTTCAAGTGTCTTTTAAAGCTAATAAACGTTCGATAATATGACGTTCACTATAACAATAATTAATAAGAAGTATTGATCAGCAAAAAAGTTTGAAAGAACAACGCCAAAGTTGCAGTGCTTCAAAAACAAAAGGAACTAATACCAAACTTTCGATAATGTCAATCAACATGTTTCACTTGCTTTTGTTGGGAACGCGGCCCCAAGCTAGGAATCAGTTGAATACTTACAGTGACCCTGACGAGAGAATCCTCACTAATCCTCAATTTGTCTTTGTACTCTTTTAAATCCGAATTTAAGTGTTTTATCGAACTATTCGCTTTATTGTACTTGTCAGTCAACTTATTGTTTTCACTCTTCAAAGTGACCATTCTAGTTTCCGTCTCCAGTCTCGCTTTTTCACTGCGCTCCAATTGTGACATTAATCTGCCAACATCCACCAATCCACCCCTATAAGTCACCAAACCTAAAAACATAAACATTAAAGTTTAACAAAACAAAAAATCAACGTGATTACCATCTTCAGGGCTGACTTCTTCGTTATTTTCAGATTCGCTCGCTTTCTGTTTTTTGGCGACATTCTCCTCACTCGCAAAAACCGGCAGAAGTTTTTTATTTCCAATGGCCAGATCATGCAGAAGGTAATCCTTCTCCGCATCCTCGATTACTATAAATTCTCCACTGTCCTTCGGCTTATCCGTTAATTTTCGATAATGCAGAGAATCACGAGTCACTACTTTTCCCACAAGTTTTCTCACTTGCGCCCTTGACAAATTCAACCCCAAAGTGTACAAGAGATCCTCGATGTCCTTATCGAAAATGTACCCGCAATGCGTCTGATCGAAATATATAAACGACAGCAGCAGATGTTTATTTTTCGTGAACATCTTCACTCTTTCCTTCTTCTTCTTCTCCTTGTCCTTCTTGCGATCTTTCCCCTCCTCCTCCTCGTACTCCTCCTCGTCGTCACTTTCGTCCGATTTCTTATCGTCCTTCTTCGATTCCTTCTTTTTCTCGTCGTCAGGTTTTTTATCTTTTTCTTCGTCGTCGTCTTTCTTCTTCTCCTCGTCTTTGTCTTTTCTTTTGTCGGTGTCTTTCTTGTCTTCGTCGCGTTTCTTCTTTTCGTCTTTGGGTTTTTCTGGAAGCTCGTACAAGGCGCGGTAGATGTTGAAGCCGAAATCTCGCATCAGCATCTCGTTGAACAGTTCGGCGAATAGGGAGACCTCGAACGAGTGCTCCTTGGTGTCTTCGGGACGATAATCCAGCAGAAGGGATAACGACATCGTGGTACAATCGAATTTGCCGGATTTTGCGGTGCGAGATGGGTGGACTAGGATGTGCTGTTGTTCCGGTAACGTGTAACGCTTTTCCAGTAACGCCCGTTCTTTTTCGTCCAATTTTTTCTCCTCGGCCTGTGAAATAAACTTGTGTTAGGCGAGAACTTTCAAAGACAGGCCGATAGAAGAAAAACAAAGCTAAAATTATTTGGGGGAAAATCCAGGGTGGCGGCCGGTTTTTCACATTTACAGTAATTTTTCCGAAAAATACCCAACGCATCCCCTAACCCCCAACAACTTCGAAATTTTAAATGGCAACGGTGGGCAGTTGAACAACAAAACTTGAGATCAAGAGTTCCGTGAAATTTTAATAGCACGTCCAGACTTTACTGACATTCACATGGTTACATCTCACTAACAAAATTTTAATCTAGCCACCTTATCTTCTTCACCGCTTCCACTAATATTAGTGAGATGTAAAATATGTGAATATCAGTAAAATCATTCAAATTTCACATCTCTCTCTTGATCTCAAATTTTGTTGTTCAAATGTTACATCATTTGAAAGCTAATTTCATTACCAATCCAATTATTATTTGAAGTGCTGCCAATTCCAAAATTTTCTAGCACTGAACTACGGAAAGAAATCAAACCAATGCTACCAACTTAATTTGTTCAGCTGAAAGCTGCCAGCAATAATTGAGATACCAACTTAACGTTGTTAGTTGCCGAATAATAGGGGTGTCGTGTACCTTGCGACGAAATTTACAAAAAAAAATCTATTTTCCTACGACCACTTAAGAAAGTTGAAAATATCGCACAATTAAGTAGGCGCGAAAGTTGACACTAACACACGCGTATGTTAGTGCTGTGCGATATAATATCGCACAGTTCGCCCTCATCGCGTGGCAACGCGCATCAATCACATTATCATAGCAGATTGGATTTCAAAATTTAATAAATTTTGACACTTGCTGTTTTGTTGACAACGATGATAAAAAAAGAGAAATTTACGAAGAAATGATTTTTTGTTGTGGTTCGTAGGAAAAATACTGTACACAACTCGCACAAAAGTGTCTCTACAATGCACTCGTGGGGTTTTCACATACTCGGCTGGCGCCTCGTGTGAAAAATTCCCCACTCGTATGATATAAGCCACTTTCGTAGCTCGTTATGTAATATACTATTTCACAACAAAAAATATGAAAACCAGAATGAACTAAGACCGTTTTTGTTTTTACCTCCAAATAAGACTAACTCCCAGTCATTTTTTGACATACATTAGAACTTTCTATCACTTTTGGTTACGCCGGAAATGGCTTTAATTTTGAATTTTTAAAAGGGACACACGGCACATTTTTATATTTTTGAAATCTAAGAGTCATTCTGAGTATTGTAGTGTCATTTAATTAAGTCTTTTCTTTATTTTGGGAAATTTAGTTTTGGATCTACTCATTTTTTGTGGACAAAAATGCCAAGTTGGTGGTATCATTGCACGCAGAAAAAAATATCTACTTTTATGGATCAGGTGTTTATAAATTTTATGAGAATACTGACGTCCATAAATGACAAAAAAAACGTATCGCAGCACTCTACAGGGTGTCTCAGAACGCTCGCACCAAATTCTAATGGGGTATTCAGGAGTAAATTCTGAGTCGATCCGTGTTTTTGAAAATTTCCAGTGACCAATAGTTCTCGAGTCATAAGAGATTTAAGAGGACCAATCAGATTTCAGCTTTGAATTGCTCCATAAGGTACTTTACCGTTAGATGCAGGGTTTCCTAGGTAACAAGATACTATCAATGATAATTTATATTGTTGTATCTTGTTACATAGGAAATAGTGCACCTAACATTAAATTACCTTGTAAAGCAATTAAGAGCTGAAATCTGATTGGTCCTCTTAAACCTCTTATAACTCTGGAACTACTGGACCCTGGAAATTTTCAAAAACAAGGATCGACTCAGAATTTAATCCTGAATATTCCATTAGAATTTCGTGCGAGCGTTCTGAGACACCCTGTAGATTCACAACAAAATTTGGCCAAAAACAAGAAAAAACACGAAAATGACACTACAATACTCAGAATGATTATTTAGGATTCTTCGGTGTGGGTGGGAACTGTCTAATAATTTCCTTCGAAAAAAGGGGGTGTTGCTTATGGGTAAAAACCCGGTCCGTTATGGTATCCCAGGGTTAAACAAGAAAATATTATCCTGCTATATACAGGGTGTTATTTTTAAAACTTCCCACCTTGAATATCTTTAGATGTAATAAAGATATTGAATTGAAATAGACGCTGACCAATCCCGCATGGAGGGGGACACTTGCGCGAATATAGAGGAAATATTTTCCACTTCCGGTTTAACCGGAAATGACCTTAACTTTGTTTTTTCAAATGGAATGATACCTTTTTCTCAACGAATTCAGAATCTACGATTTTTTCTGAGTTATAAACATGTATCATACTTGACCGGAAGTGCAGTCACGGCCACCCTAGATTTTCAAAAACATCGAAGAAATCGGTGAAAAATTGAGTTTTTCGAAAAACGCAAAAACACGTCTACTTTAATTTTTTGATGCAAATTCATCTGCCCATTGACATTTTCTTTTTATTTACTTTTGAGATTTTGACAGATTGTGAGGTAAGAGAAAATTTGTTAGAAATAAGAGAAATCAAAAAATGAAATTGCTCAGGTAAATTTGCATCAAAAAAACTAACTTGACGTGTTTTTGCGTTTTTCGAAAATCTCAATATTTCACCGATTTCTTCGATGTTTTTGAAAATCTAGGGTGGCCGTGACTGCACTTCCGGTCAAGTATGATACGTGTTTCTAACTCAGAAAAAATCGTAGATTCCGAATCCGTTGAGAAAAAGGTGTCATTCCATTTGAAAAAACAAAGTTAGGGTCATTTCCGGTTAAACCGGAAGTGGAAAAAATTTCCTGAATATGCGCGCAAGTGTCCCCCTCCGTGCGGGATTGTCCAGTTTTTATTTCAATTCAAAATCTTTATTACCTCCAAAGATATTCAAGGTGGGAAGTTTTAAAAATAACACCCTGTATATATTTCGATTGCTTAAATTACAATCATCATCAGGCAGGGCTGTAAATACCAGAAACTTTCAGTTCAAATTGCAACTTTTGAGGTTATATACATTATGCCAATTTATAAATTACCGATTTCTATTAAAAACAGTGCTAAATGAAGAGAATGATCCCTAGATTCCAAAAATATAAAGATATACCGGGTATCCCATTTAAAAATTGAAAATTTAAGCCATTTCCGGCGTAACCGGAAGTGATGAAAAGTTGTGATGAATGTCAAAAAATGGCGCTCGGTGAGCATGTTCACTTTGAATTTTTTCAGATTTTTATCGTGATAATTGAAAAAGTTATTGGAGTGTTCATGGTCTCGTTTCACCCGGTATGTGTAAATGTAGTTTTTTTTTTGTTTACTAGCACCTTCAATTTAATCTTCCACCTAAGTATTGCAAAATTACTTCAAAAAGTATATGTTGTGAAAATCATTAATTTGATAAGTGAAAAATTTGACAATTCTGAAGATTTTTGATTTTAATTTAATTTTCTTTAATGTTATTTATTATGAAGACTTCTGAAAATGTGCTTCTGGTGAAAGTATATCTGCAGGAGCAAACTAATAAAAAGAAACTTTTTAGTTTATGATGGTTTACGGCAATATATTGCTTAATACTCTGTATACAGAATATCCCGAAATTAGGGGACCAAACTTTGCCGGTAGATTCTTCTATGGTAAATATGAAAACAAGTTCCTATGAATATATGTCGAATATATGTCGAATGTACTAAGGGAGCTAAGGCCCCTTATAGGGGCCACTTTGCAAGTGTTTTTTTCTTTTCTAAATACATACAGGGTGGGTAATTTTTCGATGCTCACCATTGGGATCTCCTAAACAGTAAAAGATACGGGGTCGGTTAAATTACAGAAAAGTTGTGCTATTTGTTGCTGATTAAGAATCTGAAGAGAGTTTCCCGATATTTTGATTCGTTCCTGAGTTATCACGAAAGATCTGAAAATTGCCAATTTAAAAAATTAATATCTTCCTAACAATTGATGTTATTTAAATGAAACTTGAAACTTTTATACTGTTGATAGCTGTCAATTGAATGGCATCGACAAAAATTTTTTAGGCCTTCTAGATTTTGAATAACGACAGTCAAGTTTTGATTCTTTTATGGCCGCCATATTGAATTTTGACACCATCAAATACACAAAAAAATTGGCTTGTCAAAAATGTGCTCAACATGAACTTTTTTTGTAGGAATAATTTGCAAAATCAGCCTAAACTTAGATGAAAAACAATACAGGTATTTCTTGAGAGAAAAGAGTACACATTATGCTCAAATCTGAATGCGTTAAAAAAGGATGACAATATAATTGGCGCGCAATTGGAGGCGATCGACAGAGACCGATATTCCATTCTTTAATGGGCGGGAGAGGGAGAAATATATTTTGAGCCTCCAAATGGTCGTCGCGTGACGTCACTCAAGAAATAGGTCCATTGCAAAAAAGTACGCCGACTCCTTAAATCTCTTATAGCATGTGAAAACAATTGAATTTAACAGTAATAAAATACGTCTTGCGGTCGTGTGACTCGGGCTTTAACATATTTTTTTTTAAAACGTCCATGTTGGTTACATTTTTGAAAAGCTAGTTTTTCTGTGTATCCGGCGGTGTTAAAATTCAATATGGCGCCCATAAGAAAAAGAAAAGTTGACTGCCTTTATTCAAAATCTAGAAGGCCTAAAAAATTTCTGTCAATGCCATTCAATTGACACCTGTCAGAAATGTAAAAGTTCCAAATTTCATTTAAATAACATCAATCGTTAGGAAGATATTAATTTTTCTTTAAATTGACAATTTTCAGATTTTTTGTGATAACTCAGGAACGAGTCACAATATCGGGGAATTCTCTTCAGATTCTTAATCGCCAAGAAACAGCCCAACTTTTCTGCAATTTATCCGACCCTGTATCTTTTACCGTTTAGGAGATGCCAATGGTGAGCATCAAAACGGTTAAAGATATTAAGGTGAAATTTGGTATATTTAGTACGTCTGTGATGCTGAATTTATTACTGTGGAGAAATTTTGATCATGCAAGTGGGCGGCTGCTCCAAGCAGAAACACAGTAACCAACATTTTTTTGTGAAAATGAGTTTAATATTTAGATGCATCTACTTTGTTTTCCTTTGTCTTTTAAGCCAATAGCCATGGCTCTATCAATTCCTGGTTTATCGATGTTCGAAAAAAAATTGTTTTGATATATGTAATAGTTTTCTACGACTAAAGTCAAAATAAACTTTTGCTATTTTCCCACTTTCTTATGCTTAACACTTACTGTGTTTTTGCTTGGAGCAGCCGTGGGGCTTATTAGGTCTAAATTTGCTCAAACATTTTTGTAAGTAGTTTTTTCTCAAATTGGATTCCAGGATCTGAAAATTTGAGGTTTTTTACATAAAAATGGTACTCTTGTTTGACATCGATAGGATGCGCCCTTTCCAGGGCTCCAAAATTTGTGATGGAAGGCATCAAAATAATGTAAACAAGTTCATAGAACGGTTCCTTACTTCATTCTAGAAAGAAAAGTTCTTATGGACATGGGTCGAAAAATGCTTCCTAAGGGAGCTAGACTCCTTCAAACAACATTCGATTCGAATGTACAGGACTTGCGCTTCTAAATACTAGGGTTGGAACAAACTTTAAGATTACAATGTTTCCCAAACTGTTTCTCCTAGAATATGACAGCCAATTGATAATGCGTTCTTTTATCAGTGGTGTGCTGTTTAAAATATAATTATTCTATTCGAAAAATAGTGCGGCAAGAATGATTTATAATAATACTAACACGTACTGCGAAGTAATTAAATAAAGTACATCTTTCACCCCGTGTGAACAGCTGCTTTTCGAATAGAAAATTTGTAGTATTATTTTAAACAGCACGCCACTGATGGTGAATTATCAGTTAGCTGTCACAGTCTAGGCGAAACAGTTCGGAAAACATTGTGATCGCGATCCTCAGCAAAGTGTCTGGCATCTGGTGGTGAACCTTTAACTACTTTTACCGGGCAGAAGTAATGTAATGGTTGTGACTAGTAGTGCCTGCTTTGTGGACCAGAACAACTAAAAACCTTTCTGCTTAATAAACCTTCTTGCAAAACCCACAAGAATACTGACACAAAGTGAAGTTTTTCTGAATTTTTGGCATTTTCACCGTCACTGTCAACGATGACACCCGGTGAATCGGTATGAATCGGCCATTAATAGTGCCCCATAACCGGTCTAGTTGAATTATCCTAAGACTTCCAGACTCTCATTAACAGACGTCAAGACACACGTTTCCGTCGCGCTCTATGCCACAGCCGCCCTGCATTGAACGTATAACAACGTAGCTCGTAGCTCGTATTCATGTATGTCTGCCTTTGTTTCACCCAATGTATAGGAAAGAAAGCGAGAATGGCAGTGGGCGATTCTCAATAGTAATACGACGAGTAGTCTCTTGATTGCTGCGGGTTTTGACGTCCGAATGGCTGTCAACTACGAGTCAAAATGGTACATTTTTTTAGGCTAAAAAGAGGACGAGAGCTCGCTCGAGTCCTCTTTGGCCGAAAAAAATCTACCATTTGACAAGTAGTGCATCCATGAGGACTCAACAAGGCAACCAAAAGACTACGAATCGTATTTTGCAGATTATTTTATAAATTAAAGTATTGAGTAAGTAGTGTCAAGTTGACGTTGTAGTCTTATCACTGTAATCAGGATTACTGGTATGCTAAATGCTCCTTTGGATTGGTTCAATACTTAATGAATAAAATAATCTCTAGTAGCGGTAGCTAGCGGATCTCTAAAGAGCGCCTTTGAGAGTACCGCCCACTGCCATTCTCGCTTTATTTCCTATACGTTGGGTTAAACGAAGGCAGACATACATGAATAATAATACGAGCTACGTTGTTATACGTTCTATGCCGGGCGGTTGTGGCATAGAGCGCGACGGAAATGAAACGTGTGTCTCGACGTCTGTTAATGAGAGTCTGGAAGTCTTAGGATATTTTAACTATACCTGAGGATCGCGAATACCTAAAGTTCTTCCAACCCCAGTGCTTCAGCTTATAGCGGACGGGCCCCGTACCTTTGAATTGAAACTATCTCAGCTATCAACAAAATGACGAAAAACTGAAACAACCATTACGAAAAATAAGTATTACAAATTGATTCATGAATCCTCATCATTGTATAGTTTAAGGAACGCACTGAAATTGATCTGTTTTGAAAAGCAGAAAAGTTGTGATTATTGTTGGTTTTAACTTTTAAGCATTTTTGTATTCTTATTGTTACATGTTCTTTTAGGGCAGGAATGAAAAACAGTATCTACTGATTTCCCACCCTTTTTGTACCTTTAATGGTCAAATAAATTTCTATTATTATTATTATTATTATTATAAAACAAATAACAATCAAGTCAATCCAACAAATGCGAATCCAGAAAAGCGCTGCACTCAAAAAACGAGGTGAATTAGCTTTGAATATCAATCTTCAGTTTCAAATCGTGGCAGAACGTGACAGTTGTCAAATATAGAGGCCCTACTTGGGTCGTGAGATTGATAAAGTAAATAAAATAGTTTAGGAAATAATCGGCCGACTCCATACATTTAACTATACAGGGTGAGTCTAGTTGGACAAATCAGTCGCTCTAGCGTTTAAGATATTGAAATTGGAAATTCTATTTTTGGATATATTGTAGCTGAAATGGTCCCCTACGCATGGGACCTACAAACAAAACTCCAGTTTTATTCAAACCGAAATTATTAAATAACAACGAAGGCCTAAAAAATTGTTTTTCTATATGGTTGCATTTTTTAAGGTTATTTCGTTAGAGACTCATTTTCTCTTTATGGAAACATAATTTTTTGAAGAAAAAAGTTAACAATAGCCGAGAGATAAATTATTTAAATAATAAGGATTTTTAAGTATTTCCTAAGGGAAACCACGCGTGCCGTGGTTTTAACAACTGAAAGGCAGTCTAGCTTATACTGCAGACTGTACTCGGAATGACGTAAGTGACAATTGGAAATGTCATTTGCGGTCGTTTGTGAAAAATAATGCAAAACTACGAATTTTTGCCCTTTTCTTTACAGAGAATTGGGTAATTTTTATTGCTTGATGGAATTTATGCTAAATTCGCCGTATACAAGTGTCCTCGGGTTGTCACCCGACTGATGTTTTTTACATATTGCCACTGGAGTCGAATGGTTCGACCAAGAAAAGCTATTCTCGTCAGCCAAAAAGGAATTGGAATAGTTGCTAACAGTTTACTAAAGTGAGTACATTGCTGTCAAATAAGGTGATTTTGTTGCCTTATTAAAAAGTTAATCCATTTCAGCCGATAAGTTTTTCACACTTACGAAAAGGAAATTTATCATCATCGGATGTTCATTCATATTCCATGTCACAAATGTTGAGACTGTTGATATAATGAAAAAAGACAAAGAAGCATTGAGCAAAGTGAAACCAAGAAAAGTCAAGTCGGAGAGTGTAAACGTAAACTGGGATAGGTGCAATTCAAAAGACAGTGTACAGATGAAATATGAATTGATGCAACGAAATTGTATGTAGCAGTCACATCACATGAATCGAAATTATTAACAAGTAGGTGTCGAAGCAAAATGGCTAAATTGTGGCTAGCGAGTTATTTCGGGCAGTGGTCATCAATGATGCTTGCGAACATCCAGAAATCACATGAAGAAAAAGACCACAGGAGGATGCTGAGTACATCAAATTAAACATTCATTTATTATTTCAAGTGAACGTTAAAATTGGACAGAGACTATTGTCACCACGTTGTTATTTATTTATTTATCAATACATTTGATGTTGCAACATTTATGTAAATCTTGTGGTCCACAATCATAACAGACTTAAAAATGTGCGGCAGAGAAGCGGCTGAAACCTCCCCATTGTGTGGTTCTTTGCAACATTTATGTAAATCTCTATCCCTTGTAGTCCACTGCATTTTAATCTAAAACACGTTTAGTTAAGATCATATTTTTTTTGGTAGGTAGGTACCTACCTCTCTATTAAAGTTAGTATTCTTATTAGAAAGTGACGACAGAGGCTTAATGTTTATTTGAAATTTTGTCACTATTCCTTTCTGGCTGACGAGAATATCTTTTCTTGGTCAAACCATTCGACACCGATGGCAATGTAAAAAAACATCAACCGGGTGAGAACCCGAGACACTTGTATTCGGCGAATTTAGCAAAAAATCCATGAACCAATAAAAATTACCTAATTATCTGTAAAGAAAAGGGCAAAAACTCGTAGTTCCGCATTATTTTGTCACAAACGATGGCAAATGACATTTCCAACCGACGCTTGTCATTCCGGGTACAGTCTGCGGTATAAGCTAGACTGCCTTTCAGTTGTTAAAACCACGGCACGCGTGGTTTTCCTTAGGAAATACTTAAAAATCCTTATTATTTAAATAATTTATCTCTCGGCTATTGTCAACTTTTTTCTTCAAAAAATTATGTTTCCATAAAGAGAAAATGATTCTCTAACGAAATAACCTTAAAAAATTCAACAATATCGAAAACAAAATTTTTAGGCCCTCGTTTTTATTTAATAATTTCGGTTTGAATAAAACTGGAGCTTCCTTTATGGGTCCCATGCGTAGGGGACCATTTCAGCTACAACATATCCAAAAATAGAATTTCCAATTCCAATATCTTAAACGCTAGGCGACTGATTTGTCCAACTAGACTCACCCTGTATAACCCTGTATGAACATACCTAAATGCGTGCCGATTTCTTTCGTAAATTGTTCCTTGGTACTATTTAATAATTTAATGATCAATAAAATTAGTTAACAATTGACTAAATGTTTTTATTTCCTATAATAACACCCAGACTCAGTATGAGTCTTTTCAAATGTTGGAAGTTGGAATCACTCCGCTACTTGCGCCTCTGGTGGCGCTTTTGGAACTTGTTTTTTTTTTTTTAAATGTATTTATTTACCCCAAGGGACATAGGTCCATAACAGGTATTTTTACGATTGTAAAAGTGGGGACGTTTTTAGTGTACGGCGAGTCGTCTCCTTTATATAGTGACAGACATCAGAAATGTCTTACTGACACACGCCGCCACTGAAATTCGTGTTCCAGCTTAGAGCGGATGGGCTGTAAATGTGAAAATATTTGACGGCTGTTTGACATTTGCAAGAACCGCCATCCGTTCTATCCCCGTGCAGGCACCGTGGTGCAGCAACCGGGTCTTTGTGTCGAGGAGAGATGTCAAAACACCCGGTGTCATGGATTTCGGGTGGAGTGTCAAGGTTTTAACACCCTTAGCACCCGGTGTCAGGGTGTCAAAGGTGTCCATGGCGTCAAAAATTGTTGACACCCTTCCAAATCGCATTTAATACTGTAATTTATTATTCAAAAAGTAGGTAGTAGGTAGTAGGCAAACGAATGTTTCCACCCAAAAGTGAATTCACCGAGTGAAAATGAATTTCTATATTTTGACAATAACCAAGGGTTCAATATACCTGTTTTTGGTAGGAAAATAATCGTTTTTCGATGACGAATGCAAATTTAAGTAAAAACTGAATGCACCGGGTGATTTCCCATCTCTATAAGATTTCCAAATGTGAAAAATGTTGAAAACTGATCTCACCTCTGACTTCTTCTCGTCGGCACTGGTATCGACTTCCGCTTCCCCCACGACTTCGTTGAAAGAATCGTCGGCTTTCTCCGCTTCCGCCTTCAAAGCTTTGGTCAGCCTGGCGACCAGCTGCGATTTCAGTCCCTTCGAGTTGACGTTTCTCGCCTTCAGCTCGTTCCTCAGATTGACGACGACCATCGTCTTGGGATCCAACTGCGCGTAATGCGTGGGCTCGAGCTTATCGCTGGGCGGTTCTTCTTCCTAAACGAAAAGAAACAAGAACGATGTTAGGACAGCGTGCGCAGATATCTCCGGAGCACACACGACATTCATCCCTGTTCCATTCACCCCGTCCAATCACCAACCAGTCACCGGAGGTTGATTGGTGGAGGTAGGCCGTTCCTTCAAACACGTGGTGTAGAGAGAGAGAGGAGAGAGAGAGAGAGAGACAATGCAAACTGGCCCAGTCCACAGCACAGCGTATACCTAGCCTATTTTTGTTTTATACATATATTTATAAAGAAGTGTGATGCCTTTTCGTCAGTTGGCGGTGTGTCGTCGCCGCCTTCCAGGTCAGCTTTCAGCCGCCGCTCCAGTTGTTTCCTGTAGGTGTGGTGGAGGCCGTCCCACTCCAGGCGGGTGGGTACACAACTCCAAACATCTGGCAGAAAGAGCACCACGGTTTCGACCCGTGCCGGTACGGCCCTGCCCTTGTGTGTCGACTCGCCACGTCGATAATACAGCTCCACGAACCGGTACCTAATGGATAATATAATATCGAGTGAGCAGAGATGCGCATTACCCTTAACAGCTACCAAAACACGTTTCAAGCACAACTTCCGAACGGAACTTCCGACACAACTCAGCCATCTGACACGAATCGGCCCGCGTGAGGGCTTTACAACAGTCTGGAACACGTGTCTCAGCAACAGGATCACCTTGAGCGGCGGGATGCACTTGCATCTTTCATAAAAATAATTCCCGATTGATCTGAATAATGTTTTACGATAATGTACGCGTACGTACTGGGAAAGAGAAATTGACAAAAACGCGTGATTTAATGGGTACACAATGCAGCCACGAGGATGACGCTTACACACGAGCCGTGGACGAGTGCTACAATCTTCCGAACGCGTATAATAGACTCTGGTCGGCAAACATCTTAAAGGAGAATTCAACACAAAAAATAGAATTTTCGATTACCTTGATTTCTGCTCAATTTTAGTCTCCTGAATCTAATGACGTCATTGAAATTTTTAGAATATTTCCATATTTCGATTATTTAAAAAATTTATATTTTCCTAATTCCAGGTATTTTAGATCTTAAACTGCGCATTAAAATCTTCATGTTGGTAATTCTGTCAAAACGCTGTCAACAATTTTTATAGGTTATGTTTGGATGATCAAAGCGCTCTCTGCTAATGTTTTTTTGATGGTTTTATGCATACAAGGTGCGAGATTAAAACTCCAGAACGCTATAACTTTGTTATTTGTGGTCCGAGTTTAGTGAACTAAAAAGTAAAAACCAAATGAAATTGCTCATAAAACACTACAAACTCGAGATAGTTTTAATTTTTATCGACTTCAACTTGAATGTCTACTGGATGTTAACTTTTCTTTTTGAAACGGACATACCCAATTTTTTTGCTAAGTCTAATAGCTAATTTTTTCTGCGTCTTCTGATGTACAATAAGTTATGTTTGATTTATAAGTAGTTCTGAAAATATTTATAAATTTTTGTCAAAATTAGAATATTTTTTACAAAAAATTTTCGAATGTGCTGTGTATCTGATAGAAACTTAACAAAACATTTAGAATGTTATTTTCTAACATGTAAAATGCATTTCGAGATTTCTTTTCGCGGCATATTTAAAAATTTAGCATAAAAAGATTGAATTGTTGAGAATAATTCTAATTATTTTCAAAATTTATTATAAACCAAACTGAACTTATTGTACAGGGTCTTTTTTTATTATTGTCCCACTTTTAAATTATCATATCTCCTTTATTACTTGAGATATTCACCTGAAATAAAAACAGGATGGTAGACCGTACTCCCAAGTTTTGTTCTGGACCTTACTCTCAGCGATCACCGTCGGATCTTAAGCGCTGTAGATGCAACTTTTTTTTTTTTTAACCGGACACCCGGTATATTCTTACACGGACTGATAGAGAATTTTCTTCTGATTTCATTTATATAGGGTAGTTGATATCTGGGGTTGACAGTTTTCGAGAAAAAAATTCGTGAAAATAAATGTTTTTATAACTTATGGCTATGTAGTGAAGGTCTGAGTATTCTAAGAAAATTGTAACCTTCTTTAGTATCATAGCAACAAAGTAGGTAACTGATTTATTCGCCTTAAAACATTACAAATTAAAAATTTCAAAATGATGGCCATTTTCATTTAGACATTCTCGTAGATTCTAATGGTCCGATTATTTCAAATTTGATTTTTTTTTTCGAAAACTATCAACCCCAGATATCAAGTACCCTATATGAATGAAATCAGAAGAAAATACACTATCGATCCGTGCAAGAATATACCGGGTGTCCCATTAAAAAAAAAGCAAGTTGTATCCACAGCGCTTAAGATCCGACGGTGATCGCTGAGAGTAAGCTCCAGAACAAAACTTGGGAGTACGGTCTACCATCCTCTTTTTACTTCAGGCGAATAGCTCAAGTAATAAAGGAGATATTCCAATTTAAAAGTGGGACAATAATAAAAAAAGACCCTGTACATCAGAAGGCGCAGAAAAAAATTGGCTATTAGACTAGAGTTTTAATCTCGCACCCTGTATAACTACATTAGAAGGTGAAAATTACACGCATTTTGAGTGATTCTTTTAACTTTTAAGATCGATGTTAGACACTGTTAAAATGTTAAATGACAGAAAATGCATTGCCAATCTGTCATTTGTCATTATAACAGTTCTTAACATCGCCTACGATGTTAAAAGTTACAGAATCAAGGGGTAACTTTCATTCAATGTCATTCTGGAAGCCATTGAAAACTTTTAAGACATACGAGTCGTTAATTCTGCCGTGCTAAGCCTAAAGGCGTATCTACAGTTTTGGTGGAAAATGAGTTAACACCGGAATCTTGTTTAGAATGTATTAAACTACCATGAGAAGAATTTTTGTTGACATCCAATCACTATTTTAGTCAAAATCCGCGAATTAATTGAGCCAATATGCATTGGGTCTTATGTGTTTTAAAATACAAAATCGTCAAAATCTCGTTTCTATCGAAACTGCAGATAGGCTTTTTTGGGCTTAGCACGGCAGAACTAGCAATCTTTACAGGTGGTGTCATGGGAGATTGATAAATCATGTATAATTCAATTAAAAATCATGGCAATAGGTAAAAGTTGCTGCTTGGGTTTTCAATTAAAACCGCTATTTTATTAAGAATCGTTATAGCAACCAAAAAGATCACCAATCGGATTGATAGCAACTGAAAAGATCACCAATCGGATATCTTAATAGTTGTCAATATTGAGAAGTTTTCAATGTCATCCAGAATAAGATTGATTGAATGAATGTGTTTAAACATTGAAACAATTCTGGATATACAGGGTATTCAGAAATAGCGTGAACATATTCCGGGTGGTAATTCTACATCAAAAATTAGGACGAAAAGTTCCTGTGGACATATGTCCGAAAGTGCCTCCAGGGGGCGCTACAGACCTTAGGTAGGTGTCTCTCAAAAACAAGTATTTAATTAATTATTTTTGAAACGGTTGGAGCTAGAATAACAAGCTGTAGTCGTTAGTGAAGACTAAAGACATTTGTGGAGCAAACCAACTTGTTTTTTTACATTTATAAATTTGTTACCATCATGACATGTTTTAATCGCGTTTTTCTGGACGTAGTATCAAGAGTACCTTTTTTATGTGAAATTGTTTGGAGAATTGTTATCTGAAGCCCCCCTGTTTCGCACGCCTATGGCCGTCAATCACCTGTTTTGTTCCCACCAGATAATTTGTCACCCCAAAATTATCCCATAACCAAAATTTCGTTATTCTAGCTTAACCCGTTTCATAATAACTAATAAATACCTGTTTTTGAGAAACACCTGTAGCGCCCCCTTGAGGCACTTTCGAGCATCTGTTCATATGAACTTTTCGTCCTAATTTTTGATGTAGAATTACCACCCGAAATATGTTCACGCTATTTCCGGACACCCTGTATAGCCGATTGGTGTTTTTATAGGTAGTTTGTGAATTGTAGTCAAGGTGATCCTTAGATTGTTATGGTGATTACTAATAAAACAGCAGTTTAAATTGAAGGCTGTAACAAGTAGTCTTATTCTGGATGACACTGAAAACTCTCAACGGAAATGGATCTAAACTCCATTCATTTTCTATTGAAGTGACAGAACGTCAAAATTTTAGTTTTAGGTTGGTATGAGGAAATTACGCAAGGATTTTTACTAACAGGTGAGTTGGTAGAAACGATTTCAATGCGATACGTCAGAAAACATGACAAATGTCAACATTTTGCAATTGCTCTGAATTGGCCCAAAATGGCTTTGTGTGCGTGCAGTTTTGAGTAAAGTGCAAAGAGAAATATTCACGAAGAAGCCTCAGGTACATTCATCTGTGACACTGCTGCTAACAATAAAAATGAACCCTAGAAGATTTGGGTTATGTAATGTTTTGCTTTCCCGCTAAAGGGCCCTAGTCATTAGTGACTGCTTGGGAGAATTTTCTTTTTTTTTGTAGTTTTGGAAAGAGGAATGCTCAATTAATGAATCCTTGAAAAATAAAAGAAGAGTAATTTTTAGTTAAGAAAATATAAATTTTCAAAAATCAGTAATTTTAAGTATATTATCCTATGCAATTTGGTTCAAAACCAAGCTGATTTCTTGCCGTGTAGTACGAACAGATAACCATAATGTGAATTTGCAGATAATTCACATCATGCTATTTCATATTATATGACACATAACAACCTGATTTAAGCAACAATATAGGCCCATCTTGGATTCCTATTCATATTACATAATTTTGACATCGCCATCTTGAAATGCAGGTTCAATTTAAAGTGTGACTGCCAATTATTTTGCGTTTAGTCTTAATCGATTCAGGAGATTATAATTCATGCCCATAAAAAAAATTAATAAAGAGTAATTTTTCGTTTTCAAAATATACAGGTTTTTTTTTTAAATCTTTGCTTCTTGAATATCTTCGGACGTAAAAAAGATATCGAAATGAAATAAACGCTGATCAGCTCCGCATGTACAGGGGGATACCTTCGTGCTTGTATTTTTGTAAAAACGATAGCTTCAAAATGAAGGGTCATGAATACGTTGCACATCGGTGTTGGGGCACCCTGTATTGTTACTCTCGACTTATAATATTACTTTAGCAAACATCTGGTCCCACTTACACTAAAAAAAAATAATTTGGTCATTTTCGACTGGGCTGAGAATTCGCCCTTAACGTATAGGGTCCTTTTGATCAAATTGTCAAAAGTACAGGCCCTTACAAATTAGGGTTGTACATGTACAGTTCCAGGAAAATTTTAATTTCGCTATAGAAAATGAACGGATTTTATCATTTAATTTTTAAATAGGACACCCTGTATATCTTAATATTAAAGGACGCAAAAAACGAAACAAAGCATTTCCTATTACCCCTACAGAGTTAAAGCTAATTTATAAATGGATTTCCGTAAGTAAGTTCGTAACCTAAAGCATTTTCGTAAAGGATCAAACATTGCAAGCAATTTATAAGTAAGATTGATGTAAGAATGGTTAGAGTTGAAAAAATTGAACATTTTTACGTTACTTACGAAAACTTACTACGAACAACCGGTAGGTCTGATAGCATCTTAATCTTTAATTAAAAGGTTTTTTTTGCTGACTTTGAGCAGTTAACCCCATTCCACATCGCTGAATTAATCTTTAATAATGGCAGCCTGTAAAAATTCCGAGGGTTGTGGCTTATTTTTGTTGTGGAGTGTCACTCTCGGTCTAATAACAATAATATTAATTTTTATATGGGACACCTTGTATATCTTAATTAATTATTTCATTTGTTGTGAGAAGGAATGAACTGACGAGAGACAACAGCGCTTTCTTCCCTAATAATTTAAAAATTCGCTAAGATTCATTACGTTGCGAACTTACTTACGTAATTACGTAGTTGCTTACTTACGGAGATGCATTCATAAATTAAGTTTTAAGCTTAAAATCTGCTCTTCACATTTGTATCCTATCCTACCCACACGGTTGTCATGGTTATGTGTTTGCCTCCAAGTAAATTTAATTTTTCTACAAACAATTGTTTTAATGTTTGCTGACAATTGTTAAAAATTACATTTTATGACTCCAGTAGAAATAGTTATTTAACGAACAAGAGTGTTAATGAAAGCGAGTAATAATCGAGATATTTTAACGCGTGAGCGCAGCGAACGCGTTAATAATAGAGATTATTAATCGCCCGTTAACACTCGAGTTAGTTACAATATTTTTCCGTGGATAAATTTGTTTTTCAAAATTGCGTTTGATAAACGGTTATGCAACCAAACATGCATCCAATTTAAAAAGTGCCGAAGCTCGACGAACAAAACATGAGAAATCAAATGTCAATTGCCTTGCCAAAGTAGGCCAAAAAGTTTTTCATAAATCTTACGGCTTTTTTCTGGAAGCAAACTTAAGCTTGCAAGATTTGCACTTTCTAGCACTTCAGGTGGTGTTAAATTAAGATCCTGAGTATCCATTGATGGGACTTTTACTTAAATTTACAGATTTTGAAAATTTGACAGATGGCACTTAAATTCTTGTTTAATGTCAGAACATGTATGCCTATACTAAAATCGTTGATTAATAGAAAATCGTGCATTAATAGGGTCTATTAATGCACGATTTTGTATACATTAACGAACTCCATAAATGAATAATTCACGGAAAAAGTCATTTACTTATGTTAAAAGTGAGTTACTTTTAACGCTCAGTGTTAAAAGTGACAATGCAACAACAATTAAACAAGCCCCAGCAACAAATTGTCACTATACCTTAGTTACAGCGAATTTCATGGACGTCTTCAACTAATAATATGAAAACTTTTGCTTTTAATCTTGTTTGTAGAAAAAATAGTGTATGATATGCGTGTTAAAAGTGATTTTATTTTGTTCTCACAAAATAAAATACCAGTTTTAACACTTATATCATAAATAACTATTTTCTACCCTTATTTATTAACCGTTGAATCTTCAATATAAATGGTAATGCACTATAGGCTCTAGTTACTTTTAACTTTTACATACTGAATTTTGACACTAACGCAGGCTATTCACGATCCTCAACAGCCAATAGAGGAACTGCTAACAATGAAAAATTGTCGTTTTCCCAGTTTAAATTTTACTCCAAAAAATAAAAGAAAAGGGGAGTGTACATTTTTTTTATGGTTATTGCCAATCGGATTTTTTCTATGGTGCTATTCAGAACGGGAAATATTTTTATTGAAAAGATGAATGTGTATGACCCGCCGTACTTAAGCAAAATGTCCAGAAAATCAAGTCATTCAAAAAATCAGAAACTAAAAATTAATCGACAGGACTTCATCTTTGCCACTTCAGTAGATCACACCACAGATAATGGTTAAAAAAAAAGCGGAAAGCAGCTAAAACGATACTCTACTGACCATTGCGTGCAGCTGGACAAATCGATCCCCGTCAGCGCCTTGCAAGTTCGAATTGCCGTCCTTATCAGAACGGAGGGATCCTTATCGGGATTTTCACCATCCAACGAGGGACTCCAAGGACCGCCAATGGCCATCGTCTCATTTTTGCCACGAAGTCCCACCAGAAAATTCAACAACCGTGCGGGATGCACGAAGTCTCGCTCTTCGCTCTCTCTGTCTCTTTTATCCTTGTCTTCGGCCATCGCGCAACATTTTTGGTACAAGTCTTCTAAGCTCGGCATGCTCATCAACATCACCTAAATCGTCGAGAAATTAAAAATATTTCTAATAGAGTTGGCCATGCCCGGTATGACGTATGTTTCAATAGTTTCAATTTAGTGCAGACATCAAAATCTGTCAACCTAACTAAAACCTCATTCACAACCATTTTACGTAAGTGACATAACAAAGTTGAACAATTACTAGAAAAGTCAGAAGCTGTCACGAACAATTGTCAACCATGGTTAAAGTTTGTTGCGTTACGTACGTAAAGTGGTTGTGAATAAGCTCTCAAGCTGATTTTTAGCGTTGCAGCGTATTCGTACTTGGTTTTGAAACCGAATTGACAGGTGATCAGCTGCGGCTAGAAGTTAGGTTATGTTGATAATAAATAGTTCTGCAATTTCTTAATCTATATAAATTTTGGGATAATTTTGAACTATTTTTTCAATTTGAAGCTTCCAACTGCTTTTTTAGAATATTCATAGATGCTCTGCACATATCCTTCCTTTCCAACATAGCAGAATATCGTTATTGTATTAGCAGTAATTATTAGATCAATTACCTTGATCATTTCATTCATTAAGTATTGAACCAATCCAAAGGAGCATTTAGCATACCAGTAATCCTGATTACAGTGATAACTGATAAGACTACAACGTCAACTTGACACTACTTACTCAATACTTTAATTTATAAAATAATCTGCAAAATACGATTCGTAGTCTCTTGGTTGCCTTGTTGAGTCCTCATGGATGCACTACTTGTCAAATGGTAGATTTTTTTCGGCCAAAGAGGACTCGAGCGAGCTCTCGTCCTCTTTTTAGCCTAAAAAAATCTACCATTTTGACTCGTAGTTGACAGCCATTCGGACGTCAAAACCCGCGGCAATCAAGAAACTACTCGTCGTATTACTATTGAAAATTTTCAGCTGTCTCTTAATCAACTGTTAAAATTACATCAAATTGTACCTGAGTCGTGATGTACGTAACCTCAAAAAGCAACGTCAAAAACTGCTCCTTTGCCCCCACTCGCTTCCCACCCTTCAAATACGTTTCAAACCGTCCATTAAAGGGGGTGTGAACCAAAAATTAAAAATATAGTAGAAAAAATTCCAAGAACAAAAATTAAAACCCGGCGTTTCTGGTTAAAACGGTTTTAGAATTAGAGCGATTTATAGAAGAAACTAATTGCAGGTGTGACGTCATAACAACATCCACGGCCTCGCTGGCTCGCTGCGCAGCATTGCAATTTCAGTAGCGGGGTAACAATGAGATTTTTTCATATTTACATTCGAATTTGAATCAAAAAGCACAGAAAAGGAAATTACGTCGATCAAGGGAGACAAAAATTGTTATTACCTAATTGTATTTATCAGACATGCATCATGCTTAGATAGCGCCATACGACAAAAGTAGTGGAGCGCGCCGGATTTTGCTACAGATCTGCTGCCCGTACGACTTTATTTACAAAAATAAGTCCCTACATGCTGCGAATAATCTGCAGCTAATAAAATTCCGCATGTCGTCACGTGTAGCGATTTTTAATATTCGATTGTATAACAAAGTTATGCGCGAAAAAAGTGCAATTTGGTGAGAATTGGTTTCCGTCCTAGATTTCGGGACCGAAACACACTGCAATTCCAAACTTATTGACATAATTGAAGAGCACATGAAAAGGGCTACAAGACAGTCAAAGAACGATGTCTGTAGCCCTATTAGTTCCCGAGACATAATTAGAAATATTTAAGAACAATTTTTCGTCATGAGAGTTTTTTTTGTTTCTTTTTGCAATAAAATGTATCTCTACCTTCAAGCAGAAGTTTAAAAGCATCACACGTATAGAAGGATGCAAGACGAACAATTTGAGGTATCACTCATTTAGTTCTATACCCGAATATTGGGTAATGAACGTTTTTTAACTTCTTACGCCGGGCTAATACGTGTTGGCTCAGTATACCCGTGTTGGTATGACGTCACAATGTTCGGACTGCTGATTTAAAACGCTCAGATCTGTGAAACTTTTGCGCTTAGAAAAATTAGGTTTTCACTACAGCTCTTAGATATTTGTTAACTATTTTTAAACGAAAAAAAGTTTTTTTGGTTCACACCTCCTTTAATGCAACGCTAAAATGGCAGGTTTTGAAACGATCCCTTAGTTTTGAAACTATTTCATCGCTAAAAAACGGCTTTTTCGACATGAGTCACCTCGAGCACCGCCAACTACGTCACGTTATGAAACAGTATTCTCACGTTCTGGGTTGATAAAATTTGAAAAAAAAAATCAAGCCACCCAGGTCGTAAGGATATTTTTGGCGGTCCTGTACCTTTGCAGAGAAGATATAATCTGCATCGGATGGTTCAAGAACGGCATCGTTCTCGACAAGCGGATCCACTTCCTTGTTCATTATATGAAAGGAACAGGGTTTGTTCATGCTGAACTGTTTGTCTGGTGGAAATGCGTCCACCCAACGGAAATTTGTAAAGAAGAAATCTGAAGGGATGTAAAGATTGGAATATCTTCGTCGGATTTCCAGAACGTCCGCTTCTGACCTGTAAAATTAATTTTTATCAAAGGAATACCAGACCTGAAGACAAAAACATTTTTTTGAAATTTTGGGAGATTTGTCACACTTGGGGTCACGATTCCAAGTCGGTTTACGTCATGACGTCATAACGTAAGTAAGGTTTGGCAGATTTTTGCAGCCATCCGTTGCATTGCATCTCACTATCGAGGGCTTTCATGCTGAAACGGAGTGTCCTCGGCAGGGCTATGAGTAGAATATTACACGTTTTCTACCGGATAGACTATGCGTAGAAAATCCATTTGTTACATGCCAAAATTCAGAATTTTTCACAGGGGCGGGAAATTTAAAAAAAATCGTATATCGTTCATTAATTTTTGAAAATTGGAAATGTCCTATTTATTTATGACCATTGCTGCATAAGGTATTTTAAATTGGTAGTATTTAAAATGGAGCTGTCAATAATTGAGGTTTTGTTTTGGTGAATGTTTTTTGACAATTCTGCGGTAATAAAAGCAACTAGGTCATAGTTTCTCGGCTGCTTAGAAGTAAGAAAATCTCAATTTCACCTTTCTTTTCCCACAAATTCTTACTGTTTTGAAAATTAAAGTTTTAATTTTTCAATTCACTTACAAATTCAGTGCGATTTTGGGAATCTGGACCATGTAACGAGGAACGATTCTCGACCTCCTCCTGGCTTTGGGCGACCTCGACCGCCTCCTCAAGGGCGACTTCTTCTCCTCCTTTTCCCGCTCCCTCATCCTTTCTTCCCTCCTTCTCTTCCTCTCGATTTCGTCGTCGTCATCCCTCTGCCTATCCCTGGACCTCTCCCTGCCCCTACCACCTATCGCGGCTTTCTGCCTCTGGCTGTTCCTCCCGAAATTCCCGTTGGAATTATCCGAAGGGGGAGGCACGGCGTTGTAGGTGTTCGAATTCGAATTGCTGTTGAAACCCTTCGAGTTGTTGGAGTGTCTGGTAGGCGGCTGGTTGGACATGGGAAGTACCTGCAGGATTCCCACGTCAATTTTTCATATTTTTTTTTGGGAATTTAGGAGCTTTTAAAGCAAAATTTTAGGAGTTTTTACCGGATGATTCAGTTTGGTATGCTCCCCCTGTAACTTTTGATGACACGCTGTACATTTCTTAGCGGATTCTTGTACACATATTTTTTTTACATTCAAATATGTAAAGAAAGTTTACACTTTCATTAGAAAAATTTCGAGAAAATAAATAATTTGGCGATTTTTGCAAAAAAATGAGTTATGGTTCGAACTAACGCCACTCTCATTGTAGCACTATGGGATTTCTCAAAAAATAACATTATCCTTTATGCGATAACACCACATTTGCCTATTAATACTGAAAAGGTAAATAAACTATAATTAAAAATGAAAAACACCTTTCTTAGAATGGGTGCGACATTATAGTTAACTGAAAATTATTACATTTTTTCCATGGCTAATTTCGATTATTAACAACAAAACTGCCAAATTGTTTATCAAATTTATTTTTTTTCGGAATTTTTATAATCTATAAGGTATAAACTTAATTTTGACACATGTCATTAAATAGACGATTTATTTTAATGACGCTAAACTGCTAAATAAATATTCATGAATCCTCATCATTGTATAGTTTAAGGAACGCACTGAAATTGATCTGTTTTGAAAAGCAGAAAAGTTGTGAGTATTGTTGGTTTTAACTTTTAAGCATTTTTGTACTCGTTACATGTTCTTTTAGGGCAGGAATGAAAAACAGTACATACTGATTTAGTGATTTCCCACCCTTTTTGTACCTTAAATGGTCAAATAAATCTCTATTATTATTATTATTTAATAGTTTTTTTCCAGCAAAGAATATGAAGGAAGATAGAAAACTTTGAAAACGTTTTTACATCATAACACAGAATAAGTTAATTTTTTGGGAGAACACCCTGTGTGGTAAAAAGGTGGTATAAAAAATAGATAAAATACGTATTTTTCTGTTGAAATAAAAAAGTTACAGGGGGGGGGGTGAATACCAAACTGAATCACCCGGTATACAGGGTGTCTCTTTTAAAGTGTCAGCGATATTTAGAGAATCGTTTTGAGCAGCTAAACGAAAATTCACACACGGGGGGGGGGGTCTCAACTCATTGCCCATCGAATGAAAATATTTTCAGCACTGACGCACTTACCGGAAGTGGCCGCCATCTTTGTTATTTTGAATGGGAAGCCTATGCTTTGACTCTAGATTCAGATTGGCCCCTTAATTGTGAGCTTATTGCACCTAACTGTCATAGCTCTTGACATATGTCAAAATTTGTGTAAAACAATTGATTTTTAACCGGCAATAGAAAAATTTATATCTTCCAGACGGTTGAAGGTTAAGGAACCAAACTTAGAGGGTTGAAAGTACAAGGTTTGAGCTTTCTTTTGATGTCTCACTTGATCATGTTGATTTAACACTATTGCGGAATATACATTTTTAAAATGGCGTAACGAAATTGCCCACAACTCACTTTTTTCAAATGCGAGTACCATAATATTATGTATCCAAAAGATGCAAAATTAAATTCTCTTCAGACTAGTATCAGCATTCCCTATACCTATTTTCAATATTTTTGAAAATATTTGAAATAAATGTATTTGTTGGTACGTATTTGTGCAAATTAAAAAAATTGATACCAGCACAAGACAAATTTTTGAAGGTGTAGAATGAACTGTTACTAATTTTTGACCCAAAGCTTGCTGTGATAAATTTTTTTAATAAGCACAAATACATTTATTTCAAATATTTTCAAAAATATTGAAAATAGGTATAGGGAATGCTAATACTAGCCTATAGGGAATTTAGTTTTGCATCTTTTGGATTCATAAAATTATGGTATTCGTATTTGAAAAAATGGAGTTGCGGACAACTTTGTTACGTCATTTTTAAAAATTAATTTCCGCCATGTTGTTATGTCAACATGAACGAGTGAGCCATCAGCCGAAAGCTCAAACTGCCTAGTGGAAGATACTAATTTTTCTATTGCCGGATAAAAACATTTTTTTTAACATAAATTTTGACATGTCAAAAACTATGACAGTTAGATAGGCATAGTGGGGGTGCAATAAATTGACAATTAAGAAGCCAATCCGAATCTAGAGTCAAAACATAGGTTTCCCATTTAAAATAACAAAGATGACGGCCACTTCCGGTACAACCGGAAGTGATTCAGAGCTCAAAATATTTTCGTTCGATGGACAATAAATTGAAACCCCCGTGCGTGAATTTTCGTTCAGCTGCTCAAAACGATTCTCTAAATATCGCTAACTGACACTTTAAAAGAGACACCCTGTAGTAAGCGTCTTGGCAATAACAAAAAAAAAATAAATTTTTTACGAGGTCTTTACAAGATAAAGTTCCGATACTTTAACGCGGAGGTTGTGTGAGTGAGATAATCACATTCGTAATTATTGTAAAATTAAGTCAAGCTAGCCTGAAAAATGTCTCAGGGATAAATTTCCGCCCCACATTTAACATAAAATTCTTACTTCCTTATTTTAGGAAATTTAAGACTTCGTTGTCGTCTTGGGGAAATCTGAGCAAGTCTGGGGAAATCTTGCAAAAAAATTCCGGAACATCCGAGGAAATCTTGCGGAAATCCGAGGAAATCTTACGAAATCCGAGAAAATCTCGGTAAATTGGGTAAATCTGAGGAAATCTAGGGGAAATCTGGGGAGATCTGAGGAAATCTCGGGAAATCCAAGGGAAATCTGAGGTCTTGGAAAATCTGGGGAAATCCTCGGGGAAATCTTGGGGAAAGCTGAGGAAATCTTGGGTAATTTTTCCAAAAGGAAATCTAGTGTACAAAATTTTCCCCTGCGACTCACCCTTCGTTCCCATTCTTAGGAGAATTTTATGAGGATCAAAGCATTTTATTAATTTTAGGAATTTTGGGAGGCCTGTACCTGAATTCTGGTGGCGTTCCACTTGAACGGCATCGTGGGGTTGAAGGAGGCCTCCACCAGAACCCTGTCCCCCACCATCGGATTCGAGCCCTTGACGCACGCGTTCGTTTGGAAGAACACGTCCTCGTCGACGAAACCGAAATTGTCGTGCACCTTCGTCACTGTTCCGGTGAATACCCGCTGCTTCGTGCCGACATTCGAGTTGCTCTGAACGGGGGGTACGGCCGCGATGTTTTGCGTTTGAAATGCCGTCGAATTCAGACCTCTGGGGTTGGGGTAGGTCACGGCTCCCACCTGCTGGAATATTTGGTTGGACGCCAACTGTGAGCCCAAACCTGCAATTAAAAAAAATTTGTGGATATTCATCAATTCAAATTTATATTCATCAATTTAAATAAATTTAAATTGATGAATCTTTCGAGCCGCCATCCAACAACTTCGGACCGGTTTCGGGCTTATTGGTCCCGGCTAGAAAGATTCAGGTCTAATAAACACTAACAGCAAAATAATAAACAAAAAAAATGCAGCAGTGAAGCGGCCGGAACCTCCCCATCGCGTGGATCTTGACTTGTGTTTCTAGCCGAATTAGCACAGAAATTGTATAAGACCGGTTTCAACCAGGATTTTTAGAATATTTTTGGGGCCCTGCCGGAAATTGGCGGCTTACTTGGTATACCTACTCCTCTCTGATGATTTTTTCAATTTGTGCCTTCTAAAAAAGTTCTAAAACCGTCATTGAAACCAGTCTTATACATTTTCTGTGCTAATTCGACTAGAAACACAAGTCAAACATCCACGCGATGGGGAGGTTCCAGCCGCTTCTTTGCTGGGTGACAGTTAGATAAACTTGTTGTGATAAAACTAAAATCTTATATTTTTTAACTTATCGTCAAAAGGGCACTAAAGTGCGCTAAAATTCTTGGGCCTTTCTTACGGTGTTGTCAAAAATGGGGGTTTGTATTTAAAATTTAAAAGTTGATGTGCCAAAATGGCACTTCCGGTTATACGATCTAAGATCTAAGTTAGGTTATGAGATGCATATATTCCAAATTTCAGCTAAATCGGTTCAGCAGTTTGGGCTGTAGAGCGTTTACAAACATACATACATACGTACGTACGTCATACATACAGGCAAATTTTAAAAACCACTTTTTTGGGTTCCTGGGACCTCAAAACGTATAGATCTGGTGTTAATCTCGAATTCGAAAATTTTAGTGATTGCAGTAAAATCCCATTTTTTAATGTGTTGTGGGGAGGTTAAAAAATGTGATACACCCACAAGGCCACAAAAACCCAGGTCCCTGATTAAATTTAAAATTCGAAAACATTTCAAAAGAATAGTTATTTATGATATAAGTGTTAAAAGTGGCATTTTATTTTGTGAGAAGGGAAGTTTGGGACACGACGCGCAGCGGAGTTGCCCATCCCTTCGAACAAAATAAAATCACTTTTAACACGCATATCATACACTATTTTTTCTACAAACACGATTAAAAGCAAAAGTTTTCATATTATTAGTAGAAAACCTCCATGAAATTCGCTGTAACTAAGGTATAGTGACAGTTTGTTGCCGCGGCTTGTTTAATTGTTGTGGCATTGTCACTTTTAATACTGGTATTCATAAAATGTCATTTTTAACAATTATCAACAAACGTTAAAACAACTGTTTTTAATAGTGTTTGTAGAAAAAGCTCTTTATAACACTAACCTATGCTCCAAATTTCAAATTCCTTTCATTCACAGGACTGTAGCTCAACTTTAGAATGCATATTTTTCGACCTATACTATTTTTGATCGTAAAATATCGTAAAACATTGCAGCCTGATTTCGGGACCCCGTTATGTACAGCAAATAATGTTAATACACCCTCCTATACCAAATAAATTTAAGAATAACGATTTTCGCCCCTAAAATAACGGTTTTCGAAAAAATGGCACTTAGGCTTTCGAGCCTGAAAAATAACAAATATCTAATTTTTGAAAATTATAAAATAAAACTTCAAGACCTCAGCAAATAAAATGTTTCAAAACTTCGTAGTTTTTTAATACAAGAATCTTCATCTATGTGGGTATGTAGCTAGTGGGCGGAGTTTCTCGCGTGTCCTGTTGTAATTGGATGAATTTGATTTAAATTTCTGGCGCACAAATCAGTTAAGTACAATTTTTTTTTAATTTTTACCTTCTAATAAAATTGATCGAAAAATCGAATACCTAGTTAAAAACATCAAATCTTTACGTTTTAGGGTCCTGGAAATCCGAAAAAGTGGTTTTTGAAAAATGTCTGTCTGTCTGTAAGCACGCTGCAGTTCAAACTAGTGAATATATCGAGATGAAATCGAGATAAAATTTGCCACACATATTCAGTGAGAGATTTGTAGGCGCTGATTAGAATTTGGGCCACAATTTGCAAAAACTCGGATCCGCCTAGTTTTTCAAACTATTCCTCGATTCTGTTAACATGCACTTACCAACCTAGTATCGTTAATAACTATTTCAACGGCAAACAGCGCCGCAAAGATCCGTCATGACGTCATTTGTGATAAACCGCGTGTGCTTGCACTTGGAAAGCGTTGTCGCGGGTAAATGTACCACAGATGACGTCACGCGCCTCACTCAAACTGATCCTAGCAACGAATTGAAGTTCTTTGGGGCAATTTTATTTACGGCAACATTTATAAAATACTATGATCTATCAATTAGACTAATTTTTGAAGAATTAATATTTTTGAGTTTACTGTTCCTTTAAGGTTAAGCTGGAAGGTACAGAAGGGGGTTAAACCCTTCTCTCGTTGCCCCCTCCCAATATTTTTCTAGGTGCGCCACTGTGCAGCCATACAGTCGACCAAGTGAACCGTAGCGGTGGGGTGGGCATTTTCCGGGGCATTTCCAAAGTTCCTGACGTACTAAGTACCTCAAATTTTTATTTGTATTAAGAAAGCGTTCTTAGTGGGTTTAGGAATAGAAGTCGTGATTTTTTTTTAATTATTGTTACCTATACCAAACAATTGTTGTATGTCAAAGCATGTGACTTTAATTCCAAAGCCCATTTTGAACTTAATTATGTTTTATGACATTAACATTACCATGAAGTGTCTAATATACTTACCATCTTGCAATATTGTTCTTGTGGAGATAATTGTCTACATTACACTGTAAATAAAATGTTGACAACATCCTACGGTAGGTATACAATATAATTTATTGCCAAAGACAACAAGTAGAGAATCAAGGTGATGGATTATTACCAGGGCTGGCTAGATATAAATATAATCTTACCCTATATTGATTTATCCTTGGAAGGACAGAAACTCGAGCAGAAACCCACATTAATTAAGTACTACCACACCACTCGATAATTTATTCCCATTATGAAATTTATCAGCGTATGAAAGGGTTTCAATTTTCAAATTCTGTTCGAAAATTGTAATCAAACACAAAAGCACAAAATGGAAAAATGTTTGAAAAACGCTTAGAGAGCACTCGAGATTGGTGAATTGAAAGTAGGAAGTATGATTGAATTATTTACCAATTTGGGAGAGGTTCCAGCCGCTTCGGTAGCTGCCTGTTTTAACTTCTACGAAATTTGCAAACGTTTCGGTGTTTGTTTTTTATACCTGAACTATACGGAAATGTGTTTAATGTGTTCTAAGTATATGTTTTAGCTCGGCTTCGCCTCGGCCAAATAATCATTTTAGACTTTAGACACAAGCATTTTTCAACTAAATTTTGGAAAACGCTTGTGTCTAAATTCTAAAGTAACGTTGCTGTATTCGTTTTTTCTGATCACGATGGTACTATCGTTCGAGGAATCGTTTTTTTAACTTCTTATTAGTACATCTCGACCTACATTTATCTAGCTAGACATCATTTTGTCAAAATATAACTTATTAAATCTGATTATCAATAACAACTAATAAAGTAATAAGCAATTTTTTTAAGTATGTCGAAAAAAATGTGTTATTTACTCCCTCGCTTACTCTACATATTCTGAATATGTATGAAAACTAGGGCTGATAAAAATTATGATTTTTTTAAGTAAATCAAATCAAGATTTTTTTAAAAACAACACATACTTGAGTCTAAAACGGTAAAATACTTTTTGGCCTCTTGACATCTAGATGACAGTTTTACACACTACTGACGTCCACGGTAACTTCGATTTTACGGTTACGTCACCACTTTACAACACCCCGGTGCGGTAAAATTTCGAAAAAACACTGGCTCACAGGCAAACTTAAAAATTAAAGTAACGCTGCAACAATAAATCTCATTTATAGAAATTTCACTTTACTTAACTTTTGAATTGATTAGTATCGTTTAAATATTTAAAATTTAGGTTTTTATTTCAATTGCCGGTACGCCATCTTTCGCCAGTTGACATTATTTTGACTTTTGGCATGTAGCTTTTCACCATCTTATTGCGAACAGCTGTGGAAGTTAGACAGAAGACACACTTTTGGCCACCTCCCTTAATTCTGGTGGTGTGCATAAAAATCACTTTCACTATCAGACATTTTGAAATTAAATAATTTGACATTTGTTATCAGTGGCCACTTTGATCGGTGGTAACTACTGTGTTCGCATTTAAACGCCAAAATTCTGAAAATATTGCAACTTATGGTGGGTTTATGCTCATTTAACACCTAACATTTAACATTTATGATTTACCATTTAAGATTTAATCAAAATCTGCGACGTTTATGTTGAAAATTAAAATGTTAAATGTAACCAATCACAAGACCTTTTGACATCACATGATAGCAAGGTTCAACGTTACTCTTTATGTTTTTTAAAATTGTATAAGGTTGGGGAGGTTAATAAAAATTGCAAAAAAATGTCCTACCACTGGGAATTGCCATTATGCAAGAAATGGATTTCCAGGCATTTTTGTTTCTATTCTCTTTGTTTTTGAAGCTAGCCGAATCTTTCTTCCATAATTGTGGGAACTGCCGTACTAACCCAATTAATTGTTCATCATCCCACTCAGTGTCCATTATTATTGTTGTATCGTACAATAATCGTACACTCACCACTCACAAAAAATAAAAAATAAGGAAAAACAAACAATGGGAAAACAAATTCAAATCAAAAACCCTTAGAAGTGCAACCAACCATGAAAATTTCCACCAACTACCAACACAGCGTTTCCAAAATCACCAATTTCACGCAAGCGCACATGTCATTACACCTAAAATTTAAGATTTTAGATTTAAGAAAGTTCAAGTTAACGATCTTTCAAGGCCATCCCCTAAATGTTAAATACGGTAAATCTTAAATGTTAAGTCTTAAATCATGCGTAAACTTGCAATGAGTACTTCTATGTAATAACCTCACTTTTAACTACATAAATCTTAAGTGGTAAATGTTGAATGTTAAATGTTAAGTGAGCATAAACCCACCATTACTGAGGCGCGTCGGCCAAAAAGTTCAATACTAATCTCGTGCGGTAAGTATTTTACAGCGTTCGGTTAATTAAAGCACTCCGCTGCGCGTCGTGCTTCAAAAAAACCTCGCGCTGTAAAATGCAATTTACCGCACTAATATTGTAAATAACTATTTTGGCCTCCTGACATCTAGATGACAGTTTTACACACTACTGACGTCCACGGTAACTTCGATTTTACGGTTACGTCACCACTTTACAACACCCCGGTGCGGTATAATTTCGAAAAAACACTGGCTCACAGGCAAACTTAAAAATTAAAGTAACGCTGCAACAATAAATCTCATTTATAGAAATTTCACTTTACTTAACTTTTGAATTGATTAGTATCGTTTAAATATTTAAAATTTAGGTTTTTATTTCAATTGCCGGTACGCCATCTTTCGCCAGTTGACATTATTTTGACTTTTGGCATGTAGCTTTTCACCATCTTATTGCGAACAGCTGTGGAAGTTAGACAGAAGACACACTTTTGGCCACCTCCCTTAATTCTGGTGGTGTGCATAAAAATCACTTTCACTATCAGACATTTTGAAATTAAATAATTTGACATTTGTTATCAGTGGCCACTTTGATCGGTGGTAACTAACTGTGTTCGCATTTAAACGCCAAAATTCTGAAAATATTGCAACTTACTGAGGCGCGTCGGCCAAAAAGTTCAATACTAATCTCGTGCGGTAAGTATTTTACAGCGTTCGGTTAATTAAAGCACTCCGCTGCGCGTCGTGCTTCAAAAAAACCTCGCGCTGTAAAATGCAATTTACCGCACTAATATTGTAAATAACTATTAAAAACAAATCTAAAGAAGTTTTAACGTTGTTTCTCTATTTTGAGTATCCTGTTTGCATTATATCGGGTGTCCCAAAAAAAACCGTACAAAATAGTCTTTGAAATAAGTCAGCAATTTCTTAACCGATTTGGATAACTTGGTCTTAAATCAAAGCTAAAGAATCAGGCTTTCGAACTTTGCAAGAAACGTCGACAGATGGAGCTGCTGTAGTAGCCTTAGTCTTTAAGGTTTATTTTAGGTGCGTGGGGATTGGTCGGGCAACAACCACTGGTTATGAGACCCAAATAGCCTTGAAGATCTTTCCTTTTTCTTCAAAAATTTTTTTTCAGAAGTCCATTTGGCGTAAGCATTAATTTTCTGCGATTTTTCTAAAAAAAGTGTTTTTGCGCCTTTTCATGCTTCCATAACCATGACTAAAGTAACATTGATGCGCATAGGGCTTAATTTTCAATGATAACTGTTCAGTTGCCCCCCCCCCACTGGCATCCGCGCCACTGTTTTCACCATGTTCATTCATTTATAACTGAAAATTAAGATTTAAATGCATTACTGTTCTTTGGTCATGGCCATTAATGCGTGAAAACACTCAAAAACAGATAAATAATATCGGGTGTCCCAAAAAAACCGGACAAAATATTTTTAGGAATAAGAACCAAGCTTTCGAACCTATTGATACTTATTTTTAAGGCTTTTTTAGGGGCTTGGGGATTGGTCAGACAAGAACCAATCGTTATATGACTCAAAAGGCCTTGAAGATCGTTCTGTATTCTGCAAAATTTTTTTCAAAAGTCGATTTGGTTTACGCATTCATTTTCTGCGTTTTTTTTTAAATATCACTTTTTACGCCCTCATAACTAATGAGTAAAATTAGTGACGCACAAACAGCATAATTTGTAGTCATAAATTATCGAATTTGATGAAAACAAATTGGACAAATTGGAGAGCTATTACTGAAAATTAAGCTGTTTTTGCATCAGTTACTTTAGTCATATCATAAAAGCGTGGAAATACGGGAAAACACATTTTTTCAAAAAATCACTTAAAATTACTGCTTAAACCAAATCAACTTCTGAAAAAAGGTTTTCGAAGACAAAAGAACGATCTTCAAGGATTTCTAAGTCTCATAACGATTGGTTGTTTTTTCACCAATCCGCCCGCACTTAAAATAAGCCTTAAAAACAACTATTAATAGGAATACTACGACAGCGCCATCTGTCGTAGTTTCTTAGAGAGTTAGAAAGCCTGATTCCTTAACTTCAATTTAAGACCACGTTCATCCAAATCTGTTAAGAAATGGCTGACTTATTCCCAAAAATATTTTGTCCGGTTTTTTTTGGGACACCGATAGTTTTATTGATATCCATTTAATTATTTCGTTGTTTTTGTACGTTTTTTATAATAAAATTAACAAATTGATTAAAATCAATGATTTTTCTGGGGGGGATTTCACAGTCGGCAGTGGTGTACAAATTTTCGGCAGTGTTAGTGGGAAATGTTAGACAGTGGTTGCAAAAATTGGGCAGTGGTTGCAAAAATTGAGCAAATTCGACAGTCGGGGGACTTCACAGTCGGCAGTGGTGTACAAATTTACGGCAGTGCCCTGAAAATTCGGCAGTGGTGTACAAATTTTTGGGGTGTGAAATGCCCCCCAGATTTTTCCAAAAAAAATCTATTGATTTAAATCTGCTCAACCCTGATGTAAACTAAACATTCCTCAAGAGAACAGTAATTGCCTTCAATAGGTAACTAAAGAAAGCCAATAAACTGTCTTTATTTGTTGACATAAGAATTTACGGTACCGTAACTAAGTTAGCGCGTAAATCATGAGATGGCGCTGGCGGTAAATTTCCAGACAAAACGATCAGAAACCATCCGGAGGATACGTTGTAGCAGTTTTAAATTGTTTGATACTTGTAATCCAACTGCTACAACTGCTGATGGTTAGTTTTGTCAATAATAATAATAATAATAATAATAATAATAGATTTATTGCTATAAATAATACAATTATCATTAGCAAGGGATTGGCTAATTTTATATATGATTAGCCTGCAAATATAAATAAAATTAAGTATATAAATTAGTTAGTTTTGTCAAGTTTGTGATGATCGTGCTGCCAGCGCCATCTCATGATATATGCGCTAACTTAGTTACAGTACTGTACATTTTTGTTAACACTTGAAATTCCACCATCTAGGGCTATTAATAAGAGTTTTTTTTTCTGAAAATCACTGAACTTTTAGGTAAACCTTTCAAATGATGTTGTCTAAACTGTTATTGTTAATTCAAACGATGCCAAGTTTTCATGTTTCATCAACAAGGCAGGCAGACTGTGACTCTCCAGGGAGAAAAATATAACAGGAAAATTAATCATCGGCGAAATAGCCGACTTTTCGAAAGCTTTTGATAAAGTGGACCACGGACTACTCTGTAAAAAATCTTCATACTTAACAGAGAGACGCCAAGTTGTTAGAATAAAGGAACATGTTTCAGATGAAATCAAAGTTACCTCTGGAGTTCCTCAAGGCAGCCACTTGTAATTTTTTGCTTTTTGCTGATGATTTAAAGATCTACAAAAAGTTTATACCTTAGAAGATGCCACTTCTTTTCAGGAAGAACTTAATTCCCTGCACCAGTGGAGTATCTTCAATGGTATGCAGTTTAAATATTTCTAAATGCAAGTTCATTCGGTTTAGCAGAATTAATAATTATCACAGGTGCAAATACAGTATAAATGGCGTTGTCTTGGAGTACTTGCCTCAGATTGTGGATTTGGGTGTAACTTTAGATGCTCGACTTGAATTTGACTCGCATTTTAAATCTATGATCAACACATCTTTTAAGACTGAAGATTAGGAACTGTTGTGATTTTCAAAATATCCATGCAATAAAGGTTTTATATTGCTCATTGGTAAGATCTCGTTTGAAGTATTGCACTACTGTATGGTCACCCTTTTACAACTGTAAAATCCTAGATTTGGACAGGGTCCAAAATAAGTTCTTATGTTTTATTAATTTTAAACTTGGCATTAGAAGGTTCGACTATTCTGCCACTCATATTAGAAGTATTTTAAATTTGGAAACACTATATGGCGCAGGCTGAAGTTCAACTTGCTACTTTTCTTCAAATTATTAATAATTACATTGATTCTCCAAAACTTCTATCAACGATTTTATTTAACATTCCCACTAGACTAATGCGTGGGAGGGACTTGTTGTTTAGAGAGATTGTTAATAGTTATTCAAATAATCTTGACATTTTTGGTTTAGGTATCCTTAGAAAAATTTAAGCTATCATTGTCTAAAATTTTCAATGTGTAAATCTGTTTGCTTTTTTTGTGATACTTATTGCTTTTTATTTATTGTAAATGCTATGGGTGTTAATAAATATTATTATAATTATTATTAATAGCCAAATGTAAAGACTAACCTGCAGCTCCCATCGCATTGTTGGCCATCTGCTGAAGCCCAATCCCGAGGTTCTGTTGCTGCAGCCCTATCGCATTTTGAAACACTTGCTGTTGGTGTTGCTGTTGGAACTGGACCATTCCGGACGTGTTTATGTTACCGAGGGCACTTTGGTTCATAATTTGTTGTTGCAAGGTGTTGGGTTGATTAACTAAATTTGGTGAATTGTTTGTTCGACTCCAGGGTGGATTCTTACTGTTAAATTGGCTGATGTTGCTCATAATGTGCGGTTTTCCTAACAAAACTAAAGCATTCGTCCATTCACTTGTTTGGTTGGAAATTTCGGAAATCGCAAACACACCGATTCACACGATAGAAATACCTTTACTTAATAACTCTTCGGCGAACTGCGGCTTTTTCAGTCAATAATTAATTGCCTTTCTGCTTCTTTCCTAATATAAATAACGCGGTTATGACATAATTTACGCCATTCATCAATAAATTTTGATCTTCGACAAACGACAGCAGACAGCACCAGGCAAGCAGCGCGCAACTTGCTGCGCGTGCGCACCAGTTATACCGAGGGTCGACTTCTGTGCCGAGGGAGAGTTCACTGCTCAAAGCTTTGTACAACGGGCCTCGTTCAAATCCAAATGCTTAACTTGCCATGTTTTATTTTTATACATTTAAGCTAAAAGACTTGAATTAGCAAAGAACTGTATTTTCGGTTCTTAACTGTTCAGTTCATGATAGCATAGCACTCTCTAGCTTATAAGGCCGCCGCAGGGTAAATCTTTTTTTCCAGAAAATCCATATGTAACACCCACAATGAAATTATTTTTGATATTAAACACTCCACATAAAAAAACATTTATTAGATAAAATAGGTTTAAGTGATTTGTAAATGTTTTATTGACCATTTTAAAAATTCCGCAATAGACTTTATTCTTAAGGTCACTAGATACGCACCGCTTCGCTTCTAAGGTAGCGTCATCCCATTCCGAAAAAAATAGTGCCAGATCTGTAAGAGAGGTCTAGACAAAGACCACAAATCTAGGGATTTCTACGGCTTATGGTTACCGGTGTCTGTCAATTTGACACCTAATCTGTTTGATGTCTGTTTGACACTGTCAGGATCACATAACCCTGTCACGTGAAATTTTTTTGCTTGATTTTTAATTTAATAGAGGCATAAATAACACTGAAATTGTGTGACGGTGCCCCTTTCTTGTGTTTTGGTCACCGGTCACTTAAGTTGAGGACAGTCTCCACCCTGCAAGGTCAATCGGTTGCCTCGATTGATGCTCCAAGTGCAGGTGCGATTTTCCCACCCCCTTTATTTCCTCAAATAATAAGAAGTTATAAATGTTTTGTGCTGCAGCTTATTACTGGGACGCACCGACTGTCCGTCCGCTTGTTAACATTAGCACGTGTTAATTAAATTTTCTTGCCGACTCCTGCTAATGTAATCTCGCACCCGGAGACCCATGAAGCTATGGTTGTGAAAAATATAAAACAGTAACTGACCCCTGGAAGTGAGAATATGGCATAAACTATTGAATTGCAACTTATCAAGTAAGTATAAATAGAAATATTTATTTGCTTATGTTTCGTACATTTAAATACCACAAAACATTCATAATTCTCTCCATATATCTAGAGGTGTGGTAATACTGATACTTCCAGGTGCAGATCCTTCTTGAGGCTGTGTTTCTAACCAACAAAGAAGTCACCCTGGCAAAAATGCAGCTACAGAGAAGATGTTTAAGTGGCATGAACATAATCTCATTTTAACATAAATAAATTCTTCTTTGATCACCCTCAGTTAATTTCAGAATTTTATTTCACCGCTCCTGCTTGTTATTATTGGAAATACCTGAAACAGGATACATTTGAGCCATATAAAAAGTACGTATGTAACCTTACTCTGAGGGGCTTCGAAAAAATGTACGCCCCTTTTTCATTCGTGTGAAGTTAGCGCTGCATCCCAGCGATGATTCCAGCGGTACCCAATAGGTCGTCAAAATTCGCCGCCCGAAGATGCAATCGGCCGCCGGGCATGGATTTAATATATCATTCTTCCCCTATTTGCCTTTATATTGAATAAAAAAACGATTAAAATAGGTTTCGGACCGTGCAACCCCCAAACCGCCCCAGCGTTAAAAAATAAAGTCAGGAATGCGACCACCGGCTAAGTCACGAATGCCACATACGATTTTCACGAAATTGGCACAGGACACGCGTACTTGAGTGCAAAAACGATTAAAAGAGGTTCCAGACCGTGCAACCCCCAAACCGCCCCAGCACTAAAAAATAAAGTCGGGAATGCGACCATCGGCTAAGTCACGAATGCCACATACGATTTTCACGAAATTTGCACAGGACACGCGTAGTTGAATGCAAAAACGATTAAAAGAGGTTCCAGACCGTGCAACCCCCAAACCGCCCCAGCACTAAAAAATAAAGTCGGGAATGCGACCACCGGCTAAGTCACGAATGCCACATACGATTTTCACGAAATTTGCACAGGACACGCGTAGTTGAATGCAAAAACGATTAAAAGAAGTTCCAGACCGTGCAACCCCCAAACCGCCCCAGCGTTAAAAAATAAAGTCAGGAATGCGACCACCGGCTAAGTCACGAATGCCACATACGATTTTCACGAAATTGGCACAGGACACGCGTACTTGAGTGCAAAAACGATTAAAAGAGGTTCCAGACCGTGCAACCCCCAAACCGCCCCAGCACTAAAAAATAAAGTCGGGAATGCGACCATCGGCTAAGTCACGAATGCCACATACGATTTTCACGAAATTTGCACAGGACACGCGTAGTTGAATGCAAAAACGATTAAAAGAGGTTCCAGACCGTGCAACCCCCAAACCGCCCCAGCACTAAAAAATAAAGTCGGGAATGCGACCACCGGCTAAGTCACGAATGCCACATACGATTTTCACGAAATTTGCACAGGACACGCGTAGTTGAATGCAAAAACGATTAAAAGAGGTTCCAGACCGTGCAACCCCCAAACCGCCCCAGCACTAAAAAATAAAGTCGGGAATGCGACCACCGGCTAAGTCACGAATGCCACATACGATTTTCACGAAATTTGCACAGGACACGCGTACTTGAGTGCAAAAACGATTAAAAGAGGTTCCAGACCGTGCAACCCCCAAACCGCTCCAGCACTAAAAAATAAAGTCGGGAATGCGACCACCGGCTAAGTCACGAATGCCACATACGATTTTCACGAAATTTGCACAGGACACGCGTAGTTGAATGCAAAAACGATTAAAAGAGGTTCCAGACCGTGCAACCCCCAAACCACCCCAGCACTAAAAAATAAAGTCGGGAATGCGACCACCGGCTAAGTCACGAATGCCACATACGATTTTCACGAAATTTGCACAGGACACGCGTAGTTGAATGCAAAAACGATTAAAAGAGGTTCCAGACCGTGCAACCCCCAAACCGCCCCAGCACTAAAAAATAAAGTCGGGAATGCGACCACCGGCTAAGTCACGAATGCCACATACGATTTTCACGAAATTTGCACAGGACACGCGTACTTGAGTGCAAAAACGATTAAAAGAGGTTCCAGACCGTGCAACCCCCAAACCGCTCCAGCACTAAAAAATAAAGTCGGGAATGCGACCACCGGCTAAGTCACGAATGCCACATACGATTTTCACGAAATTTGCACAGGACACGCGTAGTTGAATGCAAAAACGATTAAAAGAGGTTCCAGACCGTGCAACCCCCAAACCGCCCCAGCACTAAAAAATAAAGTCGGGAATGCGACCACCGGCTAAGTCACGAATGCCACATACGATTTTCACGAAATTTGCACAGGACACGCGTAGTTGAGTGCAAAAACGATTAAAAAAGGTTCCAGACCGTGCAACCCCCAAACCGCCCCAGCACTAAAAAATAAAGTCAGGAATGCGACCACCGGCTAAGTCACGAATGCCACATACGATTTTCACGAAATTTGCACAGGACACGCGTACTTGAGTGCAAAAACGATTAAAAGAGGTTCCAGACCGTGCAACCCCCAAACCGCCCCAGCACTAAAAAATAAAGTCGGGAATGCGACCACCGGCTAAGTCACGAATGCCACATACGATTTTCACGAAATTTGCACAGGACACGCGTACTTGAGTGCAAAAACGATTAAAAGAGGTTCCAGACCGTGCAACCCCCAAACCGCCCCAGCGTTAAAAAATAAAGTCAGGAATGCGACCACCGGCTAAGTCACGAATGCCACATACGATTTTCACGAAATTTGCACAGGACACGCGTACTTGAGTGCAAAAACGATTAAAAGAGGTTCCAGACCGTGCAACCCCCAAACCGCCCCAGCACTAAAAAATAAAGTCGGGAATGCGACCACCGGCTAAGTCACGAATGCCACATACGATTTTCACGAAATTTGCACAGGACACGCGTACTTGAGTGCAAAAACGATTAAAAGAGGTTCCAGACCGTGCAACCCCCAAACCGCCCCAGCACTAAAAAATAAAGTCGGGAATGCGACCACCGGCTAAGTCACGAATGCCACATACGATTTTCACGAAATTGGCACAGGACACGCGTAGTTGAATGCAAAAACGATTAAAAGAGGTTCCAGACCGTGCAACCCCCAAACCGCCCCAGCGTTAAAAAATAAAGTCAGGAATGCGACCACCGGCTAAGTCACGAATGCCACATACGATTTTCACGAAATTTGCACAGGACACGCGTACTTGAGTGCAAAAACGATTAAAAGAGGTTCCAGACCGTGCAACCCCCAAACCGCCCCAGCACTAAAAAATAAAGTCGGGAATGCGACCACCGGCTAAGTCACGAATGCCACATACGATTTTCACGAAATTTGCACAGGACACGCGTACTTGAGTGCAAAAACGATTAAAAGAGGTTCCAGACCGTGCAACCCCCAAACCGCCCCAGCACTAAAAAATAAAGTCGGGAATGCGACCACCGGCTAAGTCACGAATGCCACATACGATTTTCACGAAATTTGCACAGGACACGCGTACTTGAGTGCAAAAACGATTAAAAGAGGTTCCAGACCGTGCAACCCCCAAACCGCCCCAGCACTAAAAAATAAAGTCGGGAATGCGACCACCGGCTAAGTCACGAATGCCACATACGATTTTCACGAAATTTGCACAGGACACGCGTAGTTGAATGCAAAAACGATTAAAAGAGGTTCCAGACCGTGCAACCCCCAAACCGCCCCAGCACTAAAAAATAAAGTCAGGAATGCGACCACCGGCTAAGTCACGAATGCCACATACGATTTTCACGAAATTTGCACAGGACACGCGTACTTGAGTGCAAAAACGATTAAAAGAGGTTCCAGACCGTGCAACCCCCAAACCGCCCCAGCACTAAAAAATAAAGTCGGGAATGCGACCACCGGCTAAGTCACGAATGCCACATACGATTTTCACGAAATTTGCACAGGACACGCGTAGTTGAGTGCAAAAACGATTAAAAAAGGTTCCAGACCGTGCAACCCCCAAACCGCCCCAGCGCTAAAAAATAAAGTCAGGAATGCGACCACCGGCTAAGTCACGAATGCCACATACGATTTTCACGAAATTTGCACAGGACACGCGTAGTTGAGTGCAAAATGTAATAGAACAGTTACGAACCTACATTTAAATTATAATAATTAAAAAACTCACCAACGCCTCTTTAGAAAATATTTTAGAGAAACAACATGTCTATGGATTAATTGAATCACTTTGGGTCTTCCTTTGGCAGTTCTAATTCAGCACATTACTGTATATTAAGTTTCACCAAAATATAACTTCATTTTACTCGGGATTTTACTTAATTTCATTCACAAAACTAAACAACTCTTAACGTTATTTGTTACAATTTGAATTTGACATTTGACATATCTCACGTCAAGTTACCGTTACTACTACCTATATCTACTAACTACTACTACTATATTGAGGCATGCGCAAGCTTTGTTCCGGATTATGAGGTGGGGGCGAACTGTTATAGTTGTGATTGCTTCCACATAGCACTACCATCGACAGAGCGGGAACTTTAAAATGTAATTTATGCGGAAAAAAAATAGGTATTAAGGCTCTACACTACCCTCGACGAGACAGTACCGATAATTAATATACGTAAACAAAATTCCTCATAACTGCTTCAAAACTAAGTTTGAAGCGATGATCGTTATTTTATCGTGTAGAGCTATGCCGAATCTATGGAGCAGATTAATTTTTTTGCCAAAAAATCTTGCAGTTTTTTAATTATTTCATAATAAATCTAAAATTCCTTTTCAGGCTTCAGTGCTTTGACCGATCTTTTTGTAATTTAATGCATTTTGTAGAGGACCTCTGAATCTATGGAAGAGAAATCTTAGAATTCGTTCATATTAAGGAATTATGTAAACACATGCAATAATAGTTAGTGATAACAGTTCGAATAAAATCGAAATTATGCAACACATTTAATATTTTACAACCAGGCCGCTGATGATTTATGACCGTAATCCTCTTGTGGCGTCCAGGTAGTTTCAGCCAGCAGTGGAATAGTATATTACATAATGAGCTACGAAAGTGACATATATCATATATCACACGAGTGGGGAAAACCCCACGAGTGCATTGTACAGACACTTTCGTGCGAGTTGTGTAGGTACACTATTTTTCCTACGAACCACAACAAAAAATCATTTCTTCATAAATTTCTCTTTTTTTATCGTCGTTGTCAACAAAACAGCAAGTGTCAAAATTTATTAAATTTTGAAATCCAGCCTGATATGTTAATGTGATTGATGCGCGTTGCCATCACGCGACGTGGGCGGAACTGTGCGATATTATATCGCACAGCACTAACACACGCGTGTGTTAGTGTCAACTTTCGCGCCTACTTAATTGTGCGATATTTACAACTTTCTTAAGTGGTCGTAGGAAAATATCGTTTCACACAACCACATAAAAATTGGAGATGGCGGAAATTAATCTAAAAGTGTCAGACGGAGAAATTGCTCTTTTGACCAGCATAAAAAAAATTTAAATAAGATGTATTTACCACAATCGGCTATTGTTACACATGTACAAGAAATAAATATAGGCACCTACATATTTAAAAATAAATAAAATTCGTAACAAAATAGATATCTATTATGTACCTCGAAATATGTACATATATAATATATATAAATAGTAAATACCTATGCGTAGGTAATCTACAAAGTAGAGTTTATCATGGTCACTTCTCTTTTAAATAATATAAAAATATTGATAGCAAGCATCGGTAAAAACATTTTGGTGCAACAGATTCAAGCGCCATGTAACATGCACTCATCTCTTGAAAGAGATATCTGTTTTGACCGGTAGGTATAAAGAATACAAAAATTGAAGGCAAGCAGCGATAAAACGTAAAAAAACATTTTGATGCAACAGATCAAAGCGCCATAATAGCGCTCATCTTTTAGCAGAGATGAGAGATGGCTGTTTAGACCAGTATAAAAAACCATCATAATGTATGCTGTACCGAATGACCACGTGACCATGTACACGCCATTCATTTACTATAGAAGTGACAGGTTGTCAAGATTTGAGTTTTTTGGCTAACCAAGCAAATACGTGTGTTGTTTTATCCAGCGGAGATTCATTAATGTTTAATCGTGACGTAACAGGGAGATGAAAACGATGACCGTTGCGGAAAACAACAGAATCGATGCGGTTGCGGTGACATTTATTGACATTTTGAAGGTTATAATCACAAATTGTATTCTCTCCTGGTCAGACTCTGGTTATTACCATATTACTCCGTACAGCTTGTATGTATGAGATTATTATATTCTGTCTCCGTGATAGCAACATTAAATGTAACCTAATTGTGCCCAAGTTGCAAGACAACTTTCTCCTGCTCTTCTTCGCCGTTCATTTTGTAGCTCAAAAAACAACAAAAATTTTCCAACAATTTCAACTTGTGATTCCAACCAGTAACCTCTGCCAATAACCACACTTTCTCAACGTTTATCCTGATTTTGCCGCCATTGCCGTTAACCATCCATCCAATCCATCGGCTCGTAGAGTCGATGGACCGATGCAGAATCATGATTGAGTATCGATAACAACAATTCAGATTAAACATCGCTAGAAACATTGATTAATTTAACAACAGTTTCGATTGATTCGATGAAGCATCGGGTGAATAAAACAACACACGTAATCTTGCAAGAAATTGAACTGCAAGTGAATCGGTGAAGGGGATTTTGGAGAAATCCGACAAACACACACATTTTAATGATATCTTATGGGGGATGTTTTTTCAACAAAATCAGACAGATGGGGTGGAAATTAGGGGTTGCAACTCTAAATTTTACTTAATAAGTTTTGGTTAAAATTGGCGTCATTCGAAAGCTTTCCATCAATGGTTTCAAAAAAGGTCATAATTAACAATAAGAAGAAACACGAAAACACAAAAAATTGACGTAGGGGGAATTTGAACCTTGAACCGCCTACAACATAAACAGGATGAATGCACTTCAAAAACTTCATCCCCACAACTCACCCCCTTCAACACCCAAACACAAAGAATTTGCATAAAGGGAATTCTTCAATTGCTGAGATTAATCTGAATTACATCTACTACCTCAAATATTAAATATAAATGGCACTTTCTCAAATAAATTTGACCGTTTCTCAAATATAACTGAATGCGGAGGCACTACTACTAGGTACAGATTTTATAAAATCTGTACCCAATATCACCATTAAATCCAAACCACCGCTAAATAAAACATTCAAGATTTGAGGCCTCAGGAACCCAAAAAAGTGTTTTTTAAAATGTCTGTATGTATGACGTAAGTACGTTCGTAAACACGCCACAGCTCAAACTACTCGACCGATTTGGCTGAAACTTGGTAGGTACGTGTGTATGTGATAACCCAACTTAGATCTAAAAAGCTTTTGGAGGCAATCGTTCGACCAGAAATGCCATTTTGGCACATCAACCTTTAAATTTTAAATGTAAACCCCCATATTTCAGGTCGCCAGAAGGAAGGCTTTCAGATTCTGCTTCCAAGGATGTATTCACTGTCAGTGCCTTTTTGACCTAAAACTAAAAAAATCGAGATAATACTGAAACCACGTTAGCCCAAACTACTGGATCGATTTGTCCGAAATTTGGTACATGGAGGTGAGGTGACCTGTTGAAGATCTGAAAGGCTTTTGGGAGCAATTGGTCCACGGGAAGTGCCATTTAGGCATATCAACTTTAAGATCTTAAACACAAGTCGCGGAAATCAAAGACCCACGCGTTGGGGAGGTTCCAGCCGTTTCTCTGCTGCCATTTTTTCGCTGATTCTATATATTCTATAAATCGTTTCCTATATTATGAAGCATACGCTTCGGCACTACTACTCGGTGCAGATTTGAATATCGCTTTGATATACATCTTCCGTTGACTTTTTATTTTTTTTTATTTTGCTATTTTTAATTTTTTTTTTCAACTTTTTTATTTTAATTTTTTTTTACAACTACAATGTGTCTTTTACTACTTTGAAAATGTAGTACACGTTTATAAACGATGCAAGACACATAATTCGCAAATTTTAATTGCCACGTTGGATTCGACTCCGGGCTCAATACACGCGTAGTGTACATGTCTTTTACACGTCTCACATGAAAAATATAATTTTGTGGTAGTATGTACATCATCTCCGCAGTATAAACAAACGGACTTCATGTTATCCGACTGCCTAATTAACATCATTTGAAGTTGTCTGCGATACATATTCCAGTCTACAGTAGTTCCTGCTAGAGGTATTTCGGCTCTCAGTATGTTTTCAAAATAGTATATTATAATTGCTCCACAGTTAAATGTGTCTTTTTGCTTTAGTCTGTTTTCGGGCCAATTTTTTATTTTCCAGTTGACTGTTGTCACGGCAGAGTCAACATGTTTTACATTGTACGACGTAAGAAAATCTAAGAACTTGTTGAAAGCCATTTTGATGTTATTTTTTACATCACCGAAAGGATCAATGAAGGTAAATGTTTTTTTCTCTATATCTGCTATTGCCAAACAGAAATGGTTCGCGTCTTTCAAACATGGAAAAACTACAAGCCTGTTGTCTAGACGGAAACTGGGAATCCTATCAAAAGTTAGAGGACTAACAGGATTATCCTTACTGAGTAAATTAATAGCCACCATCGGTACAATATTGAACTGATCAGGCTTGCTTGATTCTAATCTTAATAAATTAAATATAATGTCTATTACAAAATTATCTAACCAAGCAGATCCGCGAACCGAGTCAAAATTGTCACTTTTTATTTGAGAAATTAGGACACATTCGGCATTCGTCAATTCTGTAAATTGACAAACTACATATTTAAACCCTCCCTCAGTTATACCCTTGCTGTTTTTGCGTTGTCTTTTTAAAGGGATGTAAAAGTCTGGTTCATCAACGAGGCCGTTTGTATTTAAAAGTAATTCGTCTCTAATCCAAATTTGTCTTTGCAAAATATTGCCCTCATGTTGATGCCTTTTTTCCAACAACGCCGGGAGCAAATAAAAATAGTAAAACCTTTCTAGCTGAGGCTTCATTTCATTTTCAAAGAATTCAGGATTCCGGACAATTCGTTCAATGTGGATCTCCTTTTGGGTATATAAAACGAAATCAGCCCAATCTCTATTAGTAATTTCCAGCTGGCCCTGGATTTGATAATAATAAGGATGAGATGTTTTTAAACTTCCACTGTTTGTCAAATAGTTCAATCGCTTTTGCTCGGTACATAATTCCAAAAAAGATAGATTTTTGCGAGATGAAGGACATTTTATTTCAATTAAACCGTTTGGCTCCACGAGACCATCCGGGGACGCCGCAAGGAAGTGCAAAGTGTCGTGAATATGCAAACCGGCAGGAAGCACTGTACGATTTGTTTCTTTTTCATACTGGTGTTTGGCCACAATTTCCATTTCGTTGCCATAATCCAATGAACTTTGTATTTCAGGCGGAAAACTTTTCGGACGCAAAATGCGTTGCAGTAAATTTATTCTGGCGCCCTCAGATTTTACACGGCAAATATCTCCGAATAGGCTGGCAGTCAAACGTTTAGCCCTCTCTGTACGCCATAAATCACAATGATGTTGACTTCTTGTTTGGACCTCTATGTCTGCTTGCTGTGACACCGGTAACTCAATTGTCTTCAAAAATTGCACACACTTTGATTTTAAATTTCTAATTGGGTTCTGTGGATATTCCACCCACTTAAATTTAACATTTAATAAATCACAAAATTTGCATTTATATCCGCGCGTGAAGCAACTACTAAGTTCGGGGACACACTGTTTGTGAGCCCACCCTGAACAATTTACACATTCCAGCAAATTTACCGAATCGTCCGTTCGAATATTTTTTTTGCAATGAAGACAGTTATTGTTCAAAGGAATTACCGATTTATCCAATTCCCGAACGGAAGTATTAAGTGGACAATCCATTTCAATAAATTTGCTGCGTTCTTTACATATCACACAAATAAATTCTGAAATCTTTGAATCTTGAACATTGAAAGTACTTGTAACGCAAAGTGTGTGAATCCATTTATTGCATTTGTCACAGCATACCCAAGTGGCAGTTTTATTTGAAAAGCGGCCTTTATTGCAAATGAAGCATGTGTAACTTTCGTCTTCGTCATCGGGCACGACAATCACTTCCTGACCTTCCCGTTCATCATCCTTTTCAACAGTTGCTACAGTTGGATCGCATTTAATCCCCATATCCCAAATTTCAGAAGTGATCGCAGCCTGTTCAAGCACTTTTTTCAAGTTCAATTTCTTGAAATGATCTTTTTTTTCGGATTTAATAGGCTTGTTATATTGCTCAGTTTGTTTCAAAAATTTATTGTCCACCCGTGTTAAGCGTTTTTTGCCTATTTGAAGTACGTTTTCTTTATGAAGGGCCAGCACGTGATTTCTGATTTTTCGAAATACGCGACTACACTTGTTGTGGGTTTGTTTATTTAAAACATCATTTTTAACAATTCCAAAGTATCTCTCAATGGGAGCATTACTGAGTCGTACTCCGTCACTCATCAATCCGCTCCACAAAGAAATATATGGAATATATTTATTAAGTACTGTTTGAAAAAATTGTTCGTTAAAATAAGCGTTCGATTTATGTTGCCCAGAGTCGGAACTAGCAGTAAAAGTGATTTTTGCAGCTTCCCACTTCTCATAAAAGTACTTGTAAAATTGGCTTTCTTTAAACTGGGGCTGCTTTCCAGAATAAGCTTGCTTTTTTTCATCTCTAGGTGCACACTCATCAATAATATCTAATAATAACGCATTTTCTGAACAACACACTTTAATGATATTGCTAAAACAAGATTTGAAATTTTCATCTTCAGTTTTACATGTCAAAATGATCGCTAAATTTATAAACCACTGTGTTAAAGTTTTAAGATCACTTAAAGTCATCGGTGTGACCAAAATCTCTTTTAATTTTAGAGAAATTGAAGGATCCCTGTAACATTTGTCTACATCAGTACAAATTATTTTCACAAAATGCGCGCAACATATGTGAATATTTGTTAAATCTTTACTCAATTTTACTCCGTTAGAGGCTACTTCGAAACTTAAGTTTACGTATTCAATCAAACTCATGTTATTCCAATAATACGAGATTGCATTTATGGAGGCAAAACTAAAATCCACAACGGCTGTTGGAAAAATAGGCCAGATACCTAGTTTGCGGACGACGAACATTTTGAAGCTTAGTAGCCATTTACCAATGGATTCAGTAACGTGTTCGCATGTGGCCATTTCAAAAATAGGACAAACCCGATTATTATATGAGGACTGGATGACACCGGCGTAATAAAAAACTTTTTTGCCTTTTTTTGCGATTTTTCTAATTATGCTGCCTGTCGCATCAATATGCACGATAGGCCACTCTGTCTGCCTCTTTACCATATCAAGTTGCTGGCCACTGAACACATAAACTGTCAAAGGATCAGCAACAAAAGGAATATATGCCCTGTTGTCACGACCCATTAAAAGCATGTCAATAACGTCGTCCCTGTCCCTATCGATACGTTGCAACGCTTCTGATCTAATTTTTCTGACAGTACTTTCAGATTTGATGTCACCTAAATTGCCACTGATCACAATGGAAGGTGAGGCAGCCTTTATAGATTCAGTTCTTAACTCTTGCGCTTTTTTAAAATATGCAACATTTTGCGACGCCACCCTTTCCGAACAATTTACATAGCGCGTTAACTTGTCGTCTGGATTATGATTATAATTTAAATTTTGGCTCATTAAGACGAGTGCATGCCTCTCTGCTTGGACATTCGAAAATTCACAGATTCTTATAATAAAATATTTGCAAAATTTATGAGCGCAATGTAAGTAAATTAACAATTCGTCTTGTTTTTTTCGATAACGTTTGCTTTTAAATATAGGTACGCATATGTTGTTGATGTGTGTCATCAAATAACTGACAATATGTTTGTAATATTGAAGATTCACCTTGTTGCAATTCTCTGCTCGGAAAAATTTAAACAAGTCCTTTTCTATAAAATGGGAACCCTCCACGACATTGGTATTTTTGATGTCAAATGAAGCCGTTTGTCTGGAGAATTGCCAATCCGGGTTATTAATATTTTTTGCATTTAAGGGGACAATTTTATCTGAGTTACGAGTTAAATTCTTTATTTCGTCCGGCAAAACTTTAATTTCATCGGTGACATTTAAAACATTTCTGAGCGATGTATTTGGAGACATGTCGTCGAAAAAGCTTTTCTCTGAGTCTTCTGTTTCGACGTTTGGTGGCGACGGTTTGTTCTCCGCCGACCCAGCGAAAAGTTTACGCTTTTTTGGCGAAACATCTCCAAAACCGTCAAAATAAATCCGTTTGTGCGGCGTTGAAGTAAATTTCAGACCTGTCGCCTGACATTCGAACTTTTCGTATTTCAATACAGAAATGTCAGTTTCGCGATCGGGAGTTTTCTGTTCCGCACTATTTTCCTTGATTAAATCTCGAGGTGTTTCTTTGTCACAAATAGAATTAAAATTATCGGTCTCATTATCATTGTCCGGTTTGCAAAATAAAGCATCAAACTCGTCTAAGTGTCTGTCAAGAAAACGTCTAAGAAAAGCGGCCCGATTAATTTTACAGCGATTGAGAATTTTTATATTATTAACCCGTAACTTTGTAAGCAAGTCATATACAAACTGCAACTCTAAACAATTGGTCTTAAATTCAGAAAAAGACATATTTGGAAACTCACGTTGAATGCATTCGAAAATGCGCACACAAAGTGACTTTTCAGTTGTAAATACCATCTTGAAATGTGGGATACGATTAAAATTTGAGCAAATTGAAAATGTTTTTAAAAAATTGGACGACAAGTTCAAGTGGTAAGTAGATAGGTATATAGTATATACAACAAAATTTTAAACAATAACGCTTACCAATGGCCGCCGTCAATACAAATATAACTAGAATTAACCAAATACTATCACTAATTTTAACACTGTATCAAGAACAGAGCCTTTAACGCTAACCAAATACTATCACTAATTTTAACACTGTATCAAGAACAGAGCCTTTAACGCTCGCACTTAATTCACTTTGTTGTTTAATTCGAACACTATTTCGACAAGCAATCGCACAATTCACAACAATCAAAAGACAGAAAAAAATCAAAAGGGAGTATGTAAGTATCAACTAAATTACCAATGCATTCGCAAACATGGAAATACAGCAATGAATTGGTATTCATTTTTCAGAAGAGTGGTGGTAATTCATTTAGATACCTACCCTGGTAAAAGCGCAAGCTGCGCAATGAAGGTATCTTATAGGGGGGTAAAACTTTGGGTTGTACCGCCTTTATGCTTTCTTGGAAATTGCCACACGGAGGCCCGGATGTGGAAAATCCCCGGCGTTATTAAGCGGATTACCATAAACAACCCTTACCGCCAGATATCGGTCAATTTATTAAAATTATAATAAAACATTTTCGTAGCACTTTCCAGTACTTCCACTCTCTCCTTCTGGATATGCGTCTATCTTTACTTTCTTCTGGGTATACCTACAGTGTGGTTCAACATCCCTACCTGTTTCAAAATTTAAAAAAAATGGGCAGCAGAGAAGCGGATGGAACCTCCCCACCGCATGGATCTTTGATTTTCGTGTGGTACTCAGTTTACTTAATATGGAAATTATAAGAATGGCGCTTTCGGTGGCAGATTGGCCTCAAAAACTTTTCAGTTCTATTCCTGGTTATGAAGTGTCTACATACCTACCAAATTTCATCCAAATCGGTCAAGGGATTTGGACGGTAGCGTGTTTTAAAAGTGCGCTACAAATTTTGAATTTTTGAACTTTTTGCAGATCTATAAGTTAGACTTTAATCGAAAAGGGTGCGTTTTAGCGACATTCAACAAGAGCCTCTTTTCTGGGTAGAATCGACCACCGATTAAGATTTTATTATTATTTGGTGAGAAAAATGACTACAACAAAAGAAAATGTAAAACAATGTGTAAGGTCCTCCAAGAACGCACGCCTGTCATGTTATTAAAAATCTGAAAAAAAGTGAGGAGAAAGCTCTTTATAATACTAACGATTGTTCCAAATTTCAAAATTCTATTCTTAATATTTTTCGACACCTGACGGTAAAAGGGAACCAGATTATATACAGTGTGTCTCATTTTAACTGGAACCACCCAAATATTTCGGTTAATTTTAACCGAATCAATGCGTTCTTTTTTTCTGCATGTAGAGCTCCAAAATCTGCACCTGCGTGATACTTCACTTTTTTTATAGACCGAAACCCCAGACTACTGCGATTTAATAAAGAGGCCAAAAATGACGAAATAGTATTAGGCATTCTTTTATCGAAAACTTTTATAAGGAAAAGTTGCTCAGGATGGCTCCAAATGGCTAAATCCGAAATTTCAGGAAAGAATAAAAATGTTGAATTTCTTGAGGAAGAATCACAAAATAACGAAAAGTTCAATATTTTTGCAACATAATGGGTGCTGTGAAATAAAAAAACAATTGAAATGAATTGATTTGACATTTGCTATCGGCTATGGATGGATAAAACTTAACAATCGCAGAAAAAGTTTAAATTATTAAGATAGAATAAGATTTTCGTTTTTCTTAATAATTTCAAGGGGCACCCCAACTAATCTGTTGCAATGTGCCGTACCACAAACAGCAAACATATGCGCTTCCATTGTTTTTAACTTCTACGCTCGCGAAGCAGTTACTGGAATCGATCGGAAAATTCAAAAAAATCGAATAGCCAAAAACATGAAATCTTTACGTTTCAGGGTCCTGGGAACCCAAAAACGTGTTTTTGAAAAAATGTCTGTGTGTCTGTCTGTCTGTGATCACGCTGCAGCTCAAACTACCGAACGTATCGAGATGAAATTTGGCACACATATTCAGTGGGGGATTTGTAGATGCTGATTAGAATCTGGGCCACATCGGTTAACGAAAAGTGCCTTTTTGGCACATCAACTTTAAAAATTTAAATGCAAACCGCCATTTTTCGCCTTACCATATGAATACTCTTCGAATTCTGCTTCTAAAAATGTATTCACACTTGTGTCCTTTTGGCCAAAAAATGGTGCCGTGAAAAAAACCTATGCATAACTGTATATTTTTATTAGCGGATTTGATAGCTGATTTTTTTTCAAGCCGAAAACCTTAGTGCTATTTTTTCGAAAAATGTCATTTTAGTGGCATAAGGGCCCTTGTTTCAATTTTTTTTACAAAAAAAAATATTCTTACTATCGAATTCGACAGTTGTTATATTGCCGGATCAAAAATCTTTGTGCAATTTTTTAGAAAATTTCCATTTTAGGGACAAATAGGCCCCTTTTTGAGTTTTTCTTAGCAAAAAGGCATATTATCATTATCGAATTCGATACCTGTTGCATTGCCGGATCGAAAACCTTAGTGCCATTTTTTCGAAAAATGTCCATTTTAGGAGTGAAAAACATTTGTATTTAAGATTTTAGTATAAATGAGCGCCGGGTGCATCACCTATCCAAACGCTCTGCATGCCCGGTACCTTGTTTAAATAAAGTTAAATGCAATTTTTCGCTATCTCTAATAGCAATGGAGTTATCGACCGAATACAGACAATTGGGACACCCTGTGTATAATATTTTTCGAGAAATTAAAAAAAATCGACTTTTTGAGTACCCCTTTGAAGGGGCGTAACTCCCCTATAAAGCATTTCCAGACATATGTCCATAGGAACTTTTCTTCCTAGAATGATGTAAGGAATAACGTCTCGGAGTTAGGACTATGAATATAGGAACACCCTGTATAGCTGAATTATTCCTAAACAAAAAAAAAATCATTTAGGGCAGGTATAAATACCTGTTAGGTATTAGGATGCAGAATGCAGGCAATTACTAAAGAAACGCTGATCCGCCTGACCATCGATACCCATCAGAATAAACAGAATGACGCAAGCAACGCGAAGTTTTTTGGAAACAAAAGCACATTATTTAAAAAATTGTAAAAGGGGGTCTGCTAAAGCTCGGGTACGATACGAGTATCAAGAAAGAGTAAAGCAAATGAATATTTCTAGGTGCAATTAAAACTCATTAGTTCGGTATCGGCATTTTGGGGAAAACCCAGCTTCTTCGAATAGAGTATCCCTTTATGTTTCTATACCTGTTTAGGACGCCACCGGAAAGGACTCCTTAACACAAAGATATTGATTATTTGCGATTTATAACCGACAAAAAAAACATTTCACATTTTAAAGTTGTTGTTGTCTCAAGGTAGTTGTCAATTATTAAAATGCGAGTAGGGTAGTGTGTATCTAAGTATCTAGGTATATGGAATGTCTTAGATACAAAATACCTACTATAAAAAATTTATCTAGATACAGATAAGGGTTCACGGAACTTTCGCCCCCGACATTTCGCCTCCGACATTTCGCCCCCGGTGCTTTTCGCCCCCGGTAATTTCGCCCCCGGACTTTTCGCCCCCAGTACTTTTCGCCCCCGAACATTTCGCCCCCTGAACGGATTATTTTGATGGACATATATTTTTCGTTGACTTTTTATGTTGATTGTGGGGAGGTTAAAAGACAATTGAGTAATAGGAAATTTTTTCAAGGTCTTGTAAACACAGGTATATATTTGATTTAAAGTAGGTAAGTATAAAAACAGATTACAGATTACAAATAACGAACTGAATAGGTAATTACAAGTCATAATTATAGGAAATACCCTGCAGATCTCTATTATATTGTCCCTATTATAATTTGCAGCAAGTCTTTGAAGTCTGTTAGATATTACTTCATATTTTGTGTTTCGTCTGGGTGGTGGCTGACCGGCAAGCATTTGAGCAACTTCGTAATTGTGTAGGCTTTGCTGCTATAATACCTATAACAAGTGCAATGATTTATCATCGATGATAATCCACGAGTAATGTGCTGCTGCGGTTTTACAAGTAATATCTTCGATTATTTTAATCATAATCCGGGGGCGAAATGTTCGGGGGCGAAAAGTCCTGGGGGCGAAAGTACCGGGGGTGAAAAGTACCGGGGGCGAAAAGTCCGGGAGCGAAATGTCGGGGGCGAAAGTTCCGCATCCCACAGATAAGATACTGTTACGATAAATGTATGTAGATACTTATTGTATCTAGTTACTTAACAACACTGCACGTTTACCAATTGCTTCCAAAAGCCTTTCAGGTCTTCAAAGGGTCACCCAATCTCCATGTACCAAGTACCAAGCAGTAAATGCGAATGAATTTTGTCTTATTTAGAACAAGTATTTGAAGACCTTCCTGATGCTGATAATTTTTTTTTTTAAGTTGTTTAGGTTGGTAAAATGGGAGTATATTTAAAATTGAAAATTTATGTGACAAAACGGCACTTTCCGTGGGTCGATTGCCTCCAAACATTTTTCTGCTCTTCGACGTAGGTATACCTAATACAGTCTCCATGTACAAAATTTCATCTAAATGGGTCCAGAGTTTTCGGCTGTATCGTGTATTTAAAGTACATTAACTACCCCGAATATTTAAATTTTTGTCAAAAAGGCACTAAGAGTGAATACATTTTTAGAAGCAGAATTTGAAGGTCTAACTTATGGTGACGTGAAAAATGGGGGTTTGCATTTAAAATTTAAAGGTTGATGTGCCAAAATGGTATTTCCGGTGCACGATTGGCTCCAAAAGCTTTTCAGATCTAAGTTAGGTTATCAGATGCCCACGTACCAAATTTCAGCCAAATCGGTCTAGTAGTTTTGGCTGTGGCGTGTCTACAAGCGTACGTACGAACGAACATACACACAGACACATTTCGAAAACCACTTTTTTGTGTTCCTGAGACCTCAAAACGCATAGATCCGGTCTTATTTCGAATTCGAAAATTTTAGTGATTGCATCAGTAACCTCCCATTTTATTTAAATTGTGATGGGGTTGGGGAGGTTAAAAAATACTGAAAATTGCTTTTCTAAAATTGTATGTACAGAGTGTTTTCTAACCGGGTGTGAGTTTTTTAACCTCAGATTGCCCATCGAAAATGGTGACGATTGGCACAAAATTTTTTAGTCGAAGTCGTCTCCTAAGGAAGCTACAGGGCTTTAAAGGTGAGCCATCGGGAGCAGCTTTTCTTAATTATCTCAGGAAAGGATGAACACTAATTTTTCCTATCAGCACATGAAAGGCCTTGAAATTCTGTATCTGAAACTGTATTCCCACTTAGCACCTTTTTGGCATAAAATATAAAAAATCGAAGTTTAGAGGAAACATTAAATAATACGCTACAGCCTAAACTGCTGAATCGATTGGCTGAAATTTGGTAGGTAGAGATACCGCTACCCGTCGAAGAGCTGATTTAATTTTGTTGGCAATCGGCGAACGGCAAGTGCCATTTTGACATATCAACTTTGAAACTTGAATAATGAAATCCCATTTTCTCTGTCAGCACATGAAAAGTCTTCAAACTTTGTTTTCAAAATTGTATTCAAGCTTAGTGCCCTTTTGGCAAAAGATCGTAAAATTTAGAAGAATCACAGAAAACACCTTAGGTTTGGTGGAGTAAAACTTAGGTATAGTAAATAGTAAAATTTACTTGATATTGGTGATAGGATTGGATCATTCACCAAGTGGGAAGGTTTCAGCCGTTTCCGTAGCTGCCCATTTTTTTACGATACAAGGACACCAAGAAAATGAAAATCAATTAAACAATGGAAGTAAAGAGCGTTAACCGGCAAAAAACTGCTTCTCACCTAAATACATGTCAAAATTTTTTTTTTGACAATTCAACTTTTACTTTATAAACCAATACGAATTAGTTGCTTCAGCCAATCACAGCGTGACTAATTTGGCAATTTGTACATGTGGTGATTGCCAGGCAGTTGTCAAAAACGAGAAACGTCAAGTCGTTGAATTGTCTTGCCGAACACAAATTTTCTCGATTTTTTGGTTCAAACCACAAATGCTTAGCTGCTATTGGTTCATTTACCAAATTTCCTAGAAACTTGTTTGATAAAATAGTCAAACTACTGTCAGTTTCAAACCCTCCTCCGTCTGTAGGTTTGAAACAGGCAGAATTACGACGCTGTCGTTAGGCAACAGTCTCGATAATGGATGAAAACACCAATAAGAGTTAAGTATTTGTGGTTCAAACTATAAAATCGCGAAAAATTACCTATGGTCTCAATATCTTGGTAATTTTTGTCACTTTGATTTAGACTCGCAGGCGTTGTTTTTGGAAAATTATCACTCGCGCGAGCGCTCGTGATAATTTTCGTCCCAACGCCTGTTCGTTGCATCAAAGTGACAAAAATTGCCGGCAATATTGAGACCACTTGTTGTATTATATACGAGAATCGAAGTGTCATAAACTTTATAGTACATAATAATTATTATAAAATTATAAGAGTATCCACCGAGAAAGACAAATGTTTTATTTTCGCCTATCTACCTAAATAGGTGAGAACACACCACCGCGCTCTAATGTCCCTGCGCTCTTACTTTCGGCCGCGCTCCAACGGCCGTGCTCTAGTGGCCGCGCTCTAATGTCCTAGACCGGTGTTAACGTTAATTGCTGTAGGCACATATTTACAAATTCTCTGAAAAAGTAGAAGTTTCTACCATGTCCGAGATTGCCAATTTTTTTTTTTTTCACGTCTGACGATTTTTTTCGAAATCTTATGTTTGATGTATCAGCTGTTTATTACCTACAATAACATGCCTCAATTTGGTCAGATAGAGACTAATGGTGGGTTTATGCTCATTTAACACCTAACATTTAACATTTATGATTTACCATTTAAGATTTAATCAAAATCTGCGACGTTTATGTTGAAAATTAAAATGTTAAATGTAACCAATCACAAGACCTTTTGACATCACATGATAGCAAGGTTCAACGTTACTCTTTATGTTTTTTAAAATTGTATAAGGTTGGGGAGGATAATAAAAAATGTCCTACCACATTTTGTTTCTATTCTTTGTTTTTGAAGCTAGCCGAATCTTTCTTCCATAATTGTGGGAACTGCCGAACTAACCCAATTAATTAATTGTTCATCATCCCACTCAGTGTCCATTATTATTGTTGTATCGTACACTCACCACTCACGAAAAATGAAAAATAAGGAAAAACAAACAATGGGAAAACAAATTCAAATCAAAAACCCTTAAAAAAATCACCAATTTCACGCAAGCGCACATGTCATTACACCTAAAATTTAAGATTTTAGATTTAAGAAAGTTCAAGTTAACGATCTTTCAAGGCCATCCCCTAAATGTTAAATACGGTAAATCTTAAATGTTAAGTCTTAAATCATGCGTAAACTTGCAATGAGTACTTCTATGTAATAACCTCACTTTTAACTACATAAATCTTAAGTGATAAATGTTGAATGTTAAATGTTAAGTGAGCATAAACCCACCATGAATATGTTGTTTCAAGCTTTTCTCGCACTTGTATTTCTTTGTTGGCCCGTGCCCGATAGGAAAGTAGACTTTAAGTACCTACCTTTCATTTCCGTGTTATTATTCAAAATGCTTATTTTAATTTATAAATAAATAAAATAAATCCAGTTGCGTGCAAATATTAGTACCTATTTTAAACTTTTCGCATAAATTACATTTTAAACTTCAGGCTCTGTCGACGGTAGCGCTATGTGGAAGTAGTCACAACTATAACAGTTCGCCCCAACCGCAGCCGCAACCTGCCCCATGGCCGCCCCTTCATAGCCGTCCCCCAACTCATAATCCGGAACAAAGCTTGCGCATGCGTCAATATAGTAGTAGTAGTAGTAGTAGTTAGTAGATGTAGTAGTAACGGTAACTTGACGTTAGATATGTCAAATCATGTCAAATGTCAAATTCAAATTGTAACGAATAAAGTTAACAGTTGTTTAGTTTTGTGAATGAAATTAAATAAGATTAAGTGATATTTTGGTGAAACTCGAGGTGAAACTTAATATACAGTAATGTGCTGAATTAGAACTGCCAAGGGAAGACCCAAGGTGATTCAATTAATCCATAAACATGTCATTTGTCTAAAATATCTTCTAAAGAGGCGTTGGTGAGTTTTTTAATTATTATAATTTAAATGTAGGTACGTAACTGTTCTATTACATTTTGCACTCAACTACGCGTGTCCTGTGCGAATTTCGTGAAAATCGTATGTGGCATTCGTGACTTAGCCGGTGGTCGCATTCCTGACTTTATTTTTTAGCGCTGGGGCGGTTTGGGGGTTGCACGGTCTGGAACCTTTTTTAATCGTTTTTGCACTCAAGTACGCGTGTCCTGTACGAATTTCGTGAAAATCGTATGTGACATTCGTGACTTAGCCGGTGGTCGCATTCCCGGCTTTATTTTTTAGTGCTGGGGCGGTTTGGGGGTTGCACGGTCTGGAACCTCTTTTAATCGTTTTTGCACTCAACTACGCGTGTCCTGTGCAAATTTCGTGAAAATCGTATGTGGCATTCGTGACTTAGCCGGTGGTCGCATTCCTGACTTTATTTTTTAGTGCTGGGGCGGTTTGGGGGTTGCACGGTCTGGAACCTTTTTTAATCGTTTTTGCACTCAACTACGCGTGTCCTGTGCAAATTTCGTGAAAATCGTATGTGGCATTCGTGACTTAGCCGGTGGTCGCATTCCTGACTTTATTTTTTAGCGCTGGGGCGGTTTGGGGGTTGCACGGTCTGGAACCTTTTTTAATCGTTTTTGCACTCAAGTACGCGTGTCCTGTACGAATTTCGTGAAAATCGTATGTGACATTCGTGACTTAGCCGGTGGTCGCATTCCCGGCTTTATTTTTTAGTGCTGGGGCGGTTTGGGGGTTGCACGGTCTGGAACCTCTTTTAATCGTTTTTGCACTCAACTACGCGTGTCCTGTGCAAATTTCGTGAAAATCGTATGTGGCATTCGTGACTTAGCCGGTGGTCGCATTCCTGACTTTATTTTTTAGTGCTGGGGCGGTTTGGGGGTTGCACGGTCTGGAACCTTTTTTAATCGTTTTTGCACTCAACTACGCGTGTCCTGTGCAAATTTCGTGAAAATCGTATGTGGCATTCGTGAATTAGCCGGTGGTCGCATTCCTGACTTTATTTTTTAGCGCTGGGGCGGTTTGGGGGTTGCACGGTCTGGAACCTTTTTTAATCGTTTTTGCACTCAACTACGCGTGTCCTGTGCAAATTTCGTGAAAATCGTATGTGGCATTCGTGACTTAGCCGGTGGTCGCATTCCTGACTTTATTTTTTAGTGCTGGGGCGGTTTGGGGGTTGCACGGTCTGGAACCTTTTTTAATCGTTTTTGCACTCAACTACGCGTGTCCTGTGCAAATTTCGTGAAAATCGTATGTGGCATTCGTGAATTAGCCGGTGGTCGCATTCCTGACTTTATTTTTTAGCGCTGGGGCGGTTTGGGGGTTGCACGGTCTGGAACCTTTTTTAATCGTTTTTGCACTCAACTACGCGTGTCCTGTGCAAATTTCGTGAAAATCGTATGTGGCATTCGTGACTTAGCCGGTGGTCGCATTCCTGACTTTATTTTTTAGTGCTGGGGCGGTTTGGGGGTTGCACGGTCTGGAACCTTTTTTAATCGTTTTTGCACTCAACTACGCGTGTCCTGTGCAAATTTCGTGAAAATCGTATGTGGCATTCGTGACTTAGCCGGTGGTCGCATTCCCGACTTTATTTTTTAGTGCTGGGGCGGTTTGGGGGTTGCACGGTCTGGAACCTCTTTTAATCGTTTTTGCACTCAAGTACGCGTGTCCTGTGCCAATTTCGTGAAAATCGTATGTGGCATTCGTGACTTAGCCGGTGGTCGCATTCCTGACTTTATTTTTTAACGCTGGGGCGGTTTGGGGGTTGCACGGTCCGAAACCTATTTTAATCGTTTTTTTATTCAATATAAAGGCAAATAGGGGAAGAATGATATATTAAATCCATGCCCGGCGGCCGATTGGATCTTCGGGCGGCGAATTTTGACGACCTATTGGGTACCGCTGGAATCATCGCTGGGATGCAGCGCTAACTTCACACGAATCCCTTTTTCTGGCCTTTTCGTCGGTCAGTGCAGGACTTTATAGCACATGCGAAACTCATCGTCAAAGAAAACGGAATATTGATGAATAAATTGTAGGTTAAACAAACCAAACAAGTAACTGCTTGACACTTCGCAGACAAAATCGACAAACTGTCAATAAATCACTATCCCAAAGGTTTTTCCGTCACGTCACCGTGGGTTACGTCAAACACTACTCATCTCTTTATTTCCATATGTCCATCGCTTACATTGCTGGACCATGGCGCTACCTTAGAACCGAAGCGGTTCGTATCTAGTGACCTTATTTATTCTAAATTAAAAAGCCATCTATCGGATGTTGTACGAACTTCAGATGGTGTTTCAACCTACAAAAATTCAAATGCGCCGCCAAAAATTAACCTATATCCTCGCCTCTGTCAAGAATTAGCGTGGCTTGTTGTTATGAATTCTATGATAATGGATCCCACCGTGGTAGTGGCATTGACTAATGGCCTAGAAACCAACTGTGGCAGTAACTTTTGGTCTTTTAACGCATCAAATAAATTATTTACGATGATTCTCCAAGTGAGGCTGTCACTCCTGTCACTTCATTCTTGTCAATTTCTGTTCCCACTCGGTTCAGCATGGTTTAGTTCTGAATTAAACTGCTACTATTTTAATATTGTTTTATAATTATTGCATTATTTGCATTAAGAAAATTAGCACTTTGAGGTACTAGTTGTAATACTAACAGTTCATTGTCTTCATACTGCTAGTTTACACGAAGGTAGGTGCTACAGTTTCCAAATGATATCATATTTTACGAGCACTGTAATGTAAGCGTTTCTTATGGACGCCAATTTCGTGAAACACCAGGAGCCCTTCGCGCGCTGCTACGCACATGCGCATTATAATTTTGAATATCGTCTTACCTATTAAGAATTTTCAAGGTTTTCGACGGGCGAAATGACAAATACTCCGTATACATGCACACGTTTAGCTCTAGCTAACTAAGCTCGGTACTCTTTAAACAGGGTTCCACGAGATTTTGCGGAGGTGGTAGCCTTTGAAATATAGCGTACCTATCTGATTTCGAAGGAAAAAGTATATTTCAAAGGCTATCATCGCCAAAAAGTCACGTGGAACGCTGTTTAAAAAGTACCGAGCTTAGTTAGCTCGAGCTAAGTGTGAGCATGTATACGGAGTAAAAGTCTTATAGGCCCCCTTACGAAGGTATAAAAAACAAATATTTGGAAAATAGAGGCTAGTCATATTAGACAAAAAAAAGGCTTGACACGGGACTAAGTCCTAACAGGCTGCAACCCCGATAAGTAGGCCCCAAATAGCCTACAATATCTGTGAAAAACTTTGAAACCACTTTGTATCTTCGGGGATGAAAAGTTTAAATACTTAGCTTTTTTATACAGCATTAAATTTCTTTACTAGAGCAGTCTAAGAGCTAAAAGATATTGATGATTTTAATAAAAGAAGGACATCTATGAATACTTACTCGAATCAAAGTGATTAACCGAAAATAACGGTCGTCCAGTCTAAGGGTTGCCAATTTTGGTGATTAATGCACTACATCTGGTGCTTTTAGGCGCTTTCATGTCATTACATTTTGTGACAAATTATTTGTAGTAGTATATACCTACTAAAAATTTTGAAACAAATCGCACACCATCTACGGACCTTAAAGAATGGTTTTCAATCATGGCCATTTCATGGCTCAGTTAAGGTTTTTGAAACGTTTTTTGATTGTTTTGTAGATACTTGAACAGGAAAATTAAAAATTTTTCTTGGGTGAAATGGTGAATTTCCATTGCTGTTTAAAGGTCTTACCGAGGGTCTTACAATTCACTTGAGGAAGTTAATTAATTGCATCGTATAAATTACTCGATTAGCAATAAAATAGGTCTCTCGATTTTTTTTGTCGAACGAAACGTTTAACGTCCTTATTGAGGGTACCTACCTACAAAGTAATTATGCACTGCAGGCGTGAAGATGGCGCGGCCTCGTTTCTTATTACCTACCACGAAATAATTAATTTTTTGTTCCATTATGTGATTATTTACGTAAAATAAGTGTCTATAGTATTTATTGTACATAAACCCCCCCCCCCAATCATACAGGGTGTTGTTTTTAAAACTTCCCACCTTGAATATATCTTTGGTTGTAATAATGATATTGAATTGAAATAAAAGCTGGCCAATCCCGTACGAAGGGGGACACTACTTGCGCGTATATTGAGGAAAGTTTTTCCACTTCCGGTTTAACCGAAAATGATCTTAACTTTGTTTTTTCAGACGGAATGACACCTTTTTCTCAACGGATTCGGAATCTACAATTTTTTCTGAGTTAGACATGTACATTACTTGATCGCGGAAGTGCAGTCACGGGCCACCCTAGATTTTCAAAAACATCGAAGAAATCGGTGAAATATTGAGATTTTCGAAAAACGCAAAAACACGGCAAGTTGTTTTTTTTATGCAAATTTCATTTTTTGAGTTCTCTTATTTCTATCAAATTTTCTCTTACCTCACAATCTGTCAAAATCTCAAAAGTAAATACAAAGAAAATAATGTCAATGGGCAGATGCATTTGCATCAAAAAATTAAAGTAGACCTGTTTTTGCGTTTTTCGAAAATCTCAATATTTCACCGATTTCTTCGACGTTTTTGAAAATCTAGGGTGGCCGTGACTGCATTTCCGGTAAAGTCTGATACATGTTTCTTTCTAACTCAGAAAAAATCGTAAATTCCGAATCCGTTGAGAAAAAAGTGTCATTCTGTTTGAAAAAAAAAGTTAAGGTCATTTCCGGTTAATCGATTCAGTAATTTGGGCTATAATGCGTTTTTGTTGTTATTACAAAAATTCGATTTTTTGACCCAAAGAGCACTAAATGCGAATAAATTTTGACTTATTTAAAACCAGAATTTGAAGACCTTTCTGATGGTGACAATAAATCTTTCAAAAACTTGTTTTGGATGGTTAAATGAGAAAATAATAAAGTTTTACAATGTTCTTCCGATAGAATTTCGGAAGCTCCCTTGTAGGATTTTTTGCAAAGAACTCAAATCTTTATCTTTTCTAATATACAATTGTCTATATTCTATTAGTGATTATTTTGACTGTGATTTAACTCAATTGTGCAAGCAAATATAGATGTTATTAAATGTATTGACTTATGTGTTACTGTTTATTCAGTTGTTGCATCAATAAATCTTATTATTATTATTAATTTTAAATGCACAATTTCCGATTAATCCTAATTATCATTATCATTCCGGGTTAAAACCGACAAATAAAATTGACCTATCCGAGGATTTTTACAACAAATCAAGGGCAAAAATTTAAGGAATTTTATTTCAGACTTTACACTCGCACTGTATGATGGTTGATTGTTTTAATTCTGTGCTTCAAATCGCTCAAATAAATCTACATAAATACACAATAAAATTAAAAAGGTGGGAGGGTACGTCAGCGTGGGTGTCTCTGGCAGACATGAATAGGATAAGTCAAATGGTATTATTACAGCTACATGGCTGCCGATCACGTTTTATGATGCCTCAAACAATTTCGAGTCGACTTTCTAACTAAATCCAAAGCTTGCAGATCCACTAAAAGCACCCCTAAGAGAGAAGTGGATGTGTATCAAATAAAAACTGAAGTCTTTCAAGGTTCTCACTGTTGGATGTGTATCACTACCATGCTTGAAACGTTAAGGTCTAAAATCGCCTGCTTCGTCGATGGTCTGTGGATCAAATAAGTACATACTAGGGCGACGATATCCAAAGATATTCAAGGTGGGAAGTTTTAAAAATAACAACCTGTATGTAAGGGGGCTTAATCACTAACGGCGCAAAACTAACCGCACTTTCCTCAAATGGAACAGTCGTAAATCTCCATTTCTCACTCTCCATTGGTAAAAAATTGTTACCTAAAGGTGCCTAAAGATACTCCCAGTCCCGACCTGTAAGTATTGATGTGCATTTATAACTCGATTTGAGACACTAACCACTGTTATAAATGTGTGCTGCACCAACAATAATGTACGTTCTTCTGCAAAAGGGATGACATAAGACCTTTCTTGTAGAGAATTTGCATATGTAGAGGGAGTAACCCAGTTTTAGGGAGGCCAAAAATCTCACCTTATGTCCCAGAGGCTCATGGTACACAAGTTTTACAATGATGGGAATTAAATTGCTTGTGAAGAACCTGCATCGTACTGCATCAATCTCTGTTAGGTACAGGTTACTGGACAGTATACAAACGGGCGTCCTTAATGATTTTTTTTAAAGCGTCAATAGTTTAAAATTTGTGACAGTGCAAAAAAGTGCACTAGCTTTTTTGATCTCTTGACGTGAGAAGCAATTGGATTCTAAACGATAATAAAATAGGTTTTGAAGTCGCGTGACGCAAGCTTCGACACTTCACCAAGAAATAGCAACTATTAATTAGCTAATTTATCAGACTCGCTACCTTTTATCGTTAAGGGGATGCCTCGGGAGATGCCAATAGTGAGCAGTGGAAAAGGAATCGCTGTAGGTTCGTATAAGGTAAATTTTCAATTGTAGAAACATAGATATAAGATAACTTTAATAAGAACGTTAAAGCATACAAATGAGTTCTTAAAATGGTTTATTTACTCTTTAATCATTGCAGATCCAGAAGTAGAAATATCATTATAAATGCAGACATACACTAAATCTAGTTAGTGGCAAACAACTGTCAACTGATCACAAGTCCTACTGGAAACATATTTTTGAATACACGATACACCGAATTCTAGATGGAATGATAAGGACGTTGAAAACATTAAAAGAAAAAACCTGTATGTAGTTACGCTGGGTGTATCTGTGAACTTATATAAATAATTAAATTTGAAAATTAGATTTATAACTGGCCGCAATCTGCAACGGTAACTTTCTTTGACGTTTTACCGGACTGAGAGCCTAAAGCTTCGATTTTCTTAACAACGTCCATGCCTTCAACGATGGCACCGAACACTACGTGCCTGTTATCGAGCCAGGACGTTTTCACGGTGGTGATGAAGAACTGCGATCCGTTGGTGTTGGGCCCCGCGTTGGCCATCGACATGACGCCGAATCCGGTGTGCTTCAAGGTGAAGTTCTCATCCTCGAATTTGTTGCCGTAGATCGACTTACCACCGGTGCCGTTATGGTTGGTGAAATCACCCCCTTGGCACATGAAGTTGGGAATTACGCGATGGAAGGTGGAGCCCTTGTAGCCGAAACCGTGCTCACCGGTACACAGGGCACGGAAGTTTTCGGCGGTTTTTGGGACTACATCGCTTCGCAGCTGAAAACGGGATCAACATTAGTCAAAACTAGAAATATGCGATGGGAATATTTCCGAAAGGAAATGTTGGGAAAATTGGAAACTTTCCGGGAAGAAATCAATCCCTAAAAAGGAACATTCCCGGAAATTTTTTGGCAATATTGGAAAAGTGGTCTCGGTGGATTTGGCTGAATTTTTGATATGTTGTAGCCCATTCAATTCTGAACAAAAAATAAGGCCCAACTATATCCTATGACCAGTTTTTCTGTTAGAGGTCGCCAAAATCGCGATTTTTCGATATTCTTCTTCTCCACATTCAGTTACACCTTTTGTTAGAGACAATATTTAAAAATGTATATCGGTTTGTCTTCGATTTTAAAGAGTCAGTTGCAGATATTTTGATGACCCATGGGTGACTCGTCCGGGAGGCGCGCTGGATTTATATATTTTTTTAAGATAAATACTTTAGGGTGGAGCGTCGCTATAGGTGGAGGTTTTTTTTTTTTTGCAAAAATGAAAACGCCTGTGCGCATAAAAGTTGTCTCTTAATAAGAGAAGTCAACTGTATTTTTCTTGAAATTTTTCGCAAACCCCTTCCACCCCCCCCCAAAGCCTTCAAAAATTTACAAATTCAAAAAAAGTAAAAAAATGCTTCATGATGTCAAAAAGTTATATTTACTTAATTTTTTTGTGAAACATTACTTTTAGACCAGGCTAGTTTTGAGTTTCGCGACTTGTTAGAAGCAAATCGGATAACATTTTGACGACAAGTGTTTCTAGACTAATTGGACCCTGCTGAATCCGAAAATCACTGTCGACACTTCGAAATCTTAACCGGAAGTCCGTAATTCTAGATGGCGCTCAAGGCAGATCGTTATATCCAAAATTGCATGAAAATTACCCAGTTTTCGACCAAAGACGTGGTATACAAAATTAAAGATAGCTTCATTCTCTACAAGAAAGGTCCTAATGATTTTTTTCGTACCGACGACGGTTCACCCCTAGCGCTGGCAAGAATGTTGCGCTCGCCGCGCGGCTTACGCGCTCCACGATTATTTAATCAAAAGACATGTTTCTTAATTTTTATGGAGTTTTTCAATATATTTCACCAATATCCACCTAAATACATGGGATTAGTAAGATATTCACAATTTACTTCCCTTTTTTCAATGTGCAAACGCCGTTTTCTATTTTGACTCTAGGTTGCTTTTGAGGAGCGTCATTTGCAAGGGGCGTATCGGATAACATTTTGACAACAAGTATTTTTTGATTAATTGAACCCTGCCGAGTCCGAAAATCACTGTTTTGATTTCGAAATCTTGACCGGAAATGCTTTATTCAAGATGGCACCATCCAAAATACCATCCTAATGGGAAAATAGCTGCAGCCGATTTGGCTGAAATTTTGATATGTTGTAGATTTCGACTTCCTGATCAAAAGTTATCATTGACATAAAGCAATCGTATGGACGGTTCTTGCTACAGAGGCCTGAAAATAAAAATAGAAACTATATCTGAGCTTGAAAGCCACCTTAACTAGCGTACATCCTCCAAGATTTTGAAATTTAGACAGGATTTAAGAATTCAGCAGGGTTCAATTATTCAAATAATGCTTGTTGTCAAAATGTTATCCGATCTACTCTTTGTTGTAGACTTGTAGCGCACCTCAAAAGAAACCAACAGTGAAACACAGAAAATGGCGTTTGCACATTGAAAAAGCGGAAATAAAATGAGAATATCTTACTAATCCCATGTATTTAGGTGGATATTGGTGAAATATATGGAAAAACTCCATCAAAATTAAGAAACAAGCTTTTTGATTAAATAATCGTGGAGCGCGTAAGCCGCGCGGCAAGCGCAACATTCTTGCCAGCGCTAGGGGTAAACCGTCGTCGGTACGAAGAAAATCATTAGGGCCTTTCTTGTAGAGAATAAAGCTACCTTTAATTTTGTATACCACGTCTTTGGTCGAAAACTGCATAATTTTTATGCTATTTTGGATATGACGATCTGCCTTGAGCGCCATCTAGAATTACGGACTTCCGGTTAAGATTTCGAATTGCCGACAGTGGTTTTCGGATTCAGCAGGGTTCAATTAGTCTAGTAACACTTGTCGTCAAAATGTTATCCGATTTACTTCTAGCATAATATAGAAAGCGTTTTTTGAAATTCTAGCCTTGTCTATTTATTATAAAAACACTTTTCATTTGGATAAAAAAAAATAAATGAAGCAAATACACTAACCAACAAAATCTTACGTATTTTATTTTAGGACTGCATTATGTGGCAAATGTCTGTTTTTATTTAAAAAATTATAAATTATTTCATGTACAGGGTGAGTCTAGTTGGACAAATCAGTCGCCTAGCGTTTAAAATATTGAAATTGGAAATTCAATTTTTGGATATGTTGTAGCTGATATGGTCCCCTACACATGGAACCCATAAAGAAAGCTCCAGTTTTATTCAAACCGAAATTATTAAATAAAAACGAAGGCTTAAAAATTTTTTTTTCGATATTGTTGAATTTTTTAAGGTTATTTAGTTAGAGAATCATTTTCTCTTTATGGAAACATAATTTTTTGTAGAAATAAGTTAATAATCTCAGAGAGACAAATTATTTAAATAATAAAGAATTTTAATTATTTCCTAAAGAAAGCCACGCATGCCGTGATTTGAACAACTGAAAGGCAGTCTAGCTTATACTGCAGACTGTACCCAGAACGACAAGTGTCAGTTGGAAATGTCATTTGAGGTCGTTTGTGAAAAAATAATGCAAAACTACGGGTTTTTGCCCTTTTCTTTACAGATAATTAGGTAATTTTTATTGCTTGATGGATGTTTTGCTAAATTCGTCGAATACAAGTGTCTCGGGTTCTCACACTGGAGGGGCCCGATTAGGACAAGTTAAAGTTTACACCCTTCGAGTTGAATTTTCTTGGTTTCGCTTGGCTCACCGCTTCTTTGTCTTTGTTCATTATATCAACACGTTGAGTGTCTTCAACATTTGCTGGACCCCTCAACATCCGATGATAAATCTTCATTTCGTAAGTGTGAAAAAATTGTCAGCAGAAATATTAAATTTTTAATAAAACAACAAAATCACCATATTTGACAGCATGACAGCAATGTAAACTATTGCCAATAATGAAAACTATTGCCAATTGCTTTCTGGCTGACGAGAATAGCTTTTCTTGGTCGAACCATTCGACTCCAAAAAACATCAATCGGGTGACAACCCGAGACACTTGTATTCGGCGAATTTAGCAAAACATCCATCAAGCAATAAACATTACCTAATTATCTGTAAAGTAAAAGGCAAAAACTCGTAGTTTTGCATTATTTTTCCTTTGATTTTTCCACAAACGAAAGCAAATGACATTTCCAACTGACGCACTTGTCATTCCGGGTACAGTCTGCAGTATAAGCTAGACTGCCTTTCAGTTGTTCAAATCACGGCATGCGTGGCTTTCTTTAGGACATAATTAAAAATCTTTATTATTTAAATAATTTATCTCTCGGTTATTATTAACTTTTTTCTGCAAAAAATTATGTTTCCATAAAGAGAAAATGATTCTCTAACGAAATAACCTTAAAAAATTCAACAATATCGAAAAAGAATTTTTTAGGCCTTCGTTTTTATTTAATAATTTCGGTTTGAATAAAACTGGAGCTTTCTTTATGGGTCCCATGCGTAGGGGACCATCTCAGCTACAACATATCCAAAAATTGAATTTCAAATTTGAATATCTTAAGCGCTAGAGCGACTGATTTGTCCAACTAGACTCACCCTGTATAAGCCTTAAAAATTTTACAGCAGACATAAAAAAGGCGTTAAACAATAAAATATTTTTATCTGTGGAGGAAGATGTATTGTTAATGAATTGAAACTTTTCGTGGCTTAAAATGTTGGCATTGTTGGTCCTGACTCCTGAGTCTATGCTTAAGATCAAATCGTGCGTTTTAGGTTTACAACAATGCAAAATCGAGTTTTTGAAGCTGTTGACAGTGCAAAAACGTACTTACACATGATATTCTCTTTTTTTGGAAATTGAAAATGCCTGACCGCCAAAAAGTTGCTAAAAGGAAATATAAGCCTTTTATTTAAGTAAAAAAAAATCGTTGCATTTCATTTTCAACCCCCCCAGAGCGATTCTTTACGTCGTAGACATTCAGGCCTTGGGGGGGTGGAAAACGCAAACCAATAAAAAATTTTCATTAAAGTAATAAAATAATATTAACAATTAACAACTTTTTCGCACACAGGCATTTTGAAATTCCAAAATTCGAAATAATGCTCCCCCCTACTGTATACACAAAAAAATTTGCTTTTATTAATGTAACCAACTTGGACTTTTTTGAGAGATCGTCAATTTGAAATTTTGTGTGAATAATTTGTATAATCAGCCTAAACTTAGGGAAAAAACAACTGACAACGTGTTTTAAGGCTAATAAATCAAACTACGGCACTAAAAATTTGACAATTATGGCTTGAATTGACAAGAAAATTCAAAAGAAATTTTGAAAGATTGTGTTAGTTTTAGGAAAAATCATGAAAACAACATGTTGTGTTGTGTTAACTCGGCCTATTATATTTTCACTCCTGACGTCGCTCAAATAAAAATATCTGTATTTTTATACAATGTATATTTAAAATTAAAACATTCTTTGAGTTGAGGCCATCCAGAAAATGTGAACAAAAAAAAACGTTGATCAGTCAGTTTATTGAAATTTTGTTGGAAATATTTCCAAGGAAAGTTTCTTTAGGTAGGGGAAATTTATTGTCTTTCGGAAACCTATTTGAAAATAGGGAAAATATCGGGAATTTTTCCTAAAAAATTAATTCCCGGGAATCGCCCATCTCTAGTCGAACCCAATAAATAATGAGAAAATGTTACAACATCGATTATGTCACGACAATGCGTGACCACTTAATAATTTATTCTTTGGAAATAAGAAATTGGGACGAGAATCAAAGCTTGTAAGTAGGTCTACGTAAAAAAATCGGGCGATAAATTCATAAAACTCCCGAGCTCTTTACTTTCTGAATATTACAGGCTGAGGTCAGGAGCAATATTCACTATTTTTAGACTTATTTGATTAGCGGACCATTAATAAAACTAATAACACGTTTTTAGTTAAATGCTGCAGAAAACCCCAGGGAAAGATGTATAAGCCCTTGAACGAAATACTTCAATAAATTGATTTCATTTCTTTTTTAAAGTTGCCAACTGGTTATCGGAATTCTAGTACATACAAATTGATGTGGAAAATAGTTTCTACAATTCTACTCAATCGTAGGTTTTTTAAGACCAGCTGCTAAAAGGTGCTTTGGAAACAATGTAAAATTAGAATCACGAATTTCACTTAATTATTCACGTGATGCGCGCCTTTTGTTACCTTTTAGTTTAGGATACGGCCATCAAGGTGAGAAAATAGGACAGCTGTGCGCTGATTCAACCTATTTCAAGAAGAATTTTTACGGCATTATGAAAATTGTAGACACTGTAAGTGTGAAGAGAAGATAGCTACAGATTCACCTCGGTTAATCATAAGATCGCAGGAGAAGCAAATTCTACCGTGACTGGGACAATCCTTATCCATATTATATTGTATTATCTGTATGCTGTTTTCCTGTTGCAACATTCTTTTTGACCGGGGGTGTACACACAGATTCTAACCTAACAATGAATTTGTATGGTTCTCTCTGGATGATCTATATTAACTCGTAAATTTTACATAAAGTCGATTGAAGATCTACAAATCCTCTCAACTGTGAACTGTGTAAAACATACTTTAAGCATCGCAATTAGGGTTTACAACCCAAGTCCGGAATTAGACTCTCAGGATTATTTTTACACAATATCAATCCTCGAATTTTGGGAAGATTGAGTCTTTTATTTGGGCAAAATGAAAATAAAAATTAGAAAGGTTAAATTACGGAAATCGTCTTTTTTCTGAATTCTGCCATTTTAGTAAGGTCTTAAATTTGCTAAACCACGTCATTTTCCGTTTTTATGATCTAATTTATTAAACTACTTCTCAATTTTTTTATTCCTGGTTTTACTGCAATTGAAATGTCTTTCAATCTTTTATTAGAATAACATACTCTCATTTACCACGTATACCACAATAATTGGTTCATGCTAACTAACAATGGAATTACTTTTCTTAAAGTCAACTAAATTAACGGTTTATTGTTCCTGGGTACCAAAAAACTGCCAGTATTCTATATTATGACAATTTCTTTGAAATACCTGTTAAAACAAAGTTGATTTATAGAAATTGCAATACTGGAAATTTGAAACCCGAATAACACTTTTTTCTTAAATGGCACCCTAGTAGTTTTTCTGCATGGATGGGTGCAGAATTGTATTTTCTTTTCAACGGTACCCATAAAATGTCTAAAAAAGGAAACGATTAAAATCGCTGTTTTTTCCATAAGAAAAAAATTTTATTCGGGTTTTAAATTTGCAGCATTTCAATTTCTTTAAATCGACTTTGAATCAGCTTGCATATGACTTTTTGGCACGCATAACGTACGTTCTACTTTACAATGGTGGGTCATTTTTATCATTATCGCACGTGGCTTCAAAGTTATAGCCACTTTTCCGCAGCACTGTTTTGCGCATTAATTTTTCTAAAAATGTTAATAAAACCTAGGCGGCCGGTCGAAGCGAGTTACATGTTAGGTGTTTAGCTTAGTTTTTCTTCCTCTATCCAAATCTGCAATAAAAAATGGGGGTTGCTATTTCAAATTTAAAAGTTGCACCCTACTTCCGGTATAACCGAAAGTGCCCCATAGTCGCCAATAATTTTAATAGATTCTGGATGTGTCAGTTTCTGTAACTGCCAAATCTTATAACTGCGAGGGGTTGACAACTTGAAAATTTTGGTGTACAAGCATGAGAAATTTGTACAATTTTTTTCAGGAATTTTGGAAATTTTTGAAATTTTTTTGGAAATTTTGGATATTTTTACATGATTTTGCACATTTTCTGGAAATTTTTTAGAAGTTATGGAAATTTTGGTGTACATATTCTTACCCAGTTGTCAATCCCTCGGCACTTTGCTTAAGCCTGGAGGTATCTATATTGTTCCATATTCGTAAGAGACCCTGTATAGCGAGATAAAGAAGTTGATAAAATAAATCACGTAGGTAATTACTATACTGTAAAAATCTTTTAAAAGTGTCTAGCAATAAAGTTTATGGCCCATTGTCGGGGCCTTGCCGCACAATGGGTACAATACCCTACTAATGAGCCATATAATCTTTATTGGTAGACCCTTTTAAGAGATTTTTACAGTACTTTTTCTACGATCGCAAATCGAGATAATATACAAAACGTTTGTTTCGAGGTTTGTTTATTTTGAACATATTAGTTATAATTACCATATTTCACTACTTTTAACTTTTCTGTCACGTTTTTGACGTTAGCTTTGCAAAATTCCGCCATGGTCAAATACAAAAGTTACTCGTTCGAATTTAAACTAACAACAGTGAGATGGGCATTTTGATAACCGAACTTCCAACGCTAGAAGTTTGGAGTGAGCATACTCCCAGATCCCTAACTCTTTATTTATTTTTGGAAAACAATTATTCAAAAGTACCGTTATCCCCCATTAGGTGGACGTCCATGTTCTTATTGTTGTCAAGTTATTTATTATTTATTAACGCCAATTCAATCGTAAACACTAAAGTTAACCCTAAGAAACCATGTTTCACTTTCGTTTTGTTTTGTTTCGTGCTCTGGTTTCGTAGATGTTCAAGGACACTCGTATGCTGGCGTAGCGCAAGATGATTTCGAGGGGTGTGTTGAAAGTAATTTTTCGTGTAAGAAAGACATATTTTTCTTCGAGAATTTTGTGTCGTGATTAATTCCAGGTTTTCCAGAAGCGTATACACCCTGGAATATATCCACCGAACGTCATCTTTTGACATACATTAGAACTTTCTATCACTTCCGGTTACGCCGGAAATGGCTTTAATTTTGAGTTTTTTAATGGGACACCAGGTACATTTTTATATTTTTGGAATTTAGGAGTCATTCTGAGTATTGTAGTGTCATTTTATAAAGTCTTTTCTTTTGTTTTGAGAAACTTTATTGTGGTACTCATTTTTTGTGGACAAAAATGCCAAGTTGGTGGTATCATTGCACGCAGAAAAAAATATCTGTTTTCATGGATCAGGTGTACTGAAAAACGTTTTTCCATATTTTGAACCCATCCAAATAAAGCCTAAATGAGCCGAAATGAAGTATTATTAATTTTATGAGAATAACTCGGAGAATAACTGACTTCCATCATAAAAGACGAAAAAAGTGTATCGCAGCACTCTAGATCCACAACAAAATTCTGCCAAAAACAAGAAAAAACTCGCGAAAATGACACTAAAATACTCAGGATGATCCCTAGATTCCAAAAATATATCGGGTGTCCCATTTAAAAATTCAAAATTAAAGCCATCAAAAGGTTCTGTGAGCACGTTCACTGTGAGGCTTTTGAATTTATGGTTACGTTGCAAATGCCAAAGTCGAACAGAATTGTCAGCCAAATGACGGAATGATTTAATTCGAAAGAAAATCAAAAATCAAATTGAGGAGGGTCGCCAAAAAATTTGTAATTGTGAACGTAGAGGTACCCATACATTTTTGTGAATTTTAGTGGGAAACATAAGGAGAAAATACGTCAGTTGAAGTTTAAAAAGTGTCATCGGTCTCCATCTGCAGTCCCCGATTCATTATCATAATCTGGCTCACTTTCTGACTCTGCTAACGAAATTATGACTGGAGGTATGTCGGCGAAGTTATCTCCAGTTTTTGTTATCCGTAGATGATTTGGATCTTCTTTTAAAATTGCGAAGACTTCGCTTTATCTAAAAACATATTTGTAAATTTTCCTCCATCATTTCAACTATCTGTGTTTTATTCATTTTCACTTTGTCAACGATTTTGCCAACATTGTAAAGTTGCCCTGAAAGTAAACTAAGATGAAAAAACAGGAATCCAATTTCAGAAATCAAAATTCCCAGTTAGTTAGTCAGGTCAAAAAAATATGGATTATATGTGGGCTTTGTTTTAACCAAAACACTAAAAGCGCCTACGATACAGCCTGTAGACGTCATCTCATCCATCATTTTACGGTTTAATGATGATTACCAGCTTTCCCATACCCGGCGCCGGTAACGGAAATCTTCATAACATCCAAAACTGAGGACAACTAGCTTTCTCACTACCGACCGGTACCGAAGTACCGTAATTTAAATTTCAGGCTAAACGAAAAAATCAGGTATTTTTCTGTTAAAAAGTGGAAAACCACACACCGAATCTCATTGATATTGTTTCTCAAAGTCCAACTGGCATAGATTCAAAAAATGATTCTTCCGTCAATTTGACAGATGAGTGCTAAAGAATAAAGTATACCTGCATACGTAAGTCACTGTGAAATTTAAACTTGGAATAATTGCTATACGTAATTATAGGTCCTTCAAATTGAGGTAAATTATTTTTGCCAGGGCTACCAACATTAACATTCGGATATTTGATCTAAAGTGTGAACAAAAACTTTTCCGATCTAGTGGCCCTTGCCGTGAGAGACGTAGGGCGTAGACTGATGCAAAGGGAAATCTGACAGTGACGTTGTCATATAATTATCGCAGTCTACGCCCTACCCTACGTCTCGCAAGTTAAAGGGCTACTAGATCGGAAAAGTTTTTGATCACTCTTTATTTCTTATTTTAACGTGATATTCCCATGTGGTATCACTGGAGGTCACCTTTTATAGTCGTTCGGATTCTATGATTCTAATTGGAATTAACCGTTATTAGAAGATAACCAATCGTGATATTTTAAGCACATTACTTATGCAAAATAAATAAGGAGATAACAATATTATAACAATCGCCTTATTTAATCAATTTGGTATGGCGGAAAATCAAATAACCAGTTAGTGATTCAACTATATCCACGAATATCCGTCTTTATGAGTAAAATGGTAGAAATAAGACATGAATGGTGTGATTACCTCACTACAAATTACCAAAGTAAGCCATCAAGGTCGGAGGAAAGAAGAGACGCGGTGAAGTGAAGACATCCGCCTCGGACACGCGCCCTCAATCACACAATGTAAAATCCTGAAATATTTACCAAAAACGCAGACCATAATGCTGAATAATTGCAATTAAATAGCAAAAGGTGAAGGATAAGGGTGTGGAAATTCCCAGAGTGCCGGTTACCGGCGTTCATGACTTGCAAACAAGCATGGTGGATGTCAAAACGCCGCCTAAATTCCTATTTATAACAATCGAAACCACGTGTTTTGGACTTACTTCTATCACGATTCTTCCGACGGGTTGGTTGTCGGCGGATAGATCCATGAAAACTCTCGGTAGACCCATTTTGTTGCTAAAATTCTTAACGAGCAACGAAGACGATGACACCAAATTCAACGTGCACTGAACCGCGAATGCGCTTTTACAGAGTGGCGACGAGAGAGAGGCGGCTCTGCGAGAAAGAACGAAGAAGGCCATGTTGACGGAAGTACTACGAACGTCACAATGACAACCATGTTCATATCAAGTTCAATTTCTTTTTCTCATACGGGCTTTTTTAGACTTCTGGAATAAAGGAATGCCTTAATTTTGTCGTATATTATGCAGGACACTTGCCAATTATTGACGCTTCTTCTGCAAGAAACTCAAAAAAACTGCCGATCAGTGTCGAAACTTTTCACCGAACTTTGTATCCTTTTTCCACAGAACACCGCGTTTTTCGAATAGCAACGAGAGGGTGCCCACTCTCGCAAATTATGTCATTTCGCATTTCCGGTTTCTCGAGATGGCGCGTTTTTCATACAAGCAAAAATTCAACTTGATAAGTTAATTTTATGTCGACTTCTTGACTTTAGCATATAGTCCCGGAATTAGGCTGCAATATGTTACCAAAACAGGCCAGAAAAAGCGGCTGATTCAACCATGGCCGTAACCTTAAACCTTAAAGGTCGTATTCCATGTTCGTAACATCGCAATTTTTTTGCGAAAGTTGCGATATATCGCATATCGCACATGGAATACGACCTTTACTCTTAGCCTTAAAGTAACGTGTGAACAAAAACTTTTCCGATCTAGTTGCCCTTGCCGTGAGGGACGTAGGGCGTAGATTGCTGAAATGATCATTCAAAGCTAAGTCTGACAGTGACGTTATCTATAAAAATTTATAAAAAAACTTTTTGATCACTCTTTACAATTCAAGTTGAGTGGCGGTTCATTTGAGTTAACATGGCAAGAGAAAATTCCCCAGCAATCAGTGGTCCTAAAAAGTTGACACGTACCTGACAGTTATAGGCAGCTTTCTATTTGTTGCCGTGTATATATGAATGCATATCTCTGCAGTTACAAAGAAATAAGGAAAACAATAATCAATAACCAATAATATGCCGGAATCTCGGCCAAATAGCCAGCAAATTTTCATTTTAGCATGTGATGCATGCTCGGTATAAAGTAAAGTAGATTTTATCGTCCTAGGTGCGAATTTTACTCCGCTAATCTAAATTTTCAGTGTTTTCTGTGGTGACTAAAATTTTTGCGACATTTCGCCAAACTGCACAAAGTCCAAAGTGTGAATACATTTTTGATACATTTTTTTTGGGCAGCTGGTCTTACTGGTGATGGAATCGGGTGCAGATTTTATCAATCTGCACCTTAGTATAGTGCCTTCGCAGACGCACAGATGTGTTAAAAAGGCGGCGAAATGTTAAATAAATGTTGTTACAGAATTAAAAAGTAGAAAATGAACAGAAAAAACAAAAATTTTGAGGGTAAATGAAAAGAATTGCGAGAATTTAAACAATATTTGACCAATTTTACAATATTAACGCTCAGCGGGCTGAAAAATTGCGAAAGGGAAATAAATCAAAAGGATGTGAAAATAATGAACTGTGATTAAGTAGAATTACGAAATGTGACACGAAAATAACCAAATTATGCAATTCAAACTTTTGTGGAGGTTGAAATACCTACCTACTTATACATACCTACCTACCTAATTGCGAAAGAAACTAGGAAATTGTATAAAAGGTAAAAGGGTTGTACCGTTTAAGGGTCGCTTTTCGCGAATGATCAATAAAGACCTTTTTTGTACCATCAATAGAAAGCTATAGGTCCTTTAAGGCACTGGTGGGGGTTTATTGCGCTTGGCCCCGTATAATACGCATGCGTTGATCTTGTGTCATTTCTAGTGCATTTATACGTCATTTGTCACTACTGTCAACAGAATCTGGGACCTTTCACGTTTACCACGTGCTATTTTAACCTACAATGATGAAAAATGACACATAACTGACAGTAGACATTCAAGTAAATTCTGTCGGCGGTCAAAAAATGACTGCGCATACGGCCATACATGGCGGCATGACGTCACGCTTAAAGGACCTATCGAATAGTATTAATTCAACCCTTCAACCCTACATTATACAGTGAAATTCGAGTTTCCACCACTAAATTTCATCCCCTTCGATGATTTTCTCCTAAAAGTCACTCCTCCTTTCTCGAAGATGTAGTAAGATCAAGATCTCATAATTTCGCAGAAGATATTATTGCTTCTCTGTTTGAAGTTACATGGTTTTATGGATGTTTCAACCCCTAAACTCCAACCCCCTATTTCACCGCCGCCACATGCTCTAAAGAAAGATGTGTTTTCAATTTCACAATCCTAATCCAATTCGTTGAAAAATTGCGGTCATTTGTAGATTCATGTTTTCAACCCCTCATGATTTCACCCCTTTATGATTTACAGGGGCGAGTTTATTTTTCCGGTGTTACATAACTCTTGCGTATTTTTACTGACTTCAGTTGTTCATAAATAAGTCAATATACAGGGTTTCGGAAAAAATTATAAAATAAATAAAAATAAAGCCACCGGAAGATGTAATAATAACTTTTTAATAATAAACTTATTGTTTACCATTTTGGTGTACAATATTTTACAATAAACAAATTGGTCTTTTGGTTTATGGAAAAAAGGAGAAAGAAAAACTATAGGTAATTTACCTGAATTTTGCACAATTAACATACTTAGGGAGTTGAAAATAACACAAAAATAAGCCAATTAAGCAATAAATGAGACTTTTGCGTTGGGTGAAATACCTGCTACTTATATGAATATGCAGGGTGGGTAATTTTTCGATGCTCACCATTGGGATCTCCTAAACGGTAAATGATACGGGGTCGGTTAAATTACAAAAAAGTTGCGCTATTTCTTGGCGATTAAGAATCTAAAGAGAATTTCCCGATATTTTGATTCGTTCCTGAGTTATCACAAAAAATCTGAAAATTGACAATTTGAAGAAAAATTAATATCTTCCTAACGATTGATGTTATTTAAATGAAACTTGAAACTTTTATATTTTTGACAGCTGTCAATTGAATGGCATTGACAGAAATTTTCTAGGCCTTCTAGATTTTGAATAAAGACAGTAAATTTTTCTTTTTCTTATGGGCGCCATATTGAATTTTAACACCGTCGGATACACAGAAAAATTAGCTTCTCAAAAATGTAACCAACATTAACGTTTTTGAAAAAATATGTGAAAGCCTGAATCTCACGACCGCAAGACGTAATTTCTTACTGATGAATTTAATTGTTTTCACATTTTATAAGAAATTGAAGAAATTGGCGTACTTTTTTGCAATTGTTTTTCACCTAAGTTTAGGCTGATTTTACAAATTATAAATACCAATTTTCAAATTCTGACATCTGTCAAAAAAGTTCATGCTGAATAAATTTTTGTAAAGTTAATTTTTTTGTGTATTTGATGGTGTCAAAATTCAATATGGCGGCCATAAAAGAATCAAAAGTTGACTGTCGTTATTCAAAATCTAGAAGGCCTAGAAAATTTCTGCCAATGCCATTCAATTGACAGCTGTCAAAAATATAAAAGTTCCAAGTTTCATTTAAACAACATCAACCGTTAGGCAGATTTTAATTCTTTTTTAAATTGGCAATTTTCTGTTTTTTGTGATAACTCAGGAACGAATCAAAATATGGGAGAATTCTCTTCAGATTCTTAATCGCCAAGAAATAGCGCAACTTTTCTGTAATTTAACCGACTCCGTATCTTTTACCGTTTAGGATAAACTGAATGCAAATGCGGGTTTCAGTTTGTTACAAAGAAAAACTAAATTACGCGAATTTTGCAAAATTAACAGAGTTAGGGGGTCGAAAAATTGTAAAGGGGGATGAAAAGTCTCAAGGGGATGAGAATTAATCGTAATTAAGTAGAATTACGGAAAACAGGAAAATTATTATGCTTTGGCTTTTGGGGATTTGAAATATTGCGAAGGGGGTCGAAAAAGTGAAAAAGGTAAACATAGTCCATATGAGGAGAACTAGCGAAAATTACTCGAAAAAGATGCGATCTGCGTAAACTTTGCTTTTTGAGGGTTCACTTAATATCATGAAAGGGGTTGAAAAATTGTTGATGCTTTGAAAATGAATAAAAATGACTTTGAAATTTGAATTACCGAAAAATCACAAAAAAGCCCGAAAAAATAAATAAAATGTATTTACTCCGCTCGCTAGGGATTAGGGGTTGTGAGTAGCCTAGGGGTTGGTTTTAGGTTGAAGATTCATAAAACCTTTTTTCATTGGTTGGAGAGAGAACAACCGTGCCTCAATGAAGCGTCAAGGAACGTCGAACGTTCAGTTTACTTTCTTCCTCAGATAAACGAGTCTGAGTGAGACCCAGCGCGCGACATTATTAGGGCGCTACGCACAAACTTTCTAGGTCGTACGGTACGTACAACAACGCGGAGAGAGACGGCTTTGAAAACGTACGTGTTTTATAACCGGGTACGATGGGGCTAAGTCTCGCGAACGGAGTGTACTTTGTTTGCTACCTTAAATGAGGTGCCTGTATTGTTGGTTGCCTCCACTAGAAGCTGCCCTGTATTATTTTTTTAGTAGGATGTACGATGGACCGTCCAATTATTTTGCGGGTTTTGTCAATTAATATAATTTCGCATATTTTATGTTTGGAATATCTCGGGAATTGGAATTTGTGGTTGAAACCATAAAATCGCGAAAATTGGTTTTGGGCATTTGGTTCTGTTACAGCTGTCATTGTCAGTAATGTCAGTTGTCACATGGCTGTCACTTTCAGTCTAACCTAAAATTTACAATCGCTTTAAAGCTTTCCAACTTTCCAAATTTGAGTTTAAAATGAGCTTCGACGACTACAAAGACGTGATATCGGAAGGTGACACGGTAATTTTATACCTAACCATCAGCCAAGTTTACAGCGTTAAAGCAGAAGGACGAATTTTAAGTAAAAAGGGGGTGCAAGTAGAAAACGTGTTCCAAACCCCGTACGGGGCACTTAAATGCGCTGATTTGGTAGGAAAACAATTCGGTTCCAAAATAAATCTTAGTAAAGGGTGGGGCTACGTTCTGCAACCCTCCCCCGAATTCTGGACTATTACATTACCGCATCGAACTCAAATCATCTACACCCCTGATATCAGTATGATAATCTTACAGTTGGAAATAAGCCCAGGAAGTACAGTTATCGAGAGTGGGACGGGAAGTGGATCATTATCTCATGCCTTAATCAGAGCTGTTAAACCCCACGGACATTTATTTACGTTCGATTTTCATGAAAATCGAGCTCAGATAGCTAACGAGGAATTTCAGTCTCATGGTTTAGGCAATTACGTAACTGTGACTACACGTGATGTTTGTTCTAATGGTTTCGGTGAGGACCTCGATAATAAAGTAGACGCCGTGTTTCTTGACTTACCCCATCCATGGTTGGCAGTGCCACACGCTATAAATGCCATAAAAGACACCGGAGGAAGGATTTGCTCTTTTTCGCCGTGCATTGAACAGGTACAGAAAACGTGTGCAGCCCTAACGCAAGGTGCCTTTCAAGAAATTCAAACGATGGAAATAGTGCAAACGTCATACGCTGTGCAAAAAAGACAGTTGCCAGTTGTGAATTTGGAATTTGTTAAGAGTGAAAAGGACGGAAGTGAGACGAAGAAAGAAAGGGAGACTGTTAAATGTCTCACGGCAGTTCCCCCTTCGACTTTGCCAGGGCACACAGGGTATTTGACTTTCGCAACACTTCCACCAGTTTGGGCTAGAAATTTACAAATTAACTTCAGTCAAGATTGTGAAGAATCTTCCAAAAGTTGATTTGTTTTATCTATCTGCGAATAGTTATCATAATTAATTATAATAAATAAATTTTTTTATCTGATTTTGGAATTCGATTTAATTTTTTCCTGCTTCCTAATTTAAGGGAAATATTAAGCAGTTATGTTCGAGGTACCGATAGACTTATGTTGTGCAAAAATAATGAAAAGTAACTTGAAAAGTATCTAGTTACTTTTTCAAAGTAACTTTCCCAGCTCTGCAAGCAAATTTTAATCAATTTAAGATGGCTCGATTATCGCTAGAAGAGAAATTTTAATCAAAACGCTCCAAGAGCGTAATTCTAGAGCCATCAGAAAACTTGCAGTAATGCATCAGATTCTTCTGGCTCCAAAATTACGGTCGTAGAACTGGAGGAGATTAAAATTTTAATAATCGAGCCATGTTAAACCGATTAATTTGCTTGACAATGTGACAGAAGTGAATTCTAAAAGGCATAACTTGACTTACAATTTCGAGTTTTTCGCGAAACTGCAGATGTTAATTAATTAATTTTTGAGTAAAAGAACAAAAAATGTCTTAATTTTTTGTTGTTACTCTGCTCAGAAAACTTCAAATATGATTCTAAGATAAAGAGAAGCAGACCATCACCGCGTTGATTTAATTTTGCAGCGACCCTAAATGTTACCTCTTCATTTACTGAAGAATATTTCAGAAACTAAATTAGTGTTGGTATATTAAATTAGTGGCCTCGACGTAGAAAAGTTGAGTTAACAACTTCACAAATCTTCATTGAAATCAATGAAATCGCATTATAAATAAAAATTTTATTAGCAGCCAAAGTTTGTTCCAACTTTTACGGGCCCACCCTGTAGCTTTAAAACGTACTTATCTTTGAACTGAGAATTCGGTTTTTTTTGCTAGTAAGTGAAAAAAGTACTGTAATCACCACGGTAGAGAAGACTATTTTTAGCCCTCGCGTCTTATACAGGGTATCCCTCGACGAGCGTCAGTTAGCCCTATCTAAAGAACTGTTTCTAGCATCGTCTTGAAAATTTGTACACAGGGGTTTCAATTAATTTTGAATCGACGTAAAATATTTTCATCAATGGCGCACTTCCGGTTATACCGGAAATAGGTACTAACTTCCTTATTTTAAATGGAACGCCCTGTATATTATGATATTTTTAGATTCTACGTTTCATTCTAAGTAAATTTTTACCAAGAATTGCTATGCCAAAAATCAACCATTTTTGAGAAAATCTAGAATTTTGCTTTCTTATGCCAAGTGCAGGCCTAAGTTCAAAAACCTGTAACATCCTTATAGTATGACATGAGAAAACGATATTAATTTGGCATGAAGTCTAATGTAGGGTGTATCCGTCCCTGGACTCAAATTGCTTCAAATACATACAGCGTGTTCTCTGCAAATTTTTAAACATCATCAACTTCATTGGTCAAAAAGTTAATTTTTTCAAATGGAATGCCTCAACTATTTTATGGTACATCGATGCAAAATTTAATTAGCTATCAGTTTAGTCTACATGTTTGCCATATTTAAATAAATAGTTTTTATGATATTTCTAAGTATTTGGAATTTGACCAAAATTTCATATTTAGCACGATTTAATAACCAAAGTTAGCTATGATTTTAGGAGCCTTTAGAGTTCCTTAAGGCTGCTCAAATGAAAATTTAATCCTATTTTAATCCTGTTTTAAAATGTGAAATGGTCAAATTCCAAATACTTGCAAATATGACAAAAACTGCTTATTTAAATATGACAAACATATTATAGACAATTAAATTCTACATCGATGTGCCATAAAATAGTTGGGACATTCCATTTGAAAAAATTGACTTTTTGACCAATGAAGTTGATTATTTTTAAAAATTTGCAGAGAACACCGTGTATGTATTTGACCCAATTTGAGTCCAGTGGCGGATACACCCTACATTAGTCTTCATGCCAAATGAATATCGTTTTCTCATTTCGTACTGTAAGGATGTTACAGCTTTTTGAACTTAGGCCTGCACTTGGCATAAGAAAGCGAAATTCTTGATTTTCTCAAAAATGGTTGATTTTTGGCATAGCAACTCTTAGTAAAAGTTTACTTACAATGGAACGTAGAATCCAAAAATATCATAATATACAGGGTGTTCCATTTAAAATAAGGAAGTTAGTACCTATTTCCGGTATAACCGGAAGTGCGCCATTGCTGAAAATATTTTACGTCGATTCAAAATTAATTGAAACCCCTGTGTAAAAATTTTCAAGAGGATGCCAGAAACAGTTCTCCAGATACGACTAACTGACGCTCGTCGAGGGATACCCTGTATGTAAATGTAACTATAGTCTGTCCGGGATCCACACGACCGGGATTCACCCTATTTCCATGGTGAATCATTGTTGTCAACAATGAATCGCCATGGAAATCGGGTGAATCTCGGTCGTGTGGATCCCGGACAGATAAGTGTTGTGAATTAACATGTTATTTATAAATCGGGTTAATTAACACGTTATTTTTTGTTATTTATGAGCCACTTTGGGAACAGTCTGAAGTGAAGTAAAATGTTTATTTAGGTATAAACAAAAAATATATTTGGCTTGAAAATACTATACCAATGATACTAAATATTACTAAAATATTAATTTCTTGCGCAAATCTATTTCATTACTGACAAACGATGACCAATGAAAATGTTTTGTCTTGCTTCCACAATCCACATAGTGAGATTAGGTACGGAATTTAATGGGAAAATCTATAATTTGCAGACTGGTCCGTATTTTGCAGACTGGCTTGTTCCTCTCGTCCGACCGGTCTGAAACTATCCCAAACTCGCTTCTCCGGCTAGTATCATTTTACCGAAAAAACACATTTCCACCCCGCTGCCGCCCCCTCGAAATTCACCCCCAGAACAAAACCTTGCAGACTGTGGTGTTTTTCTGGTCCGACCGGTCTGAAACTGTCCCAAATAACTTCTCCGGCCCCACTTTACCGAAAAAACACATTTCCACCCCCTTGCCGCCCCCTCGAAATCCACCCCCAGAACAAAACCTTGCAGACTGTGGTGTTTTTCTGGTCCGACCGGTCTGAAACTGTCCCAAATAACTTCTCCGGCCCCACTTTACCGAAAAAACACATTTCCACCCCCTTGCCGCCCCCTCGAAATCCACCCCCAGAACAAAACCTTGCAGACTGGGGTGTTTTTCATGTCCGACCGGTCTGAAACTGGCAGAGAGGTGGAAATGTGTTTTTCTGGTAAAGTGAAGCTGAAGAAACGGTTTTTGCTAATTTCAGCCCGGTCGGACCACAAAAACACCCCAGTCTGCAAGAATTTGTTAAAGGGGCGGATTTCAAAGGGGTGGCAGGGGGGTGGAAATGGGTTTTTCTGGTAAAGTGAGGCTGGAGAAACGATTTGTGCTAATTTCAGCCCGGTCGGACCACGAAAACACCCCAGTCTGTAAGAATTTGTTAAGGGGTGGATTTCAAAGGGATGGCAGGGGGGTGAAAATGTGTTTTTCTGGTAAAGTGAGGCTGGAGAAGCGATTTGTGCTAATTTCAACCAGGAAAATGTCAATGGTTAATTAACTACAGGATTAATGAACAGTTTTTATTGTTATTTATTATATTGGATAATTAATATATTAAATTCCATTTAAATTGGTTAATTATTACCATAAAATTCCAGGGTTAGTTAACAGTTTTTGTTGGTATTTAAGTATGTTAATTACCACCGTTATTTAACACAATTTTTACGATGATAATTTTCTGTTATTTAACGTAATTAACATTTGCTAATTAGCCGACTCACAACACTATACTTGTAACCCTCGGGGGTTCGCACCTCGGGGTTACAATCTTGCCGCTTGGGCTAAAATAGTTCTTATTTTTTTATCTTGGTCAATAATATATTTTGCACTCCTGGGAGTGAATTGGCAATTTTAGGCACTCTTTTGCGAGACTGAAGTATGGGTCATTCACTCCCAAGGGGCTGAAGTGCTGTTGCTAGGTAATTTTATAAAGAATCCATTGATACTTGCATTGACAGATTAAACTCCGTCAAAACTGACGTTTCAACATTTTTCGACTATTTTGGGTTCAAATTGAATCGTAGTGCAAAAAATTGCGTATATACCACAGGACAGGACTGAAGTCACATTTAATCCCTCTCTTGATTACTGCCTCAGCGTTTCGCTAAAGCAGTAAATTTTCACGCTCGGGATTAATGACGCACTTCCGTCTTTTAGTATAGGTATACTTATTAATTACCTACTTAAATGTTTTATTATGACCTTTTATTTTTTGTTAGTTGATACAGTTTAGTCTTTTATTGATGCTTTTTTCTAAGATTTCATATTAAAATTGACCTTAAAAAGCTATACCTACTTAATACTTATCTAATTTTTGGGCAATAAAAGTTCGGTTTTGATTAACATTTTCATAATATACACTTATACAGTGCTTTTCAAAAGTAAGGAATAAATTCAGTAACTTTTTCGACGGGAATATTTCGCAAATAGCCTCGGACAAGGACAACCTTACTTTTTTGATGTGCATCCGAAGGTGTAGTCAGATTTTTTTTTTCACTTACCCTAATTTTGGAACCTACTTTTTTCTCAACGGATTCGGAATCTACGATTTTTTCTGGGTTGAAAACATGTCAAACTTTACCGGAAGTGCAATCACGGCCACCCTAGATTTTTAAAAACATCGAAGAATCCGGTGAAAATTTCCTTGAAACTGGGCAATTACATTTGTTAAATTCTTTTTGAAATTTTGACAGGTTTTAAAATTGAAAAAATTTGAAACAAACAGAATTTTTCTGAAAAGTAATTGCACAGTTCAATTTATATCGAAAAAGTAAGAGGTTGACATGTTCGTTTTTTTCAAAAATCTTAATTTTTCACCGGTTTCTTCGATGTTTTTGAAAATCTAAGGTGGTGGCGACTGCATTTCCGGTCAAGTATGCGGTATGTCACCGCCACCTTCAATTTACAAAAACATCGAAGAAAAATTCAAAGGACCGATTCTTATGGAAAGTGGCTTTCGGTGAAATTGTCTAAATTTTTGTTATGTTGTAGTTTTCATGATTCTGAACAAAAGTTATCATTGCGCCAACCTTCTGACATGGACAGTTTTTGCTACAAAAAATCCCGAAGATAGAACTTTTCCCATAAGAACTACATGTAGCGAAAATGGAATCGGCCGTTTTGCCATCATAATTCTACATGATAAGTTCAGAGGCACCTTTCTTACACATATTACTAACATACGTCTGTATGGAGGCCTTTTGAGCGTATTTAAATATTATGTAGGGAAGTGTAGGAAACGACGGGCCCAAAAATGTGTATAAACTTTATGGGATAATTCTATCTTCGGGATTTTTTGTAGCAAAAACTGTACATGTCAGGAGGTTGGCGCAATGATAACTTTTGTTCAGAATCATGAAAACTACAACATATCAAAAATTCAGACAATTTCACCGAAAGCCACTTTTCCATATAAAACGTGCGGGGTCCTTTTTGAAAAAAACAAAAAACAAAAATGTCAATAAATGTGACAAACTGTCTGGTAACCATGTAAATAAACAATGTTAATCATAACTGTCATACAGTCCACGGCATTTTTTAATTGAGATCGTAAATAATCTTCAATAAAATAAATACCTGACTTTCTCACCGTTGGGACACCCTGTATATTTACGGCACCGTAAATTTTGCGTCATAATAGAAATGCCAGGCTGATCAGTACGAAATTAGCTTCTTATTAGAACAAAATCGCATTTTTCTTGGCGACTATCGCATCACATAACTCAAGGAAGAGTTGAAACATTAAAACCAACAATGAACTTTTCCCATTGTGTATTACACGCAGAAATATAAATAATTTGAAATCAAAAAATAAATGCAGAAATAATATATTAAATACTACCGCCTAATATTTACATTAATTTAAAATTAATCATTCCATGCCGCAGACTTAGCTGTCAACAGGCATACACCTACTTACAAAATCAGGCATACAATTTTACAGTGTAAGATTTTATCACAAAAGCGCTCACAATTCCGTCCTTGTAAGACTAAAATCTCTAAGAGTTACTACATTTGGCAGAATCTTCTAACAAAAACAGTAATCACAACAAATGCCAGATCTCCTCTGGATTGTTTACGATAGTTCATAATTTTAAGCATACAATCATGGTATCTTCAGTCAATCCCACAAACAAACAAATCACAAGTGCATTAAATTTAAAATAACTACTCCATTATATACATATTATTCAGATTCAAGAAATAAGTGCACCTAATTTTATTAAAATAGCTCAAAAAACCTCAATCTAAGACTATTAGGGCTAGAGAGTGAATTTTCAAATTGACTTCTAAACGTAAAAATTGTTATCACAATAATTAGTCGAAATCTATAAACATAATAATCGTTTTGAAAATTTTATTTTCTTTTAAAACATAACAAGATCTGGTGGCAATATTCAACAACATTCAAAAATGACACACTTATCTACATCCATTTCAACAATCAGGACAGATAAATTTTAAATATAAAATATAAATAGAACCATATACACGATACAATTAATTTCCTAAACTTGTGTAGTAAAAACTGAAATTGAAGTCTCTTGGCTACGTCCACAGGACGCATAGTTGCTATTTCCTTGGATTGTTATGAATATTAAGTGGGAAAATTTCTATTCAAAGGCCGCTGCAATTCAAATCCATTAGTTGACTTAAGTGACATTATCGCTTACGTGATGGAGATCGTGTCGTCGTGCTTCCTGAAGAGCTCTTCGAATTCGATCCGTTTTTAGATTCAGGAATTGAGTTTAGGAAATTCCATATCAGTATTGTGTCGTCGTGTGAACTGCTCACTATTTGGAATTCGTCAAATTGCAGACGAAATACTCGACCTGTGTGTTCCTGGAAGGAGATGGAAAGTCAGAACGCACTAAAGAAATATCCCCTTTCTGCAGTTATTGTTTTGTTAAGTGACGGTTAGGTGTTTTATGCAGGTTACATCTGAGTATGATTGGAAATTTACAGCGTGTTTGCAAAAACTGCAGCGATGTTGTTAGTCGTTAAAAATGAGGAAGAATAAATTGGAGGAAACAGTTTTGTTTTCAAGAAAGTTTGACTGATGGACCGAATTTCTCATGAACACATAAATCTGATGTCTTTTTACCAGATTCATGCGCACGTCTTTTTTTACATTGCTTTATTTAGCCAATAAGCAAAGCGTTGCCTAGATACTACAGTATTACATCGATAACATTGCACAAATCGCCATACACATATTCTTTGTTACCAAATTTCACGTGACATTCGAGTGCAATAGTCGCTTATAATACCACAAGTGCATGCTATTTAATCGGTTAAATTTTGAAAATGGTTACGAAAGCTTGTTGCCAGTGGTAAAACAATGAGAACTAAATTGCCATTTATTATCTCTGATAATAAATGGCAATTTAGTTCGAATTGTTTTACCTAAACGACAACAAAGCTTGAGTAATTATTTCTAAAATTTAACCGATTACAATAGCGATGCACGAGTGGTATTCGGTAAGATTATTTCGCAAATTAAACTCTTCATTTTGTTAAAAGGGCGATTTTTTAAACCGGGGTTGCCTATACCCAAGAGCCCAATAAGATGTTGTGAACGAGCCTTTATAATTCATTGACGTTTGAGGTTAGGAAACGTGCAAACAAAAATGATTTTTTATCGAGGTAACCACTGATAACCGGTTATCTCAAGGTGTAAACTATAGGCGTTTTGGCGAGGTTGGTTATTAGCGGTAACGGAAGTTCCCCTCCAGTACCGCCATTTTGAACTCATTACCGGTTATGAATTTCATAACCTGCTCAACGAGGTGAGTTACTGACGGTTATCTGGTGTTTTCGACTTAAAAGTCACTTTTTCGGTTGTTTTAGGACGTTTGATAGTTTCATACACGGGTTTCATGTGATATCGCAATGTTCATAACTGATGATGGTACTAAATTGAATTTGTCACCAATTTCATGTAATGTGCTCAAAACTACAATTACGATTTTTGTTGAATTTTAAGTGTTTTGTAAGTGGTGACACAACAGGTTGATTTCTTAGTTCTCCATGACAATCTCATTGATGAAATGAATAAGTTGCCGCTCGTTATTAATTTTTTGTAGTTTTTTAAGGTTATAATTTGAAAACCTGTCACTTCCAAAATAACCATAACCGTTTTAGCGCGTTGAAAAGGTAACACTCAGGTGGGAAGTGGTGGGAGTCAGAACTTGACACTAATGACAGACCACCTATAACCACAACTGTATAACCGGTTATGACTGGTTACATCGCTAAAAAAAGCCTAATATGTCATTGAATTTTGAGATTATAACCAGAAGAAATCAGAGTCCTTTATGTCCAAAAACACTTAAAATATGGTTTGTGGAAGGAAGACTTTAATTGCGTGTAGGATATGTGCCTGGTGGTCATATTTATGGACCTTTATTTCCCTTAACTGATTTTACGTGGTACGTAGTTATTTTCAGCAGTGAAAAAATTGTGTTCAAAATCAAGTAGTCAAGAAAACGATTAAATGACTCGTGCATTAATCACCCTTAAATGAATTCGATTGGATAGAAATTTCAAAATGAGTCTGATTGATTGGTTTAAAAGGTAATTTGGAAATAATCTGCAAAATACAACTCGTGCATACCATGTTATTGGGCTAATTATTACGATATTGAAATGCATTCGAAAAATTACCGATAACAATCAATGCACTAAGGAGATTATACAGGGTGAGTCTGAAAGACTCCACATCCTTTATACCACAGAATCTACTGTTCAAATGATGAAGCTTGGTGCAAAAATTATTGGTCAATTGTGATTCCTCTTGATGTTATAAGCCGCCAAAAATCTTCATTTTTAAACGTTCTTTTTAAATATCTTTCAAAAGGTGTATCGCAGGATTTTGAATTTGGCTCGAAAAATTTTTCGAAAAAACTAACCACTCACGAGGAAATTTGAAAAAGCCGAAAACATGATCATCGTGATAAACCTAAAATTTCAATAAAAATCAAGTGTACGTTGACACGCATCACATTTCAACTGTTTTTTTTTTGCATTGAAGGTGTTGTCCTACATTTGTGCCCAGAACCATTGCTCACAACTGAAGAAAAAACATTGATGGTAATTTCACTTTTTTATGAGGTAGACTCATCATTGGTTTTAAGGTGATTACCTGCATCATGTTTTCGGTTTTTTCAATTTTTCTCGTGAGTGGTTAGTTTTTTCGAAAAATTTTAAGAGCCAAAAAAGTTTTAGAATTGAACGGGGAATACGGCCGCATATGCAAATTAGCAATATTTTCAATCATAAAAAAGTTCAAGGGCAAATAACATCAGGGCCACCCTATATAACAGAGATCTGTTTTTTGGATAATGTCTTAAGTACCATCAGCAGTTGCTTCTTGGTCTGTAACAATGTTGGGCAAAAATTCAAAATCCTACAATACACCTTTCGAAAGATGCAATGATTTGATTTTGACAATGAAAAATTAAAAATTCTTCACTGCCAAAATCAAAACGAAAGCGGCTGGTTTGAGCTCATGGTCTCAAACAGGGAACGACAGACAGCTGTTTCGATCTCTTGGATCTCATCAGTGTCGTGCACCCCGAATGAAACCACAAACTCAAACCAGCCAACCTTTAAACAGAAAATGCGACGAACTAAGAGTGTTGTGTCGACAACCGCGACCTCTGTGAGAGGTGGGGACTACTAGCTTCCATGATGTCAAAGACATCTAAAGAAAACTAGCGGCTGACAAAGTCAGCTCCGCCCCGGGCTTCGACACTACTCCTGTTTAGCAACAGGTGGCGTGAATGCAATGATTTGATTTTGACAATGAAAAATTAAAAATTCTTCACTGCCGCTAGTTTTCTTTAGATGTCTTTGACATCATGGAAGCTAGTAGTCCCCACCTCTCACAGAGGTCGCGGTTGTCGACACAACACTCTTACTTTCGAAAGATATTTAAAAAAAACTTTTAAAAATGAAGATCTTTGGCGGCTTATAACATCAAGAGGAATCACAACTGACCAATAATTTTTACACCAAGCTTCATCATTTGAACAGTAGATTCTGTGGTATAAAGGATGTGGAGTCTTTCAGACTCACCCTCACCCTGTATATGATTATAATTCTTTTAAGCGACTGTCAAAAATAACGCTTTCTAAATTCCGAATTTATGAATACCTAATTGTTGTAAAAATGTATGCTTTTTCAGAAAAACATTGATACATATCACGTCATGAAAGTTATTACTCGACCCAGGAGCTCGATGTTCCTTGGTCCTGTGATCAGTAAATAGATTATTGCAGCCAAAGAATTTTTTTGAAACCATAATTTTCAAAAAATATTAGTAGTATTCAATGTGAATAATTGTAGCAAAAAAAGTGAAAAACAAGTCGGTGGTTTTTAAAGCTTCGCCTCTCCTTGCGTTTTTTCTATTGGTGTTGATTCGCATGACGTCATTCTCCGCAAAACCATACACATCCCGATCTACCCCACCCCCGGCATCATCTGCTTCGTTTGCAAGTGTCCGTTTTTGTCATCAAAGTGTCATCCTGCATTTAGCCAAGCTTTTTTGGATCGATCGATTATAAAAATATCCCCCCGGATTGTGACGTCCACAAATACAACTTTTCGGATGCAAGTTCAAGTTTATTAATAATTTTTTCCTCAAAAACAGTGCGAAATACGACGACCTTTTTTTTAAGAGCAGTAGGTACCTAGCTATTAAGATTTTTGAAGTTTTTGAGCTGCAGTACTCTATTTCATGACTCGATATGTAAATATCGGCTTGGAGAAGTTATTCATTTTCTTCCTACACTAACTGAAAATGACATTTTCGGGACTCAGGAGGGCTGTGAAAGGACCGCTTCTCACGGCTAGTCGTGTAAAAATTATACTAACGGCTAGGCGTGTAAAATGGACAATATGGCGAAGGCGATTGGCGTATGAAGGAACACAGCACGCGCGACTTTGCCAAATTTAAATTGTAGGACTTGACGTCTAGATTTTTTTGATCTGTCACTTGGGTTCTCAAATTTCAAAATTAATTATTTATTTATTTTTAACTGGTGTAGGAAGAAAAATGTTGTATAAACCACAGCGAAAAAGTGGTTTTACGCGTCTCAGGAAATGGCCAGTCTCGCCTACGCCTCGACTGTCCATATTTTCCTTCGCCGCGTAAAACATCACTTTCACGCTTTGGGTTATAAACTACTATTTTCCTTTTCATGTAAATATCTATTAATTTACGTTAATATTTTTTAATTGCAAGCCAGTAAAAATGAGAATCTTCATTTTTCAAACGACGAATATATGACTTTTATAATTAATATTCAGACACTTCTTTTGGAAACACACTGTACAGTCTTCTAACGATCTGATCTTGAAAATTAAATTTAACATACTTTTCCTTAATGGAAAAAATGGCAACACTGAAATAATTGACTTCCTCGATGATGAATTCCAAGATGTGATTTTCTTTTTGATAATTTCGATTTTTCGTTAAAAATAGTGGTACTTACAATACGGTTTTTTAAACGATTTTCAAAAGTCAGCGAAAAAGTAGTATCATATATCCATTAAAAACTCTAAATTATTGTATAATGGGCTTTGGTACTCAAAAATCCTGGGCCACTGCATTGGTTCGTGTTTGTTGAAACAGAAACAAGGTCCGTTTTAGCAACGAGGATTTTCACACTAATTCTTTGTCTCTTTATAATTTTGACCTTCCACATCTAGTTAACTTAAGTGACATTTTTGAAATTTTTAATTACAGTTGGCGGTCGAAACTTAGCTAGATTTATGTCAAACAAGTTAACAGACTTTGATATCTGCACGGCACGGCTAACTCTAATTAGAAATTTTAAAAATGTCACGTTCGTTTCAATGACAATTAACTGGCCAAGGTTAGTCTTACGTGGAAGCGAAAAGAAAGCCTTTAAAACAGTAAAATTTTTACACACATTCGGCTATAAAAATAGTTTAGCCCTTAGTTATGTATAATTTATTATTATTATTATTAGATATGCAATATTTCATGAATAATACTTTATATACATTCCCAGCAATAGTGTTTCGAAGGCAAAACTTCAGCTTTCTTGATAACTAAAAAAAAAAAATTGTCAAAACAGACATTTACTGTGTTATGTCCATTTTCATCATTTTTTGTTAAGGAAGCAATTTGAATGATGTTGGTGTTCCATATTTTAAAAAATTCAACTTGAAAAAACATTGCTGGAAATTAGTGATTTCTAGTTTTTTTTAGTAATTTCATATTTATTTTCAAAGTAAAATTTCGTTAACTTTCTCCATTTTAAAGTACCGTAAGATCTAATAAAAACCGAACTAAAGTGGGCCACGATATAGTAGGTTAAGTAGGGCTAAACTGATTCAATAATCAAAATCAAGAGTGTTAGTTTCTGTTCCCTGTGGCTTCGCTGTCAAAAAGTGACAGATCGAAATTATTTCTACTGTCACATGAACGTCACTCTCAGTTCAGCCAACGTAACGGACTGTTCCACGGCCAACTCTAATTCGTTTTGTATTAGATCTCGCGGTACCTTCCATCTGATTTTGATTTGAGGTTTTTTTCCAGTATCTTTTCAAAGAACATAGAACTGTGAAGTTTCAGAATCTTTTGGCCCCACTATATCAACATTGACACATCAGAGAAATAGATAAAGCCGTTTTTATTTTTAAAAAACCGCAACAGTCCTACAGTCATATTGTTGGGGCATCCTGTATAAACCATGAAATGGTCGTAACTCATCTCACTGTTTAGTATTTTCTCTATCCTGGGAAGGATTTGAAAGTAAGACGCAGCGCACGAAATAAAGTTGAACTCTCCGAGTTGTACCGCGCAAAAAAAAATTGCACCTACAACTCCTACAAGGATTGCAAACGGACCACAACTGATATTCATTAATCACGTTCACCAAAACATTTTTTTTTATTTTTGACTGTCTTTGAAGGAAAAAAAAAGATTTTTGTATGAAATGGTTGTGAGGAATGAATATTAATTGAACTTACTACCAATGTCCGAAGGCAGAGAAGGTTGGCCGGCGTCCTGGGATCCAGCGCCGCCACCAAATCCCACACTTTGATCTTCCCATCGTAGGCGCCGCTGACTATGCGCTTCGAGTCGAAACGTATACACCGAACGAGTTCTTCGTGACCTTCCAAAATACGCAGGCAAGCACCACATTCTATGTCCCATAATCTGTGACGAAACAAAAATTGTTAATAATTCAAATTGGACTCGAAGTTTTCGAAGAAAATAATGAAATTCTCTACCAAAAAGGTCTTGCATATTTTGCAGGAAACTAACATAATTACGAGGGGTAGATAACCTAGGATTTATGGTGTACAAGTAGGAGGATTTACGAGTATTTTAGGGACTTATCGAGAGGATTTACGGTTATTTATAGGATTCATTGAGGATTTATGTGGATTAACGGGGATATATTGACCAAAAAGAGTTTATGGTGTGCAAATTTTCATTGGTTGTTGACTCCTCATAATTAATTATGATTTTACTCCCTAGACATGTAATGTCTCCACATGCCGTTCAACTTTCACGGTCTTCTTGCCGTAAAATTTTGTCGATTATACAGAGTGATCCAACACTATTGTCCAACGGAAAAATCACCCTTTCCTTTGAAGGTAAAGTTTTGATTTTTTTACAGCGTGTACAGAGTAATTAAGGTTCCTTTAAATTATTGTTCAGATTGAAAGACTTTTAAAAATGAACTCCGAGGTGTTTTTGATTTTGTTTTTTCGAATATAACCAGTCCCAATGACAAGTGACAGACAATGCACTTTCTGCAATTTTTTTTTTACATTAGGCCGGTTTTTCCATCTCATGTTAACATGAGGTTATTTCCATAGAAACAATTATCGTCAAATTAGGATAATAAGCAACACTTGTGACAACAATTTATTGTTTCTATGGAAATAACCTATGTCAGAGTTAACATGAGGTTATTTCCATTTTTTCTGTGGAAATAACCATTATTTCCATAGAAAAAGTTATTGTCACAATGGAAACTAGGGTGACAAACCTCATGTTAAAGTTAACATGAGATGGAAAAACCACCCCTAAGATGGTGATTCTGTAACTTTTAACATCAATGTTAAGCACTATTATAATGTTAAATGACATATTACAGTGCGTATCCGTCATTTAACATTATAACAGTGCTTAACATCGATGTTAAAAGTTACAGAATCACCCCCTAAATTCATTTGCACTGCAAGTCCCTGAAAGTTTGTTCACTTCGACAGGGTTACTGAGTACTGACATCATTCACCAATAATAATTATGCTACACCTTAAATTAAAACAGTGTTGCTCAAGGGGTCTCTGAAAAATGTGTGTTATGCCTTAGCATACTCCTACTAAAGTTACAATGTAATTGTCTGGGGGTAGGTAAGTGAAATTAACAGTTTTCGTATTACAAAAAACACTGACACTGATCATAAACCTATGCACTCGTATAGGGATGCATTTAAGAAAGAAAATATTTAAACTATTCCATTATTTGGATTTTTAAATTTTGTGTTTGTATTTCAAAATAGGAACCTATTCACTAACAAATAATGATAATCATAAGTTATTCTACTAGGAACAATAATGAAATTCGAGCCGATGCACATAAGTCGGCATTGCATGAAAAGTCAAATTACCTAAAGAAATAAGGGCCCATACACCCTGTGAAAAATTCAAAACAGCTCCAAAATAAAGGGCCATTTTTCCGCTGGACACTAGTATTGGACTACCCTGTCGAAAAAATAATTTATACCCTTTGTGGCAAAGGGCAAAGTTTTCGAAGAAAACAATGAAATTCTCCACAAAAAAGTCTTGCATATTTTGCAGAACACTAACATAATTAATTATGAGGCTGTGAAAGTTGACCGACATGTTGCATCCTGGCTTTACTAATGCACATGAAGAAATACCTAACATCTCACTAATGGGTTTAAGTAGCGTGGAATAAAATAGGCCGCGAAAATTATTATTAGTGAGATGAAACTCTGTGGGCATGTCACATGGAGTTCAACTTTCACGGCCTTTTTGTTAAATTTTGTCGATTATATGGTAGAACGTCTAGACATGGAACCAATAAAAAAAAAAAATTCTTTGAAAACTGCCGTTTTCGCTAAAATCTCGACAGGGAAAAGTTGCAAGAGGACAACGGTAAAACTTCAAAGTTATTTACTCCTTCTTAATGATTCTAATCAGCACCTACAAATCTCCCACTGAATATGTGTGCCAAATTTCATCAAAATCAGTTCAGTAGTTTCGGCTGTAGCGTGTCCACAGACATACGGACAGACACACGGACAGACACACACACAGACACACACACACACATTTTTCAAAAATAGGTTTTTTGGGTTCCTGGGACCCCGAAACGTAAAGATTTGATGTCAGTTCAATTTCGAATTTTTGATCGATTTTATATACTGCTCCGCCTTGAGCGTAGAAGTTAATATAAATAATAATATGAAACTGGATTTATTGTTTACCCTTGGCAACATGATTATTAACCGAGGGGTGAGCCGCAGGGGAAATCTGATGTGCAGGTGCTAGGAAATCTCGGGAAAATCTTAGGAAATCTGGGGAAATCTTGGAAAATCTTAGGAAAGAGAAATTTTGAGAAATCTGAGGTAATCTTGGAAATCTTGGGAAAAACATTCCGGGAAATCTGAGGAAATCTTGGGGAAATTGAGGAAATCTGGGGAAATCTTTCCAAAAGGAAATTTAGTGCACAAAATTTTCCCCTTCGAGTCACCCCTCGTTATTAACAGTAAGGACAAACAAATTGTCTTGTGGAGGATGTCAAGTTGCATATGTAGGCCAAACAGGAAGGAATTTAAAACGTAGAATTAAAGAACATATTAACGTACATAACGATAAATCCAGTTTTGGTAAACATTTAAGAATGAGCAAACACCCATTTAATTTAGAAAAAGACTCAAAACTTTTACATAAACACATAGCCACTTGCGGCTGTTTAATGACAGCACTTGAAAACGCGGAAATTTATGTTAGAAAATGGTATAAAGCAAGGATCAGTAAACATCAAAAATACAGAAGTAGTCAGGTTATACAGGGTGGCGAAGAGAGGCAGAGTATTATATATTCAATCTTATTTCCCACGCCAGTAGGCCATGAAACTTTTTTCCTGTAGTGGCAGTATTATTTGTCAAAGTGACTGAACGAGAATTTTGAAATTGTCATGTCAGTTGCAAATTGCTGTGTTGGCGGAAGGTGATATTTAGGTATTTAAAACGCCAAAAGCAATAACTAAAGAAGAAAAACTAAAAATAAAAAGGTGCTACAACCACTTACAAAGATTAAACAAAAATAATCAATCGAGAAAACAGATTGTTTGTATGTTGGTAGATATTTTTAAGGTAGGTAAAATGCATTCTATCACCTCTAGAACCAACTTTGTAGATTTCTGAAAACTATTAACCCTATTTTATCGACCAGTCCTGGTGATTTGAAAAATTCTTTCTGTGGCTAACGCGGCAAATCGGAATTTTGGACTTACATTTGATTTTATTTAGCAATAGTTCTCTCATGGTTTCACATTTTCAAGAGAAAAATAACTCAACTGGCAACAATGGTCTTCATTTTGACAAAAAACTTAACCTGAAATTTACGTCAATCAAAGTGTAATAGGGACATTTTGATGTAACTATCTTGTTGCCACCGTATCACTAGATTTCCATGGCCTACTGGCGTGGGAAATAAGATTGAATACTATATAGCTTAAATTAGAAAAAAGTTGCGCTCTTTCAAGGTGATTTAGATTTTGTAATGAATTCTCCTTTACCTTGATTAGTTCCTGAGTTATCCCGAAAACATTGAAAGTCGCGATTTTAAAGAAAAAAATTCATATCTTTCTGGCGATTTGTGGTACTTAAATAAAACTTGCAACTTTTATATTTTTGACATGCTGTCAACCCAATAGCCTTGGCAGAAATTTTCTAGGCCTTCTAGATTTTGAGCAACGACAGTCATCTTTTCTTTTACTTATTTAAGGCTCCCATATTGGATTTTAACAACATTGGTTACACAAAACAAAATAATAGCTTTTCAAAAATGTAACCAACATGGACTTTTTTGACAGATCGTCAAAATTTGAAAATTACATAGTATGAATACTTTTGTAAAATGAGCCTAATGAAAAACAGTTGCAAAAGGGTACACCGACTTTTTCAATCCTCTATGACATGTGAATTCAACGGAATTTAAATGCGTCTTGGCATAGTGTGACTCAGGCTTTCACATTTTTTCAAAAAATTCGATTTTACATTTTTGAAAAACTAATCTTTTTGGGTAACCAAAGGTGTTAAAATCCAATATGGCCAATATTGCCTGTCGTTGCTCAAAATCTGGAAAGCCTAGCAAATTTCTGTCAATGTCATTGAATTGACAGGTGTCAAAAATACTATCAATCTTTCTTTAAAATCGCGGTTCAGTTTTTTCGGGATAACTTTCAAATTTTTTAAATATTCTTAATCAACTTGAAAACGGGCAGATTTTCCCTAATTTAACCTACTCTCGATCTCTTATGATTTCCGAGTTCCCTCCCAATTGTGGGCAACGAAAAATTTACCACCCTGTATAGGTTATTACTATAATACAGGTTAATAGTATTTTAAGCAAGGATAAATTGTAACTATTAATGTTTAAGAAATCTTGTAAAATGTCGATAGGTAGTTTAAAAGGAATGAGGGTTGCATAGTTGGTCAGTTCTACTACAAACCGGATATCTGTTAACATAATCGGTAAAAAAAATGTATTATAAAATTGAGAGACAACAGGAATGCCATATGGTATGTTGAAACTTCATACCTAGCCACAATTTAAATATACGAGTTTTATTTATTAAGGAGGGATTTATTTTTGTCCCAAATTCCATTAACTATGACCTTCTTTATACCGAATCCATCATTAACAAGATATTTCCTCCATTATTAGTAAAGTGAAAAAAAAAAAAAAACCAACCTTATGGTGTTGTCGGAACTTCCACTAACTACCAGTCTATCTCTATATTGCAAGCAGGCGATTCCGCGCTTATGTCCGTTGAGCGTGCGATTGAATTCGCACGATGATGTGCTCCACACTTTAATCGTTCGGTCACCCGATGCGGACACTATGTATTTCTCGTCAAAATCCACCACGTTGACGGCGGCCCTGTGTCCCACCAAAACTCGTCGCAACGTGATCTCTGACGGTGACGTCATATCCCATACAGCTATCGATCGATCCTAAAGAACACAACAAAAAATTTCATTATTGGTCATCTTGGCATACCGATTTCACGCGTCTCGATGCGTTTTTCCATATATCGTACTTGGTTTTTATAAGTTTATGTCAAGTTACACAAGTTACACTCAGTACTAATAATCAATTCGATGAAATTTTCAATGTTTAAAATATTTTTTGCAATTTTCAATAACCACTACTCTATTCAAACGAAAGAATAGAGTGATTAGACGAAATACAGGGTGTTCGCGAAACATGTAGCAGAACTCCTACCGTAGGTTCCTTACATAAAAATAAGTTGAAAAGTTCCTATGAAGATTTGTCCGATATCGCCTCCTAAGGGTGCTAAGTCTTCTCGTAGGAGGAGGATGGAGACTAGTTTATTTTTAATATTTCGGAAACGGCTTAATCTACGATGTGGCAATTTGGTACATCGACTTAGGTACTTAAGGGTGTGTCATGTACAAAATTTCATTAAAATTGATTGAGGGGAACATACAGTTACCGACACCTGCAATTGGTATTTTCAATGCAAAACCTACATAAGCAGTTTCTGGAAAAATCATTTACTGCGTTTTAGAAGTAAAATTTTATAAGAAAACTTTTATTGTTCTTGCAAAATTTCAAAATAATGCATCGATTTTGCGCAATCAACAAAAATGTATGATATTGCATGATGCGCGCCTTGAAATTTTTGGATCAGTTTCACAAAGTCGTCTATGCAAACCAGCGAAACATGTAGCAGAACTCCTACCGTGGGTTCCTTATATAAAAATAAGTTAAAAAGTTCCTATGAACATGTGTCCGCTATCGCCTCCTAAAGGGAGCTAGGTTTGCATTGGCGACTTCGTGGTCCAAAAATTACAAGGCGCGCATCATGCAATAGGACACATTTTTGTTGATTGCGCGAAATTGATGGATTATTTTGAAATTTTGCAAGAGTAATAAAAGTTTTCTCATGAAATTTTACTTCTAAATATCAGTGAATAATGTTTCAAGAACTGCTTATGTAGGTTTTGCATTGAAAATACCAATTGCAGGTGTCGGTAACTGAATATTCCCCTCCATTAATTTTAATGAAACTTTGTACATGACACACCCTTAAGTACCTAAGTCGATGTACCAAATTGCAACATCGTAGATTAAGCCGTTTCCGAAATATTAAAAATAAAGTGGTCCCCATCCTCCTCCTACAAGAAGACCTACCACCCTTAGGAGGCGATATCGGACAAATCTTCATAGGAACTTTTCAACTTATTTTTACATAAGGAACCTACGGTAGGAGTTCTGCTACATGTTTCGCGAACACCCTGTATACAGTCTCTAGCAACATTTGCACTGAATTTTTCCCTGCATACGTCAATGGGCACTAAATGGGCGTAAATCGATTCTCTTTATCTCATTTCGAAACGCATAAGTTTAAGCTTATTTTTGTCTTACATCGGTTTGCCTGCAGTCGAAAGGTGAATTCTAAAATCAGACTGCCAAACTTGACAATAATGGCGGGTTCAACGAAATCTTCTAACACTAAAGTATCTCTTAGAAATCGATGTCTTGGATTTTATTTCCGTCCTACTACCACGGAATCATAAAAATAGTCTGCCTTAAGCGGGGATCGATCTTTACCTGCGGAAACTCGCCTCAATAACAAAGGATCCGAGAGGCTCTTTTCGAATAAAACAAGAATTACGGGTTGTGCTAAGAAACATTTAACAGCATTCAGTGTTCTTATAAATCTCTTCGTAAATCTCATAACATAACGGGAACGTAAATTTGACAATCGAACACACTTTCTTTCAAGAAACAACAGTAAATAAACAAGTTCTTGGGATACCCGGAGGCTTCATTGGCGGCTTTTGTCATTATGAAATGTAGCATGCCCTTAATCATCAAACCTCATTTTTCACATTTTTTTAAATATTTACTATAAAATAATACGTGTTACAACACACGTTATGTTATTGGGTTTCTATACTACTCAGAAATTCTAAAGCACTCGTCCCTTCGTCGCTCGTTCTTCAAACGTATTCGAAAAGCCTCATAACCGAGCTCACAACGTTAATAATGTAAATTACTATTATCCTATTTTATTATACAACATAAAGACACATTTAACAGCATTCACTGTTGTTATACAACTCATCGTAACATGACGGGTACGTCAAGGGTATATCAATTTCGAGCACAATCCAAAAACTAAAGGTAAATAAAGCTTTCGACATTATAAAAAATAGCGTGTACAGTCGAGCAATTTGAAAATGCCCACCTCGACTTTTTTCTAAAGGTTGGTTTACACTAGGAATAATCCTAACTTTATTCTCTAACCGCATAAATTGAAACTTAGCGTTTTTAATGCATAACCGCAAGATTTTGTATCTTACGCAAATTAATGGCGTTGTCTCAAAAAAGTTCTTGGCGAAAGGTCATGCTTGCGTAATCTGAAAATTCGGGCATTTTTCTTACTTTTAAAAACTGTCGAATTGTGTTTTTCTGTCAAGTGAGACCTGAAGTGTCAAATCACAGGCTACTGACCTTGCGATTATGAACGGCATTTCGAAAATCTGTAGAATAAAGTTAGTGAACCATTAATAAACCAGCCTTTAATCTATTGAAATAACGGTATTTCTGTTCTTTCTGTAATAAGTTTTATGCAAGAGAGGAAATACCGACGAGGAAATTAACGTTTTTTCTTCCTCGAAAAGATGCCATCCACATTTTCTCCTCTCTGATTTCAACTGAGGAAAAATCACTCGAACAGATCGATTTTTATTTGGAAGGGGGACATTTAAATCCGTGTTTGGTGAAATTTTACAACGCACCCCCCCCCACCTAATCCCCGCGAACTCCCACTTTAAAATTTCAAATGGCAACTCCCCATTTATGATACATCATTTGAAATAACCAAGAAATAACATCATTACCAATCCAATCAATGCAGTAAAAATTTCTTATATCCTTTCACCCACTAGCGCCCTCTATGGGCGAATTTAAAATTACATTAAGGCACAACATTTCAAAGGGAATAAAATCCTCTAAAAGAATCCATCCAGGACTTCAAAACTTATAGCATCAACAAATAATTATTTCTTGGCTGGGAACCAACAGTGTACCCTTTTAAATGAGTGGGGATGTATTTGAAAAATTTCTGCACCAGTTTTTAGAAGATTTCACACTCCTCAAATTGGTGTATCACAAGGTCCTTTAACATGATTTAAAACTTGCTCACAGAGGATGCTAGAATATAAAAAAATATTTATCCACAACTTGTCTATTATTAAGGTATAAAATCATTGTTTGCATATCTATAATAATCTCTACTATAAAACACTAGTGTTTTATTTGTTATAAAACACTCAACAGGTCGCTACGGTAGCAAATAGGTATTTCATGACCGCCATGACATTAGAATAAATTGTCACGGGCAAGTATAATTTCTAATTTATCTATGCCCTAGACAGGTTGTGGATAAAACGTTATATGGCACTCGTCTTATCAGCATTTTAGACACTTAAGAAATCGTTTTTAACATTAATGCTATTTCCTTTACTACTCGCTTTTGTTAATCTTTGGTTTATTGTTATTTTTCATTGTTCGCATATTTACATTGGGGTGATAAGAATAGAATTTAACCAATATTTGTTAACTTGATGGTTATGTGGTAGAACAGCATTATGCTGAACATCGCCATCTCGTGGTAGGATCCGTTAATGTTGAAGAAAAATAAAATTGTTTGTATACACTTGCCACGAAATAAACACACTATTATTATTATCATCATTATTAAAAATAGACATTCTACCCTTGAAATTTTAGAGTGGGGGGGTTAGAGGGCGAGTTGTAAAATTTCACCAAGCACGGATTTAAGTGTAAAAATCGACTTATTCGAGTGATTTTTACTCACTTGAGTCTTGAGTCAGAGAAGAGAAAATGTGGATGGCCCCTTTTCAAGCGATAACGCCAACTTCACTACAATCGACTGCCTATACTTAATGGAAATGAAACTTTTGTCCTACGTCACAACTAAAATAATTGCTACCGCTAATACAATTAATACCAGCTGTTACCAGTAAAGGCTATCCGAAAGGTAATTTTTCAAACTATTTTTGTAGGAATTCACATTGAACTCAAAATTCAAAAAACGACAACGGGGGAATTTTTTCATCTGTGCGTAAGACAAAAGTTTCATTTCCATTAGGTATATAAGGCAAATCTTCAATGTTGTCAACTTCATTTCTAGTACTTAAGTTGGTGGACGTTGGCCGCACGGCATAGAACAGTCGACTGTAGTGAAGTTGGTGTTATCGCTTTAAAGCTTGATCCACACTATGTAGCAGAACACGAGCCAAAGGCGAGTGCTGTAATCATCAGACATAATGATAAACAGGGTGGCGAATGAAATGGAAAAGGAACCATATAACAACATCATTTGAGTCCAAAAAAATTACAACTAATGAGTGGCCGTAACCAAGTTATCGCGTAATCATGATGGCGCTGACAGTAAGCTTCCTGGCAACACTATCACAAATCATCAGTAGTATAATTATGTTGCAGCAGTTCTAAATTGTTCAGCGATTGTGATACGCAACTTCCTGATGGTTTGTGACAGTTTTGTCAAGTTTGCACGAAGTCAGCGTCATCGTATGATTTACGCGTTAACTTAGTTACGGTACCGTATTTTTTTATGTCAACTCGTGAAATGCCGCCCTTGATGACTTTTATTGGAATTTTCTATGCATAACGCAGCTTATAGTTGGGTTTAAGCTTTGGTAAGTTGATATTTACACGCGTCTCCAAAACACGCTTGTAAAGACCCCTAGCAACTGTTTTGTTTTGGCGTCCGAATGGTTGTCAGTTACGAGTGAAAATTGTAGATTTTTTTAGGCTAAAAGGTTCTCTTTGGCGGAAAAAAATCTACCATTTGACAAGTTGTGCATCCATAAGGAGTCAACAAGGCAACCAAGAGACTACGAATCGTATTTTGCAGATTATTTTATAAATTAAAGTATTGAGTAAGTAGTGTCAAGTTGACGTTGTAGTATTATCACTGTAATCAGAGTTTGATTAGTTTCTGGTATATACCAAATGCTGCTTAGGATTGATTCAATACCTAATGCATAAAATAATCGATGGAATCTGCAAAAATATTTCGATCATTTTTAGTTCACTTGTTCTCTTGATTTTTACGCAGTACGTGCTTGCTTGTACACTTTAGTTTCAATAAAATTCAGTGCTAAGTTGTTTTTACTTGTCTCGTCGGATTATCACATTCGTTCGCGCTCATAAATGACTTCAATAGAAGCCCTGCCAACCCTCCACAGCTAGAGCGCTCGACAATCGGCGTTTACAGGGAAAAATTAAATAAAAATGTTATTAGACAGCTTATCCCATGAATTAAAGGGGGACTTTTAAGTGAAAATAAAAGTTGTAGAGAATTTTTTTCTAAGAATTATGGCGAAAAAATTAATGTGCTACTACCAATTATAACCGAGATACAGCAAATTTTATGTTTATTCCTACAACGGTGCAACTGTGTGACTGTGGTTTAAATTCGAACAACATGGCTTACGGGTTTGAGCTTGAGCCTACATTTCTCACTAAGAAAATGGAAAAGTTGTAAGCTGAGAAGAGGAAACAGCCCCTAGATGATGATAAATTTGTGAACAGAAGCAACAATACATACTGGTGTCTTTATAACGATTGTTGTAAAACAGCGAATAATTCGGAATGTTTTTGTTGCCAAGAAAGCACTCTGAGGGCGGCTTTTATAAAACATTTAATCTTGTCTTAAAGTTAATTCTTCAAAAATTCTATAACAACAAATAATTGACAACAATTGTTTCTACGGTATCGTAGCGGGCTTAGCATTAAGTCTAGAAATAAATAACGAGTGCTCAAAAACTTTTCCGATCTAGTAGCCCTTGACTTGAGAGACGTAGGGCGTAAACTGTGGTAATTACATGGAAACGTCACTGTCAGATTTCGCTTTGAATGATTATTTTATACATTAAGTATTGAACCAATCCAAAGCTAGATTTTGTTTACAGTAACCAAGATTACAGTGATAAGACGACAGCCATAGTTCAAATCAACTGGTAATCCTACGACATTTAACACAACTGTCATTAAAAAATGGCAAAAATAAAAATTTACTCAAAGTAACAATTTAATCAGATTTAAAAAAAAAATTTAGAAAATTGTTGAGTAATTTTAAACTGTCTCTTGTTATAATTACAACAAAGTCATTAGCCGGAATGTAAATTTGTAGCACGTTATAATATTCTCCTAAATCTCACGAGCCAACAACAGGAACTTAACATTATTTTAAACACTGGATATAAGCAGGTCCTCCTCTTTTTGAGCTATTAGTTATTTTTCCAATTTATCAACTTTTGAAATGCAAATCTCCTCTAATAAACTCTCCCCGTTGTCCTTCGGTCTTCCTGTGTCGCGTCTAATTGGTCTTTGCTTCCCATATTCTTCATTTGAATTTAGTTTCGTCCATTCTTTTCTTAGTAGGTAGATGCCCCCGAACAAGAGTTCACCTAGTAAGTACTCCATTGTAAAGTTTTAGGTATTCTACCAAATCTCATAACCAAGAACGTTATAATGCGATTAAAATAAAATTCAATCGCCGTAATCAGTCGAAGGTATATACAGGCTGGTCCAACACTAGTGTCCAGCGGCAAAACGACCTTTTCCTTTGAAGCTAGAGTTTTGAATTTTTTACAGGGTGTATGGGTACTAAAAACCCTCCAGATGGCCTTAATTTTTTTTTTGATTGGACCAAAAATGTGACGTCACGAGATTTCAAATTGAGCTATTTTCATGGAATAAATAATTTTTGTCCATAGGCCGATTATTTTGGGCCTTAAGATTATGTTGACCAGATTTTAAATTTTTTTGAACGTCAGGTTAGCAAACTGCAGAAGGCAAAATAATCGTCATTTTATTTCATAAGGAGGCCGTGAAACAATATCGAAACGATGCGCCGTGTGTCCAACTTGAGTTCATCGGAGATTTAGAACGGTCAGTTGCTTGTCATGTTTTGACACGGGTGATTGAACTCCAGAATTATTAATTGATTGATTTATTGAAATAATCTGATATTTTTACAAAAAACTTATGCGAAAGTCATGAATATTCACGGCGAAGTGTTTGAACGCGCAGGCGCAATCGCAATGCGTGTTTACATCTCGACAGCTGATGCCGGCAGTCCGACACGATTAATAACCTTTCTAGCAGTTTATTTCCTTGCAAATTCGTACAAAGGTTTACCCTATTTAATTATCTGTGAATTGGGTAAGTTTTTCAATTTTCATTGTATCTGTAAAAACAACCCTGTTTCCTGTTTAATTGAAGGTGATGTTGAAGATTTGGACTCGGATTTAAACGACAAGATTATGGCATCTACTACAAATAATTGTTGATGATTATCACGTTCTGATCCAAGACTGTTTACATTTTACAAGGGAAAAGTGTGGATATTGTGCACCAGTGTCGGTTTGAGGAACTCGTGTAGTGACTGCGATGATTAGTGTCAAGATTGCAGTGAAACCTTACTACATTTAACTAAATAAACTACATTGTTGAATTAGTAATGTGAAATAAATTACTAGCTAGGAATTTGGGGCATTTTGTTCCAAGTGAATATTCAGACCATTTCATAAAGATGCGTGTGTACCTTACTTAAAATAAATAAGTTTAGTGGTGCTTTATTCATAATTTAATCCAACAGAAATTGTTACTGTTTTGCTGATTGTTTTACAAAGACAATACCTATGATTTTGAAACCTGTCCCAGATTCATTCGCATTGCATTTCACCAAAGTTCGGGCACTTCGACAGACAGGGTTTCGGTTTCTCGTTCTCATTACTAACACTGACGAATAATTCTGCTAGTCTTGCCTTTCGTTATTCCTTTATCTTGTAATTGTAGTAAACAACTGCTTCTTGTAGATTGTGATGATCCTGTCGTCCAAATCTTCACACCTTAAATTAACCAGTATTGCTTATAATAATACAAAGAAAATTGAAAAACTTACTCTATTCACTGATAATTAAATGAGGTAAACCTCTGGAGAGCGTTTGCAAGAAAATAAACTGCTAAAAGGTTCATTAATCTTCACATCTTCCAGGCATCAACTGCCGAGAGTCGAGGATGTAAACAACACGCTTTGCGTCTGCGCGCGTGTTTAAAACTTCGCGGGGCAGACTCGATGATTTTCACATAATTTTTTTGTAAAAATATTAGATTATTCGAATAAATCAATCAATTAATAATTCTGGGGCTCAATGGCCGCTGTCAAACATGACAAGCAACTGACAGTTCTAAATCTCCGATGAACTCGAGTTGGACACACGGCGCATCGTTTCGATATTGTTTCACGGCCTCCTTATGAAATAAAATGACGATTATTTTGCCTTCTGCAGTTTGCTAACCTGACGTTCAAAAAAATTAAAAATCTGGTCAACATAATCTTAAGGCCAAAAATAGTCAACCTATGGACAAAAATTATTTATTCCATGAAAATAGCTCAATTTGAAATCTCGTGACGTCACATTTTTGGTCCAATGAAAAAAATGTTAACGTCATCTGAAGGGTTTTTAGTACCCATACACCCTGTAAAAAATTCAAAACTCTAGCCTCAAAGTAAAAGGTCGTTTTGCCGCTGGACACTAGTGTTGGACCAGCCTGTATAAATGTTTAAATCTTGTTGAAAATAAATAATTTCACTTCTATTTCGTGACGTGACAGTCAGTTGACAAGTGACTGGCAACTGACAGCGATGATCCAACAGTTTTAAACTACCCAGGTACGAATGTACTTTGGAACTACTTCAATACTTTTAATTTATAAAATAATCTGTAAAATATGATTCGTCGTCTCTTGATTGCCTTGTTGAGTCCTCATGGATTCACTACTCGTCAATGGTAGATTTTTTTCGGTCAAAGACGACTCGAGCAAACTCTCGTCTTTTTGATCTAAAAAAATCTACCATTTTGACTCGTAGTTCAACCATTCGGACGTCAAACCTGCGGCAATCAAGAAAGAGACTACTTATCATATTACTAATGATAATTTCAGCAGTCTACGCTTTACGTCTATCACGCAAGGGCCACTAGATCGAAAAAGTTTTTGCTCACACGTTATTTTATACAACCCGCCCTAAGGGGTGAAAATGACTGCAAACATGACTGTTTATTATAAGCTGTTGTATTCTAGATTCGAAAAAATATGAAATGTGAAGAAAATTCCCTCCCGTTTTGATGAGTATTATGGCAGCCGTACAACAGGACACCATACCCGTGAAAAACGCTCGATTAAAGCAACTCGAAATCAACACAAACAAAAGTGCTTCATCGAACTAAGCAGGCAGATTTTTTTGAGGCCGAATTTACTATTAAAACGAAGGAAAGGGCCACGGAGGGATAAATAAACCAAGCGGAATGAACGGCAAAACTGCATTGTTTATATGGGAGGCGCGCGTTACATTGACCCGATGACGTCATCAAGTTTACAATTTACAGTGGCTGTAGCTCAAAAACCATTTGCGATAAAAAAATGTCATAACCATTGTTCTTAGAATTTTCTACACTTTTTATTTAGGCAAAGTTGTTTTTTTGCTTAAGACGACGTAATAACTTTGAGTTTTTTTGAAAAATCAAAACTGATATTTACCTTCGAACACGTCACCATCATGCCATTGTTGAACCTAAGATGCAGGACGGCTTCGCAATGATGGATGAGCGTGTTGACCATCTCCCCAGTGTTGACGCTCCAAACGCGCACAGTCGCATCACTGGATCCACTAATAATAACCTTATCGTCATACTGTAAACACAAAACGGAGCCCGTGTGCCCCATCAGGACCTTGGTGCACTGCAAAGTACTCCGTTCCCATATTTTAATGGTATTGTCTCTGAGACCCGATACGATCTTTTGATCGTCGTACTGCAAACAGTACACCCCCTTGCTGTTCTCGGAACGACAGTTGATGCGTTGAAGGATGTGTCTGCCGTTTCGCCAGTTGCTCTCTATGCTATCTATATCACGAATTATTTTGGGGTAAAGGGAGCGGTAGAACGAATGCGGCCGATGGTTTTCCCCGGGTCGTGGTTTGAACAGATACTGGATCCACTGTCTCCTTTCCGCCAGCCCCCTCCAGAGGGGATCCGTGCGCACCTTCCTCTCCACCAATTTTTTCCAAAGCATACCTTCCGATATGACTCTGAACCATTCCTTACAGACCAGTTCGGCGTTACGCAAACTGTCGGCTTCGAGATACGACAATATGTTTTCGGCAACGTGATCTAAACCTTTCTCTGGAAAATCGAAACGACGGCGGTTAGAAAACAAAAAGAAACACGAAAAACGCGCTTACTTGGCAAGAGTGAAATGAAGTCTCGCTGAAGCATCGGCTTTAAGTATGAATTGATGTGTCCGTGCTGGTAGTGGCACATTCTAGCCAGGAGATTCTCGACGAATTCCACTTGGTCGTTTTCGCTCCATTTTTCGAAATATTTCAGACATGATTCTTTCTCCGCGCTGAACGTGGCCGAGGCCTCTTTCTTCCTGGCCGTGTCATAGGGCGGTAAAATGGTCATCTGAAACTGAAATA